>MBPM02000003.1:0-600000 GCA_001695595.3 Plasmopara viticola | reverse complement strand
ATGCGGTGAAACAAACATCTAGCCGAAGACCGTGACAGATTCCTCGACTGATTCTCGGCGCCCTCGTGCCGAGCTCTAGCTTGTCGGGCAGCGTCTCTAGATCTTAGTAAAACACATGGAAAAACGCACCCATTCATATTGTACGCCCGTCTGCCGGTTTCGTGGGCTGTATAGCTCTGTATCTTTCCCACTTACCACACGCAAAGAGAATCTTTCGACGCACTCTTGGCCCCAGCTCGCGGCTCAATGGGAGCTGGTCTTAATTGGCTTAATCCATGTCTGAAGCAGCGCTTTGCAACTTCAAAGCCGCAAAGAAGTGTAAATTTCACTTGGTGCTGTATTAACACAGCGTCACCTGAGTGAAAAAAGCCAGCAATTTGATGATGTTGTATTTCATCAGCTGAATCATTAATTGCGCATGCACAATACATTGACGATGCCGAGGAGATCAAGACTGAAACAGTGCATGCGAAATTAAATTATATTCAGCTAATGGAAAACAACAACATCAGTTTGGTGGCTTTTTTCCGTCAAATATTTTATAAAGAAAGAAAAGCTCTTAACAACATCTACCAGGGGTTTAAACACCACCACGGTATCATCGAGCAGCGATCGAGATGAATCAGTCGCTTTCCTTGAGCTTTAGTAGCTACGTATGCCCCGCTGTAACATTGGTCCTTGACTTTGGTGCCGCATCAACAAGGGTGTCCTAGAAACGGACTTTGCAACAGAAAACCAAACACTCTCATGTCGAATTCGGTTAGCCTTTCGCAACATCGGTGAGTCTGGAAACGGATCCACAACTTTTCGGACGTCGAGGCTGCTTTGCCAGCGATATCAGTAACTTAAAACTTCGTTACAGCGCTAGCGGGTGAAATTTATAACGGGTAGTTTACCGTAGCGATTCCGGCGCTTCTCATCATGTTCACCTTCCGAAGGCATACGTTTCTGCAATCCACCGGCATGGCCAAGCGACTTTCCGCCCCGGAAGAGTAAAAGGCTTTACCAGAGCTTTCTCTACGTGAGACACGTCACGGGACAGCCTTTGTTGCAGGTGCTGCACTTCAGCGCCTAAAACTGAGGTTTCTGGAGAGGTCTTTTAAAATGTACTAAAGTGGAATTAGTGTACTAATAAATATATCTAAGTTATATATAGGACTAATTATTCACAAAGCCAAGTGTCTTGTGTCGGCAAAATCAATGAGCAACAGCACCAGCAGCGTCACTAATGCGACCATCGTAGATCATCTTGTGACCATTATTGACAAACCAGAGTCGTCGTCCAATGATCAATGGCGGGTGTTTCTGGGTCTGGCCATCCTGGTTGCGTCCTACGTCTTACGAGTAGAGATAGTGCGCTTCTCGTTGCGCGTGGCTCGTCGAATTCTACCGGCGCTATTTGCGTGGCTGTGGGAATTCGAAAAAATGCTTTTGCGACCTCTTTCGTGGGTCGTCTTCGTTCTTCTTGCCTGGTTCTCGGCCTTTGTAATGGACCTGGCAGACTTGTTAAATATGGAATCCGGTGCTCTCGAGAGCATCGTGACTCTGCTCCTTGGTCCTCCTTTGGTCTGGGTGGTCATCTGCTTTTGTAATTACGTTACGTGGGGGATTGTTCGCGTTCAAGGCTGGAGCCGAGCCGCCTCAAAAGATGAAGATGATTATAGTCGAGTTATGATCATTTCGGAGGGCATTGGGGTACGTTCTGAAGAGTGTAGCTTTTTGGATTGGTCAATTGATCTTGATCGACGTTTGCAGGTAATTAAAGTGTTTCTAGTGGCAGCCGTAGTCTCGACGTGCATTATTGATGAAGTTGGGCAATTTACTGACTTTGAGTCGGGTCAAGTGTCCACAGTGGCAGTGATCATGGCCGAGTTTGTGTTCGTGTTTGGTGCCCACTCTTGGGTACGTAACGCCGTGGAATGTAACCCAAGGATTGATTGTTCATAGCTCAATATTTATTGTGATTATAGCTCAAGAATATTATGGGTGGGCTGATGTCGCTGCAAGACGAGCAGATCAAAAGTGGTCTCCACGTATCGTTTCAAGGCCACGAAGGCGTCGTGGAACGATTGTTTCTACAAGGATTCTCCTTGCGTCAATACGACAAGGGATTGGCCTACATTCCCAACAGCATCATGCTGGAAAATGCAATCGCAGTCCAAAGCAAGACGTTAGATAGACGTTGTGTGATTCCAGTCCATCTGAGCCACTCGACACCGACAGCAGCATTGCGTATGCTCATTCAAGAGTTGGATAATTACTTGGCGCAGTACATGGCCAACCGTCGCACCAGTACGAAGAATAGCGTGTTGGGACTTGAAAAGCCGCGAGGTGGGTGGAATATGCTGCATCTATACGAGCGCAGTAAACAACTCGCGTCGGAAGAAACGCAGTCGCCAGGACGGTTTTGGATTAGTGTTGAAGCGCCATACGTTCTGCATGTAGTCTATTATTCTCAGGAGCGACAGATAAAGAGACTTCTTGCCGAAAAGACCGAGGTCTGTTCATGATCAAATTCTGGTGTGGATGATGGTACTGAGATGTTTTGTCATAGATCGTGCTTCAGATTACAGAAATCATCGCAAAGTTTAAGTTAAACTTATATGGTAAAGAAAGCAGCACCAGTCTGCGAACTTCAGCTATTCCATCTGCAGTTCAAGCGAACGAAATGGCTTTGAATTCGAGCGACACATCGGGTCCGCTACCCGACTTTCGGAATAACCGACGGGAACGAGCAATGCAGGTAAGCGCACCAACTGAACAGCGCGTCGCCAGTAATGAAAGTTTGTTGAGACAACGTCGACCTCCTGAAGCTCGTGACGACCTCGCATAAACCAATGTTATTGTTCAAGCAGTGCTTGCATCAGTGCGCGATTTGGTGCGCATCGACACCGAGACGCTGAGATGTGTCAATTATAGCAAGATTAATCTTGATAAGTGCAGAAAAATGATCATTGAATTGATACCACGTGTGCCATGCATAGAGCAACTCACCTCAGTTCTCGCCGTCTCAAGCAGTTTGTAACGTTCGCGGTCCAGAAGCACGACCACTTTGACCTTAAACATTGCGTAAAGCTCGACTTGCACAGGCGGTGGTGGTAGTACAATTGGTCGGCCGGTCGAATCAAACGCGCTGGGATATCCACTCGACCTTCGAAGCAACCGCGACGTTTGAGAGTTCCCGTCGCTAGTGGTAGTCGATTGGTGTCGGTCGCCCAGGACGCTATCATCACTCCTCAATCGACTGCGGTTCCTAGATCGGTCCTCGGCCGTCTCGCAACGACTTCGTTGGCTTTCAGTCAGTGCTTCCGTCGTCAAAGCATATGTCTGCAAAACCACGAGCAACTCTTGCGTAAATTCCTTGATCTTTTGAGCGGAAGTTAAAACATTTAATTGCAGCAAAAGCGAGTGCGTGTGGGCGTCGAAAGCGTTGCCACTCGTCAGATAGTTATCAGCAAAGACCCCGTTTGGTACAAATATCCGCGATCCATCCTTTCGGCGCATGATAGTCCTCGCAAGCGACACTCGTTCGATAAAGCCGAGCATCCGCCGTACTTTGACTTCACTTCCCGTTCGAAATGGCTCGGCAAAGATGAGAAAAAGACCCGTTGCCACATTTTTCAGCTGTCAACAGATAAAAAGCACAAGACCGTCGAACCTCTATATCCATTTTGCAAGAGATCAGGTGACAAGATACGCACAATGGTAAAGCCGGAGAAAATAGCGACCAATTCCACGCAGAGAAGCCCCGCAACGAGGACGAATCGCATGAGCGAGTTGGACAGGAAGAAAATGTAGAAAATCTCGATCAGGATGAAGACGAAATAGACAAACTTGATGGATTGAGTAATGACATAGATACGAGCGTCATAGTCGGGTGAGTAGGGATCCCATTTGAAATACCGGACAAAGATCTACACACACGTCGGAATTGTTATACAGCAACCAGCAAAGGAAACACAATGGTTGCAGCTGCGTACGTTCGTGACAACTTTGCGCATGGCAAAAGTACCGAGAACGAGTGGGATAGCCACAACGTACATTAAGTATTGCAGCACCTCGTCTTCCTCGTCGCCGAGGTCGAGGATGTGTCGGACTACCACATCGCGCACGAGGACAAGAAAGAGAAACCACCAGAGATAATTGAGCATGTAGTGTTGCACGTCTGCAATCCATCTAAACATTGTTAAGAAGAGAGATAAGAACGTGTGGACGAGAAAGTGGCATGCGCGATGGCTGGTTTTGAATCGAAAGAAAGGCTCGCACCGCACGTGTTTGTCGAGTCGAGCACGAAGTACATAAAGGAGCAGTTCAATGACTGGTCGAGAGAATATAAGAGCGGCTAATGTCGCCAGGATCGCCAATCCTACGCGCCAGGAGCTGAACGGAACCATCGTGCAACCTTGACAAGAAGAGGTAGCCAATTTATCTTTCTCGAACAAAAAATATTTTGACTATTACAAATTTACGACTCGAAAGTGGATTATAGGTACCCGAAATAGGACAAACCGTGTGTTAGAGAAACTTGTCTGTAAACTGCAGCCTATTGCTCGCTTTAATTTAAGGAAAGTGGAACATCGTTCACTGCACATCGTATGCCTTCGTGCACGCCTCCTCTGTGCAAGGTGCGGTGTGATCCCATCACGCAAGCGATACGTAAACCCTCAAATGCAATAGAAGTGCCTTTCCGCTTATGTCGGACGAGCACTTCGTACTTTTCGGAATAGTTGCTGAACTCTTTTAACCTGAGAAGGCGGCTAAAATGCATATCTTTGCAGTAGAAACGCGTCGTGGCGCTCGAGCTTATTGGGAAAAGTTTACGTTAAAGGAGAAGATGACTTCGGCAAGCCTACTGTGAAGTCGAAGCCGAGGTTGCCTCCTGTATCTTATATATACAAGAGAATTAAGACCACGGATATTCAGGTGCGCGTGGCGTACGCACTCTCATACCTAAAAGGATTAGCCATAAGGATGATGGACCGAATTGCTATAATGCTGTGTGCTTTGAGCGGCCAGACGAGCATGGAGCCGTTTTCCGACGTCGTGCTAAGATGCGCAATGGCTAATCTAACCTAAGTTCTTATGAAAGATGTTCATTTCCTTATTACACGTCTTTAGGGCTCTAAGAACCTGCGGTCTGGAAAAACGATGAGCGCATACATTCAGTCGCGCAGGAGCCTATGATGATTTTAAAGAGAGCGTATAGACAAGGTGCAGAGACTTTCTATAGCGGACTACGGCCGCTTCACTTAACAGAGCTTGGTAAGCTGTTGAAGCGGTAACGGCGCAATTGCCTGGAACTCGTTACGATCTACAATAAACCGGTCGTGCGTATGCTGCGTATTTAAATACAAACCGCAGCTATTCTCTTATATTGAAGGTCCTATTAAAAGTTTTGCTTCGTCCTTTACTTTAAACATTTGACAGCTCGAATAGTCGCTCTATTAACACTCTGTCATACTTACCGTGACACAACATGTAGCACTGAAGCGTCAGGTTGATCATTATTGCCTCATTACAGCGTGAAAGAGCTCAATTGTTCTTACTTGCTGATAACAGTCGATTCATTTTTTTCCTTTAAGGTTAGGCTTTTGGTAGACCGCGCTGCTTCTCACGAAGTATTTCATACAGCACAAAAATGATGAAGTTGTCTCTTTACAACCTAATAAGTAAGCAAACTGTACTCTAAGCTCACAAACGTTACTTTTTGCGTGGTTGTACCCTGCTCGCCCACCCAATCTCAAGATAAAGCAACAGATAAATCGTAGCGGTCACAGAAATAAAATATAAGCAAGGGTGCGCCAAATTGTCCTTGTTATCAGATTTTTTACAACATCGAACGTAATTCAAAAATGTTATTTAATGCGTGTTCTTTCAAGACAAATTTCGTTTGTAAATGACATAAGTGAAGTGACCTTTGAAAAAATCCTCACGGCGTGCAAATCAAATAAAGGTACTGCACGATGCCATGGCTTGCATGGGCCGGGTAGTATGTATCCTGAAGGGAAAGGTCTTCCTTTTGTCTAGAAAATGATTAAATCTCTTATGAGACGAAAACTTGTGTTGGTGCCTAGTCTCTCATCCAGTGTCTTAGTTATTTCCATTACTAGATCCACCACAAAGATATGTAAGCTTTGACCTCGCTATTTAGCTATAATGCCCAATTTCGGTGACCTTATCAATAAGGACCTCCCTAGCCGTATCTACCCCCGTAAGCCGAAGACGCTTTTGATTTTTCGGTTGTGCCATTAGCATGGCCAATAAGAATGCCGACAACCCTATTACCTGTTAAGGCGTTCCTTTGATAGTATTGTGCATTTATCTTAGCCTTCTTTGCCACCCGTACGGGTGAGTTTTTAGTGAGTGCTTGCCGTATCTTTTATCCGAAGGCAAAGGTATCCGAGTACCGAACGAAGTAGAATGGTACGCACGCGCTCGCCGCCGAACAAGAATATAAATCTTCTTTGTATTAGTGGGTGAGCTTTGTAAGGCTCATGTTATGCTCATAGCAATCTTCTTTGGAATGGCATGCTCAATTTGAAATGTCCAGCCGATCAGCAGCATTTCTCGCTGATCATATTGTTTTTTGTGTAAAAGTCGATAAGTGATCAACAACACTCGTCCCTGTTTTAAAAAATATTTGAGTCTTAGTAAAAGAGTGTGCAATCAGTCGATATGTAAAGCCGGGCTTTTGTTATAATTGTTGGCTCCGCTTTTATTAGCCAGATCGTTATCGTGACTCCTAGTGCACTACAGGAACTCTAGCAGTATTCACTAGCTCTTAATTTCATACTTGAATATGCCGTAATGGATAAAGGATCTGCCTAAGCTACAAAACTGAATTTAATGCAAATAGAAACTATCGATAAGACCGAAACAGGGTGAGCATTGTGCCAATCGATTGCGCTCGTCGATTCTTGGATTAGTAACGATCGGAACCCGAAAGATTGTATTTATTTCTGCACGCCTCCTTTGAGTAAGATGCTCTGTGACCCCGTTACAAAGCGTTTGTCAAGCTCATGATCTAAGCCACGGTATGGCGACACCAATCATCAAAGGCGTACGTCCCAAGCCAATTGTTGTCCACAAAAGTCTGTGCCGTGGGCGGCCAGAAAGATATGCATCAATTTATAGAAAGACTAATTGTCTTTCAGCCATTCATTTTAAACTGCTTTTGGAGTCCAAAGTCAGAGCCGTTTTGAAGCTGTAGAGGAGCTATTTATATATTGAATTGCTAGCAATGATATGCGAGAAACCGCGGAGCGCCGCACGTCCGACATCATGCTCGAGAAACAGCAAACGTAGTACCCGCCGCGAAAGAAAGAGAAACGAAGGCATGCTTTATACTCCGCGCCAACTCGTTCGTCTTACTGCGCTCTGCACACCGCAATTCGAGAGAATGAGAGTTTTTGTTATTGCTTCCAAACTTTCAGTGCATCCCATTTGTGGTAAAGAAAATCATATACTGTCAATTCGAGCGCAGACTCGCCAACGCAAGCCTTAGATGATGCAAGGATTGCAGAGCATTCATTAGCAACCATAGCACTGCGAGCTACTATTAAGAAATGAGTCTCAAAAATATAAAGTGCAGGTCAAATATGTATTATATTGCTGTTCATTGTATACGTGTCCCATGTATATAAGCGTCTCTATCGTAACGAGGAGTACACGGTATGGTGACTGAAAAATGTTTGGCCAGGGATCGTAGTAGCTCAAATCTCTACCAAATCAGCAAAATATGGTACAATATATTTGCTCTGTCTTTGGCCTTCACCAACACAAGCAATCGCTTTACGCTATCAGCCCTACAGCCAACTGATCGCCTTGCTATTTCTTGCCTCGCTCAAGCATTAATCTGCCTCATTAAATGCTTTGCTGTACAGCTTTTGGTCCTCTTGCTTAATTGGTTTTCAGGCCGATGGGTCTGTCCGAACAATTGATCGATCACTAAGTGCTTACTTGGCCAAATCCCTTCACCATTCATTGGCTGATTGTAAAATCGCTTGCTTACCACTAGACAAACTTGCAGCGCTCGATGACGTATGCGACTCCAATCGACGACCCTACAGTTTGCTTTTGGTACAAGAAAACCGTGGCTAATCGCACAAATGTTTCTATCTTAGCATACGGAGAGCGAAGGGTTCCTAAGGAAGTTATTTCGCTGAAGTTTTGCCCGCGGTATGGCCAAACGGCCCAGTCCTTCCGAATAAAATACAATGATCAAATGTTGGATTTGTAGCCTGGCTGCGAATTGTGTTGCTAATCTTTTTCCGTGTTTGCATAGGGATGAGTATTACCAAAGAGTGTCATGACGACAAATGACCACTCGATTCCTTGCTGAAAGAAAGATTTGAAAAACATGGTTTGCAAGAATGTCAACAAGAAAGCTATGCATGACACAGTATGCGTAAGTAACACAAACAAAGAATACGCTTGGAAGCACGCGTAGACTGAGAGCAAAAGTTATTATCAATACACTCAGATCTTTGCATCGCGTACTGACTCTTGACATCATCAAAGCGTTGATTGCTGTCCGACAGACTTTGTGAGCGAGCGACAGTCTGCAGCATCATCTTTCGCAAAACACTATCTAGTGTAGTCATACGAAAAGGCCCTCAAGGTCACTTAGCATCTTACTGGCTTGCTTGGTCCACCCATAGATTCTAGTAAATCAATTGATACTATTTTTAAAGGACGTCGAGCAAGTCGTGAGCACTTAAATTACCATTTAGTCGTTGAACATGTTGGGGCGAGCGAAATAGGTGCTATAGATGGTGGCCCGAGCGATACTTCTGCAGACGCTAACAATCCTGCTTACTATGCGGGTGTGCTCATCAGAACTTGGAAGATTCGATAAATTTACCATCGACCGAAGTGTGAGGCCTAAAGTTGCAGCATTTTGTCTACGTGGAGCAATCAGCAAATAAATATCCAATAAGAATTTAGTGGGAACTCGGAAAGAGACTAAAACTAGTATGTAGTATGACTGAGGAAATGTTGTGAATGCTGACCTTAACTCGGACATCAATCTGCTTGCTTGTATGAAGTTCTTGACGTTAGGCCATCTTTAAGTCTACGTTTGAAGAGAACATTGAGACTTTTGTGTAAAAATTTGCACACGTTTCATTATTTGTAACACAAAATTGGTAGGATCTGGTGTATGCAGTTTTTGTAGAGCATATAGAACTGCAGTTGAAAGGCGCACGATTGCTCGTCGAGTTTGTTTCATGCAAAAACTGAAATTGCCATTCCAAAAGCCTATGTCGATGACATCTATTGAATGAAAATTGACGCGGTACTCAAAAGCTGTGTTGAGCATTTAGAGCAAAAGACTAGCTAAAAGGTTCTGGTGCGCTGCCGCTATGATAGTGCCTTTTAAGTAAACATATTTGGGACCAGACATGTCAGTAACAACATTTAGCAAAAATTGTCCGTTATTAGCGCTCCGATCAACTGCCCATGCTCAGGGATCGCTTAAAAGTAAGCGTGCTAATAGTTATTCATTAGCGACATTAGTCCGAAAACAAAACAAGCCATGAGATACCTGACAAACACCAAGCACAACGATTTCAATTATCACAAATACATCTAATATTGATCAAAAACTCTAAAGTATTGAAATTTTTTTCGTTCCACTAATGCTAATTTTCCATAGAAAAGCTTGTATGCCGTGAGATCATAAAAATCAAATTATTGCCCCAATATCAACAAACCAGTTTGAGACCCCAACATAAAGAACCAATTCGAAACCTGACATCACGGAAACATTAAGAACGACTAGATGAAACACCTCAAACTCAACTTCTTCTTCATACACGAGCTGACAGTCACTGGAGTATAAATTCTATAAAATAGTCTCGTGATTTCTCAAGATATACTCTCAATGCACGATTGAGCTCTCCCGAAATATACAAGCTATAGTTTAAATGAGCTGTTTTCCCTCTACTCCTGTATATATATGCATAGATACATTGGTGAAGGTAGGATCGCTGGGGTGAGCATAAACGTTTCCTCAGAATGCATGACACATTGTGATCTCGCTCACGGCCTTATGATGGTCAAGCTACAATTTAAACGAGCAATTTATACTCGCCATGGCCCAAAGAGTGAATTCTCACGCAGTAGAAGGTAGGATCGCAGGAGTAGAGCACACGTCCATATACAAATGTCCAGCGTATATAAGCGTTTACTATTGCACCATATGGTATTCGATCGGCAGGCCGGCGACTGTGAACGCGTTTGAACGCCTGCTTTCTAACAAGCTTCGCAGAATACATTAATGCGGTCTGTACTTAATTTAAACACAAGCAACATCACAATTCGGTGTGTCATGCAACCCAAGCTGACCAATGCACCAATTGTGGTTCCAACAAAGCACATTCTTTCGGTATAAGATAGTCCATAGCTGTACTTGAAAACAATATCTTTCGTATTCTAGTTTACTCAAATTGGCGTTCGTCGGTGCACTACGTGTTAAATGTCTGCAAGCCAGCATACAGCACCATCTGAGCTTCTGTGTTAACAGTGCTAGGGCGTTATATTCAGATTTATTCGGTAGAAGTGACAAGATCGTGATACTGATCAAGCACTAACCTCACGCAACGCAATGTTAATTACATCTGTGTATTATTTCGCTTTGATGCAGCCCGACAAGCTTGTGCGCATGCACAGAAGGCGTTGCTTTTGCAAACAAACAAATAATCCCTATCCTGTCCGTTATGATCCTAGCAAGTGCTATTTTCCGGTACTATCATTCTAGCGAATGCTAAATGTAATAGAAATGGTGTAAGAGGTACTAAAGAAAGTCACTCATAATAGCCAGTCGGATCGTTTAAATACGATTTGTTTAAGATTTTTCCTTGTGTTTTTCTTCAATGATATGCGGACTGATCCGCTTAGCTGTATAGGATTGTCTTGAGATCACTTTGTGCATAGTCCTCACAACGCAAAGCAAATCGTGCTAGCTTATCTGCAATGACATGTCACTCGAACTGACTACCTTAATGGCATACCAGCCGTTTTGGTGTCACTGCAATACGTCGAGTGCACTATTCACTTGATAGTGGACAAGCAATGCAGGCACTCGCAGTGCTGCAGACGTTGGTGCTCGTCTTTGTTGTCACGGTGCATGGCACGACGTCGGATGAAGACATTCAGCTCAGCAAAGCTTTCGGTGGACACACTGGCGTCGTTTTCTCCGACATTCGGTCGGTCAAATTCGGACAAACTGCCGGCACGATCTCAATTCACGCGAAAGAACGGATAACAGGAGTGATCCTGCGGGTCCTTTCTCCAGCCGACTTGACGTTATCGCATGGCGGTTGTGGCGGCCGAGAGCATACACTGGTTCTTGAACACGGAGAGTATGTGAATTCGATGGAAATTCACTGGGACAAGAAGCGATTCAAAACGCGCGTTTTCTACCTCAAATTTAGCACCAACAAAGGTCGCTCCCTCTCAGCAGGAACGAAAACGGATGACACTGCCACTGTCACGGCTCCTGAAGGGTTTCAGCTCAGTGGATTCTATGGCTTTGCAGAAAGAGAAGTGTACCAACTGGGAGTCATTTGGGCGAGAATCAATGCAACAAACAAGGAATTAACCGATAAAATGGGTTCTGATTGGCACGGAGACCGGATTCGAAATTGGGTCGGTCCTGTCATTGGTGTGGCCAAGGACTCGGCGTGCTACAGGAAACGAATTTTGTATGGCACGAATCAAACGTGCCCGCAAGGGTACAATGCCGAGGGTATCAGTTGTTTGGCGCAGTGTCCTATTGCGTACCCCGTATCGTGCTACGAAGAGTGTATTCCACAAAATGACGACTGCATTGAGGAAATTCTGAGCAAAGCGACGTCTGTTGTGGCAGCGATGCTCAATATCGTGACCGCAGGCATCTTTGGCGCCATTTTTACTTCGTACAAACAAGCCAAGAAGAATTTTCTCTGTGCTGCCAATATCGTTGGCGTAGTCAAGTCTCTCCTTTACTACCTTCGCTTCCAGAATACGATGGCACCACAAGGGACAGTGGAAGAAATGCTAGCTGTTGCGTACCAGTCCAATGTCGTTTTACTTGACCTCCCCATTGCTGTGAGCAACTGTCTCGGCATTGCAGTGCCAACCGATGCCAAGTTTGTCAATACTGTCTATATTGTTGTAGAAAATATCGTTAAGGCTGCGATCGTCAATGGCGACGATATCTTTTCTTCCGCTACGAACGTGATGGCTGTTCTCCAAAACACTACCGTTGTGAACGGGACCGATCAAAAGTCTGTCCAAAAACTCCAAGACTTTCTTGATTCCAACTCGACGTGCGGGTATCAGCTAAAAAATCTATCGGACCATGTCATCTGGGCCGTTCAGAGGATACGGCAGAAAGCGCCTAATGCGACAATCCCCGACATTCGCATGCGAGTCAGCGAGTCTTCTCTTGTTCTGCGAGACATTCCCATAGCCACCAATAATTGCATGCACGAGCTTTTGAAGAGCAAGACGGTCAAGGCAGCTTTCGAGACGCGTGATCTCATTCGAAAGACCTTTGGAGTGATTGTGGATCAGCTCATCGAAACGAACTCAACCGACATGGGCAAGTCAGTAGCTCAAGAAGACTACACACTTGAAGCCGCCAATTTAGCCCTCGTCGTCCTCAGTGGCTTGGATCCTACCAAGATAACGTGGATGGTGTCGCAATTTGTTCAGCCAACATGTGGACCCACAATCTTTGTGGGCGAGATTGACGACGGGACGCTGCATGACGCTCTGGGATTGAATACGATGGACGAGGCATTCAAAGGTAGTTACGGCACGTGGACGCGAAAAGGTGATGGAGTGGTGGATTTTTATTTCGAAAGCCTCGATACAGAGGACGTGACGGTGACGCTCTATTTGAGTGGCGAATCGTTTGTGCGGGTGGAAGTGCCAGCAAAAACATCAGTCAAATGGAGTGAAAAATTATTTAAAATGCAGGAAAAGGTCCTGTATATGGACCGTGAGCGTAGTGTGCTTGGTATTCCACTGTCGAATGGCGGATCACTAGTGATGTGGGTCCCGCGATCGTACGAAGGTGGGCATATCACCATGCACGTTAGACTCAACAAAAGTTAGACTTTAATAGAATCGAATGCTCTAAGATACAAAGAATTCTACACCTATAGACGTCATTTTCTTTTCTGAAACGAGACCTTCTCCTTACGACATCAAAGTCAGTCAGCAATAAGCAGTGGCAGCTTTGACGTTCGTTTTAAGTTGGGCTGACCTTCTCAAAAATGCAATCTCTACGAATCCTAACAGTGCATCGCTGTAATATTTGTCCCTCTCTCGGACAACCATAGCCAAAACATTGAACAGGAACCCATGGGTGACATCATGGAATTGAAAAGTGCATTTTCGAGCCCAAATTCGAGCTTGGCGTTTTCATTCAACGCAAAGAATGAAGTGTCGTCGTCATGGATCCACATTTGCTTTCTCTTGATCGCTTCCCAAAGCATTGTCTGGTGATTAGATTTGTCTCAATCCTCGTCTCTGCGAACCTTCACGCACGTCTTTACAGCATTCGTCAGCTTTAAGAGGACATTTCGAATCGAGGCTGTTGGCAGAAGGGTAGAAATCAAGAAGCCTTGGCGCCACGAATGCTGTGAAATTGAAGTGACAACGATATATATGCATTGAACCAATTCATTCGTAAACAACGCATCGTCTTGCGTAAACTCACTTGTGCGTTGGACAAATCTCTGCACAAAGTCATTACAGACTCTGCGATTTCCACTTTACGCAACGCAACAAGCCTCCAAACGATTGGATCAGTGGGATACATGCACTATTGCAGCAAATACAACGCGATTAGCCGTCATTTTACTCAACGCACCTAAAAGTGCTTGATCACAATATGAGCCACTGCGAGAGGGGAATCAGAGTCGGCTTCAAGACATCCGTCTAATTGAATCTCATATCATGAGCTTCAGATGTTCCCTTTAAGTCCGTCTCAAACAGTGTCAAAACTACATTCCAGCGTTAAACAAAGGTTATACTGGTGTTGGAAAAACTGTATGCGTTAGAGAACGTCCACAATAAATCACCGCTTTTCCAAGAAGCTAACGCCGCCAAATTCTATTGTACAACGCTCTATTTGTTAGCTCTTGTCGAAAAAACTATATACACATAACAGTCCTCTATCCGCTCACTTGCGCATCGTCAACAACAAGTTCGGAGCCTGCCATCTCTGTCGAAATAGACCAGTGCACTCGCGTGCACCGACCGTCGCTTATTACATAGGAAGCAGCGACGCGCGAGACAGCCCCCCCTGTGGCTCAACCTTCATCGCGTTGCTTAAGAATCGCTGTTTCTCTCTCCACAATTTAATCGGTGCCGGTGGTGGTCTTTTAAAACCGCTAGACACGCGAATCATGCGGCAAATTGCTTGTTCGCTGCTTACGTCAAAGCAATAGTGGCAGCCTGTTTGAAGCGGACGGTCTGGCTGTATGGTGGGAAGTAGAACCACAACGCTCACCGCATTCGAGAGAAGAAATTGCTGTCGTTTGGAAGAAAGAAAGTCTCGTTACGTGTTTTTTTGCTGAATGTCTGAGTAAAATTGATACCAGCGATGACGACGACTTAATGGCGATCATAATGGCGATCATGATGGCGATCACAATGGCGTTTAAGATTTGACTTTGCTAACAATGACGCTGAAGTTGCCGCTATTGGAAGTGGTGTGGTAATGGGGTCAAAGATTTGTAATAGTACTATTGGGGCTGGTGGTGCCGGTGGTGTCGGCGACGGTGGTGGTAATACTGGTGGTATAAGGAATTTCGGTAACGTAGTGTGCTCGCTTAGATGTGACGATGGAAATTAAATTAAAGATCGTGTTATAAGTATGACAATGACGTAGTATAGGAGGTGGTAATAAGAATTATTTGCTAAGGCGCTAACAGCTACAACCACTTTGTGTGGCGCGTGTGACAGGGGGGATCAATACGGGCAAAAATGTCTTAATATGATGCGTGCGCGATGAAGGCGAGAGCAACTTGTTGAGGTGCGAGTGACGGCGATAACGTACGATATACTTTAGTGGGCGGCTTAAGGAAGTATGGGTGAGGTCTTTTCACCGCGTGTGGAGTTTGATGAGCGATGATCTTAAAACACAGAAATCGCTGCATGCCTCTGAATGGCACGGATGGTTATCAGCCAACCCAACAACAGCGAACGGCATGCATTTCACCGCTAATCTTGCAACAAATGATGGGCTGTCGACCAAGTCGTTGACGGCATATGTAGCACAACGAGAAATGCAAGTCATGGGCAGGTCCCGAGAGAGAGAGTGCTTTAATTATTAAAATCACCGAATATCAGTGTAGACGTCGGTGCGTCGGTACACAAGCTCTCTATAGTAAACACGATGCGGATTGTATATTCAAGACCGTCATTCTTGTTTGTTACCGAAACCAGCCAAAATAACTACATTTCGAAAGCTTCTTCACTTTGATGATCGACGTCATCAACGATTTGATCCTTGTTTTTGTTTTTGGGTTTGCTGCCAATAGGTAGTTGATCTTATGCAAGGATCAGCACTTATACAATCTACACAGTGTCGCACTCGAAAGTAGACAAGAAAAATAGAATTGAGCACTAAACGTAATCCTGCATAATTTGGAAGCATGTTTAACGCAATACGAAATCAAATCTACAATCACAAGTATGACTATATCTTGTGGTCCAATAACAAAAGCTCGGAAATCTTAATAGTATTATAGCTATACACAGCAGACAATTTCTAATGTATCTAAGTGATCTTGGCATTACTCCTTCCTTGATTGGCTTCGCAGTATCAAGTGTTTTCTCGCTGACTGTGTCTATGTTGATTTCTTTTATTCACTTTGAAGTGTGCCTCGCTCTCATGCGACGGACATATATTTATCAGCACAAGCCAATTTGAGATCCGCTAGGCGTCGTTTATTAAATATGATTCTGGCCGACAACATCGTATTCCTGGACCAACAGCTCGGAAGTTCTAGCACACAAAGCAATCGTGCTCTCCACTCAGAATAAAGAGTCTGAATGATCGGCAAACATTTAAAGTATTGCTTGCGATCGACACATGCAAACAATTACAGAATTCCATGCGATGTCAATTCCAAGAAACTCCAAGCGGTATATCTGCATAATTCGAATTAATGAGCCATGAACGAAGCCCACACATTTTTCGCTATCCCCCCCACAGATTTCATTAACCCCCCTCACCAAAATCCTACACCTGCTTCTCGGTGTTTGCTAAGCTGTTGAGAAATATGCACCGAAAGTCGAAAAGCAGAAAAGTAGTGAAGACCAGCCCTATCGTTTTCAACCGCTGTCAATTATTGTATATGCAATCCAGAGACGACACTACTGGCGCTCTCCACGAAACAAGCAAGTTCACTAGTCCTTCTCCCTATTCCTGGTCTGCAAGAGATTACGATACTATTGGATGTCTTGCGCCAGAATCGTGTCCTTCGTCACGATCCGCATGAACGTGCCTTTTACTTTCTACCACTCCACTCGCCTCTCAGCACAAGACCAGTAAGGAATGTTTCACCAAGGCCCAGATGTGATTCAATTATTGCAGCGACGAATATCGCCGATACGTCGTCAAAGATTGAGGACGTCAAAGTCGTGATTGATAGTAGTAGCCATATCGGCTAAATCAAGTGGCTGCGAAAGCAACATTGCGACAAAAATGGACACGACGTATTTAGTCATTTGATTTACAAAACCAATCCAATGTGCGTCGACGAACAAAACATTTGCTGAAGATGAATGGCTTAGGCAATTGGGATCAATGGATCGAGCGAATGATATTAAGTTTAACCTGTATGAGCGCTCATGGCTCGAAAATAACAGAAGTCTAACAAGCGAGGAGATACTAACCAAAGCTAGTATCTTGTTAAGAAGCAAAAAAGGCCTCGTCATATTTAAATTTTAATGGAAAAAAGTGTGGCCTTACGCAGTACACGTAGTTGGGAGTCTAAAAAATTGCATCAGCTGATGCTTCAGATTAATATAAGATTGCCGTTTTGACGTAGGTATTGACTATATGTGCCTTTTCGTGTGCTGACCTCTCAAGCTTTGAGATGGCCGAGCGACTCTCGGTTAGCACGACCATTTAATCTTCTCACAAGGCAGGAGTCTCTCCCATGCTGTACCGGAATACACTTCAAGCACCGGCATCACAAAGACGCTTGTTATTACCTGCTAAAAAGTTCTTTGACAGAGCTTTGCCTAAATCGGAATATTTTTTGACGCGCATCAAGTGCGTCGGGTCGTTTGACAACCAAAATGTTGCATTCCTCTGACCGAGAAAGAACATCAGCATGCTCAGTCTGCCTTGTATGCGCTGAGGCAAGTATGCGTAATGATCGATCCTTAAAGAGGATCGCATAATCAAACTTAAAAGTAGATTGACTACAAGTGCTACCAGGCGTTGCTTAGAAAAGGTGTGAGCTCAGGTAGCATATCTTACTTAGATATAATGCTCGTGGCAGATCGCTGTCTGCTGAATCCTTAGGGCTCGTATTAGTCTTTATATCACATAAAATGCACCATTCGCGTGTACATTTTAAATTAAAAGCTTCACTGATGCTTGTCATTTTGAAAGCAATTGCATTTTAATATGCATTTTAGGCAGGGACTTTACTCCTTCGGTAGGTATCCAAAGATACGCAAAACGGTATGAATGTCGGTCGTGCAATTATGGGTCAAGCACGACTTAATGTAACGGCCCGTTGCCAACCACTAATATTGCGTGCTTATAATTCACCGTATTAAAAATACACATATCTTTCTCTAAGAAAATCATGCTTTCAACGCTGTACGTATCGTTCGGAGAAGTGCTCGTGACCATTGGGAAGCCTTGGTCGAGTCGTGATCGAGCATGTGACAAGCCAAGAACTCATGACGCCCCCAGAAATACCGATCAGCGATTCGACAAAAAATTATGTAAATGTCCGGCTTTTAGATTCCGTCCGCCCCTGCTCAGATATTTTGCTCATTTTTGCAGGGCGTTTTATACTTGTATGCTTCCTCAGTATCTGATCCGCCACGCTATCGAGCGCCTATTGCAATTACCTTTACAGTCCAAACATGGGTTCAGCGCGACGACGTATATCCAATATGACTCGACGTCAGTCTGTGTCACATTGTGTCGTAGGCAGCACGTATCAAAGATCATTTTTCTATCTTGCATTGCATAGACTATACCCAATCCATCCGGCTTGACAAAATCTTTGCCGAAATATTCATCGCTTACGTCTTGGCTATTTGCGTCTGCTTATTGGTCGAAACAGATTTTTCGGTACGAATTTAACGACAGGGGTAGGGACCTCTTTACACTAGTGGCAAGCCCAATGAATTAGTTGCAGTGGCAATTTGCGCATGTGGCAGGACCCTGGCGGGATGGAATCGGTCGTCGAAGAGGCTTTTGAAGTGCAAATGCTGCAGCCTTTCCATGGGTGGGTGCTCGAGCGCTTTTGCGATCGTAGTGGCAACACGTACCACGAACTGACCCGTGCGGCCCGGAGTGTCTTGAACCGCGAGGACCGCTTGAACGGTGTCGAGGAGGCGCGTGGGCTCGAAGTGGGCGTACTGCGCTCTCCTGACTGGATGTGGAGCCATGCGTGGATGCCCGATAGTGACTATACGCAATGCGACGAGGAAGGGTGGACGTACGGCTCGTCCATTGAGCGCATTAATTGTCGCTTGGCCAAAGGGACGAGCAAGGTCAAGCGTGGCTACTACCACTTTCTACGAAGACGTCGATGGATTCGCACGCGGGTACGGACACCACTGGCTCTTGACCAAGGAGAGGAAACGACGACAGAGCTGTCGGGTCGAGGGACAGCGCGCCAATCGCGAGTGATGGAGGCACCTAGTCCCACTCGATTCTACCGCGTCTCGCGCGACTCGTTAATGTCTTATTTTCACTTGAAAGCGACACGGAAATTAAAAAAATTTATGCGCGTCGAGTTTCCGGACGACGCTATTCAGAAAGAAGGGTGGCTCGGTGTGCGCGGGTCGTTCTCTCGAAGCTGGAAGTTGCGGTACTGTCTCTTACGCTGGGATTCCAGCAGTCTCGTGTGTTTAAAAGACCGAGCGTCGATGGTCTTGGCAAGCGAAGAATTGGTCGATCGGCACACGACGTTGCTGGTCGAAGAAGTGTCGAAACCACGTCAATTTCAGTTTTCAATCTGCAATGGCGAGCGCATCTTGCGCTTAAATGCCGTGGATGGCACGTCTCGCGCGTCGTGGATCTCTGCACTCAGTGAGCTCATTGTGCGCAGTCGCGCGTCTTTTTTTGCCGCCGATGATTCGGAAAGTGCGTCGAGTACGAGGAGCCGGAGTCTTCGACGAATGCGTTCTTCGACGGATGAAAACTGCTCGATCGCAAGTGCGTCCATGGTCAATGATATGAACATGGAAAGTAGTGGAGTCAAGTCGAAACACAGTCGTCGTGGGGCATGGAGACCGTACAAGTTTATATCCTCGACAATGCAGACAAAGCGCAAAACGGATGCGAAATGCCGCCGCGAGTATGTCAAACACTTTGCCGAGAGTCTCACTGTAAAAATTGAGCGCGCGAGCTCGTTTATCTTGGAGAATATTGCAATTTTGGAGGAGAATTTGTGCACTGCGCAAGACTTTTTGCCGTCGACCGTGCCTTCTATCTCAAAGAAAGAGATTCAAAAGCTGCAGACGGAAGCCACGGCGCTTATCGAAACGTTTCGAACTGATGCGAAAGCGCAGCTTGAGTCGGATCGTATCAGCGTTCTTGGTTGCAACGTGTTGCTTAAAGAGTTGTTTCTATTGGTGTGCCGGCTGCGTGAAAAAGTGATTCTTCTCGCTCCATCGCAGGAGCATGCTACCGTCAAGAAAATTGTGCTCGAGTCTCCGACAAAGCGTCGTATTCCCGTGGACTGGTTTACAAATTGTGCAGCTTCCGAGAAGGAACGACAGCCGCCTAGTCTTGCAGATGATAGCGTCATCTCAACGAGCACGTCAAATTCGACAATGGAAAAACTGGAGTTATCATACACATCAGGGTCTTCTCTCGAAGTGAAGCTGCCGAATGGAGCCAGTGCATTGAGGCATGACAGGCGTAGCTTGTCAACTTTGGAATCCAATCGATGTCTCAATACTCCTGTGCACAAAAGTAGCAACAGTTTACACGCATCTGATGCGATCAGGATAAAGCCGTACACCAAGATGCCGGAAGGGTTGCGTGAAGGCCATTTTGAACTACCAAACGGCGTGAATGGGTATGTCGTGAAGGTTTACGACAAGGATATTGGCTCATTGATTGGTTACACTCTTTGCTCGACGGCGTATATCGACCAGCTCGAAGCATATTTTAGGAACAAGGTGGCCATTGCTGAAGAATTGAAGGCATCTCATAGTTTGAGCACTAGCGAGATTCGCACCAGTGCAGAAGCCCGCGATGGCTCACAAGGTTGTAGGGCCACCGAGTTTCAAAATTTAGTGACCGGACTTGGCAAGAAGCAGGTAATTTATTTAAACAAGCTGCGCTCACCAGACTTGCAGCACACTTGTATGAAATTCGCTTATGCAGATGGCAGTACGAACCACGAATTCAAATGTGTGGCGTATTTCGCAGCGCAGTTTCATGCACTGCGCGCGCTCACGTTCCCGGGTAACTTTGAATTCTTGAACTCAATTATAGAAAGCAAGAGGTGGGATACCACTGGAGGGAAATCGGGTGCGTTTTTTTCGATGGTAAGTGGGTCGTTTGATCTCTCTTTGTAGACTTTTTATAACTTGCTCGCTTTTCAAACAGACGCATGATAAGCGCTACGTGTTAAAAGGCATTTCTGTGACTGAGTTCAACATGTTTGTTCACATGGCGCCAAAGTATTTCAACTTTATATCGCGGGTCGTAGAAGTTCCAACTCCGACGGTAATTACAAAAATTGTTGGTCTTTTCAAGCTCAGTCATAGTCGGCGTTTGTTAAAGCACACAGAATACATTGTGATCATGGAAAACTTTTCGTATGGCTTTCCTCCTGGACAAATGTACGATCTGAAGGGTATCCTCCGTCGAAGATATTACGCCTCTACCAATGAAGAAGACCATCACGAAGCGTACAATAGCGTTTCAAATGTGCAAGTAAGCATGGATCTACCAGTGCTGCTGGATGGCAACTTTTCCGAGCGCATGCCCGTGCCGGTGGCGCAACCAGATTTGGACATCATCGAGTCTGCCATACAAAACGATACTGGATTTCTATTTCGTGCAGGAGTCATCGACTATTCGCTGGTGAGTGCTACTTGTTCTTTAAGTTTTAATCATCTTGAAATGCTCACTGATATTGTGCCTTTTTTAATTTCGTAGCTGCTTCGGTTTGATGAAGAAAAGCGGCAAGTCATTGTGGGACTCATTGACTACTTGCACCAATTTGATTTTTTGAAAAAGATGGAGTCAACGTCGAAAGCGAGTTTGACATTTCGAAACCCAACAGTCATCAGCCCCTTTTCATACCGCCGACGATTTATGAATGCCATGAACCGCTACTTTGTTGGCATTGAGAAAGAATTGGAAATTCGAATGCGCAAGCGATGCGGGTCTAAATTGAAGACAGGGGTGGATTCGAGTGAAGCTCTGACTGCGTCACCAAAGTCTAGTACGACATTGGCTGCAGCGAATGCACGGGTCGAAGAATCGCATGCGGCTGTAGTGACTCAGCTTGCCAACAATCTTTCTCTAACGAACGAGTCTTCACTAATTCCCAAGCACAGGCCGTCGAAATCGGAGTACACTATACCGAGATTGGAATGTGAATGGACGGAATCAAAGCCGCGAGGATACTCAATGTCGCACGTGCAGGAGCATGAAGCTCAGTGTGACCGTGCAACGCTCAGTGAGGGTGAGGGCTTAAGCTCTTTTAGCAGCTCGTTGAGCGAATCTGGTAAAAGCTTTCCAGCCACGCCAGTTCCCGAAAACAATGTGATCTTGGAGGGACACTGCTCCTGACAATTCAACGCTCTTTTCGGGCAAATCTCAAATTATTATGACAAGCAGGAAAATAGTATTAGTGTATTCGGCGCCAGACTCCTTAAATAATTTTGTCGATAAGTATACTGTGCGATATAATATTAGAATTTGATATTAATTGAGCATGGCTAAAATAGTCACTTGCTGAACATACTGGAATGACACAGTATGAACGAATTCGTGGCATAGAGCAATCGAGGTAAAAATTAGCTACATCTGTCGGTATTTGTACTAATTTGCTACTGAACTTATTTAAGGAAAAGATATATTCCCTGCAGGATTGAATTAAGTGCACAATAAAATTAGGTGCTTTAAGGGTAGGACTCAAAAGATCGTATTTGATTGAATGAATTATGATTAAATATTGCATTTCAATTATGTCATGCCACTCTTACCGGAAGATCGTATATTCTTCTGCACACCTCCTTTGTGAAAGATGCTGTGTAATTCTGATACATCTGGTAGACGTTTGTTAACCCACACGGGTACATTGTCTACCTGAGCACTGCCCAAGGCTAAAGGGTGGCTAAAAACCGCTTTCACGCCTCGTCAGACGAGCAGTTTGCACCGCTTGGAAGACTTTTTGGCTTCTATGGACCCAAGCTGCGTTTGCAGGCCTCCCTGATGCCAATATGCTAAATCACGTCATGGCATTCGATGTGCATGCTCCAAAGCTTATGTAGCACAGGCTCCGGCAGCCCCGATGACGGCGCCCAATGAAATGCCAAAGCAGTAGAGTTTCCACCCTTAAAACAAGAGGAGAGCTGACCTTCTCCTATGAATTAAGAAAGAAGAGGTGGCCACAAAAGTGACCTTGATTGAGTATGATCAGGTGCGTTTGGTGTTGTTCGCACTCTTTTGTCTGGGCTTCCGGGCCAAAAGGTGAGCACTCTTCACTTCATCAGACCAGTTTTGTGTACCGAAACACATAATAAACAGTCAAAAGTAACGTACCGTCCGACGAGCCTTCAGTTTGACCAGCACTCACGCTTTCTCACTTGCAAGCGAAAAAAGCGTGAGCTTCGAGATAAGGAAGCTGACTAGCACAATTTTTCGAGAAAGTCTGTTCATGAAAGTCTCAAGAAAGGAAGTGAACCCTCTTAGTGCAGACAGCAGTGAAAGGGAGGCGAATCAAATTGACATCCAAGATCAAAACACTTACAGACTGGCTTACCCTCTCGAAGTGCTGTGAATGGGCCGCACCTTGTTTTATAGGACCTAGGGTTTAGGTATTTACAAGCTCGCTGACTCGGGTCTAGTCCCAAGAGTCTATAACATCGCCGAGTAAAGCATAAAACGCTGCATTATTTGCGGTAAGTATAGACACATTTTATTTGTATTTGTCCATGGGTCGACAAAGTAGACCTTTATCTCGGCCAAAGGTTTTAAAAGTCTCTGACGAAATTCTTGCTTTCAAAGCTTGTAAACCGTTGATCACCAGTGTTCCTGCCATATTATGATTAGTGTGTGGCTGATACACACATTAAACGCTGAGTTTTAAAAGGCTTGACCGGACCCGTAGGAGGAACCATCAGAACTTGTACGTTAGGTAAGAAAAACTTTCCAAAAGTTGATAGACTCTAGCGCGTCGAATAAGTCCGCACGTCGGAAGCCAATTGCGGTCAACCTTGAAAAGTTGAATGATGACAAAGAAAAAATTAAATACAATAATCCGATTTCTAATCGACTCGCTAACAGAGCGCTATCAGCATCCTTAAGCTCGCAATAAGTTTGGCTGTAAAGTCTGAGGGTCGAGACAGCACGAAGTTTTTTGTGACCGATGGACAAGTATGATCTGATCCTCGCTGAAAGAGCATGAGTCCTAACTTGACTGTAGAAAAATGACTAGTAGTGCCAGTCGCAAAACCTTGCGCTGCAGAATTTTTAGTGAGTCATATTTCAATCATGTTGTGCGTAATCTCCTTATAATGGATCAAGGGGTAAGTATACGTCCGCGATACACATAAAAGATTTCAAGGGTACGTACATTTCTTACGGAGTCAGTCGTAACAGCTATTTGACAGATGCATGAGCGGACAATCAAGTTTTGGTGATAGCACTTGCTGCCAAAATCGCAGAAATAGTTGTTAAAGCTAGTACGTACGGGGATAACATAGCACCGGTAGAAATTTTTTGTAATCGAGTAAGATAGATCATGGATTGAATATGGCTTTATAAGTACTACTAGTTGGTGACAAAATTGCACAAGCTGGTAGCATACTTCCGCTTAAAGTAAATGAGGGGGCTATGCTGAATTTAAGTTGGGCGCAATGAGCAACCTTAAGGTTGACAAAAAGACCTCACCTCTAAGAATAGCTATCAATTCAGATTTTGTGCAATAGCAGATGCTCACCAAATGGATGCGCGTCCAGAGGTGTCATAGCTTAAAAGTATCATAAGAAACGAATGGCGCAAAGCTATTGAGCTCTTGGTGAAAATGTCGGAGTTGGTGACCCTCGTTAAGTGAGCAAGAAATTTCCAGGCTCACGAACGTAAAGCGTTTCATTCAAGGTAGTTTAATACTGTATTGCTGTATCAAAATTTGTTCGAAACCACCATTTTTTCCATTTAAACCGTAGTGGTGACAGAACTTACTAATAATACTATAGCGGGCGTAAAGTATCCTTTTCTTCGAAGCCAGGTCAGATTTTTAAGCAAGATACGGTGCTATGAACGCGCACATAAGCGCTGTAAGATTGTTCTCATACAAAAGCTTCTATTAAATTACTTCCCATCTACAAACAACGCGAGAAGTGGTGCGCACAACAAATAAGCGTGATTACAACATGATTGCCTGCATCAGCCAGGTGATATTTATCGGGAAGGTCCTTCCCTTCTTCGCCGAACCTTTGGTCTGAGATAAGTTGACGTCCGTTGGGATAGTGAATTGAATGGTGGGGATATACACACACCGTTACTGCATTGATGATTTCGATTATTGGACCCATTTGATGATTTACGGGAAGATGTCGTCCCTTCTTTCTTCTTTCCAATCTTGGTGACATTCTCACCAATATATAGGGTTGCATCCCTGACGAAATTGCTGAGGACGGACGTTATAGATGCAAACCGGACAAATTGGGACGATTATGCGCTATCATTGAAGTTTTTTTACACGTCAGCACCCGGAATAAGATCAGATATATTGAGTGAAGGCTTTGGCCTTTCTTAAAAAAACGCTACAGCTTGAAAGCACCAGATGGCAAGAAAGTAAATTGCGCCGGTGTTAATATTGTATCTAACGGCAGTATTAGTACGTTTGTGAGCAAGTGAATGATGCATTAAAGCACGGAATCGAAAGTTCAGAGTATCAGCATATTTGCGAGATGAATTCGAAATTGTTGACCGATTTTACCTTTTTCTCTTTTGCGTGAAAGAAAGAAATGTAAAAATATGTATTGAAGCTTGTCAGATAAAAAAATGATGTTGCCGACTTGAGAATGTGATAGGTGCCTATGCACCATATTTGGCCTCTGCGTTTAAGGCTCTTCTTAGGGTCACTATATTTCAGATAACATTCAGTACAAAATTTAACTAATCTTTTAAGTGTACAAGCTGAATCAATAATTAGTAAACAGACTACCCAGCTGCCGCGCTTGCAATCGACGAAAATTATTGGTTAAAAGTTGATCATTTTTTATTCGTCTTGAACATTTGGAAGCAAAAAAAATGATGTGAAGAGAGCAGATACGATCGCTGATGCAATATCTGATCGCCGAAGAGTATCGACGACACCCAACAACAGAGACTGGTGCGTTACAACTAGTCGACATAAATTGATGTAAATAAATTAAATGACGCACTTGTTCTTGTCATTTGTCGACGTCCGATAAATTTTGCATTGCGATGTTTCAACGTTTCTGCCAACTTGCACACGAATTCATCTCTTATTGAAGGCATTACTTGGCGGCCATACTTAACGCTCTACACGCTACGCTAGCCAAAATGCGCCCTAATTGGCCGGTAGTTCCGACGAGTATTTCTATTTTTCTTTCAAACATGTGTGGTGCGATGTTCCTTGTAAACTTCATTAGTTTTATGATTACATATCGCTAACCACGATGTTTCTATAGCCGTGAAAATAAGCAGAAGTAGCCTTTCCTCGTCAGCTTCAAGTCGCCTGCGATATCGCTATGCGACGAAATTTCATCATGCTGAGCATTTTTGTCTCGTACGTTTCGCTAGTCGCAGTTCTTTGTCTTGGTCTTGATGAATTGAATTGGCTTCGATTCCTTTTTCTGCCTCCGTCCAAGGAACACTTAAGCCGCCGCGGCTATGCGCAATCTGATTGTTAGATTCAAAATTTAGGACAGATTAAAGATAATCAAATCTGCATAGTCGCTTCCGAAGTCGTAGTCTGCTTGGTCTACTCCTGTAACAATTTGCACGCTTCCCTGTCGGCGCTCTGGCTCTCCTACCTTTATAAATTAAGGTGCTCAGGTAATTAGGTAACCAACTGCCATTTACTGGAGCGGGGTCAGTCCAGGCGTCTTGCGCTCGACTTAAAGGCGCGTACGCTGATCACAATAAAAGACGATCAAACCCACTTTGTCCATATCATCCAGCAAATAACATTTTAAATTCATACAGTGACCCTACATCTAAGTTACTATAGCATTTGTCTAAGTTAAACTTTTACAATATCAGATACGTGCAACGAAAAGGATTTAGTCGCTCAGCATGCAACACCACCTCATTTAAAGCAAGCTGACTCATTGAAGTTACGTTTATGTCGGTTAATCACCAGTGTGCGCCGATATTGAAAAACCTGAGCCACAACGTGGTAAAATAGGATGCCTTGGCTGTAGTGCGGATCTTAAAGGTACATTTCACACGCCGTTAGCTCTATCCATCAAGGCATTGACTCGTATACCTTAGTCAATACCGTGATTGAAAATGCTTAAAACATTGGAGGAGGTAAAAAGGCGAAAAATTGGTCTGCAAGGCATACCTTGCCACTTTTCCCAAAATCAACAGTGTCGTGAAGTGTACGGGAGAGAAGAAAGTCAAGAAGTGTATGAATTTGCGGGAAATTGCGACTCTGTCTTCAACCTAGATAGCGAAATTGCGGCCAATTATTGTGGCCAAGCCCTATTTAAGCTATGGAATTTGCATCAATAAACTCAGATGTATAAACGCAGTAATTGTTTTCAGTTTGATGCATTACAAAACAGGATTATTTTTTAAGAGCGCGGTGGTAATTTCGCGCCTTGATGATGGAGCGGCATGAGCGTTAAAAAAGACACCAAAACATTAGCAATGAAACGCTTTGTGTTGTGATGAGGGGATGAATCCCAGTACCAAAAAGAGTTGGACACTCCTTGCGAAAGACAGCTTCAACTTTCTGGTTTATGCATTATGTGGTAAGCGATTGAACCGATCGCAACGTACGTAGAGATTATATCTACCGAAATTCAGACACCAAAACTCACTGAGACGGTCGGCCCACTCAAAAATCAAACACCCGTTTGGGTACAATTAAGTAGATGGTCGCACGTTGGGAATATAATTGCTCGTTCACATTAGTGACCAAAGCTGCTTTTTTGAAAAGAAATAATTACTTCATATTTTTCAAACAGCATGATTTAAAGATATTGAGTCTCTACTTTTCAAAATTTGGATGGATACTCAAGGTGCGGCGATTTCCATAAAGATGCTCGATTTTATACACTTGTCCAACTACCATGCAACATGTGCTAAATTATAAACATTCACCGATCAGGTTCAATAGTTTTCACTTTTAATGCAACCAGAGATCTGGAGCTATATTGAATTACAACTTTGAAGTTATAAAAATAAAACAGTTATTTTTTATCAAAAGAGCAGCTTTGGTTACTTCTGCCGTATTGTGACTTTCGCTGAAGCACTTAGGATATTATGTAATATATTTAATACTAAGATTTTAAGGGCGTGGTCTTGTGATGCCAACAAGTACTGGCACAGAAAAAAGAGTAGCAATCGCTGAAAAATAATCATGGGCATGACAAGAACACGTCAACAATTGCAAATACACATATGACCATATTTGCAATATACAGTTACACATTCTTCATCAGCTGAGCGACGTAAGCTTAAACCTTATCGTAAAATTTACAAAGAAAATACAAAGAAAATACAAAGAAAAGATGGCAAATTTTACACATGAATCTTTTAATCAAGATGCTTTTAGATTCCTGGGCACTTACCATTTGAAATCTCTTGTAAGTACAGCCCCTTCGCGTATTGTCGATCAACTTCTCATATCTCAGATATCTTTCAGCCAATATCTCTATGAACTACGGTCGACCAGATCAAGGTTGCTGTGGGACTGATACAACATATAACAATTTGAAAAATATTAAGATATCGTGGCATTTGCGAGATGTAACTATATGAACATCGACCAATTGTCCATCAGAAACATCTGTCACTTGTGCATAAGATTTTTCTTCAATTAACCTTTAAGACTTTCGTGAATGTTATTTCGCTGATTTGAATTCCGACAGCATTGAATAACACCAACCATCGTTATGGCCTTTGGCACAATCATCGGACGTGTATAACTCAGCAATATTCAGAGACAAAGGTTTGTTATTAGTGCAGGTTAGAGATCTTCTCGTTTAGCTACAGTTCAATATTTGCTAGGACAAGCTGTCATAACTCAAAACATGGGAAATTCGAGATTGTGATTGCTTCTCATGTAGCAAAACGCCATTAATATAAACAAGGACGGCAATGTTTTATCCTGGGACGAAACAATAGACGATGCATGAACATAACGATATGTTTCCAATTTAATGGTAACATCTTTACTTAAGGGAGCGCAATCTGTCACACCCAATTAAAGAGTTCTCAATCCCTTGCTCAACTTTAGTAAGTATATACCACTGTAAACAAGAAATATCCTACTAAAACGACCGTTACCCAATCCTATGAGAGCCAGTGTTTGAACACTCAATGCGTTACTACCAGAAAGTATAATCTAAGTTGGCTAAGCTGATTTAATGGAAAACTGAGAAAGACATTCTGTAATATTAGTAAGCGAACAGCTCATGACTGGAAAGGTGAGACCAAAAAGTGTTTAAATGTAGAGTTTATCTATTCAAGTATAAAAAGCATCAGCACGTCAAAGGTAATTCATTTTGAAAATTTGCTCTGTCAAAAACTATACTCGTACATACTACAAGTCTGCATCCTACTGCTGGGATCATGTGGTCACGTGAGTGAATTTACTGCGGTTTATTAGCCCGTTGTTAGATCAGTTTCTAAACCAGTTGTCAATCCGATTGTCAAAAGTATTAGAGCCAGCCTCCAAAGTCGTCGTAAAACCTGCCGCAAAGTCAGCTCTTAAAGCCGTCGCCGAACCGGTTGTTAAGACCATTGTTGAAGCACTTGCGAAACCGGTTGTAAATCTAGTGGAAATGCGGCCATCAAGCCAGCCGATATACACATCTTGAATCTGAAATAATTCTAAGCGCCAACTTTGAATTGAGAATCACCCTAGTGGCGTTGGTAATGCAAGATGCTCACCATATGGAGAAGATACTAGCATTAATATTGCCAGACACACACTATATGGAAAAGGTAATGAATATGTTTGCGATGAGGAGGATGCACATTCGATGCAGGTCGTTGATGGCAAATAGGTATATCGTCGTCTTTCTAAGCTATAACTCATTTGATAAATTTGTATTATGAAATCGGATCATGAGCAGTTAAAGCATGTGCAATTAAATATAATGTGGCAATTGCAAAATCAAGATTGACCTTGATTGAAAACCTACCTTCGTGGAACTCGATTCAATGAGATGACAACGGACGAATTGGTTTGTTCGATAGCTACTGATCCTATGGCCGCGGTAAAGCACGGACTTAAAAGTATAGATTCCAAGGCTGCTATCTGCGAATACGACACAATTTTTCTTGGACAAATTGCTCGCGTAAGAAAGGGAATTCAATTAAAATCTTAACATATTTTTATTTTAACATTCCATTCCTTTGTTCGCGATCATATCATGAATCGAACGATACGATTCTTCTTAGTTTTTTTGGCGAAAAGCGATGTGCTTCGTAGAAATGTACCTATGCTTCCAAATAGACAAAGGCGAATCGCTGCTATGGACGCGGGGAAACTGAAGTTTTAATTGATGAGGATGTGATCGTGTCTGAAGGTACTAAAGCGTTTGTGGTTAACGCTAAGGAGACACTTTACCTTTAAGCGAAACAAAATTTTCTGATGCTCTGCGGCTAAGAATTAAAATCGTTGGCGATCAATACAGACGCTCGTATGGCTCGATGGATAATCATTACACTTAAAAGAAAGTGATCCAAAACTATTTTTAAGCCATATCTTGGCAAATGACGAACTATTTAATTGTCGTCGAGGGAAGAATCCGACGAATCGCTACTATCATAAATTTACGATTGATCCCGAGCTTTTTAATTTATGGATCTGGATTATGATAATGTTGGCTTTAGCGACGAAGTGTAGGATTTATCAAGAACTAGATAAATAAGTGCAAAGACGTCCCAAAATAAATTTCAAATTCGAGTTGTGACGCTGCTGTTTTGATAGTACTTTTACTTTTATTTGCCGTTAAAAAAAAGGACCGTGATTTCATTTACAATCTCATTGGTCGATGCCTGATTGTTTTACATATAAGGATTCTACTGATTTATAGAAAATGAGGACCAGGGCAGAGCCTCTTGACCAATCTCATAAAGTTTGCATCTGGTGAAGAGTAGTCTAGTCTATTAAGCAACTTGATGCAAAAAAATATTTGGCCTTAGTAGATTTGCCCTGAAACAAATTGCAATGACCAACTTAATAACATCGTTATAATACTTCCTCAATAGATGAAAAAGGCTACAACAAAATGCTTGATTGGAACATTCCAAACCAGAGCATTCGTCATATTACAAAGACGAAGCTTTCGAAATCGGTTGCCGTTTAACGATTGTTAAATCTGGCAAATAGGCCTTAATTATGAAAAATATGCAAAACATAGGCAGGAAATCAAAGATCAAGAGATCGCAACATTCTTGCATCGATGCCGTCTAAAGCATCTCGTGTTAAAAGAAAAAAAAGCAAGCAAGAAGGTGATGGCACTTGTTCCACAGTCATTGATAAATAGAAGCAATATATCTCGCAAACTGCTAAAAAAGCTACGCATTCGCTACGGGGAATGAAGGAGAGTCGTCTGAATGCAAGAATAACACGAATTGGAGAAACTGTCTAAGGAGCACTCAAAGCCACAAGAGATCGAGCGTGCCCATAGTATATTAAAATTGTGGAAATGCGCATTGTGGAGACAAGCATGCAAATGACTGCTTTGAAGTGTACGAATTCGATGCCGGAAGCACCAAGCGATACTTCATAGATGCGCAAATATTGTCTAGGCGCATCGTTGAGTAGTATTGGTATTATGCTATGCCGGTCATTGAACCGAAACTCAACATGGCATTAGAAGTTTAATCCGACAGCCACCGTTTTTTAGTGAGGCTCAAAAAAATGGCGCTTTCGCATTTCAACTGATGGAAGAAAATACATTGGAACAATAACGCAATATTTAATAAAAAGACAACGGTGCGAGCCAAGTTGCACAGATATGATAAGTGGTCCTGTTGAGCTCACATACTGGTCTTGGCGGACATTACGCGTCATATGATGAAATGTACGCAACATTTAACGGCACCTTGGTTGAGGGATCAGAAGGCGAGAGCGGAACCCATCACACGTCTTCTTGTCTGGCACCAACGCAATGAATCTACTGCGGCCCGGAAATTTTTTTGCATACATATCATGAGCCTTTGCATCAATTTTGTGGTGGTCGGGCTTTGTGATCTTGTTCAATTTCACCGTTTCACTACTCAGCTCGGCAACACAATCGATGGTCGCTGGAGAGCGACTGGAGGGATACTGATAATCGCCACTCAAGCTCGACAAATTTTTCATGATTGCATCGCACTCGGTTGCCTTAATTCCACCGCTGCGGCACGACTTGGCTTACAGCGCAGTATATATATATGTTGATTAGCTTTCGCGCGGTTGTACGTCCTAGCCGGCACTTCGACTTTTTGCCATCTATTGTCATTGTGTACACATATTTTTGAATGATATGGTCATCGATTTGTCGTCTTTTAGTGTGCGACCAATGGGTCACAACACCTCGTAGTAAGACACCTTCACAATTTTGTTAAGTTGCCTTCATGCATTTTCTAAATGTAACTACAAAACACCCCGACTTCGATGTCGCTTGCTCGAACTCTCACCATCCGTACGTGATCAATCTAAATCATGTGTCCCACAGCACGCTGGGTATTGAGAGGTGCGGCAACAAGCAAATTGGCAAAATCGACAACATGTTCGATATAATCCACAAGAAAGATCCGCGCCGACAGAAAGTCGGATAGATTGCCACCCGATACAAAGTTCTTTTCCTCAATCTCGTATTGCTCGTGGTCGCATAGGGATACGCGAGTCATCTGGTACGAGCAACATAGTGGGAAATACTTGATTACAAAGGGTGTTCTTATGGCACGAACTTTACTTTAGTAATTGATTAGTGTGGCTGCACGCTTGTGTGGTATATACATCTGGAATTTCTACAGTTGATCTGTGGTTCTGTGCTTTTGTTGTTTGGTGAATCCCTGTCCCGCTTCTAAAAATTCGAAAAATAATTCCCCGACAATTTACCCACCTGGCTTTGCTTGATCTATATTATATTCTGCTGATCTGTTTCGTTTGCCTTCGTTGTATGTGTTAACAAAGCCTCGTGGTCCAACAAAACCGTTCATCTATACCACTGAGCTCCTAACAAGTCGCAACAAGAAGCTCGACAAGCTGCGAAAGACTTGTGGTTGTCAACGGTGAACCAGATGAAGCTTGTCCAACTTATCTGAAATGAAACCCCGGATCGTTATAACTCAGGTGCCATAAAGTTAGTGCACGACATCACTGAAGCGCCATATTCAGCAAATACAAGAGCTTTTGAAAGGTTCGTTAGACCACTCAATCCAATTGTACAACAAGCGTAGACTGTATAGTAGAACCACATTACTTTGATTTTTATTTTTAAGGGTTGTGTCAAGGTCTGGGAGATTATACAAAGGGCACTGAGAAGTCCAGCAAGTATGGCCCAACAAAGAGGCCGTACGGCTGAGAATCCATCTCCAAACCCAAGACCTCGTCAACAAAGTCAATAAGGAGTCCTGACGATAACATAATTTTTCGGCCAATGTCTCGCTCGATATCACGAGCGTCGACTCCACAAGATGCTGCAAGTGCCTATGACCAAGCGGACTCAACCGCTCAGCCTGATGTAGCCCTTTCTGCAGTGACAAAAAAAAACACTTTCTCCTTGCAGCAACTACTGTTGTATCTCACTCACCAGCAACACTAATATCAAGACCACGTGCGAGCTCATATACAAGCCCAAATTTAACAGGCGAATGAGCGCTTCGAGTTTCTCGTTGCATCAAGAGACGAGCAGAAAAAAAGTAATGAAGGGTGATTTGACGAAGATATTAAATTATGGATCTTCGCAACGGAACAGTACAACGCCAACAAGCGCCACTTGATGACAGTAGAGTCGTCCGACTTTGTGACACTTATCTCAACTAATCAACACTTGTCCGTACTGAATAGGAACCGTGCCTTCAACGCCGACTGCGGGCGCATGAATTTGCACGAGACATGGACACTGTTTAAAATCAATTGCGCACACGCTTCAGGCCCTAAAATTTCTAGTATGATCCTCAAGAGCAGATGTTTTACCTGAAACAAAGAGAAACTATCTTTAAATATGTCTCTAAATTTCAGAACTTGATGTTTTAAACTGAAATGGAAATCAGTGAGTTGTAAAAGCGGTTCTTTTTCCTAAATGGATTACGGGAAGAATTCGCAAAGAAGAGAGTCCGAGTACTTTTCAGGAGACCATTGAAGCTGCCTCTAATTTCAGGTTTGTCCATTACACAGGCAAGCCAAATCGTATATCGACCAAGTCGTTCAAAACGGTGCCTACAGAATCAGGCTATCGTGGGAACAAGTCACGACCTCAGAGACAGAAGCGTTTTGCAAAATGAAAGGAAAAGAACGATAGCTGGACTAAATCGGCAATATGTGACGATTGCGGCGTTGTCGGTCACATATCGCCGCAATGCACCGCTACTAAACGTAAGGAAGCAAATCGAAATTTTGAATGTACTATATGCTATCCTTAAAGTTGAAGATCAAATTCTCTCAATAGATTTTATATCAAGTCCACAGATGTTTTTGGGTGAAGCTTCTCTTGCAATATCATAAATTCGATAACGTTGCGCACAAAGCTGTCAATGTTCTAGCATACATCAAGGGTAAAAAGACTTTGAAAGAGGTCCAAGCTTCCAATAATTCTAGCAATCAAACAGATTTTTGAAGCGAAACTTCGAGTCAAAGACACCAAGAAATGGCTAATACATTTGCTGATGAAGAAGTTTACAAGATATCGGAACGAGAAAGAACAGAATTCTGGCTAAATAAATCTCTCGACGACAGACGAGCGACGGAAAAGCGTCAAGCGAATAAAAGAAGCGTCTTCAATTACTCAACAACTAAACCAAGATTGGATGTAGAGAGCGGTAATGAGTAAAAGATCAAAGAGAGAGAGGCAATTACGGAGGTTAAAAGCCGGTACAATAAATGCATACTGGCGGTATAGACAGATACAGCAATCGATTTGTTACAAACGTATATTTACATACAGAGCTGAATTGTAAGACTGGCCTGATTGATCTTTATTTAAATCAATTGCTGATAACTTTTTTACTATAATACATATTACGAATTTTTCAAATTAACCGATCGCCTTCTTAATCGTCGTAGCGTCAAAATCCGTTTTTTTGGCCATGTATGTCGCGTAATGAGCTCCGCATTGCACAACATCGGCTGTTAGAGTATTTGTCCATGCTGCGTTGCTTCTTGTGTCGTTCGAATTCATATTGAGATCGCACAGAAGTGATATCGCTTCTCACGTATCCCATGCAATTACAGTAGCTCCCGTCATAGTACGCGGTTCCGCTCCCAGCGATGAACAAAATCAGTGCTTGGATTGGTAGTACCTCTTTAAGCTTCCGTAAGAGTTTTTACCGCTATGATGGCGCTTAAAATTCCAAATGATGAAATAGTGTTTGTGACTTCTAGAGAGGCTAGAGAGCCTCCGGTCGACATCAATCGTAAGGCAGCTGATTCGCCGCCGTTTGATACTGATGCTGTTCTCAAATCACCAAAACCGACGATCCTGGTTAATAAAGCTGAAGGTTTCCATCATTATAAGGAAGCATAGTCAAAATCTCCTCCAAGGAGGTGCGAACTCTTGCTTTGCTCAAGGACGTTAAAGGGTCGCTGGTAGAAGCCGCTTCCTTAGAGCTATTAGAGCACAGGTCACTTGTAGAAGCGGGGTGGTCAGCTCTGAGAGCTCGAATGAGGACTCCGCAACGGCGGGCCGCTAAGTGTACACGAAAGCATACAAAACGGCATTGTTTAAGGTGACGAGGTGCGCTTGCACTCTTCTACCGGGGAAGCTTAGCCCGAAGGGTTTTCACTCAGTAACCTAACTGGAGTGTGGTGTGTTCTCGGATCACGTGAAGGAGCACCTGAGAAGCGGCGGTTAATTTGCCGCGCGAGCGCTCGCGCATCCTTGCTGTTAGTTACGGTGTGAGCTACTCAGGAGCTTAGACTTTGACGTCCTTGACGAATGGGGCGCCAATTCCGAACAAATTATGGCGATTTCTATATCAATGAGCTAAGGGTCGACTCACCTCTCCAACGTGTAGACAGTAACGATAGATGAGTCGCTTCTTTAGTAGAGGCGTAACGATAGACATACCCGCACTACCAGAAGCTTCGTGCAGATTGCTTCCCATCTTATAGAAGTCAAAGTAGTTTTGCTTACAAAAGCGCTGGCTCAATATTAATCTTGATGAACTCAAGTTTTGCCGACTAAAGCAACATCCACTGCTATAGCTGCAGTAAACTAGAACACATGAATCGTGTCTTTTCCGGAGGGGTCCAAGTTCTTTAAACCTATTTCGAGTCTGGAGCGTCGCGAAATTTCACACGCCGGCAAACGTTTGCGGTCAGCAGAAATAGGTTAACCGAACGTTTTTCGTGGGATAGCGCCGAAATAATGATTTACTGTTGGACTGGGAAATGGGCAATCGGAAGACTAAAATAGAACTGGCTATCGAGTTTGAGAATTGTGCAGCATAGAGTCATGTTTGTGCTTGGCTTGAGCAAGATAGACGCGATCTTGGGCATGCAATGGACGAAAAAACACGGTTTTGAATCTGTTGGCTGGGAAAGTTATAAGTGTCAGTCTGCTTGGTTCTATGCAACAAGGCTTTGGTCAGTCATGTTTCTACATCTGTTGTACCTAAAGCTTCTTTGTATGAAAATTTGGTCAAATATGAGCTCGAGGGAAATGTAGGAGGCTCGAATGCAGATGTAAAGACGTCTTTAAAATTATTCTCTAAAGAATAACTAAGATCCACTAGCGGCACTAGCTACCGGATACGCTATAAAGAGCTTTCTTGTTCGGGGGCAACATAGAGCCGCCTGCGGGTAAAAAATTTTTTAGTCGGGTACCATAGAAGTGCGAATCATTGTTTTTTGGGTAGGCATCGTAGAGCTGTTACAAAGTTCTGCAAACAGCTAATACAGGTTTTCCGGCATAGTGCGGAACATAAGACCACATTTGGCAACATCGTACCACTTAAAGCAAGTATCCCGGCTCCGCTAGAAGGATATAGAGATGCGATTTGAGTCGATGGCTAAGTATCCGTGATTGACAACAATGTCTCATTTACAAGGATAACTGATGGTAAAACTTGTCGCTTCGTAATGTCAGGTGTGCTTTGACTGAAATGACTTCCGAAGGCTTAAAATTTACTGAAAATTAAACAACTTGAAGCTGCTCGATTTTTGAGAGCTCGAATGATGTTAGAAGAGATGTTTTTAATAATTAATTCTGTGGTGAGAATTAAATTACATCTCCTAATAGGCAACGTACGTGGTGCCTTGCCTTAGAGATTCTGAAGAATTACAAGACTTCAATCTATCCTTTATTGAAAAATTGGTCAGCAGTAGTGCCCAGAGATCGAACACCACAACTTTTACAGCACTGAAAAACAAGACACGGTACTAACCTCGTACCAGGCACGAATTATTGTGCCACAAGGCAATCCCACATTGGGGTTATCACCGGGGCTACCTGGTCCTGTGCTACTTGGGCTGTCGAGCGTAGACTTTGCTCGCAGAGATTAAAATGACGCGATTCAGCTGCTTAAAAGCAGTCAGGGCTGCAATTGCGCCGCCCCTTCGAGTCCAAAGTGGCCACCAATTTGTTTGAGCAGCGCAAACTGCTCTTTTGATAAATGCTGGGCAGTAATTCTATCGGACTTGGAGCCTTCGCTAGCGTTTAGGTAGTCAATCTGCTTGCGTGGATGTACAAGTGTGACAGGGCAACACAGTACCTTGCACATAGAGGCGTACGGAAAAGACTAGATTCTTACGAGAAATTGTTTTTGGTCCAATTTCCAAAATCCTTTATCAAATGCAATGTGTGATTCGCACTTCCCTGGCTGGTTCGAGGGCTTCTTTTTTGGTTTAATGAATTTAGATAAAGGATCGACTTTGCTCACGGCATTGTGATCGAGCAATAACAAAACCAGTTGATGCTTTCTCTTCACTCGCGTGATTTGGAGAGTTTCGTCCCCGCATCATCATGGGTCATAAATGCATATCCTCTCTGAAGGTTATTATTACTTATCCATATGTCTACCGCCTTTTCCGTTTAATAGACTCTTGCAATATTACATTATCAATGGCCTTTGGCTGTAGCACCCAGGGGGCTTAAACAAGGATCTTGGTATAACTGTGATAATCATATCAACGTAACTTTTTCGAAATTTATGCGTATAGGTTTATCTTAATTTAAGTAAAGTATCCACCCCCAAAAGACTCGGTAGTGCTTTTACACTCTATACCCATCGCAAACATTTTAAACAAATACATAAACTTAAAATGTTGCACCGATGATCGTAGCTCTCCAATCCAGCCTAGTGCACGTTCACCTCACGCCGAATGACATCAACCACCTCATCGTCCTCGACTTCAGCAGAATCGTGCTCATCCGCAGTATCGGCATTGCTTGGACTGCCCTTTTGCCCAAAGCCTCCTTTGCGCGGACTCGTATTGTCGCCGTATTGACACAAATTGGTTAGCAATGGAATCAGATACTTGTTGTCAAATTGCAGCGCTCGCATGTGCCGGTGGGGTTTCACTGTCTTATCAAGAGCCGCCTCTTCCTCGGCCTGTCCATTCAAAATAAAAACGTTTTCAAGAAGTGAGCTGCAACATGGCAATTTCACCGCCGGTCATAATGCACTTGCCGTCAATCGTGGGATGCCACACTTGTCAAGAACTGCAACAGTACCGCCGCCCATGACGATAATCGATAAGAGCACAACGATCAGCGTCGTGGCGACAATCTCGGAACTTTTTTCGCCTGGAAAAGACTTGGATAACGCAAACGCGACGGCACCACGCATCCCGCCGTACCAAATCACGTGCTGCTGATTGAGTGTGATCTTTGCAGCACTTTTTCGTAGATTCAACACGTAGGATAGTGGATACACGGCACAGAAGCGAGAGAACAAGCAAAAAGTTGCCATCCAAAAGATGAGCCAGAACCGATAAAATTCCGTCAAGCCGAACGCTGACAGCCCCAGATCTACCATCAAACGCTACATATTAGGCAACCAAATTGATAACACGCTTGAAGTGTACGTACTCAAGAACACTGACGTCTCTGCCATGTGTGAAAGCGTATTGAATAGACCCGAGCACCTAAAAGTTCAGACACAAAGAGTATTAAAGCGAGATTTATACCTGCACGTCACTTTAAAATTACACGTCGCGAGCTTCCGGAGTCAAGTTTGGCGACGCGTAGTGCTTCATGGAAACGCCAGCGAAAATCACAGACACAACTCCCGACATTCCCAAGACTTGCGACACTACAAATGGCAGGTACGCAAACATGACAAAGACGCCGACTTCGTGCAGCAAGTTGCTGCGCAAGTTGCCATGCTTAAAGAGCAGGGCTGGGATCATGCCAAAGATCACGCCAATGATCGTCGAGCCCGTGAGCACCAACCCAAACTCAAAGATGGCAAAGAGCATGGGCTTGAATTCGTACGAGTGCCCAATGAACCGAGCAAACGTCTCAAAGAGACAGATGGCGACGGCGTCATTGAGCGAACTTTCGCCAAAGACCAAGTAAAAGAGCGTCGGATCCACGTGCAGTTCTTGGAACACGGCGAGAATGGACACGGCGTCGGTAGCAGAGATCAGAGAGCCAAAGGTCAGCGCCTCGGCCATCGACAACCGCAAGACCCAGCCAAAGCGGCCGACCGTGTAGATGCCAATGCCCGTGACGACGCTCATGACGAGTGTCCCGACGATCGAATACACGAGGATGGGCGTGATGTTTTCAAAAAAGTACCGGCGTTTCATCGTGTAGCCGGAATTAAAGATGATGGGCGGGAGCATCCCGACAAAGAAAAAGTTGGGATCAAAGTCCATGAGCTTCACGGCAATCGTGCTCGAGTTCATGAGCATGCAAAAGATGCTGGCCAAGATGCCCACGCCAATGGTCGCAGCAGCTTCGGGAAGGTAGTGCCAGTGCAATTTGTACGTCACGTGATTGCAAAGGATGATGGCGAGCATGAGGAGGAGCAAAAAGGTGGCAAACTGAAAAGCGAGCGAGTACTCTTCGCTAATCTCTTCATGAGTCGCCTGTTCATTGTACGACGCTGTCATTGCTGCAACGACAAGCTTTAAGAGGCCGAGCACACAGAACACGCACGGACCCTGGAGTTTGCAGGATTTGCGAACGCACTTTTGCCAATTCGAATTTGCCACGGACAGCGCCAAGATGCCACCGCCTCTTGAAACCGCCCGAGGATCTTGCCGGTTAGCTCAATTATTTTGGCCCTAGTAGGCCAAACATAGTTATTTTAGGTCGGCGGGTGACTTTTCGTAATGATCCATTAGACACGTACATTGAATTGGTTATTGTGCTGCAAAGGTTGATATAAATCTTAACAAGGCTGTCGAGGAATTTGCTGTTAATCAGGAAAAGATGGACAAAGAAAAGCAGGTGTTGTGGTCAACAGAGTGCAGGAGACGCCGGTGACTAACGGAAGGCGTGTGCTAGATTATGATTTACGTGAGGTGTTAAGGGTGGATGCTTGCTTGTGACTGTGTAATGCTAAGTAAAAGTTTATGATCGATTGTGAAATTTGCTATAATCGCCAAATGATGACTGAGCTTACACATTCGTCTCCCGATTTGGGCCGTAAATTCCTCATGTACTCATTTGATCAATATGTGAATAAAGTCAAGGAACGGTCATTTTTGTAATTATGAGGATCACAAAAGAACTCCGAATCAACGAAGAACGTGGTTTTGCAAAAACGTTGCCAGAAATTGGAGTACGAATGTCAAAGCTCTTAGCAGAACTAAAGCAAACTGGCCAAAGTAACATTTATTCTTCAATGGCGTTGGAAGCGAATCAATTTTCCGCTTCGACATATCTAAGGGAAAATTGACAGCTTGTGCGAATTCTCGTTGGCGGTGATGCTGGCAGAATTTGCGAGGGGCATAAGTGAAAGCCGCTTCGTCCAATCTTCTTGATCAAGAGCTGGCAACTGTGACGCGAAACATTGGTAAGCATGGTGCTTTGTATTGTGCGCTTTCCAAATATTGTTATTTACAAGGATCGTGTGGCGACAACAACGACGCGACAATTACCAAGCTCGAGGCGCGTATTTGCATGTCAACATGTCACAAACTGGCTAGCTTGTTTTGCCTGAAAGCGAAAACCAGGAAACGGGGCGGTTCTGAAAGATATCTTTCAACCAATTTGATTTGCAATTGCATGCGTTAACAGAAGTTTGGGAGCGGGCAGAGCGGTCAATCTAAGTTTAAGCAGACTCTAACTCATTCAAGTAGCACAGTCCGACCACGGCGTAGGTTTCTCGCGATGCTACAGAAGCTTATACATCTACCCGTCGATCCGCAAATGTTGATATATGTAAATATAGATGCGTACGTGTGTTAAGTCGAAATCGGCGAGTGCACTTTTTGATGCCAAGTGGCTAATGGTATTACACTGACGTGTCGATCATATATCGAATGGCCAGACGCTACATTTGGATCATTTAAAGCGATGGTGCTGTTCTCGCCCACACCAGCGCCTGGAAGCGACGCACAGCGGGGATTTGAGGGCTTTCATCTTGGATGTCCGACTCTTTAAAGATCAAATACTGTTTCTCAGCAACGACGGTCACAGAGGCGATGCAAGTTAGTTGGGCGCATCGTGCTGATAGAAGAGTGGACTGCGGCAGAGGCGAATAATCCGTACGCACCACACTTACGGACGAATTTCTACATCTCTGCGGGCATATCTTGCAATTTGATCTAAGACTCCGACGGTAGGAGCTTCAAAGCCGGGCTCAGACGGTACTTGTAGCTCAACGAGTAGTGGCAATCACGCCTGCCCTAACAATTAGCTAGCCAGGCTTGCAACTTAATCGTATAATAGACCACAAAGCTCTTCGGAGCCAGGCCTTGTCGACTTTATCAATGTTGCAAATTTCTTGTGGTATTTTAGATGACTAGGTTGCCGTGATTTCGGCTCCCTGAAACTTGGCATCCCGAGATGATCAGCGTACATGTCGACGCTTAAGGTTCACCTTTCAACACGTAGTCAATCTTACTCTCAGATCCTCAGTGCGTCTTTCGGCAGTCTGTCCACGTCGCAATGTGTTCGTTTCTATCGCGTCCGAGCATTGCTAAGACTTTTAGGTGGACACGCGATGTATTAAGCTTGATCGTAGCAATCTATAGGTCGGTAAGCGATGGTTGATGTTTATTCCTCAAGTAAGCCTTTCCTTTCTCATCGATCGCACTTTGTACTGCGCTTCACGATGTAATATCTTTGGCGCTACCATGAAAAAAGGGTGAAAATTATCGTATGGAAATTATTTCCATCACTTCCTTGGACAGAGCCCGTCCCCTATCTAGCTCCAGAAGTGTCAACAATGATTCGGCTCCCGGCTACTCGTCGAACCCGTTCTACAGCTTTATCTGTACATTGTCGTATTTGCGTCGTGCGTATAATATTTTTTGTTATTCTGACAGAAAAGTTGATCAAAAAATATTGTGATGTCCGTCCAAGCTTAAGTCTGGTCAAATACGAACCTTAAAGATGGTGGCGTATAATGCCTTTGTGGACCAATACTTTACCTGCTATTTGTGCAGTATAAAGAGGCTTATTGCTTGAACATACTTCTACTCATGTTCAAATTAAATTCGTGCTGATCTGGCATTATTTGCTCACAAGAATTGTGACTTCAGGTCTCTGACGTCCGTTTTGCATTTAGTTTTGCTAAATGCCTGAAACCAAGACTTGGTATTTGGGATTTATTTTATTTCTCATGATACTCGATACTTTCAAATTCAAGCATCGCCACAACAGATGGTCCAGAATGAATAAAGGTTCGTAAACAAATCAGCCAGAAATTTGAAATCATTAAGTTAATAAATACTTCTGTATCAATTCGCAAAAGAAGATGACCACGAACTCGTTTACTTAATCATCGGTCGATATCCAGCCATTTTAAATGATAAATTTGACTTTATGCTACCGAACTGTGAAATTTGAGAATTGGATGAGAGCCTTTCGGCCAGTTTCATACAAAGTGCATTAGGTCTTGATAAAATTGGTCTTGTAAGCACTCGATGCAAGACCTGAGTGAATTTGTCATAGATTAAAGCGGTTGCTGCAATGACATGTCTTTAATATCGCAAAGATTCCATTTCAACGGCAACGCACAATTTTATTTCGCGTTCTAATCAAGGAAAAGCTGCGTGGAAATGCTTGTTTCAAATATTCCAACTCTCGTTTATTCCAAATAAATGCCTGACTACAAACACGGAGCTGGCGGTCGTCTAATGATTGTTAAATTTTGGCTAGTCCCTGATGACGAAGTAGGTATGGAACTTGGGCAAAAAAACAAAGATGAAGAGTTTTATATCGATCTCAAAGCATATCGAGTTAAAAGAAAGATACGCAAGCAAGAAGGTGACGACACTTGCTCCACACTATTATAAAACAACGAGTTTGGCGAGACTGCTAACAACAGATACGGAAATTGCTATGGGAAACGTAGATTATGAAGAAGGGGGAGAAAGTATAGAATTTAAATGCGGAGGCACTTGCTCGTTTGGATGCAAAAAAAACAATTTAAATAAACTCCATCAGGAACAATTAAAGCCACAATAGATCGAGCGCATATAGTATAATTAATTTAACACTATTAAAGAAAGCATACAATGGATTGCTGTAAGGAGTACGAAAGCAAAGTACCAACCTGTACTAATTAGTGCGATAATATTCTCATTGAGAAGTACTGGTAAAATGCCACCGGTAATTTCTTACCGGTATTAGTCACTATAGAAGCACTCTGTAATCAAGAATTCAATCTAACTCGATCATATTAGTAATTTTTCGGAAAAGGTTGGGGTGACGCCCTCCTTCCAAGCGCGGGGGCTAAATACTCGCGCGCTTCGGGCAGGTGCTCTCGGGCATCTGCAGGTCTCTAACGAGTCTCACCCTCGACGCGACGGTCTCCAGCACCAGGGCGCCACCTGAGCTCTTACCAAGTCAAAGCTAAGCAAAATAATGGAAGACCCTCACGGCCTCGGTGCTGGCTGCACTGCCCGCCGAACGAGACCCGACGTATGCGGACACCACTCTATGCCGTGGACTAGCCATAGAGCCTAGCACGTGCATAGCTTGGCAACGCGATAACGTAATACAATACAACAATACATATTAGTAATTTTGACAACCATAAATAATACTAATGAATAATTGCTCTGACGCGTGAACGAAAATTCTCATGAAAACAGTCAAGCAATGATCAATGGAAGGCGACAGTGGCACTTTGGTCGGATCCAATTGCAAAGATGAAGCCAATGGTATATCATTGTCCTGTTGAGCTCAAATACCGTATTTCGGCGGACATCACACGCTCCACGTAGTTATGTACGCCACATCCAACGGCACCTTGGTTGGAGGATCGGCAGGCGAGAGCCGAAATTTATCACACGTCTCCTTATCTGGCACCAACGCAATATATCTGCTGCGGCCCGAAATGTTCTTTGCATACTTGTCGAGCGCCTTTGCATCGATCTTGTGGTGGTCGGACTTCGTGATCTGGATCAATCCCACCGTGCCGCTACCCAGCTTGGCAACACAATCGATGGTCGCCAAAGAGCGACTGGAGGGATACCAATAATCGTCACTCGACTTCGACAATTCTTTCATGATTGCATCGCACTCAATTGCATCCTCTCCATCGCTGCGGCACGACGTGACTACAAATTTCAACGGAGTATACGTGTGTTGTTTCGCTTTCGCGCGATCGTATGTCCTCACCTGCAGTTCGAGTTTTTTGCCATCCCTTGCCATTGTGTGCACATATTTTTGGATGCAATGCTCATTAATTTGTCATCTCCTAGCATGCGACCGTTGGACCACAACACCTCGTAGTAGGACGCCTTCACAATCTTGCCAAGTTGCCTTAATGCATATTCAGAGGTGATCACACCACACCACGACCTTGATGCTATATACTTGTCCAAATCGCTCTGGGCGCTCGCTTGAATTCCCATCATCCGTAAGCAATCTATTTCGCTCACAGATCCAACGCCATACTGGATATTGAGAAGTTTAGCGACATTAGGATCGACGAGACTGACAGCTTGGTCTATCGACTCCATAACTACGAGCCGCTCCAACAAAAAATTGCGTAAATTGCCACCCGAGTAAAAGTATTTTTCCCTAATCTCAGATTTGCTCCATTGAAGATGTGCGCCGATTGCATTCAAATCCAACCTGGACCAAAATGGTACGAGACATCGCCTGAGAACAGGCAAGTCAACATTCTTCATTGGGTATCGATCCGAGGTGGCAAGCAAATGAAACCCTCCCAGCCTTCCATAGTGCCTGTGAATGTCATCGTACCCAAGCCCGTCGAGACACAATTCAGCACCTTGACGAAGCCGACGGTCAATATCATCAATCATCGCGTTGTCCATTCGCCAGCAATTCTTGTTTTCGGTGTCCAGATATAATATGGATTGCCCCTCCCCCGTTTTTCGGAACAAGACGACACGCTTCTTTTGCGTCCCGGCTGGAAGTTCACGCCAAGGTAGTCTTCATTGAGAATCCATGAAGATCGCATCTTCTTGTAATGTGAATTTCTCCTGACAACAAGTCATCCAAACTAGCGTCGTCCTTTAGCCACGCGCCATCCTTCCGCGCCAAATACAGCGTCACCAAGGCTGGACCAACGTTAAAGCGACGATTGACGCCTTTCTTCTCGTTTACAATAGCCTCCTGCAGCACGCTCACTTTTGCAGCACGTGCAATTTTCACGGGAAACACAGTTCCTCCGCCATACACCGCGCACTCCAGCTCCACCTCGGCCATGTTTTTCTTCAATTGAAGGTTCGCACAATAGGCTGCAATCTAATACCTTCTTCAAACCGGTTGTGTCGCTGACGTCATTCTTATATCCGTGGTCTGATGATTAAATAATACGAACAAAGCAATCACAAAAGTCGTTTTTCCTGACAGTTATTAAGTAGGAAACTGCAATATGGAGTCGCCATTTTTCACCACAACCTCCCGCTTTTTTCGGAAAAGGTTGGGGTGACGCCCTCCTTCCAAGCGCGGGGGCTTAATGCTCGCGCGCTTCGGGCAGGTGCTCTCGGGCATCTGCAGGTCTCTAACGAGTCTCACCCTCGACGCGACGGTCTCCAGCACCAGGCCAAACCCCCTTCCACGCCCTTAATCGCGCCAACCGCATCCGGATTGGCTCCTTTAATGTGAATTCTCTAGGTTCGAAGCGCAAGAAGCACGTAACACTCCCCGAAGATCTCCGGCGCTACCGCGTCGATATCCTTGGCCTCCGAGAAACCAAGATCTACGATAGAGGTGAGCACCGCATTGATGACTTCCTTCTAACCCTGAAAAAAAAAACGAAGCCAAGACCGAAGTCACCGAAATCCGCCGCTACTGCAACCCGTCGGGCGCCACTCGACACGCCCGATCCCGAGAAGAAACCTGGCACCACACTAAGAGCTCGGAAACCTCCTCGGCGATATTAAAGATCTATCCCGACGCAAGTCCCTGGCCACCCTCGCGCTCCACCGCCTCTGGTCCGTCTGGCTCCGCCCCACGTTCATTTCACCCAAGACACGCATTCGATTGTACAACACCTACGTTCTACCTATTCTGCTGTACAACTGGGCTCTTACCAAGTCAGAGCTCCACGGCCTCGAGAGTTCCCATCGCCGCCAGCTTCGCTACGCTCTTGGCTATCGCTACCCCCGACCCATTTCGAATGCAAGACTCTACGACCTCTGTGATGAGCGGCCGCTGAGACTACGACTGACACAAGCTCGCTGGCGCCTGTTTGGCCATGTACTTCGCCGCAATCCCGACATTCCAGCTAATCTCCAGATGCGTGCCTACTTCTTCTCCACCGCAGCAAAATGGCGCGGACGTCCCCGCACCACGCTCCCCTCGACACTCGACCACAATCTTGTTTCCCGTGGCTCCGGCTTTCGACTCCGGACAGCACAATACCTCGAAGTGGTACGTACCCTTGCACAAGACTGAAAGAAATGGAAGACCCATACGACCTCGGTGCTGGATGCACTGCCATCCGAACGAGACTCGACGTATGCGGACACCACTCTATGCCGTGGACTAGCCAGACTGAGCCTAGCACGTGCATACTTTGGCAACGCGATAACGTAATACATTACATTACATTACCTCCCGCTTTATTTATTGTCACGACCATATCGTATGTGTCCTCTATGATACAATAGAATCACATATCAAATATTGATAAAGTTCTTCAGGCAAAAGGAGAAATTTCTACAATGATTTGCAATATCGTCGCCATAGTCAAAGTGACTCATTTGAAATCGGTACCTAGGACAACGCTCGAAAGACGTTACCTCTATGCGACATCGTAATGATGATGACTTTGAGCGAAGAATATATGATATTTACAGCTTTAGTCATAAATGTTTAACTTCATCAAATAGAAACGAAGGGCATAAAAAAAGAAATGCCCTTACACGTTAAAAATATTAAAACACCAGCACCAGCAGTGGCCGAGGCATCGAGCCATCGAATGTCGAAGTTGGCACAGTTTCAAAATTGGATGAATCGAATGCCGAACCGGCGTTCACGAATAACGCGATAGACAAGGAGAAACGTAATTTAGACCCGGAAATTCAGACGACGAATATGATTTTGACATTAAGAATGATTCATTTCCGCGAAGACAGTTTTAAATTGCCTTAATGTGGCTCTGTGCCGTCTCGGACAGTGGAGATAGTTCCAATCGCAGATTAAACAGACAAGTCGTTTGATTCTGTTCAAAGGATTATGATGACTCACGGATCTACGTTTTCGGAAAAGGTTGGGGTGACGACCTCCTTCCAAGCGCGGGGGCTTAATGCTCGCGCGCTTCGGGCAGGTGCTCTCGGGCATCTGCAGGTCTCTGACGAGTCTCACCCTCGACGCGACGGTCTCCAGCACCAGGCCAAACCCCCTTCCACGCCCTTAACCGCGCCAACCGCATCCGGATTGGCTCCTTTAATGTGAATTCTCTAGGTTCGAAGCGCAAGAAGCACGAAACACTCCCCGAAGATCTCCGGCGCTACCGCGTCGATATCCTTGGCCTCCGAGAAACCAAGATCTACGATAGAGGTGAGCACCGCATTGATGACTTCCTTCTAACCCTGAAAAAAAAAACGAAGCCAAGACCGAAGTCACCGAAATCCGCCGCTACTGCAACCCGTCGGGCGCCACTCGACACGCCCGATCCCGAGAAGAAACCTGGCACCACACTAAGAGCTCGGAAACCTCCTCGGCGATATTAAAGATCTATCCCGACGCAAGTCCCTGGCCACCCTCGCGCTCCACCGCCTCTGGTCCGTCTGGCTCCGCCCCACGTTCATTTCACCCAAGACACGCATTCGATTGTACAACACCTACGTTCTACCTATTCTGCTGTACAACTGGGCTCTTACCAAGTCAGAGCTCCACGGCCTCGAGAGTTCCCATCGCCGCCAGCTTCGCTACGCTCTTGGCTATCGCTACCCCCGACCCATTTCGAATGCAAGACTCTACGACCTCTGTGATGAGCGGCCGCTGAGACTACGACTGACACAAGCTCGCTGGCGCCTGTTTGGCCATGTACTTCGCCGCAATCCCGACATTCCAGCTAATCTCCAGATGCGTGCCTACTTCTTCTCCACCGCAGCAAAATGGCGCGGACGTCCCCGCACCACGCTCCCCTCGACACTCGACCACAATCTTGTTTCCCGTGGCTCCGGCTTTCGACTCCGGACAGCACAATACCTCGAAGTGGTACGTACCCTTGCACAAGACTGAAAGAAATGGAAGACCCATACGACCTCGGTGCTGGATGCACTGCCATCCGAACGAGACTCGACGTATGCGGACACCACTCTATGCCGTGGACTAGCCAGACTGAGCCTAGCACGTGCATACTTTGGCAACGCGATAACGTAATACATTACATTACATTACCTCCCGCTTTATTTATTGTCACGACCATATCGTATGTGTCCTCTATGATACAATAGAATCACATATCAAATATTGATAAAGTTCTTCAGGCAAAAGGAGAAATTTCTACAATGATTTGCAATATCGTCGCCATAGTCAAAGTGACTCATTTGAAATCGGTACCTAGGACAACGCTCGAAAGACGTTACCTCTATGCGACATCGTAATGATGATGACTTTGAGCGAAGAATATATGATATTTACAGCTTTAGTCATAAATGTTTAACTTCATCAAATAGAAACGAAGGGCATAAAAAAAGAAATGCCCTTACACGTTAAAAATATTAAAACACCAGCACCAGCAGTGGCCGAGGCATCGAGCCATCGAATGTCGAAGTTGGCACAGTTTCAAAATTGGATGAATCGAATGCCGAACCGGCGTTCACGAATAACGCGATAGACAAGGAGAAACGTAATTTAGACCCGGAAATTCAGACGACGAATATGATTTTGACATTAAGAATGATTCATTTCCGCGAAGACAGTTTTAAATTGCCTTAATGTGGCTCTGTGCCGTCTCGGACAGTGGAGATAGTTCCAATCGCAGATTAAACAGACAAGTCGTTTGATTCTGTTCAAAGGATTATGATGACTCACGGATCTACGTTTTCGGAAAAGGTTGGGGTGACGACCTCCTTCCAAGCGCGGGGGCTTAATGCTCGCGCGCTTCGGGCAGGTGCTCTCGGGCATCTGCAGGTCTCTGACGAGTCTCACCCTCGACGCGACGGTCTCCAGCACCAGGCCAAACCCCCTTCCACGCCCTTAACCGCGCCAACCGCATCCGGATTGGCTCCTTTAATGTGAATTCTCTAGGTTCGAAGCGCAAGAAGCACGAAACACTCCCCGAAGATCTCCGGCGCTACCGCGTCGATATCCTTGGCCTCCGAGAAACCAAGATCTACGATAGAGGTGAGCACCGCATTGATGACTTCCTTCTAACCCTGAAAAAAAAAACGAAGCCAAGACCGAAGTCACCGAAATCCGCCGCTACTGCAACCCGTCGGGCGCCACTCGACACGCCCGATCCCGAGAAGAAACCTGGCACCACACTAAGAGCTCGGAAACCTCCTCGGCGATATTAAAGATCTATCCCGACGCAAGTCCCTGGCCACCCTCGCGCTCCACCGCCTCTGGTCCGTCTGGCTCCGCCCCACGTTCATTTCACCCAAGACACGCATTCGATTGTACAACACCTACGTTCTACCTATTCTGCTGTACAACTGGGCTCTTACCAAGTCAGAGCTCCACGGCCTCGAGAGTTCCCATCGCCGCCAGCTTCGCTACGCTCTTGGCTATCGCTACCCCCGACCCATTTCGAATGCAAGACTCTACGACCTCTGTGATGAGCGGCCGCTGAGACTACGACTGACACAAGCTCGCTGGCGCCTGTTTGGCCATGTACTTCGCCGCAATCCCGACATTCCAGCTAATCTCCAGATGCGTGCCTACTTCTTCTCCACCGCAGCAAAATGGCGCGGACGTCCCCGCACCACGCTCCCCTCGACACTCGACCACAATCTTGTTTCCCGTGGCTCCGGCTTTCGACTCCGGACAGCACAATACCTCGAAGTGGTACGTACCCTTGCACAAGACTGAAAGAAATGGAAGACCCATACGACCTCGGTGCTGGATGCACTGCCATCCGAACGAGACTCGACGTATGCGGACACCACTCTATGCCGTGGACTAGCCAGACTGAGCCTAGCACGTGCATACTTTGGCAACGCGATAACGTAATACATTACATTACATTACCTCCCGCTTTATTTATTGTCACGACCATATCGTATGTGTCCTCTATGATACAATAGAATCACATATCAAATATTGATAAAGTTCTTCAGGCAAAAGGAGAAATTTCTACAATGATTTGCAATATCGTCGCCATAGTCAAAGTGACTCATTTGAAATCGGTACCTAGGACAACGCTCGAAAGACGTTACCTCTATGCGACATCGTAATGATGATGACTTTGAGCGAAGAATATATGATATTTACAGCTTTAGTCATAAATGTTTAACTTCATCAAATAGAAACGAAGGGCATAAAAAAAGAAATGCCCTTACACGTTAAAAATATTAAAACACCAGCACCAGCAGTGGCCGAGGCATCGAGCCATCGAATGTCGAAGTTGGCACAGTTTCAAAATTGGATGAATCGAATGCCGAACCGGCGTTCACGAATAACGCGATAGACAAGGAGAAACGTAATTTAGACCCGGAAATTCAGACGACGAATATGATTTTGACATTAAGAATGATTCATTTCCGCGAAGACAGTTTTAAATTGCCTTAATGTGGCTCTGTGCCGTCTCGGACAGTGGAGATAGTTCCAATCGCAGATTAAACAGACAAGTCGTTTGATTCTGTTCAAAGGATTATGATGACTCACGGATCTACGTTTTCGGAAAAGGTTGGGGTGACGACCTCCTTCCAAGCGCGGGGGCTTAATGCTCGCGCGCTTCGGGCAGGTGCTCTCGGGCATCTGCAGGTCTCTGACGAGTCTCACCCTCGACGCGACGGTCTCCAGCACCAGGCCAAACCCCCTTCCACGCCCTTAACCGCGCCAACCGCATCCGGATTGGCTCCTTTAATGTGAATTCTCTAGGTTCGAAGCGCAAGAAGCACGAAACACTCCCCGAAGATCTCCGGCGCTACCGCGTCGATATCCTTGGCCTCCGAGAAACCAAGATCTACGATAGAGGTGAGCACCGCATTGATGACTTCCTTCTAACCCTGAAAAAAAAAACGAAGCCAAGACCGAAGTCACCGAAATCCGCCGCCACTGCAACCCGTCGGGCGCCACTCGACACGCCCGATCCCGAGAAGAAACCTGGCACCACACTAAGAAGCTCGGAACACTCCTCGGCGATAATAAAGATCTATCCCGACGCAAGTCCCTGGCCACCCTCGCGCTCCACCGCCTCTGGTCCGTCTGGCTCCGCCCCACGTTCATTTCACCCAAGACACGCATTCGATTGTACAACACCTACGTTCTACCGATTCTGCTGTACAACTGGGCTCTTACCAAGTCAGAGCTCCACGGCCTCGAGAGTTCCCATCGCCGCCAGCTTCGCTACGCTCTTGGCTATCGCTACCCCGACCCATTTCGAATGCAAGACTCTACGACCTCTGTGATGAGCGGCCGCTGAGACTACGACTGACACAAGCTCGCTGGCGCCTGTTTGGCCATGTACTTCGCCGCTATCCCGACATTCCAGCTAACTTTCAGATGCGTGCCTACTTCTTCTCCACCGCAGCAAAATGGCGCGGACGTCCCCGCACCACGCTCCCCTCGACACTCGACCACAACCTTGTTTCCCGTGGCTCCGGCTTTCGACTCCGGATAGCACAAGACCTCGAAGTGGTACGTACCCTTGCACAAGACCGAAAGAAATGGAAGACCCATACGACCTCGGTGCTGGATGCACTGCCCGCCGAACGAGACTCGACGTATGCGGACACCACTCTATGCCGTGGACTAGCCAGACTGAGCCTAGCACGTGCATACCTTGGCAACGCGATAACGTAATACATTACATTACATTACGGATCTACGAATCATAGGACGACTATAGCAGCGATTAAGGTAGCATTCTCTGGAACAAATCTCATGACCATATTCCGAAAGAATTATTCATTAAAAGATGTCGAGAGCGCGGGACAAGCGAAAGCGCATGCGAAATATATAATGGCACTTGAAGAGATTTAAAACAACTTCTGTACCACCTTTGCTAACTTTTGTCGTTTTTAAATAGAGCTACGGGTATCAATCAACCTCGTCGACGCACTATTCTCGCTTTCAATTATTAGTGAATAGAATGAGCTTTCGTTAAACGTATATAACTAGATGGCTTCTAAGCAGATTTCAAATTGCCAATCAATATGAAATTGTCCTAGAATCTCTGCGCATCTACTACTCATGGCGGGCCATCACTGATAAGCGTAAAAAAATCAACAACCTGAAGTCATATGGCCAACAGGTTCGACGGCAACGACATGCAAAACAGTGTTTTCTGATGGCACATATTCGGCAAGCGATATCAGCAAATACCTTAGCTAATAATACATTCAAAACAATCTGTATTCGACAGACAGTAGGACTGGAAAAACATATCTCGTGAGTTAAGTACTCATCGAGTTGCGCTATTCAATTCGCAATGCTAGCACTCAAGGACGTCATGTGCTTCAATGCTGCTGGTGGCATTTAAACGAAACACATTAGTGCTCCCACCCCTTTGTTGTCGATTCCTTTCTCGGCTTTATCGCTGACTTCACCCTAGGTGCGTACCCGTGGTTCTACTATCTAGTCTTTATGCAATTGGTAGCAACCTTGTTCCTCATACCAATTCGACCGCCGCGGCCATTATCACTTGCTCAAAATTGCTTTATCCAAGTGCAACCAATGATAAGTATTGCACACAATACTCTCTGCGAAGGTTGAGTATAACGGACTAAATACGACATCACAGGGGCAGGCATATTGTCCAATTTGAGTACTATTTTGATAACCACGCTATCAACCCTTGATTAAATTAAGACCACGCTGGACATCAGTGATTTCGATGCAAGTATTCATATGGCCAAAAAAGTTGTATACCATCAGCTTGTGATGAGTCGCATATATACATGATAACATTCTCGTAGATTTTTCAAATGAATTGTCATCATCATCATGCCCATTTGTTCGTTGTAAAGATTAAAACAGATCTTAACCAGAATGACAGTGGGAAAGTCGCGACAGATGGTCTTTTTAACCACATATGACGTACGGAGGCAAAGTCGACTCGGTATTATTATTCCATAGCAACTGTGCAATGAAGGTGTGAAGAGCGTGGAATTGAGGTTGCCGAACGAGATCTAAGTCCTTGTCAATTCTCCTGTTCCTCGAGTTCGACAAGTCTTAACGGTATGTCACTCGATTCTCCTCGTGTTGATGATTCGGGAAGCCGACTAACCCATGGAACTGGTATTGTGTTTGCTGGCAATGTTTCGAGTGCTTTACGACGGCACCAACACGAAGCTAAAACAGGATCACCCCATGGTATGAACCAGACCGCACGAAGCAGCTTTGAAGGCGCAATGAGCAGTGCCAACTCGCATCTTTTTTCAAGTCTTAGAACTTATGATCGTCATACGACTCAGGCAGGAAGAATATCAATCACTGACACTCTTGATCGCGCGAAAGAGCTTGATTCTCAGAAGCACAAGTCACTTTCTTAAAGTACAGTAAAGTTTGAGCCTGCGTCCGTTAAAGCTCCATGACCATTTATTAAAGAACGTAATCGCAGATAATCTTGCTTAGAGCTGGAGTCATTCATTGCACAGGTTTGCCATATGGACGTTGTCAATAGTGTATTTAAGATGACGTAGAGGGACTCATTAGTTTTTGTACATATTACAATCTTAGTTAAACAATTTGCTAGAAAAGCTAGTATATAGTCAAAGGTACTTGATTTTTTTTATTTACCTTGCGCATGAGAAATGGCAGATGAGCGCGATCGCTTTTGGAAACTTTAAAGCTTTGACTTAGGTGTTGACTCATAAAAGAGCACAGCATATAGCATAGTAATCTCTCTTTAAATCTACAATCTCCTCTATTCAAGAACTCTTACTTTAACTCACCGATACTCCTACTACAGCTTATTGGGATCATCCAGAAAACGATGGTTTTGGGGAGCATTCTGCCTTGAGCATTGCTAACAATCTTAATTACTGCTTTCTTACAACCAACAATTCTGCACTTAATTTAAGTGGATTTGAATATATTTTAGGTAACACTGCTACAATTGCTAGGCTCTGGCATTGAATTCCAGAAAAGTTAATACTAGTATAATGTCACTATTTAGTACAGGGTTTACTTGCGCTTCTAAAATAGTTGCTCAACTGATAAGTACAGAATCGCTGACGCTACAAATGGCAGCTTCAATAAACATTATACCAACCGGAAAGATTATCACCTCTAACATGTAACTTGAAAAGCCAGACTTCTGCATACTTCTCTGGACTTGGGCACATCGCTTTCTTCGCCTTGAATAATTTCAAGAGAACATGAAAAACCCTTTACCAGCTTTTTTGTAGTATTGTCGTGTGGGTTGAGAGGGCACTCACTCCTTTAAATGGATTTTCTCCCCCGCTTAAGTGATGTATCTTTGGAAGGCTAGGGTATCGATTCAGGTACCCGAGTCGAGCAACTAATTACATGTAACACAGGCTTGGTCCACCTTATAGTGGAGCAAGCCGTCTACTCTAGCGATGCGACATTAACCGCGATCGAGGGGTAAGCTTCTAAATTTAGACCTTTTGCCTGCAATATAGCCTAAAGCCTAGATGTTGCCATTTTTTATGTGCCTGTCAAACCTGTTCGTCAACAAAGTTTCCAGCTTATGGCGGGCATCGCACAAGCGACAGCGATTGTTGCCATTTATACAAAATTTATTATAAAATGTATGTGTACATGTTTATTGATACTAATGGTGCACTGCGAGTGACACTCAACTTTTAATGAAACCAGCGCGATACCCACTAAAAGTCAAAATCTCGACGGTTCAAGCTATTAACCGGGATCAACTCTCATCTTTGAAGCTAAGCAGGTTCTAGCAATATTACTTGGATGCGTTCTTTGAGCCTCAGGATATATCTAGCACCGAAATGCGCAAATTCTGAAGGTTGGCTGGGCAAATGTAACCCAAGTATATAATTGACCGGCGCTTCGAATTTATCTAGGACAATCCATGGCTTACTCGAATAAACCACAGCGCCTTTGAGAACCAGCAGTCCAGGCTTGCAAGCACAATCGATTGTATCGATCACAAAGCCCTTTGGGCCATGCCTTGTCGACTCTTCACGGTAATGCCGATTCCCTGTGGCCATCCCGATGAATAGGTAGCCGTAATCTTGGCTCCTTGAGCCTTGGCGTCCCGAAATGATCAGCGTATATGTGAGCGCTGGACCTGACTCTAGTCAAAATTGTTTCAAGCTCCCCATGCATTCCGTTCATGTCGCCATGTGCTCGTTTTTAACTTCAACATTAAAATATGCTACGAGTTTTAGGTGGAAACGCGATGTTTTGAGTTTGACCTGAGCAATTGATATGTCGCTTAAGCGGGTTCACTTGTGTTATACTAAGATTTCTCATGGTTTACACATCGCATCGCTGTTTACAGTGTGGTGTAGCATTAGAGAAGAGTAATGTTATGTGAAAGAAATGTATTCTTATTTCTTTTTACAGAGCGCGTTCCGATATTTATCTTCACGTGCAGCGTAAATAATTACGCTCCTGAATTTTTGTTATATTCTTTTTGCAACTTCCGCCGCACTCTGTTGAGATTCTGTGTCACGGACACACTCACTGTGACAGCAAAGTTCATTAGCGAAAGGTGTACGCCTCAATTAAGCACTGTGTCGATAACCAAAGGGAGCTTCAATGTGGCTAGGCCCACCTTATGTGTCCGTCGGCGAGAAAGGTCGCACCTATTTGGTGTCACTTGACTTTATTGTGCTAGTTAAAAAAATCGCATCCGTGTTAACCGGATGTAAGACAGGTAATCACCGCTTCCTTTAATTTTTTGATGGCACTTCAGGACGTTAGTTAATAAATAAATTCAGTGTCAGGTAAAATATATCTGCGTCTTTTGTATACAGCTTTTCGTATTTCCAACAGGAGCTGATCAAAAAATATTATGTTGTCCGTCCGAGGTTATATCTATTCCGACATGACTCCTTTAAAGCGTAGCGCTTTAGACATTTGTGGACCAAGATTGCGTAGTCTAAGAAGAATCGTCTCAGCTTATTGCTCGAACCTTCTTTCACTTCAAATCAAAACATGGTTGATCTGGCATGTAACGCTTTGTTCGCTCAGAAAAAGTGTGTATAGGTCTCTGACGTCCGATATATAAGGCCAAATTTGCTATCTACCTGACTTTGAATCTTGGTATTGGTCTATATACAAAAACCTCATAAAGTTCCGTATTTTTAAATGGGAACTTAAATGTACAAAAATTCATGCATCAAAACCTCTGTGGGGTAATTCTTCTATGGTGAAAATTTAGCACATTGAAATACACTAAACAGTGGTTACACGATATACAGCTTCTCGAAGCTTATTACAGTCTTCTTCGGATAATCAAGTGACTTAAGTGGTAGTATTCTGACAAACAATAATTACTTGTAGCTCCGTTACGATCTCTCACATCGAGATTATAAGTCTAAATTTTCCTAAGAAATGTCTATCTAGCATAAGCCGCCGCCTGCGGCGGAGGATATCAAGGTCATCAGCACTTTATATAGTAGCTTAGGAGTTAGGGTAGGCCTCGTGAAAATTATAGCCTTCTCGGCTTGGCCTACGCCACACTCTGAGAGAACATTGTTTTGCAAATTTTCGGTGCTGGGTCGGATATGTCAATGCTAAAATGACCTTAATAATTAATTTCATGACCAAATAATTCTTCAGTGTAGACTGATGCGGCTAAAAGCTAATTTGTCATCCAAAATATATCGGAGAAAATGCCCGTAATTGTGAAACAATTATGTGGCAGAACGATTTTACATTATTGGGACATTAATTGTCCCCTGTGACATAGCTATTCCCAATGCATACCGCTGCGTGTACTAGCTGTATATTCGACTTTCTTATGTAGATTTGTTGGTAGCCGGCCTCAGATTTTGGACACAACACGTCGTTTGTTAAATCAGATGTCTGTGCAGGTATAGGTGTACTGTTCACTGAATAACATCATCGACTAGCTGCCACTTTTTGTATTCACAAATGTGAATTAAAGTGATCAAAGCTTGATGCGTTGAAATCACTTTATGGGGTAATTTTCCTTTAATAAGTATCTAGCACCATGATATACACCTAACAGTGGTCACTCGACCACGTACTGCATTTTTATAGCTTCTTAAATGTCTTCTTCTCTATGCTCGGATAATCAAGCGATTCAAGACACACGAGATGGTAGTATTTTGACACACAATGATTACGAGTAGCTCCGTCACAATCTCAATTATGAGTCAAACTTTTCCAAAGAAATGTCTATCAATAAAACGTCACCGTCTGAGCCGGACTAAAGAGTTACGACGGACCTCGTGAAGATGAAAACTCGGCTCGGTCAATGCCACGTTCTGGAAAGGTGGTCAAGTTAAACATTGTTTTGCAAATGTGCAGTGCTGGGTCAGACATGTCAATGCTAGTTTGACCTTACCAATTAATCTCATGAGCAAATGAGTCTTCAGTGCAGACTGATCTCCCTTAGAGCAGCTAAAAGCTAATTTGGCGTTCAGAAATTTTAAAAGATACCCTTAATGGTGGAAACAATCATGTGACCAAACGATACATTATTAAGGCATTAAATGTCCCCTGTGACATAGCTATTTCCCATTGCATACCGCTAAGTGTACTAGCTGCAAACTCAACTTTCTTGTGCAGATTTGATAGTAGCCGGCCACAAATTTCGGGCACAACACGTCGTTTCTTGAAATAGATGTCTGTGCTGGCACAGTTGCACTGTTCAGCGAATCACGTCATCGACTAGCTGCCACTTCTTGGGTTATAAGTTCAGAAGGTGGAAGAGAAGTGCGGAGATGTCGATAATCACACCTTAACATTTATATAATTTTAGCAGAGTCGGCACCAATGAGCTCACGCTGGTCTCGTGACAGTGGCCATCCATGCCTTACAGTACAAGGCTTCGTGCCTGGCACAAGGTTTATCTCGTGTCTAATTTCATATTTTGGTGAGAGTTTTGATGCTGGGTCTCTGGACACTACCTCTGCGCATCCCTTCTCTCAGTAATAAACTAGATCATTACCTTCTATCAGGATCTCCGAGCCAAGGCGCAACGCACGCTGCCCACAGGCTGAACCGAGACATTTTCGCCTGACCTGGGTGACGTATTGATATCACTAACCGAGGTTATTTTTGGAACATGATTTTTGGTGAAAAATATGTTTTTTTGCTCTTAAATAAGCACGAAACTAAGCATCCTGCGTTATTCAAGATTCAGTAGCTCTAAAGACTCCAGAAGCGACTCCGATTGGTTTGCATCTGACTTGACACATCGACAAGTTTAACAATTAAGAACCTCTGTATGAAGCCTTTGAGTCAACCACGGGGCCGTTCGTGATACATGGCGATCGACATCGTATCGCATTCCCATTCTCGTTTTAGTAAGGCTTTGTTTATTGCTTTTTGTGGTACGTGTTACGCACTGTGTTTTCCAGACCTGTGTTACTCGCTATGAAACTTTGTCAACGACTCTATATGGTCTTCCAAAGGAGCTATAATACCCACAACCTATTGGAGTAAAAACAATTGCTACCCGCAGTTGGTAGCCACAAATACAAAGCTATCTTAAGCGTCGCAAGGAGCCTGTGCTGCTGGTAGAACTTAGTTTATACCTAAGGATGATTTTGAGACATCTAGACGTCTGCCTTCGTGCCTTTCATACCTGAGTATACTTGCCCAGTTTTTTTTCTCAGAGCTGCAGGCACAACAGAGGTAGAAACATGACTTTCAAAAGCCCTGCTGCATTCAATTGGGCTGCCTGGCACTTATAGCTTTCCCCGCCAATCGACCCAGAGCCCGTGCGTTATAACCCATTTTGTGCCCAGGGTCACGTATTTCTTGTTCGAGTCAGGGACACGATTGACTCCTCCGTCGAACCCTCAACGGTGTGAGTTCGTTCCTAGACTTGCAACATTCATCAGCTAATTCGACAGACAATGTTTAATTTGTCAGTGCTGTCACGAAATCTCCAGTCCACCTTTTCTGCTAACTTAATCGCTTGCTGGTGTGCAACACATCGCGACGCGCCATACATCGAATGGGTCTAAAATTCTCGTGCACTTTCGTGCACAATTAGCGATCCACCGCTGCTGATTACTCCTTTGAGCTCAATTAGCTTTAGTGTATCACCCACCACTTAGGTTTCCCCACTAGATTACCTTGCTTATATTGTTGCTTCAAGGGCACAGCTTAATATAGCGACTTGTAGACCCAAAAAGGTGACAAAGATTTATTTTATCGGCCCCTCCAAAATCGACAAGGATCATGTGTCCTAGTTTGCTGCAGCTAAAGCAGCGGATGTTGCTTTTCTCGGCAAAAGCTAAGTCCATCAAGGCTCAATTCGAGTCAGCGGCTCTTTAGACACCACTACATTGGTTCCTATACAATGGAAAACAATTTTCCCATATTCCCAGCGCGTATGGACTTCAATGCCCATAACTTCTGTACTTTAAAGAGGTAAGCTCAATCCAAGCTTCCTTCGCGCCTACCCTGTGCAAGGTGCTGTTTTGCACCACCACACCTTGTAGCAGATGCTGTCAAATGGTAGTCGATTGACTAAGTAAACTCTCGCCATGGCTCCCAGTTGAAAAAAAACACTCTCAAGCATCCATCGGACAAGCATTTCGCACTGTTCAATGGGTCGGTGGCCTCTATAAGACCGAAAGAGCCGCTGAATTTGCAACACTTGCTAATGCTAAGAGCGCGTCATGACATAGAAGCCCAACGAGGAAATCTAAGCTCGGCGGCCCGAGTAAAACAGGACTAGGTAGCCTCGATGGTACCATCAACGCCGCTTTAAGCTAAATATACAGAAGGATTCCAGCTTTTAAAGAAACACAAAAGTCTTTCTACCAAACCTGCCTTGATCAATGTAAATAGGTGCACGCAGCGTTCGCACCCTCTTACGTACAAAGCCTGACTTTTGACTACATTGGAAAGTCGTGTGTCCTGAGAACACGTGAAGGGATAGCTAAAAGAAGCATTCCATCCGGCAGAATTCAAGCCTTGCCGGCGCTTGCCGTCTCTTGTCTCTTACAAAGAAAGAAATGAGCTAAAACGTTAACGGTCATCATGATTGGGGCGCCACTTGCCAAACAAGTATAGGCGACTGTGTACATGACGACGCAGAGATGTTTACTCGATAAACGACTATCCACTATCCCCGGTCTTAAGGGGACTGAGTGCAATAGAATGCTATTCAAGATCGACTCTGCACTCAATGTGGTTATAGCAGCTCGATCCTTACAAGACTCTTTGTTAACGGATCTTTTATCAGAGCTTGGCGTCATGCATTTAATAAAGGACGACGTATAAAGAAAGATTTAGCTGGTATTTCATCTTTTTCCCCAGCATAAGTATGGATCCATAAACGCATGCCTCCCTGTAAATTATTATGCGTATGTTTACCACCTTTACCGTCACATCTTTACGCTATCATCAGTTTGTCGGAGTATAATATCCCGATAGAGTAGCACTCATCGGTATAACGTTTCGTTTCATGTGATGCAGCAGAATTGTGTATGTGTGTAATGCTTAACTTTCGTGAAGACTTGCAACCGTCAGGACGTAAAAAGTTGTCCCTAAGTGTAGTGCGTACGGATTATTCGTCTCCGTCGCAGTCTGCTCGTCGATCAGCACGATGCGCCCAACAACATAGTCCGGGTATCTGGCAAAGTTCAATACTAGTAAGTTCGCGTGGCGTGACAAGCATACAAAGCATCGTATCGTACCTTTGACCGTCATTGCTAAATGACGAAATCGATTCTTCTGAAAGGAAACGATGGGGACATCCAAGATGAAAGGCCAAATACACCCGCTGTGCGTCGCTTCCGGGCGCTGATGTGGGTAAAAACAGCGCCAAATCATTAACAGTGAAGCTTCGGAATGAAATTTTAAATGAGTCGTTCGTATCGTGCTCAGATTCCACCAAGCAAAGCTCGGACTGCCGCTTTAAATGTTCCGAATGGAGCATCAAATGATCCGAAATGCATGATCGGTACGTCAGTGTAATCCTAGTAGCCATTTAGCATAAGAAATGCACTCACCGATTCCGACTCGACGCTCGCCAGAAGTTCCTTCACACGTGTTTCAATGACATTATAGCTTGCGTCTAAGTACGCATCCGAATGTACATTTTCCAGCGTTTGCGGCTCCACGGGTAGCTCTAGGAGCTTCAGGAGCCTAACGAAAAACATACGCTGTGCTCGAACCGTGCTGCTCAAATCAATAAGGGTCTGCTGTAACTTGGATTGATTCTCCTTGAGCTGCTTTTCACGCTTTGACCGCTCCTGGATTTCCGTACAATTATCAAATAGCACAACAAAAAGGCACTGCATGGTTAAAGAAACCGACACTAGTCAACACTCTACAGTTGCTCCACAACATGCAAATGCAAATCGAATTGTAAAAAAGATATTCTTCAAAAGCCGCCGCGTTTAGCAAAAACTGCTGGTTTTCACTCTGTAAGGCAAAAAGGCGCAGAAAGTTAATCATCATGAGTCTCTTGACATGGTAACGAGCAAACACGCACCTCCAGCTGAGTAATTGTTGCGTCCTTGTTGTCGCCATCTAAATATCCACGTATATCACAATACATATAAAGCACACTTTACAAAACAAAGTATTATGCTTACCAATATTTCGCCTCACGGTTGCCAGCTCTTGATCAAGAAGATTAGGCCGAGTGGCTTCAATGGAGCTGCTTAAACCCCCCGCAGTTTCTGCCAGCGCCACCACCAACGGAAATTCGCACAAGCCGTCGTACTCCCGTGCACTGGTCTTAGATATGTCGGAGCGGGCAATCGATTCGCTTCCAGAACCGTCAAAGTATGAATGCTTCCTCGTTTGTTCTAATTCTGTTGTGAGCTTCAGCACTCGAGCCTCCAATTCCTTACAACGTTCTTGCAAAAGATCCACATTCTTTGTTGAGTCGGAAAAATTGTCGTGATCCTCACAATCAACAAACTCGTCCGACAATGACCGTTCCTTGTCTCCATTCAAAGCAAGCTCCTGCTCGTCTTCAATAAGAGGTAGACTTTGATCAAACGGACGCATGCGAAATTCACAATGGGACGGCTTCTCTGCAAGTCCCGCAACAAAATCGCGGGGTAAATGTTGTCCATAACTGCGCAGAAACTCTTCACGGTGTTGCACCTAAGCAGCAACACGTAAGCTCGAGTATGCCCAAGCGTCCAACACACAACGATCGTAGTTACCTCATTCTCGCGTAGCTGAGCAAGTTCCTCCGCCATTGATTGAATCCGATCCGAAAAAAAGCGTCCGTACTTAAGACGCCTTGAGATCTCCTTTAAGCAAGCCGCATACGATTCTGCCGCAAAAAACAAGTCAACGCTAAACATTCACCACACTCAACCCTCATCAGTAGCACCTGGTAGCTTGTCTAAATGCTCTAGCTCGTAAAAATGCTTCTTCTGGGCAGCTAGCGCCTCGCGAAATACTGCCAACGAATTCTCGAAATCTCGAATCTTCGACTGTGAGATCGAAATTTGGCGTAGCGTCAATTGCACTCGTTTAAACGTCGCCGCTTTTTTACTTGCAATGTTGTCCACACAAGCCACGATATCCGTCACCAAATGTTGTGCATCAGGGATCTATAAAGAACGCAAGCGTCAGACGTACGGAATGATATGTACAGAATAGAACGCATCTAACCATGTTTTGCTGGCGTTGGTAAAGCGCATCAATGCGTCGACAAACGTCCAGAGCATTCGTGGACGCCTGCAATGGATTACTTCCGCTTGCAATTACTGACGTCTCCTCAATGCTGCTGAGCACATATCGTAAATTGTCTCGCAAGGTATTTGTTATGTGCATTTGCTTGTCCCCCAACGCTTTCATCTGATCCACTTCTACGCTCGCTTCATTGTCCTCCCGACATGCTTCTGCATGTGCCGTCAACATGTCGGTAACTTCCTTGCAAATTTCATCGTGCAACTGTTGCAGTTTTAAGACTTGCGTTCGCACATGCGTGTGCGATTGCTCGCACTGCGCCGCCCACTCTCGCTCCTTCTCCACAGGAATACAGTCATAGAGTGTTTTTCGCTCGTCTTTCACCAGCGCTGGATGAAGGTTGATTGTCGCTAGTGCCTCGAGATAACTGTCAAAGTGACGAAGCAAACGCTCGTGTTTATCGCTCGTAACCTGAAAATCGTCCCAGAACGGAGCAAAGTGTTTCATCATTGATTTCTTAAACAGATCCAAATTCGCAACGGCAGCAGCGACGGCTCGCTCTTGAACTTGCAATTCGTGGGCACCTTGTTCACCGGCCGTGATGTTTGCTCGAGTACCGCTCTCCAGTGCCTCGCTCTGGCTGACCTGTAGCTGAAAATAGCCTTCGTACTCCGCCAGCGCTCGCATCATGGATGTGAGCTCTCACTGAGCATCTTTGAGCCTTCCGACGAAGCCATGGGCTGCGACGGCACTACCAAAAAGAACGTCAGCACCCTCATCAAGCTTCAAATCCTTTTTTTAATCGTACAGTCAACACGAATTGGAGTCAGAGCTACTGATGTGGGTACAGCCATGGCCGCTTCTTGTGACAGCAGTCGGCGATCGTACAGAAAAACCTCCTTGTCCTTCTACCCAGCAACCTTCAATTTAGTAATTGAATGCGCAAGCCGATCCTTTAATTCTTACCGATGGCAGTTCGTAGTACTCAATTGCGCGGCGTGGATCCAGCCGAGCGAAGGGCGGACCTCCCAGAAGAATTTGATCGGCTATGGGCACACCGCTCAGTCGCTCAAGGACCTCGCGGAGCTCTTCGACCACGACACTATGAAAAGAAAAAAATTGCGTGTGAAATCATACAAGTAATACAAAGTTGAAGGCACGTGTAGATCGTCAAAAAAGCCCATAAAACCGCAACGTTACGTACTGAGTTGACGCCAATGTCACGGCGTGAACGACGCCAGTTGACGCGTCTGCTACATGTACTACGACACCAATGCTTGCCATTGGTTCCTCGTCCGTTTGCTGTTGCGCCTTGGTCATGGCGACATCCATTGGAACCTCCTACAGCTCTGTTCCCATCAAGCACGCGCCGCAGAGACTATTGAAGAAATTGGGTGCAGAGAAGAACCTGACCAAACCGGTTTCTGGCAATAGTATGTATTGATACGTAAAAAAGTCGTCACAAGGAAAAGAGATTCAGTCATGAAGGAATTAGAGCGAGCTCGGGCAATTCCAACGAGTTCCACAATGAATCATAAACCTTTTACTTAGCATTAAAAAAAGTCACAGGCATAATACATCCACCCTTGACACCTCAAATAAATCATAATCTAGCACACGCCTTCCGTGAGTCCCTCGTCCGAGAAATTGCGAGAGCGTCGAAACAACATGTCCTCATTGCTAAACGTCTTCATATAGCGAAAACTCTCGATCGACGTGTCCTCGACAACGGTGCTCAAATGAGAATGTTCCGTTGCAAAGACAGACCGATTTCCTGAATAACTAGACGACGGCACTGGCGAAAGCAAGAAGCGTGGAGACAGCGGCGCCTCCTGCACTCTGTTGACCTGATGATTACTCAACACCTGCTCTTCTTTGCCCACCTTTTCCTCCTTAGTTGCGGGGTCCTCAACAGCCTTATGGTTGTCCTTTAGCCCGAGCGATGCCTTATACCTTGCATAACTCGTTTCCCACTCGTGTCCAAGCATATTTGTCAAAGCCTTTAGCACCTCCTCGCTCGAGCGCACGCGATGCTCCTCAAACGCAGGCAGCCGTACAACCTCGTGAATGTGTCGCATCAAGAACGGCACGCAGTTTTTCTTGAGATCGTCTGCATTGCATTCTTCTGACAGTGTCAGCAGGTCCACCACGTTCTCGACACAAATCTGGCCACTCAAGAACGCCTCCGTACGCTTCTGCAGTTCGTAGACACAGTAAAAGGATGACGCCCGGAGCAACTCTTCAGCCACATCAGCCGTGATGTCAACCTTGCCGGTATACTAGAAACGATTAAGCGTTAGTGCATTTATCAACAAACCAGCTCTCATTCGAAACTACTGATTCGTACCAAAAACCGCAGCAAAATCGAAAAAACTTCGTAGCTGCAGTTGTCTACTTCAATGACTGCCGTTGGATTCGTCGTCGAGCCAAGCTGCACCAAACGTCATAGCAAAAATGATCATTTATACGCGCTCTCAGCATCGCAATTGAAAGACAAAAGTGCTAACAATCCTTACTTTCACCATGTTTTTAAAATACGAGTTGCGAAAAAAGAGGACGACCTTGTGTGCATTGATAGGAGCAATGTGCCCCTTGACAAGAAACTGGAGATCGGACAAGGACGAATTCAAAAATAGTTCTTCGTGGTCATCTACAACATATGGCGGAACATCAATGGCCACGTCTGGATTATATCCTGGAGGTACCAAGTGTTTGATTGCATGCGCCGCGGCGCAGCGCATAAACTCATCAGTTGATTGCAGCATATATGATAGCACTGAAAGAAGCCCCTCCGACAAAAGACTCGAGACTTCTACAGGGTCCATCATGTGGACAAAGGTAAGTAGAATATTACCCCGAAGTTCACCTGTAAGATTACAAAGTTCATGAGTATAACTTTTCGCCAGACCAGATTACGTTTGCACACTCCTACCAATATTGGCGTCAGCAGACACACGCGCTACAGCGTGTAGCATTCGCCGGAAATCTTGCCGACTAATCTGTTTCCAAATGTTGCGCAGCGCTTGTAAGCATATCGCCCAGGTACTTAGCGTTTCGTCGACCTCCAGCATCTGCAAGACTACTCCCTCGAGCACCATTTGAAGCGAGCTGGCCACGCTACACGACAAGGCACACAATGCACCAGCAGCGTGCGACGAAATTAATTCATCAGGATGATGGAGCGTATCCATTAACAATAAAATGCCGCCAAAACGGGTAACATAATCATGATTCGACGGGTTTTCCATCAATGACTCCAACGCAGCTACTGCCTTCAATTTCTTGTCAGGGTCTTCATTCCTCAACAACTCGAGCAAATCTGGAATCGACCCTTTCACGCATTTATCACACAAGCGTGCGCGTCCTTTTGTACCCTCCACGACTGCTCGAGACATCGAACAATCATTGCAAACAATGACACCACATTCCTACAATCATTAACAAAGACATTCATTTGTAAAACTTTGCTCATCATCAAATGCTGGCAAAACTTACCCGACAATGGTGTTTTCTTCGATAAAATGTAAAGACGTGGTGACAGCATCCACACTCGTGTGTCTCGTGATCTTCAGCCCAAGGCTTAATAAGTCCCCAATTCAATAAATCGTTGGCAGATTCGACAAAAGTCGATTCAACTGAACGAAAGCGGATGTTCAATTGTTCCACAAGCTTATCGCCAAGATACGGGGAAGATCGGATCGAAGTAGGGTCATGTGCATACAGCGACGCACCCACTTGGCCAAGATGAACTGAATAGGCTGGCAAACGCCCAACCCAATGAGGAAGGCCCACCTTCCAGGGCAAATCACGACCACTATAACCATTATTGGACAATATCTCAACAATCTCCTTCATCCACACGCTCCTGTTCACGCAAATGTACCGCCCGCGAGCATCATTATTTTCCAGAGCTGCGAGATGCGAGACAGCACAGTCCCGAACGTCAACCATACTCCAATTCAAATCCACTAAGGCCGAGTATTGGCCCGTAATCAAATCGTAAATGACTTGATTTCCAGGTGCTAGCTTCGTTTTCAACAGCATGGGTCCAAACAGCGTTCCCGGATTGATCGTCACTAAATCAATGCGACGATCACTTGGCAACTGATCTACAAGCTGCCATGCCGCTTCCTCTGCTAGCTTTAAGCTTAAGAAATGCGGATTTTTCTCCAAGGACGACGTGACATTCCAGCAAGCGTCATTAATGATCGAGTGTGGCGTCACTGAATCGGCCATGGCAGCAATGGACGACGTGAGCACCACACGCTTGATCCGCGCTCGTGCGCATGCCTGGATAAAATTCGTCATCATGGGAATAATGCAGTGCATCCGACTGCCAATACTATGCACCCCTGGTTCCTGCTGCTCCGACAGAGGATCTCGCACCGAACAGGACGATGGTGTTCCCGTGTGAATGACAAAATCACACCCTATGGAATAAAAACCAAAAACACTCGTCAATTATCAAGTCCTTGAAGTATCGTGCAAAATCACCATGACATACCTTGAACAGCCATATCGCAAGCCTCAGGCGTTAAAAGCGACGTTTCAACCACCGAGAAATTTTTCTGAGCATTGGGGAGTTGCAACAAGCCTGCAATATCATCCTTACCGTTCTGCACCGTGCCACGAACACGATAGCCACGAGCGAGTAGCTCACATACGATCCAAGAGGCCAAAAAGCCATCGACACCAGTGACGCAGATCGGTTTTTCGCTCACATTCGTCGCAAGCTGCACGATTTTCTTACGAAATTGCAACCCTTTCCAAACGCTCGGATACATGCACTGACGGTCCACTGTACGCTTCGATTTTGTAAAGCTATTCACCTTCTTCTTAACGGTGCGTCGTCGCGTCTTGGGCAGTAAAGTCGAAGTGTTGATTGTGGTATTCCTGTTGCTCGGACCAGTCAAATGATTGTCTGCAACGCCCTTGTGAAAGTGGTTGCGAGCGCCACTGTGCGGGCTGGCTAACAAATACGAAGCGGAAGGCCCAAAAGACGATTTATACGACTGAACAGGACTGTTCTGTGCTGTAGCAACAACAGCGGAAGTGACGCCTGCTACACGAGAGCGAGACTTGTCGCGTCGGCTGCGAGAATTGTCACCTTTCCGGGTAGAGACGGCCGCCTTCTTTTTGCGCGACGACTGAGGGGGCGTCGTGGAACTGCCGCTGTGATCCGTACCGCCATCCTCCTCGTACTGCGCACCGAATAGCATGAAAGTACGAGCTCTTGAGGCTAGAAAGATACCAGCACCTGAGTATTCACAACTCACTCACGCGCACTGCTAGTTCGCAGCAATTTCCAGAGTGCGCACAGCTTGGCCGTCCCTTGGGTCAGGTCTACTTTTGAGGTTCTTTCTTAGCAAAACTCAGGTGGGAGAGGCGTTTTCAGTATAAAGTAACGCTTAGGATCTAAATACAAGTCGGTTATTGCTACTTCTTAGATCGTCAAGGTTATAAATCTATTACATATCTTATGATGATCAATTTAATACAGACAAATGATATGAGTTTTGGTTGCGCGGGTCCTATAGTAAGTTACCCGCCGGACTTGATTGCTGAGTTTTTTTAAGTCAAGGCAGCAAAATCCTCTCGAAAATGTACAAGAGGCGATTGAGTATCGACGCTGTGCGTGGCAATCTAGAATAGGCAGAAGGCGTTCGCAGATACTGCAAATCTAGTCTTTTGCTCCGGCTATAGAAGCTTGTCGTTGCAGCCGTATCAATCTTGAGAAAATTGGCACAGAGTACTGTCTCGCTAATTAGTTTGCCGTTTTCTTACTCCTTCTCGTAATCGCCATTATACCTTGCAACACTGTTGCTTACAAACTGCACAGATACGTCCAAAAGGCCCGACCACCGGTGTTGTTGTCCTGGCTAATATCTTTTGCAAGCTCGTGGACACGAGCACTATTGTGGTGAAGCTGATGGACTTTGATCCTTACTTCTTCATTTTTGTCGGAATGCTGCGCACAATTAATTTTTACTCAGACTACACGATGAAACGCCTATTCTTCTAAAAAAAAATTGCGCCAATCGTGGATTCTACAATCGTCAGTCACTTGTCGTGAGCGTTGTCATAGGCATTGGCGTCTGAATTGTTGATTGCTTGGCTGAATGTTGATGTTTTCAATTGCAAAGGCCTTGTTTGACGTTTGGCTCACTGGTCTCCGCTACCGACGCCGTGTCCAAATTTTGTTGTTTTTTCAAAGAATTTCACGTTGACTCTCCATTCTTCTACTTAGTGTTTGAAATGAAAATGCCAAACGATGCAATATACATCTGTCTTTATAATATGACTGTCCGTTTTATCAAGAATTTCTACGATATCAAGCCCATGTTATATGGTTCATTAATTGATAGAATTGTACGTTATTTAACTTGATTTTAGTTAAAGGATACTGCGTGACGCTGTAGCGGCTTTCACTGTTATCATAAGACAGTGCGGCTTCATAAGTCATTCTTTTGTACAAAGAACGAGGCGGGAATGGATCAGGAAAGCAAGTCTTCCCATGCCACGCTGACAAAATGTGTCATAGAGCCACGCATCGTACACGCTTTAGGCATTTCTTAAAAGGCTGAAGCATAAAATATACCAAAATGTTCAATGTAAAGTGCATCGACAAACACTATCGATTCTTCATGCGAAAAATTGACATACTTTTAAACGCGGTGAATACTTGAAGCGGTGGTGAGTGGTCATGCGGAATGGTTTTCGAACCAACCTGCAACGTTCGAACGCTTGATGAGACTTTTGATAAGGTCCAAAAAAGCGTGTGCACTGACATACGTTTTGTCCATGATGGTGTTAAGGACTGAAAGATGAACGTGGAATGCTAGGTTTTTCTCTTATGAGCTGAAGTCGAGTGTTTGTGCACGAATACGCTTCAAGATTATATAGATTAGCTTTTGATCTGAAGAAATGTTTTTTTTCAATGTGTTCAATTGAATACATAGCTGTGAGACAAAGATCAAAGTTATTGGGAATGGGTCGGTTCTATCTCACTAAAAATCTTAAGATCGTAGCTTGGCCTAGACAATTACTAACACAGCATTCGTGCAAATCACGCAAAAATGCTGGACCACTGCATGATCTGAAAAAAAATACTTTTCTGAGCCCTCATACTAAGCGGCATTTAATAACGTCCAGAAAATCCCTGCTACAAGCGTCATTTTTGCTTTAGTTGATCCGGAACAAACACTTTCTAGAAAGTCCACGATAGATCGCTTAGCGATCATGTTGGTGAGAGAAGATGTATGGCTTGGCACATTCAAAATTGGTGGCTCAAGCTGATGGCAGCCGAAGCATTGGCAGGCTTGCCGGTGCCATTGCGTTTCCGGCAATTCATTTTTATAGACTTTATATTTGGTCTATCGAACGACGAGGAAACTCGGCAAACATTACTGTAATTGTGAATTTTTTTGCCGGTCGAACAAAGCAGCTCATTTGACGACTGTAATGGACACGGTCGACGGTAATAAAATAGATAGCTGTGCCTCGACCGTGTCGTTAGATAACATCAGATCCATGGCCAATTGTCACGGACTGATACCCTCATTAGGAGCTTTTAGTGCTCAACATGTTTCTGTAAAAAATAGTCTTCAGACTGCGGTCAAACGGTCGACAAAAGAAAGCCAAATTAGTCGCTTATGTCCCTTCCCAATGCGTAGGCAAGTCCTCGGAGAGACAAGCTTGGATACTAAAAAAACTCACTCTGTTAAATAAGGCAAAAAACTAACTTGAAAAGTATACTTTCGGTATTGCTACGTGCTATAAACAATTTTAGAACATTTACTGCTATCTATAAAGCTTTATTGCATCTGCGCTTTATTAGCTGATTAAGGTCTTAATAATAATACTCAATAAAGGCCTAGCTTATGCATTGATATTACACTATACAGACGGAACCAGTGCTTGATGCGAACTTGCAAAACTGTGTTGTGTTTCGGGCTGTGTCAACGCGGGGATACTTTGGCCGGGTTATACGCAGATACTGCCATGGGAGAACAAACTTAAACTATGATTTTGGGTACGGAACATTACAACCTTTGTTTAAAGGGGCATAAGTTCCCCTACTTCTCGCGAAGCGATAAGAAAAAGATTGGACAGGAAGTATACATCTCCGAGCTTCAGCTTCTAGTGCATGTCTTTGCAGATGTATTGGGGGCCATCGGCGCTACTATTGACTTGGGACCTAGAGATGGACTTTGCTCGAGTCCAGTGCCTTTAACCTTATCGGGGGTATTTCGATTAATATGACGAAAAGCGTCTAGGACCTCTGGTAAATTTTGCCGGACCAAGTGAAGAAATATTTCTACTTGTTTGGCGACAGCGCCGCGCAAAAATGCTGTCCACATGATCGTGGTTTTTTCCTCTTCATCAAAGATAAAGAAAAGAGGACAATGTCCCAGCATCAATTGGCACACTGCGTGCACTTTGCTATGACGACGTTCGCTACTGACGTTTAAAGGAAGGTGTTATTATCGCTGTGGAAGCCTTGCTTTCAAGTGCAAAATGGTGCAGACCATCGGTTATAGCCAACTCGCAGGTATTTGGTGATGAAAGGTACCGCTAACTACTCGCTCATTGGCCAATTAAAATAGGCGCGAAAAAGTGAGGGAAGAGTACAATTTCTTTTGCTTTCGTACTTAGCGTTATATACGCCTCTCGTCATCTTTGGATGGTTAATGATGCGTTGGTACAACTTACACGTCATGCGGTGACGGGATATCTTCCGTTTGAGCCATCTTGCATATGCAATAACCTGATCCTCAGAGCTGTGGACGGTTTGCGCTGAAGCTTGTGAAGGTTATAGATATTATGCCATATACAATTATAGTTTTTAGCGTAGTTTTTCAGCATTTGCAGCCAGCTTGTCGATACCAAGTTTGATTTTCTATGCGATTTCGAAAAAAGATTTATTTCGCTTTGTCCGCAACTCTATCTCGTAGGCCCCGTTGATATTATTTCTTAGGAGCTTTGACACGCGTTTGATGTAATGCCCAGAAATATGGACACTCGCGAGCATGCACACAGGTGAGACTTAAATGTTTGACCATTTGGCTAGGTATGCATGCTGCAGACTTCTGATCAGAGCTTATGCATCACAATGGGAAACGCTCACCCTCTCCACCTTCTAATGCCGAGGTAAGTGTACAGTGTCAAACGTGAGGTTTTAAGCTTGTTCATCATAACCAAAGATCGAACAGTTAGCGCGACGCAAGTGTGCTCTTCCAGCATCGTTTAACAGCATAGCGTATTACGTCGAAATGCGGCTAAGGATTCGGGCACCTTGAGCCATACCCAGGTCTCAGAACATGTTCAGATTCAACGACTTGCTAGGTGTGAGTGACAAAGTCTTCGGTGGACCTAGAGCTTGCGTCGTGAATTGAGTTGTAAAACTTAAAAAACTTGGTGTGCAGGCGTCCTAGAAGTTGCACAAATCATATTTTCGGTGCAATGCTCTTTTTCGCATATCATCTTCGTCATTTGATAGCGGGACGTATGCATGCTTCGTTTAAGAGCTTTTCTTGCTCTACCTTTTTTTTTAAGAATGTTGAAGAGCTTTAGTCTCTTTTTTGTAATTTGAACGAAGTCCTAGTCACAATTACGTATTTGACCTCTTAATCATATATGTGGGGCCAATCATTTATTGTGAGATCGAGAAATATAATCTCTCCTGGCCCAAATGATCGCTCATTGTGCATTTGGATGTAAATCATACTTCTGGTCGTCGCTTGGGACAGTTGTGTTGATAGAAAAGAAGCTCAAGATATCTTGACTCATACGCTAAGCGGAAGTGAATTTAGCACGGGATGCTGGTAGCGATCCGACCCATTTTATGGTCCGACTTCCGTGCTCCTCATTACACTATGGGCTTTTTAGCGAGTAGGGTGTGCAGCTCACTCGGCTGTTACACACCCATTTGAGTGCGAAGTTGAAGGACACATACACTTTTAATTGTAGTTGCTCATCCATTGTAGTGATCTTCCTTTGGCTGCCTCAATTTGTATTAATTATATAGGTACATCCCGGTCCCGAGTCGAGCGACTGACCACACTTGTCATAGAGTCGGTCCGCCTCATACCGACACCCACGCGCTAGGACTAAGGTGTCTCTACCGCGGGATGCTGGTAGCGATCCGACCCATATTGGGACCGGGTTCCGTACCCCTCTTTGCACTATGGGGCTTTTTCGGTCAGTGGAGTGTCCCCAACCCAACCCTTCTATTACCCAATCGGGCGCGAGTTGGTAGGGCAGTCACACACTCGGGTGTGATGGCTCGTCTACTTTAGTGACCTACCTTCGGCTGCCTTGATTCGGATCCTATGGGTATCGAACCAGGTTCGTCCCGGTCCTGGGTCGAACGGCTAACCGCTCGACAGGGTCGGTTCGCCTTATAGTATAGCAGACCGTCTGTTCGCACTTAGTAACGCAACAACGATGGGTGACACATTTCTTTTGCCTGCGATGAAAATTGCATCAAAGATTTCAGGTTTGCATCCGTTTATTGTGCCTGAGGAATCTGTTTGTCAATAGAGAATTTAACCTTGCTTACGTCAACTGAGGATCGGGTTTGTGCTAAATTGAATGGACAAGCACTCTAAGTTTCTCAAGCTCAACTGAATCCTAATGTTATAATCCGGTTGAAGTATGACAGCCGCCTTGCCATTCTTTGGGGCTAGTGATGCTTTTTACCACTGTTCTCAAGGCTGTCTGGCTTTAATGGATCCCAAATAACCTAAAGTCCTGAAGACGCACTCAAACATTACCAGTGCAAACATCGAGGCAAGAACCTTCTTGTCAGAAACGAATATAAGCTGCCCTGATTTTAAACGAGACTAGATAATGCATGTCCTCAATGAATTGCAATAACGCGCATAGTCGAAATCGTCACTAACGAAGTCAAACAGCTTCGTATTCCTCGTAATAACCAGAACCAAATTTTGATATTTTTTCTCTATACTACCAATCCTATTTTTCGGAATAGGTTGGGGTGACGCCCTCCTTCCAAGCGCGGGGGCTTAATGCTCGCGCGCTTTGGGCAGGTGCTCTCGGGCATCTGCAGGTCTCTAACGAGTCTCACCCTCGACGCGACGGTCTCCAGCACCAGGCCAAACCCCCTTTCACGCCCTTAATCGCGCCAACCGCATCCGGATTGGCTCCTTTAATGTGAATTCTCTAGGTTCGAAGCGCAAGAAGCACGTAACACTCCCCGAAGATCTCCGGCGCTACCGCGTCGATATCCTTGGCCTCCGAGAAACCAAGATCTACGATAGAGGTGAGCACCGCATTGATGACTTCCTTCTAATCTTAAAAAAAAAAACGAAGCCAAGATCGAAGTCACCGAAATTCGCCGCCACTGCAACCCGTCGGGCGCCACTCGACACGCCCGATCCCGAGAAGAAACCTGGCACCACACTAAGAAGCTCGGAACACTCCTCGGCGATATTAAAGATCTATCCCGACGCAAGTCCCAGGCCACCCTCGCGCTCCACCGCCTCTGGTCCGTCTGGCTCCGCCCCACGTTCATCTCACCCAAGACACGCATTCGATTGTACAACACCTACGTTCTACCGATTCTGCTGTACACCTGGGCTCTTACCAAGTCAGAGCTCCAAGGCCTCGAGAGTTTCTATCGCCGCCAGCTTCGCTACGCTCTTGGCTATCGCTACCCCCGACCCATTTCGAATGCAAGACTCTACGACCTCTGTGATGAGCGGCCGCTGAGACTACGACTGACACAAGCTCGCTGGCGCCTGTTTGGCCATGTACTTCGCCGCAATCCCGACATTCCAGCTAACCTCCAGATGCGTGCCTACTTCTTCTCCACCGCAGCAAAATGGCGCGGACGTCCCCGCACCACGCTCCCCTCGACACTCGACCACAATCTTGTTTCCCGTGGCTCCGGCTTTCGACTCCGGACAGCACAAGACCTCGAAGTGGTACGTACCCTTGCACAAGACCGAAAGAAATGGAAGACCCATACGACCTCGGTGCTGGATGCACTGCCCGCCGAACGAGACTCGACGTATGCGGACACCACTCTATGCCGTGGACTAGCCAGACTGAGCCTAGCACGTGCATACCTTGGCAACGCGATAACGTAATACATTACATTACATTACCAATCCTATACCACTTAATGTAGAATAAAAAAGGCAAAAAATTTAACATAGTAGCCCCTGAAGCCGTCAACACTCGAGCATACACCAATGGAAAAAGACTTTACGAGAGAAAGATGAATATCAAGTTTATAAATATCTTGGTATGCAAAAGATTTTCGGAGAGGATTTAAGCCGGAGACGCCAATAAATGGTTGATAAGATTGCTGATAAGGTCTTGAAAAATCATCGTGAAGGGAATAAATCAACTGTCAGCTTACCCTCCATACTAAATGCCCTGTTTCACCGCCGGCACACCGCTTGTAGCAAGCGGTGTCTTCATTATGCTGCTCTTTCCGGGATGTCTCAAGCGAGCGTACCAAAGCTCTCACTTACTGTCAACCCAGACGCATTCCATCAGTCGAGATTCTTCTTGCTCGCAGGCCAGAACGTATGCTTTTCAAACTTTCTCGTCTTTTGCAATGGCTTGGTATGTACTCCAAATGATTATGAGAAGGTTTCGAATCACCTCTAAAACACGCTCAGCTAGCTTGCCAACTGACAAAAGCCGTCTATCTAGACTTGGAATGTGTAACTTAACGTGACTAATCAAGCCAATATTCAAATTTTTAGTTGTTCTGATTATTATTTTTTTACATCAACACTACAACACGCTAAATCAATGTGGGGGGCAACCGTCTTGATACGCAAGCCGTCCAAACCAGTAAGCTTGACCATACCCTTGCCAGTCACCCGCAACTTCTTTCCATCCGCGATGGTGACCTCTGTACAATTGTTCAAGACCTCGAAATTAAAGAGATCACTTCGATAAGGTGTCATATGCGACGTGGCTCCGCTGTCGATAAGCCAGTCGCCACAGGGCTGTTCACCAGCAGCAAACACAGCACCGTCTTCCTCAAATTCGTTTCGTTTCTTACAGTCCAGCTTAAAATGTCCAACTTGGCCACATTTAAAGCACTTGCCCTTTATCCACCGCTGTTCTTCCATAGACCGCTCCCTTTTCGACCATTAGATTGGCCTTCCTTGAACCGTTTCGCATTCCCCTTGAACGCGCGCTCCGTAGATTGCTTCTTCTCCACTCGCTCATACTACTTCAGGAGCTTCTCTTTTGCATCAATCATTGTCACTTCTTTGGAGTTCTCCATAATCAACGAGATAACCTTTTACTTTGCAGGGAGACTGCTCAACAGAATCACAAGTTAGAGAGCCTTGTCCAGCGGCTGTACCAAAGTCTTAAGCTCCACGATAAGCTCGTCGAAGCTGTCCAGGTGCATCGTCATCGCCTCACCATCAGCCATCTTGAAGTCATGTATTGTGCATCGTCGAGCGGTTGTAGAAAACACGCAGTGTATTTAATGCCATGACAGCTGTCGTAGTCCGAATCTTTGTATGATGCTCAGTCGCCACACCCTGTGCGAACAGCCCAAGAGCCTTCATATCGTTGAGCCTCCACGACTCGGGCATCTCTGCCTCAGGCTTGACCACCTGCACGTGCGCCAGCAGACCCTATCTTGCCAGCGTCATCCGCATGGCAAAGTCGCGGCGAAGTAGTGTCACGTCAAATCACAGGCATGCCGCCGCCGATCGTGACAGTGCGCGCCGCGAGATTGTCGCCCATGTCTACGTCGGTCGAGACAATTGTCGTCGCAAGAGCTGGGACAATGAATGAAGCAAGTGGACAGCCGACTGACTCTGCGACGCCTCGTAAGCTAGATCCGAGACCGGGTAGCTACTCGGAATGGGTAGGTGTCACCGCATCCACTGGATGAGCGGCTGAGACACTCGAACAATTTTGGTCAACTGGATTCACTAGATTTATCTTGGAGCTGATTGGCTAGTAAAAGAAGTACTGGCTGTTGCTTGATAGACTTGTGCTCGACGAGGCAAATTAAAAAGTGCCTGCTAGTTCAGTCGGTATTGGTTAAAGCGCCAGGGTAGTCACCTTCTAGTTTATTACGTAATAGCTGCAGTTTTTACGCGGAATGTGAACCTGGTAAGAAATGACGACTCGGTGACTTATATATAGTAAAGCATCCTATCGTTTCCTATTTGTTTTCAAGCTACATTTTGAAGACCGAGTATAGTCTAGAAATATAATCAAATGGATCCGGCCTATAAAGAAAGATAGTGCAAACATTGACGCTAGTTGACCGGTTTAGTGGTCAACTCTACATCCTTAATTAAGCCCTGTTTTTTCTCCCCGCCCCCCGAACGTGAATCCTTAACTTTTACCACCAATGTGTCATGCAATCTTATTGACAGACTTCACTCATGCGCAGTTTCACATGCCGCAAGATTTTCTGAAGGGTCACTCGCAAGCGAAAAAGGTGACGACATATTGAAGCGTGTGATCGCCAGAAGGCGTGGACATTACAGATTCGTTTTAAAACCTATTGCATAGCTGATGGTCCATGTATTACAACGTATCACAAATGCCGCGTTATAAATTTGAGCCGCTCCTCTAGTGATGTATCCAACAAAGTTTGTGAGAGTATTTTGACAAATAAATGTGTTCACGTGTGGTTTTACAAATTCAATTACTACAGTTTAAACGCACAGGAAAATCATAATCCAATACGAGCATAAAGGGTGACTGCCAAATGCTCACGATCACACAAGGACATAAAGCGACGCGTAGAGTACGACTGCTGCTAGCGGACATTGGTTTTGTGTTTTTGCCGTTAAGTAAACAGAACCCGCCTTTGCCAACAGTTTCGAGAAATACTATCAACAGGCCAATCATACATCTATTAGACATTGACACATGTCGTATTCTGTTTCTCCGAAGCTCTTACGCTTTAAAAAATAAAACCTGATTAGCTCTTCGTACTTTAAGAGACACGATCCGGCTTTCATCGCTTATCACCGATTTGACACCGTGCACATCAAAATCGGCCAGTTGATACGATTAACTGGGCGGCGGGACTCCGTTCTCGGTCGCCTGTGCACATGACGTCTCGCTCGTTGCAGAACACGCATTCGGAGCTCTCGTCATCACAGTTGGAGGTGGTGCATTTGGTCATGTTAAGCTGCTGTGCGCTATCGCTCATCGGGTGTTTGTACATCATTCAAAATCACTACAAGTCTGCTAGACTGCACAGTGGCGTCTCTATGATGCAAAAGATGGTGGTCGTGCTCTCGGTACTTGACGCAGGTTTTGCTTTTCCAAAGATGTTTGACAAACCGATCTCCGCCACTGAAGACGTCAATGCGGCGTGCAATATTCAAGCCTTTGCCCTGCACGTATTTGGCCTCATGTCGGTCTTTTGGAGCGCAGCCATTGCCCACTGCTTCTACCGACGCATTGTGCACAGAGACAGTGAAGCGCGACTTAAAAGCAGATTTAAAATTTACGTCTTACTGGCCTTTGTGCCTGCCGTGACTTGCAGTATTGCGCTTTACGCTGCCAGACTGTTCGGAGACGCCTTGTTCTACTGCTGGGTTAAGTCGCACACCAAGCGCTTTTGGGCCTTCTATCTCTTTGTTGTACTTGCCATACTCTACATTTTCGTCATTCTTTGGGTCACGCACAATCGCATTATGCGCGACTTTCGCCATGCAAACTTGGACGCACAAGAGTCGTGGGCGCTCATTACGTCCAAACTACGAATCTACATTGCCGCATTTATCGTGCTTTGGACCCCCAGCACTGTCTTTCGGCGTGAGTAGGACTAGTTAAAACAGCGTCATGTGTTTAAGTTGTGCTGACAAGAATCGTGCCCCTATGTGAAACAGTATTTGAAAATGAACTTGGCTCGGCCAGCTTTGCGATGGCACTTTTGATGCAATTGACTGTGTGCACACAGGGTTTGGCAACTGCCATAATCTACGGAGGACTACTCACCAAACTCTACAGGATTATTGCGTGCAAGTCACCGGTCGCTTTAACGCCCGAGTTTGTGTATACCCCATCGTTCCCATCAACGGATGTGCACACGGATCATGGCCTGGCCAAGCACTATCGGAAACCTGCGAATCTCTTTGTGTCCACTTTTAACATGGGGGAAGCCAGACTCACACCTGCGCAGCTTGACAAGTGGATTCCACGGGGACATGACATCTACGTCATTGGACTGCAGGAGTGTCTGCATTTATCTCATACTCGCAATTTGATTCGCCAGCACCTGGAAGGCGATCGTCCACACCCAACAAGAACAGGGCCGTTCTACAAGACTTCAAAATTTCACCAATTTCACCGCGAAATCGGCAGCAAGAACACGTCATTGGGGTATCATGGTCACATTGCAATTACTTTGCTTGTCAAGTCGGTTGACGTGGACAGCGGCGCCTTCTACATGCCCCCCGTGGTACAACAGGCGGTCAATGTTGGCAAATCGCTGGTGCTAGGTCGTGCTTCAAACAAAGGCGCTGTTGGCTTTGCGTTCCATTATTTCGATACCTCGTTTGCTTTTGTTGCATGCCATCTGTCATCAGATTCCAAGGTAAATGGCAGCCGGCAATTGTGCTGTAATAAGTTCTGCTCATGGACGGCATGGTCTTTGATTTAGGGAAAGTCACGAGTGCGACGGCGAAATCGCGACTTGCAAGATGTTTTAAAAGAGCTGCATTTGAATCTCGAAGATGTGGGCTTTGAATTTCCATACGTGCACCACCACAGCTTTATTCTAGGTGACCTGAATTACAGGTTGACACAGCGTCAAGCGAGCGCAGACAGTATTTTAGAGCTAGTCTCAAAAGTACGGCAGAATGAGACAGCACATCCTACACCATTGAAACGAAATTGCAGCTTGCGTCGTGGCCTTCTGGGCAGACGATGGAGCCCAATGAAAAGCTACGGTTTCAAGAGCTCGCTCGGACTTGGGAGCTCTCGTGGCAGCGACAGAGACAGCAACGATCTCGGTGTCAGTATGTTGGAGCGCAATGCCAAAAGCAGTTCGTCTGGAGTGGCTTCTTCTAATGGTAGTAGCAATAGTGCTCGATGTTCAGCAGATTGTGAGCTTGTGGACGACAACCGATTTAGATGGGATGACGTGCTCGCTCACGACGAGTTACGTACAGGGTTGCGAGATGAACAGATACTCTACGGCTTTCAGGAGGCCAAGATTGCGTTCCCGCCGACATTCCGACGTGTACGGGGAGTCGCGTTAAACCTTGAAGCTTGTACCTGGTCTAAAGAGGATTTGGCAAAGTGCTACACGACTGCCGTGGAAGGTCATGGCATGCGCGTCCCGTCGTATACAGACCGTATTCTCTACTTTTCCCAAGCGGATATGCGTCACCGACTGCGATGTGCAGTGTATGCTTCGTGTGAAGAAGTCAATTGCTCGGATCACAAGCCAGTACTCGCAGTATATCAAGCTCTTGTCAACCGTAATTTTGTGCCCATTGAAACGGAATTGGCCAGCAAGAAGCTTCAGCGTATGCAGGAAATCAGCGGTGTGCTCGAGTATCAGCTTCAATTAACCTTTAGCAGTATTATGTGGCAACCACGTGCAGCGGCCGACAACCCTCAATATTTTAGCGCCTCTTTTGATCTGAAACAACGCTTTTCGAGTGTGGATCGTCATGGACACCAAATCATGGTAACAATCGTGTTTCCTCTACCATCAGAAGACATTTTCTCGGCCCAACGCAAGCTCTTGGAGCTTGCAGACTCAATCAGCGGTGGCGTATATCTTGAGAATTCCTATCGTCGCATGTGCAAGACCAATGTGGCTCACATCAAATGGACGGACTTTGTGCGTGACGGTATCACGCACAATACATTCGCACGACCAACGGGCAACATGCACGTGGCGATCAAGGTGCACGCTGGCGCTCAAGGACCGTGCTTCGGTCAAGGTGTCATCTCTATCCCTCAAGCTTTGAATGACGACAGCAACGAAACGCGCGACGGAAAAATTAATTTCGTCATTCAACTTGCCAATGGCGGGCAACACACTGGCACCATGTCGGGCTCAGTGTGTCTGCAGCTCACAGAGCGTGCAAGCGACCCATGATGCAAAACAAATTCCTATATGTACAGTGCTGCAGTGAAGTCACGCCATCGTGAAGAGGTGCAATTGTACATTTTATAGAAAAAAAAGAGTACAACAAGTCACTTATAGCTCGTCGCTGAGCCCGACAGGTTCTGTGGTTTCTATATGCCCATCGATCGCATCTTCCGTAAGCGCATCGTACTCGTCGTACGTCAACTCCTCGGGATCCTCAAAGTGCTTTGCCCACGGTTGGAAGAACATCATGAGTGCAAAGGCCACAAGCAATGCAAAGCTCAAAAGCGCCTTTGTACGATTGTAGCCTGCCACAGACAGGTGAAACGTATCCAGTGCCTTTTCAATGCCCTGAATCTTCTTCTCGTAGGCCGCGCGGACCTCTGGAGACAGTCGACCTTTCTTGACACCCGCTTCTTCTAGTTTTTTGTCTTGAAATATCAACGCATTGTATTTGGCCAGCTCGGCACGAGCGAGGGCTACAGCACGCGCGCTTTTACCGGTCTGTTTCAATAATATTTGGATACTTTATGTAATCTGCATCGTATTATTTTGATATAGCGACCTTACCTGCTTGGTTGTGTAGCGCTGAAATTCCTGGTCAAATTGCTCCGCGGTGCGCTTGGCGGTCGTAGGCTCGGCAGTCAAAGGCTCGGCCGGCGTCGTCTGCATGGCATTCATGAGCGCGGGATGCTAAAATAATACTTTGTCATTATACATATGTATACCGTACAAATCTACCTCTTGTCACACGGTATACGGCTTACTGGCTTAATTGAACTGAAGCCCTTGACCGACCGACCGGTCAATGTCTGATCAAGCAAAGTAGGACATATTATGCTGCAAAGCTCTTCACCGGCTTAGCGAATCTTCGCTTTATACATATCCATGTATTTTTTTTACTTAATCTTCTCACGCTATCACCACTGACTGACCAACTTTCTGTCACATGGTATACGGCTTACTGGCTTAATTTAATTGATGCCCTTGACCGACCGACCGGTAAATGTCTGATCAAAGTAGGACATATTATGCTGCACAGCTCTTCACCGGCTTAGCAATTTTTCGATTTATACATATCCATGTTTGTTTTTCCTTAATCTTCTCACGCTATTACCGCTGACTGACCACCTCTCTTTGCCTCGCCTAACATCTATCCCGCGCTACTTCGCCTTGTTCGATCGCTTTGCTAAACAAATTTAATTATCCATTCAACCAATTGCGGACCCCTCGTTTAATTGCGCACACAGTAGCAACTTCTCGGATGCGGGCAACATGACCACTAAGGAGCGCAATCGGTTTTATCCCTGTGTCGTTGATGACCTGCTAATCTTGCACTCAAATCGCGACATACGTCGAGGCAATTGAAATCAAACGATACATTCAGTTACACTTAAATGTATGTTGGTGGCTGATTATGTGTGGGTAGAGCAATGTCATCATGGGAATGGATGGTCGCAAAAGTGTGGAGCCAGCGATATATTATATTTGATTATTTTAAGGGAGCATCGAGTAAGACTTTCAAACAGAGCCGTCGAATGAATTTAAATTGCGCTGAAGATGACTATTGCGAATAAAAAAAGGCGTCAATAATCGCTCAAGCCTTGATCCAGTCTTGATGACGCTATACTTGGCGAAGAGCGCGTGGTTGGAGGACGTTGATAGCGTTGATCGCATTTTGTCAGAAAATCTCGACATCGCGTTTAAGAAGATGTGGCCGTCGTGGAAATTCGATGGCTATGAATACTTCAAGATAGTTTTCAGCTTGCAGGCAACCTACATAAATGTTAAAGTCAACATACTCTTGCCCGAATCCACTTTTTAATGGACGTATTGCTTTTGCTTCATCTGCACAATTTCATTGTGAACTTTCTTCACAGTTGGTGCTGTTACCGAAATTCTAGTGCAAAAAATGCAAAAGACCGTCCTACATCTTTTGAAAAGGCTGACGAAGTGGACTCAAGCTAGTGAAGAGGCGACCGATGGTCATCGAAGGTGGTAAGGGGGAGCACGCAAGTAGCATTCGTAATGTAAGTTACTCACTATATGGAGAAGCAAAAAAATATCTTTATGATGTATAGGGTGCGCATATGTTGATGTCGTTGACGGTAAAGGAAAGAATTTCGTTCTATTGGCGATTTAGCCCTTTTGACAGATCTGCGTTCGTCAGATTTGCCCATAACAGACAAATCATCAGTGTCATGCAGTATTTATCGAAATCGCCAAACGAGTTCTTTCATCGTTTGTGACAATAAGTTCACCGCCGCGAAATTTAATACATATAAAATGACAACAGACGAATTAATTCATTAAACGGTTACTGATTATATGGCCGAGTTGAAGCACGCACTTGAATATATAAAATTCAATTCTGCCACCGACGAAAAAGACATTAATTTTCTTGTGACAAATCGCTCGCAAAGTCTAGTAAAATTTAATTACCGACATCTATTTTACTGTTGAGGAATGTAAAGCAAATTTCAAAATTATGTTCAGGGAAACTTGCCAAGTGTATCGCATTGCTCTGTTTGTGAATGGTACTATGTTTCTGATATTCAATAAATAACGATGTGCTTGGTGTAAATGTATCATGCTCTTAAAAAGAGAGACGGTTTACTAAAAATATAGATAATGAGGGTAGGTTTGTCAGAGATCATCATTAACGGCTATTGCATTGCAGATAATTGAAAATCAAGTGAAATCCAGCGGCTAAAACTCAGGCTAATTAAGAATTTGGCGGTATCCACGAACCCTCATTGGCAATCTATAAATGCTAGACAAAGTATGATGACATTAAGAAGTATAGTGATCGTAAACCATCGTATCAATTGTCGACAAATCTGTCTATTTCGGCTTTACATTTCCAGAAATAGATTGTGATTATATCGGTTACACACGCAACTTCCAGACCAAGACAAATTTGTTTAGGCGACTTAAAGCCCTCTTGAATTTTTGCCCAATCACAACACAGTTGTGTATATGCTTAGTTTTGAATAATGATCGCTGCATGCATCAGTGTGACGGGTCCCGTCGATGACCTTTGTATGCGTAGATACCGAGTTTTCTCCACCCAGCTCTTTATCAGCATTATTATGAGTTTTTGAGGTCGTATGCTACTTCCATTATCCTGCCCAACCATGTTGAAGTGATTTCGTCTCAAACTTCTACGTCCAAGCCTTTTGGGAATTTTAGTTTGATGCGCAATGCCTTTAATTTACCTGGGCAATTTTTAGCGTCGGTGGAATGATGTCTGGTGGGTTGCTTCGACTTTGCTTTAACTAGAATTCACGACTTGCACAATGATCCACGGTGTAAACATCAGCATAGCATAAAACGAAGATTGATGCTTTTTTTAAGCAGGCTTCCTGGTTGATTCTGTTGACATAGCTCGTCTCATCGGTCTTTTGATAAAGGGATCTATTTGATGAAGCTTCATCATCGGCGATTGTATAATGATACCTCGTCTGATCTTTGGTTTTGCTTGTCCACCCCTCCTTGTCTTCAAAGGATTCACGAAAGAAAACCGAGGTAGCAGAACACCAGGCGAGTTTACCATCGCGATAGAGTGGCTCTTGAAAACCTCAATCACACACTCCACCCGTACAGCCATATAATAGATGGGGTGCTATATAAGTGTAGGGTTGCTTAAGAGTTGACCTTATGCACCCGTCAGCGGGGCTGCTTAAATTTCACTGTTGGTTCTTGATATGGTGGTGCATGTTGGACTATCTTCACGGGCGTAAAAATTTTCCAGGTAGGAGCCAATTCAATCGACCATGTGCAGTTTTGAGCTCTGCATGATCCCTTCTGGTTTCAATGTTGGACTAATATCGTTGCCGATGGATGTGATCGGAGGCTGTCACGTAGTTCAACTCTAGCCTAGTGCTAAATCTGAGTGCGTAGCATATGACATCTCTGTTAGCTAAAGGGCACTTTGACCGCCAACCACAGCAGTAGTCCAGAGAACATTTGTCATTTAACGCTAAACGCTACTGTTATCAATTTTGGGTCAAAATAACTCTTTGCTCTTTGCGTAGTCCCAGATATATTCGTCATTGTTCTATACTCAAGCCTGCTCTCACTATGTTTTTTCTGCTGATCCTATCACCGCCATGTAATGACTAATCAATTGGGGACTTCTCCTAAGTTGATCAAAAAAAATATAATGTGAGCTGTGTATTTTTTACACGTCATGATCGACTAGATCGTCTGTCTACGTGCTCGCACACTTATACCTTCCACATGATCTAGTGCGCAAGTCGATCACAATTGATCATATGCGTAAGTCTAAGGGGCTTAGTCAGTTAAATTTCGTGTTGATGGTAGAGCCACTGCTCGTACTTTTGATATCTGCAAAGACTGCACTCGGCTAATGTTATGAACGGAAAGTTAGGCTTTCAGCCAAGGCATAAATGGCAAGACTCTGTCGATGCACGACATTTTGCCCAGTTTAAGTTAAACCCACCAAACAACTCTCATCGCGAGCAGCGTCTGCTCCACATATGTACGTATAGTATGTATACCATCGATGTGGTTCCTACTTTTGTCTACGGCAGTCCAGCTAGACAAAAAAGTGGGTCGCCTTAAATCAGCAACGGCTACAGTTTGAGCGGTACACTGAGGCAATTACTAAGCCTGAAAATTAATGACACTATGTAATTAATCTGAACTTCGATTTAACAGTGCATCACCTTCGTCAATTTGCAGGAAAACTATTGATTTGATGGGGTTGCTATTATACTATAAGGGCTTAAGGCAATGTCTAAACTTGAAGATAAATATACTATGCTTGGCATTTCCAGGCGTACACCAAAAGTGCGAAGTCAAAGATGCCTCGACTTTGAGCAAATATGTTCCACATGACATTTATCGAGGGCTGTTTTAACGGGTGCTTCTCAGCAGGCTACGTGGTCATTCCCGTAGCCACCTTGCTTTTAGGCAGGCATACATTTTACAGTGGCCAGCGTATGCATTTATCGACGACTTTTGAACACAAGTTTCGGTGCCAATTTGCAAAGCCTCCGTTTGACGCTTTTAATGAACGCCAGCCACAGTCAAGTCGTTTACTACCTGCAGCAAAAGATGTCTATTACGAGTACTACTATTCACGTGTCATTAGATAAAGCCTTGCGCATACAGTATTGACTTTGAGCAACCATGTCACTCATGACATGCAGCATTATCTTGTACGTGCATTGCTCAGTGAACTCAATGCAAGTGAAAGGGCATCGGTCGAACTGCATTTGGGCTTAAAGCCTAGATAAATGGCAGGGGAGATCAATTTTTCGACTGCTCCGTAAGCTACTATGCGGTGTTATCTCACCCCCCAGAAAGGGAAAGATAATTAAGATTGGGCTGTGCCATGCTCCCAAAAGAATCAAAGAAAGCTGTAAGGCCTTGTTTGAGCCAATTACAAAAAGGGAGTTCTAACTATACGGGTCTCAAGAGCTTTTATTGGATTAAAGAATGTGCCAGGAGAGCAAGAATCAGGATGTTACATCAGAGAACCTCTTAAGCAGGCAGAGTCTATTGCGCTGTCGGACGAGACAAATTCTTTTGGCGACGTTTGCGGCACTGCCGAATATGCAACCAGCTGCGCGATTTTTTAAATCGATGAGTGCAAATCGGTTTGATCTACAGACAGCTTGGACCGTTCACAACAAGTAGTTACTTTTATACTGATAAAGGCTCAGATGCATCTTCTAGAATTTAAGCATTTACAATTTATTCAGACCGCATATTTTTAAGAACGGCGACAGATGCGTTCTCTCAACAAGACGTTCAATTTCTGCGAAAACTAATTTTCTTGTTCAAAGGAAATCTGATGCTGATGCAATTTTGCGCAGGCGAGACTCATATGAGTAGAGTTTAAAGCAATACATTCATCATAACACAAAGCCAATTCTAAATTACGGCTTTTACACAATCGGCGATCGCAAGCAAATATGTCAAATTTGAGTAACTATCTCTCTTGTCTCTTGTCAGCGATCGTAGCTGCACTTAAAAAAGGCGGTCGATATCCTGCTTATTTGTTGGGCAGAAATGGCGCTTACATACCGATTCGAGGCTCCACATGCTATTGACTTGAAGTATGATATCTTCCGAAGCACCTGATGCTCGAGCTACTGGCAATATAGACCGAAAGAGAAAGATTTTCCGATTACCACTACGTATTTATGATCCCGTGTGGAATCGTGTGGTCAGGATCGTAAAGAGCTCTGAGACCTGCCAGACCATCACACCTGCGAATTACTCATCCGATACTGGAAGTCTGCTAAAATTATGTAATTTTATCTTTGCCATTGAAGCTGGCGGCAACACAGGCTTTGTGTCGCCATAGCGAGATGATATATTGACACCAGCTCTGGTGTCACCAATACATAATCAGCAAAATTACTTTTTAGAACATTTTAAATACCAGAGTCTTCCGGGTTAATTAATATTGGTTGAAGCCTTACAACTTACTGCTGCGTGTTGGCAAAAACTGCTCCTTGCTTGTCACTTCTGACAGCAGACCATACGAGCAGAGACGGTGAGTAACCCATATGCTTGAAGTCACAATCCGCCGTATGGAGACTGACGCGTCATATTCGTGGACCAACAAATATCAGCAGTTGCGTTAGCAGTCGACAATGCGGTTCACACAAATAAAAGCTTTATTTGTATAAAAACAAGATAAGATATCTTGCGTTTTGCTAGCTCAAAAGCCAAAATGGTCCTAAAATTGGGAGCGAGGCTTTTAAGTATTTTCCACAGGGTCGCTTTTTTTAGCTTAATTCTCTTGCGATACAGGTATATGACTTTGCAAAAAACAACTGAGTTATTCATGACGACCAGGAAGTGAATGCATTCGCAAAGAATGAGCAAAATAGATTACAATTCAAAGATGGGAGAAAACAAGATGTCCGAACATGTATTACCAAATACGATAACTTGGTTGTTCACGAGCTAATTAATGACATCTAATCGGGCTCAGATCATTTGTGCAAAGACGCGTGTCGGTCGATCCGATTGTATTTTGTGGGTCACGTACTCTTAACAATTAATTTGTCGATAAGGGCTCAAAACGCTCGGAGTCACCCTGATGAAACCGCGGTTTTAATAGGGGACCCTAAGAGCAACTTTAAGCGCGCACATTCTAGCACGCAAAACTTCTTCTTAGGCACGACGCCAAGGCGGGATGCATCATCGCCATCCTCTATGGCTAGCTGTGCTTTAGATTGAGGCGCAAATATAAGGAGAGGCACTCTCGGAGGTGTCTTGGGCTTTTTATACACTCTCGGAGGTGTCTTGGGCTTTTTATAAAGCAAAACAAAATACCGCTTTACCAGATTCTTGGGAGCCGTATGTCTTGCTCAATCGCTATGTCACGCGCATAGCCGCTGTGGGGTCGAAATGAAGCAAGGCTTCTTTTTTTTAATCAAAGACTTTTCGCACATGCCGAGAAGTAGTCTCCAAAGCCATTGCAGTGCGTAAGCCAGCTAAGCGTACTACCAAATGGCATGACTGAGCATCACTTATTAAGAAAGTCTACTTCTATCTAACCGGACCCGTTACAAGGAGATTAAGTATAGCTCTCACGTAGCGTATACAAGCGCGAAATTATGCATCTAGCACGTTGAGAAACACATAGCCCACCGTGCTGGTGACTTTAACTTTCCTTATTGTGTACCTTGAGTTGTCTTTGCTCTTATAATTTCGGTCCCCATCACTAGTGAGAGAATGGATGAGTAGAGGCTCCAATTTGCCATGGACTTTTCTGTGCTTACGCTTGAAGCCTTTCGCATAACCAATAAGGCTGACGAAAAGTCTAACACCCATCACAGCTTATCTCACACAATAGAACCGAGCTGGGTTCATTGCCTTAAGGCTTATTTGTAGCCTTTAGCCCGGAAGTATTGTCGCTGGCCTCTTCGGTGGCTGGACCACCATTTGGCATTTTGAAAAAGCTTCTCTCTTTTGTGGACGCTGACTTGTTTATCCTAGACATCTCAGTGTGTTTTTTTCTGTAAAAAAAGTGCAAGTATCGGTGGAGAGCTAACTTATAGGGGTGTTGTATGAAGCCAGGAACGTATGCTAAAAGGCCGCTTCTCCGTATAAAACATTTCTTGAAGAGCGGTGGCTCTAGGCGGACAACTAGCGGTCATTAAATCAGCACGCATACAAAAATATTTTAGCAGACATTTTAATCAGGGAAATGATACAGGGCAGGCGCTGATGTTTATATGAATTAAATTGATTGGCATTTCTTCTCTGTGGTTGGCTGAAGGGTTTATTCTCAGTCGTGATATCAATTCTCATATGCTACACCAATCTCAGATGCAACTTATCCCAAAACTACATTTCGACGTTAAAACCGCGACTTTCCACGCAACTGTGACGTATTCTTTCGCAGTAACATCACCATGAACACCCTGCAAATCCTTGGCTAGCGTGTCTTCAGCTCTCACGAGGACGCACGCAAAGCTATAAACACGGAGCTCGGAGATGAGGGGTTTATTGTGTCAGTCAAACACAAGTACTACTACGACAGCGATCCGACAACAGACGACGTCAAGAACATTGTTCTTGTATGCTCATGTCACAGAAAATCCTGCCTTCATCGGTGTTGGGAGCTCGGAAGCTAGCCGTAAACGTATCAGACCAAGTAGAAGCACTGGCTGTTTGTTCCGGCTCAAAATCGACAGCAATAAGGAGCGCACTGTCTGGAAAATCGTGGTACAGCATGGAGAGCACAACCATCCACCCTTCGCGTACAAATCGGTACATTCCGAAAGCCGTCAACTGACAGAAGAGCAGCGCCAAGGTGTACTTTCTGACCTCCGCAAGCGCGTCAAACCCGCAAGAATTGTTTACAGACTTGCGGGACGACAACTTCTCCATTACGGCCATAGATATCTACAACTTGCGGCAGGCCGAACGCCTTAGCTTCCTTGCGGGTCGTAAGCCAATAAAAGCTCTACTTGACGGCCTTTCGTCTACAGCAACATACTTTACGCAGCTCGATTACCAGCAGCAGCTGTCCCATCTACTGATTGTATCACCTTGCGCCAGAGAAATCTGCGAGAGGTTCTCGGCTTGCCAGGTTTGGTTGATTGACGCGACGTACAAGACGAACAAAGTCGGACTATCTCTTCTGCATATCGTTGGTGTCACCTCCACAAACCAAACATTTACGTTAGCCTACTGCTTTATGAACGCCGAGAGGGAGGATGGTTATGTCTGGTCGATGAGGCATATCAGCAACGTCTTCAATAGATACGGCATAATCGGCAACAACAACGATGATGTTGTATTTGTTACCGATCGCGAACTGGCGCTGACGAACACCCTTGCTGCTGTATTTCCCGTCTCCCATCGATTATCAACAAAAATCTCAAGATTAGAACTCGCCGGTATTTTGTGCACAACGAGACATACGATGTATTCGCAAGGGACTGGAATTGCCTTGTCAGCAAGTCCAACATTGACAAATACAACGCGCAGCTTGACATGGTGCGAGGGAAGTATCCTGCCGTTGTGTTGCGTTACGTTGAAGTTACCTGGCTTATCCACAAGAAGAGATTTGTCTTGTTTCTTTCATGGTGTTAGGCATTACGGGCATGTCACCACCTCCCGGGTTGAGTCTGCGCATCACTCGTTGAAGACTTGGCTTGGAGTCTCTACGGGCGGTCTTCTCTCCGTGGAAACAGCATTGCGGCTAGCATGCCACGGCCAGCTCAGCGCCATCCGCCATCAGAATAACGTTGAAAGATCAGTTGCAAACATGCGTTTTGGACATCGATTTGCGCGGGTCATGATAATGATCTCTGTAGCTGGATTGCGACTATGCTACAAACAGTATCGGCGGCTCTTTTAAACTGACGCTGATGCTAACGCTGCTTCTGATACTGACTCTATTGTTGTTGCTGATGGTGACGCGGGCGCCGGCGGCCTCCTCGATATCGATATCAACGTCAACCCAGTGGCAGTTGACGATGACTTTGATGCACCTGTTGATGTTAGTTTGCGAGCGTGCCAAGGCATATTTTCGGCGTCCCTTGGGTATTCTTGCAGGCATGCTTTTCGCTCATTTCGAGTACAGTTGACTTAAAACGATTTCCATCAGCATTGGTGGTTAGTACAACCACCAAAAGTGACTGCAATTCCAGCTCCTGTTCTTCCTTTGCAAAACCAAGTTGCTGCTGCGATCAAGCACATGACAGAACAGTTGGAAGATGCCTCGGATCACCGGAAACGCGTGTTTTTGCAACATTTAGCGGTAGTACCAAGCGATGAGATCCATGACCCTGCCAGAGTTCGCCGCCGTGGCCGACCTCCTGGTGCTTTGAACCGCAACAACGACTACCGCAACAGCAACAGCACCCGTCGAGATCTCCCTGCATTCGAGCACGTCGAGAACGTTTTCGGAGAGAACCTAAAAGGAGGTAACTTGTGCGGGAACTGCCGGCAACAAGGCCACAATTCACGCACGTGTCCCAATCCAAACGTGATTCTGCGTCACAACCTGCGGCATCGCAACGACGACGTGTGCTGGCATCGACATCCTCGGCATCGCAACCATTTTTGCAGCTCACACCTGCACCTGCACCTGCTGTAACTGCACCTGCACCTGCACTTGCACCTGCTGTATCTACACCTGCAACGCAAGAAGAAGCTGTAGAAGCAGATGCAGCGCTGCGAGCATGACTGATTTGACGGAAGAGGAAGTGCGAATGCTGGAATATGAGCAAGGCCGATGATGCCAATGTCAATGCCGATGCTGTTTGGATGTACTCGTAGATGTTATGTTCCAAGGTAGATCTTCCAAGGTGTAAGGTCCCCTCCCCGACTATTTAATAAATCATCGCGTGCGCGTGTAATGCGTGGCACTCCCTCGTAAACTATGCGCCTAGGATGATGGATTTATTACGGTAGAGGGGACGCTGACATCGACGATAATGTCAATGTCCACGTCAAGTTCGGGTGCTTTAAACGATGTTCCGCATCATCATCACATGTTTGCTATGGGTTTCTCTCGCAAAATTCATAGCTAGCATGTGGTATCTATTTCTCGCATCAGAATTCATTTCGTGGTTCCATATGAACATCAGTGCCTGCCCGTTAGCGAAAAGTGCCTGCCCGGTATCAATTCTCTTTAATAATAGCAAAACGTTTTCACTAATTGCAGTGGAGATTTTAGTCACCATCTAAGTTTGAGGTAGGATCAATGTACAATGATATTGAGATGTACCGATCAATATTCGAGCTCCAATTAATCGCACAGTTCGATCACTTGAGGACAGGAAACTGAAATCTTGTTTATTGGAAAATTGTTCATTTTTCTGCTCGTCAGCAGTATGAACCCGTCACACATATCAGCAAATTGTCGTTGGGCGATTGCAACTTACGTGCAATATTATGCTCGATTTAAAAAAAGATACAATTACAGCCAATGCTCAAGCCAGTGAAAAAGTCGTTATGATTATGGAGAGTATGCAGAGCGTGTTTGTTGGTCTTACTGGTCACATCAGCATTAATAATTAATTTTATATGTAACTCGATGAGAGCTTTGTATATTTACCTTCACAGGTATTTTCAAGCTATCTCGCTCATCAAAAGCAATTTTGATATTGGTAGGCACGTACCATCGAAGAAGTCCGCTCAACATAGCCCCCACTTATTGGAGCAAGTGCACATCCAAAAGGGAAATTTTAAGCACCTCAATCTCTAGTGCCTATTTGACGCTGGACACACAGCAATCACAAGTTACGACAAGCATTATTCAGGAGATAACTTATTACTTCTTGTGTAATCTGAAGGCCTTGCGTCACTGCCATATACTATTTAAGCAGGAAAAAAAGTCTAACGCGAGTAGCTCATTGTATTAGACATCACTTGGGGTGCATCGCCAGGGTTGACTTTGTCCCGAATTCTACCAAACTTTGCGCTCCATGTAAGAAGAGCTGTCCGGCTCAGTCTATAATGGGCCGATTCACAAGTCCTCGCCTTTAGCTACCTGACTGAAAGCCAATTGCACAATTCACGGTATGCAGCAATTGCGATACTCAATGACCATCACTCATTAATTCACGATCAACTTTACGCTCGGTGCAAGAGCCTTATCTGTACTGCCTTAAATTACAGCTATTTATGTTATCACTGGCACGAAGTGGTGCTAACATCATTCGATACAATACATCGCACTTCTTGTGCACGGGTAGGGCCTCACGCGTACTCGTTTGGTTTACCGCGAAACATGCTATCAACGGCATATAAATCTTCCTATGAGTACAACTCAGTAAGATACGTCATTTACAACCCGTGTCTTTGACACCATCAGTGTTAATTTCCGATATCAATGTCCGACATATACTCTGGCTTGGACGAGTGTCCGCATTAATAGCACTTTCTACCAGAGGTGGTATCATGATCCACTAAAGCTCCTGGAGAAGCACCCAGATATCTGACCTCAAAAGGTCCAGAAATTAAAACGCCTGGCCGCGTCATACGTAGGGTGAAGTCATACGTAGTATACGTGTCCAAGACCATCATATTTTAACGCTTACAAGAAACGCTAGACTTTTTACCTGGAGTTACCGTACAGTGAAGTATCTAGAGAAATAGAGACAATTGATCTCGTTAAGCCTCAGCATATAGCTGACTCTTCTCCACAGTAGAGCGTCGAACATAGATCCCTACGCCCCGATCTCCACTAGGACTGGCCATGATATATTGGAACTATTCGACAACATCCGCAATTAGTGGGTATAATTACAGATTAATATTTTTAAGTGCCCACGCTCTGGACCTTTAGAGTGCTCCAGATAAAAAAATCCGCGATGTTGCCAACAGCTGTACAAAATACCTTTTTCTGCTGACATCCTTGGGAACCAGACAATCTGGTGGGTCCTGGCTAACTCTGTTGGCCCCAACCCTACCGATGCTGCCTACTAGCTGACCTTGGCAGTCATCAATGCTTTCACGACCCTTTGAAGAAAATTTTCCAAGAGACGGCCATTGGTCATTCCAGCAAGAAGGCTTTTAAATCTTGAAAAAATTAACCATTATTTTTTAGAGAAGCGTTGACCCTACACAGCAAGCAGTAGAGTGAAAGATTTTTCGCGTCCGCTGACGCTTAGCTCACCTCTAGTGTAAAAATGCCGCTTCGAATGAAGTATTCACTTTAGTGCCTCTTCGTGTGCTCGCACATGAAGCTGCGAAAGACTTTTGCGGCTGCACTCGCAACAATAATTTCGGCTCACCTGACCCGCATCAGTAAGCCTTCGCACGGTCTACTTTTTAGTGGATGCCGCCGATGTCATCATCGCAAGCGACCGAGCCGTCTTCGAAGATAGCATTCTCATAGCTGAGAAAAAACAAACGCACACTGATCAAACGGTGCACCTAATATATAATACTTGAGACCAAAACGAGCGTTATTTGTTTGGCTCGATCTGTATGCTCGAAGTCAGGTGAGGATACTGCTCCATCCTCACAGAGAATCTGTTTCAAGAGAATAAGATTAAAATGACTTCACATGTATTTAGGTGCAGCGAAATTGCCACAACCTCTGCTCAGGAAAAGCGTGAGATCAAAATTTCTGATGTTCAAGTTACATAAATAAGTTAATAAATCTCCTATACCTCGAATTTGCATCGATAAAGCTCCATAATAACTAAGTTTTCAACATTTTGTATGTAGCACGCCAATTTCAGTCGATACACATTAGACTGTAGGGTGTAATGCTTATCTGTCACCGATTATTGCTCCCTCGAAGATGCTCAATCACTTGAGATTGCAGAATCACCAAATAGTGCAACACTAGATTTTCGAGATTTGGCTTTATCGAAATGATTAGGCTAATACTTCTATGCTAGTCGTGTAATGATACTTCGTATTAGAGTTCCTCTTGAAGCGAGTGCGAATCTATTTTTTACGAGCATTTACGTCGACTTCGCGGGTCTAAGTTCTTTCTGCCTTAATCTCCTCGCGCTACTATTCGCAGCTTTTTTTTCAAAGTTACCAATAAAAGCATCAAAGTGACTACATTTTAATTAACGCTTTTAAGCGCAAAAATGCATCAAATTGAACTTGATTATTATGCAGAGCATATGAATACAACCTCATTTACTGCTTGCACGTTTAATTTTCCCAAGTTTCCTTATGTATGCTTTGTAGTGTCTTGAGACTTGACAACAGTGCGATGTGTAACTACTAATAGTAACCCTTGAGCAGACACATGAACTCGGCTCCTTTGTCTGATAGATCGCGGATGCATTATTACGTGAGTAAATCGTGGGGCTATTGCGTACGTGTGGTTGTTGATCTGACATGTAGAGCGTAGCCGATTGTATCTTGCCCTGCGATCTTGCACGTATAATAAAATACAATTTGAGTTGTTCAAATCACCATTCAAACATAATAAATAAATTATTTTCTCATGTGATTGATGTTACCCGGTCACACAGAATTCCAGACTCAATGGCAATAATTATCCCGCTCTATACTGATAGCCGCCGACCCTATGTCTCGAGCGGTTAGCCGTTCGACCCAGGACCGGGAGGTACCTGGTTCGATACCCATACGATCTGAATTAAGGCGGCCGGAGATAGGTCACTATAGTGGACGAGCCATTGCCCAACCAACTCGCGCCCGATTGGGTAAAAGGGTTGGGTGCGGGAAGCCTCACAGACCAAAAAAGCCCCATAGTGTAATGAGGGGTACGGAACTAGGTCCCAATATGGGTCGGATTGCTACCAGCATCCCGCGATAGAGACAGGTTAGTCCGTTCCGGTAGCTTTAATCTCTATACTGATAGCCAACGCCATCGTTTCTCATTAGTCATCGATAACACTTTCGATACATTCAGTCAAACCACTACCGCGAGCGTAAGACAAAGATGCAAGATGGAAAATTGTTATACACGCATGTGTCGTAATTGCGCAACTCTAGTCGTTGAGAAAACTCTTTTACGACCAAATGCCGACTTGTAGCCCCAAGACAGGATTATTGCGCGATTTGTTGCACATCTCGAGCCGTTGTGACTTTTAGACATTTGGGGAAGTAAATACACTGCTGATTACACATAGATTTCATAGGGAGGCTCCTTCCACGCTGCCTCAATGAAAGATGGGATGAAATTTGATTGGCTCTGTACATACATATATCGAGTGCCTTTTTACACACCTTTCGCTAATGTAATGTAATGTATAACGTTATCGCGTTGCCAAGTTATGCACGTGCTAGGCTCAGTCTGGCAAGTCCACGGCATAGAGTGGTGTCCGCATACGTCGGGTCTCGTTCGGCGAGCAGTGCAGCCAGCACCGAGGTCGTGAGGGTCTTCCATTATTCTGTTTAGCTCTGACTTGGTAAGAGCCCAGGTGGCGCCCGGTGCTGGAGACCGTCGCGTCGAGGGTGAGACTCGTTAGAGACCTGCAGATGCCCAGAGACCTGCCCGAAGCGCGCGAGCATTTGGCCCCCGCGCTCGAAAGGAGGGCGTCACCTCAACCTTTTCCAAGACACCTTTCGCTATTCATAGATTATTTGCAAGTGATAGTACATTTTGACTGCCACATCGTGTCATAGTAACGATAACGAGCAACGTCGATACTTTTGCCCGGCTGGTTGATTGTAATGTAATGTATTACGTTATCGCGTTGCCAAGTTATGCACGTGCTAGGCTCAGTCTGGCTAGTCCACGGCATAGAGTGGTGTCCGCATACGTCGGGTCGTTCGGCGGGCAGTGCAGCCAGCCCCGAGGTCGTGAGGGTCTTCCATTATACTGCTTAGCTCTGACTTGGTAAGAGCCCAGGTGGCGCCCGGTGCTGGAGACCGTCGCGTCGAGGGTGAGACTCGTTAGAGACCTGCAGATGCCCGAGAGCACCTGCCCGAAGCGCGCGAGCATTTAGCCCCGCGCTTGGAAGGAGGGCGTCACCCCAACCTTTTCCAAGCTGGCTGGTTGATTGTCTGGCAAAATCGATCTACCACTTTATGCAGACGTCCAATAATACCAATTCGTGTTATTTTAGTCTTTGGAATGCCGTGAGTTGCAATTACTTTGCTTTAGAATATACGATTTCTGGATCTGGATTACAAAGATTGAGCGTATAACTCGAGCATTTTAATGCTGAACTCGTATCGAATAGCCCAGGTCGATTTTTTTAAATATACAATGACCAGCGTCGCATCTACCGCAATTCTCCTTTCAAGTATAAAAATAAAGCTTAAGCCGAGCGTTTTTTTATCCTGTGAATTATTTGACATCCTCTACCAGCTTTTCTAATAGAGCCAGTGACGACGGACGATATAGTCGACCCGTCAAGTTCTCTCTTGCCTCGTCCAGCGGCGTAAACTATCAGCACTCGAAGCGCTGAACCCTTTACAGCTTCCACCCATCCTGCTTTATCGCCTTCAAGCTCAAGCCGCTCAAGCCGACGCAGTCCATAATGGGCCAACTGTCCGCTCAATTGCCCGATGTCGGCCGCGCTGATAGTCTTCAGAACATGACCCGCAATCAACGGAATTCGCAAGCCGATATTCGGGCATTATTGGCTCGAACCACTCAAGCGCTGGACAAGATTGTTAGCATTCGTGAGTCTATGGAGGACTTTGTGGACTTTAAACAGTTTGAAAGAAAACCGCAGCGGCTATCAACTGTTAGCTCCAGTATCGCAGAGCTGGGAGATCACATTGCACGGTCCACGACGGCGTCCAGTTATGGCAGTACTGAGGCCTCGTCTTTATCAGAAGACATACTGGACAGATCTACAAACTCCACGGTTCACTCTTCTTCATCCTTTGAGGACGAGGAGGAACATGACGTGGACAAGGACCGAGAGGATGAAAACAAGACGCACTCACGTGTGGATGCAGGTAATAAATCTAGGCTGGAGTTAGAGGAGGCTAAGGAAGACGTTACGCTGGATGACGACCGGATGAGCAGTTCTATCATAAGCTCTATTTCAACTGTCGACGATGTTACGCCATTGAAAGAGGCGCGACTAGAAAGACTGAAAAACATCAACATTTCATTTCATGAGGGGCTGCCAAAAGAGTTTTTTCAGTCACTTTGCCGCTTCTTGAACACGGCATTGGAGGTGAAAACACGACATTCAAGATTCAATTTCTACAAGGAAGCTTTTACGGGAGGAGATGCCGTGCGAGAAATGCTGATAAGTGGCTTTGCGGAAGATCATCAGACGGCTACACGGTATGGAAACGTACTAGTGAGACTTGGTTTTATCGAGCACGTGTCTCGCACGGATGACCAGCTGCACAATTCCAAGGACAACTTTTACAGGTTCACGAAGGTGCTCGAGTACGATGATTTGGCAGAGGCTTTCGCCTCGGACACGGCAACCCGGAGGCGCGCGTCTATCAACGCCAACAATTACCGCGAGTCAGTCCTCTCAAACGATTCTACTGATGTGGTGGAATACGACTTTGCCTCGGCTACCGACGAAGTGCACGCGCTCGTAACGGATGAGTCATTGCACGTGCTGGCCAAGATGTTGCACATGACGTTTGAGCGTAAAAACAAGCTGTTGTATTACAAAGGCTTTGCTGGCTGCTTTTTGGGCGCCGAGGCCGTCAATGTCATTCGCGAGATGCGCATCACGACAACACTTATTGACGCCGTACTCATCGGACAGGCGCTCTTAGATGAGGGTCTGATTGAGCCAATCGCGACGACAGTCACTACTTTTCAAGACAAGTACGTGTTCTACCGGCTCACGACGATTCCGTCGTAACCGAGTCGGTTATCTTCCATGTCAGCAGCAAGCAGTGGCAACATCTGCCATTTGCACATTGATGCAGTATGTATCCCACAGCTCACGCGGACGTTACAGTATACGCCTTTCTTCGACGTCGGCAGCTAGTGGGGTACCGTCAGTCAGTGTTGATGTCACCAGCGCATATTTAATTTAAACGAGCACTGCGCTAATAAATCCTGGAATTTACTTTTGCAAAGCTCCTTACTAGCACGAAGTATTACGCTACACATTTGATTTATTTATGCAAAGGATATCAACACCTAAAAGTTAGTTTATTCAGCTAATAGGCTAAGCTATGCGTCCCACATCTTTTTAATCATGTCACGCCTTCGTATCGAATGAGGTCATTTCGCGACCCCCGTGGCTAATTTGGGCAGCCTCCTCGAGATCGGGATCGTGCTTGACATCAAACTCCTTGCCACGAGCCTCAGGTCCGACGAGTGTCAGAATAAAGACATAGACAAACACGACACCAAGGAAGATGCAGATAACTTTGCCATATTGATAGCGACTTTCGCCATTTGCACCATCTGGCAGTGGAAAGTTTTCACCAAGAGAGGCCTCGATAGTTGACGATGCCGAAGAGACTAGATTTCCAAGCTGGTACGCTGTGCCAACAACAAACGTACTATACGATGGAGGAGACAGCTCCATCAGATGGATTGGAATGACACCCCACGCGCCTTGGATACAGAACTGCATGAAGAAGGCGGCGATCATGACGGTTTCGTTGCTAGTATAGCAATACGGATAGAGGAGAGCAGCACCAATGACTGTCATGACAAGAATGGAGAAACGACGACCAAAGACTTGCGAGTAGTAGCCGATGAGTGTACCGCCACATATAGCACCGAGGTTGGCCACGACCTGCGTCACGGTGACCTGGTTTGCGCTAAACTCGTACTGGTTCTCCAGCATCGTCGGATACATATCTTGTGAGCCGTGAGACTAATCATCAACGAGCAAAATTTAGGGCTAGTCTGTGGATGCAGGAACTACATCACTAAAGCTATCGTACCATAAAGTTGAAGCCGGCCATGAGCAAGACCATGTAGCAAAGCAGCGGCCAGTGGCGTTTTAGAGCTATTTTCCCCTCTGCCATAAACATTTTAGACGTGTTGTGGCTTGCCTCACGTACCCGCTGACGTTCTTGAAACACTTTGGTTTCCGGGAGACTTAGACGGAAAAGGATGATTAATACCGGTGGACACGCTCCAAACCAGTAGAGCGGACGCCAGCCGTGGCTCGTGGTGTTTACAAACACGCGGGCGAACACGACCGCCAGGAGGTAGCCAAAGGCATAGCCTTGCTGCAACATACCAGAAATGATACCTCGAGCGGCAAGAGGGCAGTCTTCAAGCGCCGTTGCGGCGACGTTGCCGTACAGACCGCCCATGGCAATACCAAAGAGCGCGCGCACCACTAGAAATTGTGGGTATGTCTGGCAAAAGCCCGTGGCGAGCTCTAGCACGATGAAGAGCACATTGTTGACGACAAATGGCCACTTCCTTCCCCACCGATCCGAAGCAATGCCAAAGGTGATGGCACCGACTGAGCGTAACATCAAGACGAGCGTAATGCCCCATGTGATCTCGGTCTTGGTCTTGCCAAAAGTTGCTGCCAGGTCCGAGATGGTCATGGTGACTGTGAAAAAGTCAAAGGCATCCCAGCACCAGGCAAAGAATGCCACGAGGAAGTGCAGCCACTGCATGCGATTGAGCAGCACCAGTATTTTGAACGGACTTTCAACTTTGGTCATAGGCGGCTTTAAAGTCGTGAGTCGCGTCTTGCAATACTCCCGAAACGAGCGCTGCTCGGCATCGTGCTCGGGTTGAGTCGTGGAGTAGTCTGATCCTTTGGGGGTCAGCGCTGCTTGAAAGTCAGCCACTGGTGGCATTGGAGGTGAAGGTACTTGTTGTTGAGAGGTGCCGATTAGGAAATAAGCCAGAATTTGAGCAAGTCATCGCAGGACTTTCTAGGATTGGCGGTCCGGCTCAACACATCAGCACATACACGTTGAAGCTAGGACCAACCGCGTTGTATAGTAAGCACAGCGTTTACAAACTTTTATGCAAAGGTCATGATTTGCTACAGATTCTTACAGGATATGATTTTGCAGGTCTAATTGTCACAACTTGAACATCGTTGATGCTTGGCGCTGTCCTTACATGTCTTTGGGAAAATATTTTATTGTATGATTTTGTGGTTTAATGTCTTTCGATCGCTGGTATGGCATCTTACAGGTAATTTAAAGTAGTAGTAGAACACATAAGGTCTTAAGCCTCATTTTTATGTGCATTACAGCTACACTTTTCATCAAGCAGATGGCCGGTCTAAAAGCTACAAATTGTGATGAATTTAGCAGGTAATGCAGCTACGTATATATATAGTAACAGCTGATCTTTCAAAGGACTACTTGCTGATTTTATGGAGGGTTTGCATGTTCAATCTATCTAAGAGAAATTCGGGTGCCCATCACATACTTTATATCACGTATGAGAGATAAGAAGTACCCTTAATAATCGAGCTGAGTGACCATCGAAAAAGTTGTTAGATACAATTTCCCTCGCTACCGCAGTCGTAAAAGGTAATATAATTCCTTTTTTTAGCTACCGCGATCGATGAAGCAGTGAGCTCTCAGCTGATTCGTGAACGTTGTATAATTGGCCAGATACTGGCTTTGAAGCGTGGCGTGGGACTTGTCGACAGAATACTAGCGACTTGTAAAGGTGCAGCATGCGTGCGCAATCAAAGCCTTTGATAACGAAATGAAATAGAAGCAGTGCTACGATCAGCAGCTGCAAGGACAGATATTTGTGCAATTTTAAAAACGCAATGGTTGCGCTGTATAAATTTCGCCTTGACACCTCTTTGATCAAAAGCCGACGCTCACTTGCTTCAGTGGCAGCGTTCCTGGCTACAAGGTAGCTTTCTGTAGGCTCACCAACGCTTGTATTGTTAAATCACGCTTCGATTGCACAGTCGTGTGTGTTTGTGTGTAGCTTACTTGTTGAGGACACCGACTTCAGGAAAAAAATATTAGTCATTAAAATTACCACACGAAGTGGTCCAGTTATTTATGTACATGTCATGCTCTATGTGCGAACGATTCGTCATCTGACAGCATAGCGCTCTCAAGCCCATAGTCCTTGTGGTGCTCGAGCATCGTGATATCGACTTGTATCCTAAAAAACCTGCTTGTACCAAATCTCTACGGCGCACTCGATTTTGACGGCCAAGAAATTAGCTGACCTGGTTATGGTCAAAAAGTGTCTTTTACATCGATAACTTGTATGCGAAGTGAGTCACACCAATTAGTTACACCCTTAAGTGCGACATGTTAAAAAATCAAAACTAAACTCGGAAAAGCAGTGTATAGACTTCGTATGATTCAAAATGCACTGTTGACAGACACATCCACTTTTGTCGCTGCTGAAGAAGTTAAGCACAAATCAGCGATGTGAAAGAAATCTTAAGAACGCGTGGCCTTTTTCAACGCCATGTATCGTGCTTTGTAGCATCGGATACAGCAAACATTTTTCAATATTACCACTTTTCCTGCGATCGTATGTGTGTTCACTGTGTATAGCCCATTATGTCGTAGCCATATTGATAAGCTTCTAACAGTATTTAGATGGAGTATCCCTTTTCGAGTGTTGATTACCTAATATAAGTACGAAATGAAATCACCACTCATGCGCTTTTGCCTATATATACGTAAAGGGGCTTCCCATACAGTTGAAGCAGTAGACTGGAGTATGAGGGAGCTTCATTTCTGGTTCGAGTGACAATTATTCTAGTACGTGTTGATAAGCAAACAGCGACAATGCTGCGTTGGTGTGCTCGTAGAACCTCAGTATATGACTGAACTTCCTCCGATAGTAAAGTGTCAATCGTATTGTATCTGGCGACATAAAGTCGACAGAAACAAACCGTATTTTACGAGGGTTGCCTCGGCATTAAGCAAGTCAGTCTGAGAGCATAATTCGTTTAACAAAGCAAGCAAGGTTACTTAAGCTTTACATGACTCCTCTCTACTGCCCCACGCCAGCTATATTTTGTCATTTCTGTGTCATATCACGCAATGAATTGGCCGAGAGAATCCAGCTCTGCGCAGTCATAATTCGAGCCAAACATCGTAGGTCTCAGTATAGCTGAGATTCGTCAGACCGTAATCATCCCGCCACCTTTTAGTTATATTCGTCATTCAATGTCACTGTTATGGTCGTGTTCCAGAATTTGGGCGAATGGAAATCACCGTCCGTACCACGCCCGTGTGCACTTCGACAACTGAACGGAGCCTTAGCAAGAAGACTTTTGATCACCCCAGCCAAAAAATATTTATCTCGCAAATAAAGTGAAAAAGCTTACTATCCCCAGCGACTCTCGAACAGACTAGCATCACTGACGATTGAGCTCATCATCGAGAGTGAAGCCTTTAATGAAGCCCCACATTCCTGCTGAGCATTGAAATAGCCGGAGCTACGCTCTGTTCCTTTTTTTTAAATCAAGGTAGACATGATGGATACTTTAACCTAGTAGGAGATTCTCTCCTGTACTACCCTCGAAGATGCTCATGTTTATTGTAAATATCTTTCAACTTAGCGTTATAATTTAGTTTAGGTGTAGTGACCACCGAAGTCATCTATTGAAATGGTGCTACTTTAAAAAGCTCTGATTGCCCAACAACGTATACAGGCGCTTGTCAATTGCAACAGCCGAATGTTGCGCTTCTAGCGGCCAAGCCAGACTACTAGCTTATTTAGCTCGTCTCGCATACCCTGATGAACGTGAAATAAAACTGCTCTTCCTTTCTATGTTCAAATATATTTCTATAGCTCAGTGGTAGAGCACCCGGCAGTTTAATTCTGCCATTACTTCAAATCTCCTTGTTAAAAAAAGAGACTTTTCATATGTAATTTCAAGTAGCAAAGGTGTAGCAATATTAAAAGATAACTTTACTCTTGGTAGTAGCGAGCGCTTGTAAGTACCTGGCGAGGTACTGACGGTGAAAGCCAGAGCCGTTTATCCATCTTTGATTGCTTCCTTTTCCATCTCACCCAAATTTTTGACTTTTCCGTCTCGTTTAATTAAAAAGGACATATTTTGCATTATTCTATCTACTCCTCAGTACATTGCTGATCTCGCGTGCAGTGAGAACGAATTTTTGCTTTTTTTAACACATACGCTCAAGAGATCAATGCAATTGTTCGACTACATGAGTGTAAGGAAGAGTTGGAGTGGCCGTGAGACGCATTCGTCGGATGACGATCTTTAATATGTCCTTGAGCTCAAACCTTCTGAGAATGAAATCATCATTCGCATTTTTATAAGTTCGCTCGGTTCCGCCAAGTGAAAGCTTCATGGCCATTTGCTTGCCGGATTGGTTCGCTGTCATACTACTACTGCTAAGCCCATACACAATGCGAGAAGAGAGATAGGTTTTCCTGCAGCTTCGCAAAAGAAGGTAGACTCGGCTATTCAACTTTCATTGATTAGCCTGCAAGTTCATTTGAAAAGATTCCTTGCCAAACAACCAATCAGACCGGTTAAATTGTCTTATGCCGAGATTTGATTTCGGTAAATTGCTAAGTCTACTGACGCTGCCTCTACGATAAAGCGAAATTCATAATAAGCACATACATGGCTGTTCGAGAAATATGATATCCTTTCGCACGACAATGCCAAACCTCATGTAAAGACACTGCGATTGTGGCATACCATTGTAGACTTTTCACAAAAACTACCTTGTTGCTCACCATTTCGATCGGAATGTTTGCCTTTCCATAGTAGGTTGGCGTTGTGTACAGTCGTCTCTAGAATCTGCCGCAGTGCTCGTATACATTGAATGCCTCTCATATCATCTAACAGAGAAATTCATTTAAGCCATTAAAATTCACAGCAACGGAATGTTGTAAACCTCATCAATTTTTTCTTGTTCCTTGTTGTCACAATATTCGTGAACTACAAATTCCCTAATCTTAACTCGCCTTTGCAAGAAAATGCTATGGTTTACAGTCAAATGTGCTTGTATCGGCACTTTTCCGTCCCATAGGGCATCGCTAGGCGCTATCGCTCTAGACAAAGGCTTACTTCCACAAATTCTACTAAGCATAGTGCTGAACAGCGAGTTAATTTTTGAGTCTTGGCTGCTATACCATAGTGTTGTCAACTCCGATACGTGCTAAATCTGCGATCCGTATTTCTTCAAAGTCATAAGTAAGAAAAGGGCACTACTGTGCATCAACACCGCGGCTTCGAGATGTGCGGTCGAGGTCCATAGCCTACAGCATAGAAAAATTATTATGTCATTCGCATCGCTCCTCAATTCAATTCGGGTTTGGAGTCGCGTCTTACCTCTCGAACTACATTATCAACACGATTAAGCAGACTTTGGCGCGGTGGACGTCTTCTCTTTCCTTCAGGTTTGTTAGCCATTTTATTTCGCATGGCTGTTGTCAGAATTGGCAAAGTCATGATTTTTCTACATTAAATCGTAAAATTTGTTAATCAACAGATCTTTCGAGTACATTCGTCATATTCGTACCTGTCGTTTGAAGGCATTTTAAACCCAGCGCGAAATACAAACTCGTCGTCGGAGCGATCATAATCCTGGGTATCGATCAGCAAAAAACGACGAATTGAGTTCTTGCGATCAAGTATCCTAATATATCACATGTATATCGTACAAATTCTGCGGCTAAAGATGGATTCATTGCGTCGAGATTCGCCATATCAACTGGAGGTGACCCAGCTTCACGAACAACTGAAGAAACAGGAACAGGACGACTGCACGCCACACACATAATAGCCTTTGTTCCCATGGCAGTCGAATCGCCATCAATCGGCTGCAATAGCATCAACTCGCCACGAATGTCACGCACAGCCACCTCAAATCGAACGTTCAGCTGGTCCATCAGTTCTTTTCGAAACCTTGCTAGCTCTTTCGATGTCATATCGCGAGCATTTTCAAGACGGTCATCTACTTTCTGCGCGAGATTGTTCAACAACAAGCGAAAATTGACGTTGGCACTCGCAGGCCCGCCACTACCAGGACCCCGAAAGGATCCCTTTTCAAAGTTGACCATGTCGAGAACCTTTTTAGTAATTTCTGGAATCAAAGTATCATAAAATTGTTTCGGATCATCCTTCGAGGTAATCACTCTAGTGCTAAGTTCCTGGCTCGTCGTTGAAGGAAATACGTTCGTTAAGACGTCACCGTGATTAGCAAAATTCTCTGCCAAATTTCGATGGTCCGGCAACACTATACTGGCGGTGCTGTTGTAGTTATTGTTGGTGCGACCACTGTCTTTGTCTTCTAACTTACCCATAATGTTGGCCATTTCGTCGTACACATCCTTCCGCAGTTTGTCAATTTCATTCATGATCAATTCTGCTTGCAAAGTATTGGTGGAGGACGAGCGTCGACTAGCCACGGTCATGGTGGACTCTTCATTCCCTTGCAGCTTAAGCGTGCCAGCTGCGGTAAGATCAGCTGTAAGCGAGTTCAATCGCTCGATGTCTTCCTCAACCACTGCAAGACGTCGTACTGCACCACTCAAGCGCATATCTATCTCGCGCAGTCCATCAGGATTGCGCAGCTGAATGCTCTGATGACGCTCCTCGTACCCATTTTGGCCACCGCCGGCAATGTGAGCATCATCGTGGAATGTAAGGACCTCACTTGGCTGAGCACTGCTGACGTTGTAGTTGCGGTGCCAAATGGACCATAGCTCTTCAAGCTTAAGAGAAAACACAAAATTTTGGCAATCAGAAATTAAAAAAAAATCCAATTTACAGCATTGTCCAAACCTTTTCACGCATCGCATCCAGTCCTTTCAGTAAAGGATCATTCTTCTTTTCGGTTGTAATGTTCAATCGAAGCGTGGCATCAATTTCTTTGGCCAAGTACATTAACTTCCGTTCGTATTCTCCTTGATCGTCCTTGTTCTCTTTACCTCCTGCTTGGTCTCCGGAGTTGTTGTGGTCACCGTTTCGTGAAGGCACCACTCCCGAATCGCCAGCACTTTGGAGCTGCTTCACTTCGTCCAACAGGGTCTGAAGCGTATCTAAAATAATTTGCGGTGAACTTATGAGCGGCGTCACCGACAACAACGTCCGATGGTAATTGCGCTGCATTTGCTGCAAACTGTTAAGTGTGCCATCATCGCTCATTCCTCCAAATAAACTATCCTCTGTCAGTTCGAGCGCCTTCCGCCACTCGGCCAGCTGAAGTTTTGTGTGGTCCTGGAAGGCTTGATTGCGACCCAAAAACTCCTTTTGCATCGCTAAGCGAGCTTCCACCAAATGAGCTTCCACATGCTGATCTGACACCACCCTTTTTCGTAATGCATTCAATTGAACTTGCTGCGCTTGTGTTGTGCTTGAAACCCCTTTAATCATTTGTTGGACCGACTGGAAGGAGGCATCCGTCGAGCGGCGCAAATCAGCAAGCTTTGTAAAGACAAGTGACAAATCGAGTTGTGGCTGTGACGGCAATTCAATTTCTGCGTCTACCTGTTTAGAAACCTTCACAGAGTTTACAGGATTGTCTGCCGCCACATCGGCGATCGAAGAGCCCACAGATCCACCATTGCGTGGGCCGCTCGTAAACATTGATGCAACAGTTTGCTGCTGCACACTGAGATCATCAAGGCTATCAGTCAGTGCCTTGATATCGGCGGTGTGCTTTTCCACTGCGGTGTCATGATCACGAAGTTTCAAGTCATAATCGTCCTGGACTGCTTTGAGATCTTTCAAGTCTTTTAAAATGCTGGTCAAGTCCAACGTCAAGTCGACGTGAGGTTGTTCCACTTCCTTGGGCAACGCAGATACACCAGTACTGCCATCAGCGTCAACCGCCTCACCGCCAAGCCTTTGGTTGGCAAAGGAAGCTGACCCTTGTGACAGATTATCGTCTAACTTGGCCATTTGACTTTTTATCTCGTCAAGGAGCAAGTCGTGCTTTAACAATTTAGCCGTCAAAGCATCTTGAAGTCCCTGCAGTCGTTCCACATTCTGTTCCAGCTCCTTGGAAGAAAAAGATAAAGTCCTCGAAGGCTGTACCTCATTTAACCGAGGACTTGGCGCTTTAACGACACGAGAATCATTATCGATCTGAGCACTAGGCTCTGTTTGTATGCTTTCGTTGCTCTTCTTCTCATGCGACTCATCAATAACTTTGGGACTGAGCGCTTGCGCCAGAGCATTTGTCAGCTCTTCCCTAAGTTCCCTTTTGGCTTCGGCTAAATCCATCAAGGTTACAAATTGCGGTCCATCAATAGTACTTGCAAGTGGAGGGTTCTTAATCTGTGGCAAACTCTTCTCTCTTGGTAATTCTTTCTCTTGTAACCCACTATTCTCTCGCAAAAGGTCGTTCTCTTGTGCTATAGAATTGACCTCTTGTGAAGCTTGAGAAGGTTCCTTTGCTACTACAGACACGCCATCCTCACTGTTTCCAGCTCCTATTAAACCTTGCTCTCGACCACTGGTACCATCTTGCCGTTGATCGTTTTCGCCTTCTCGCGGAGCAAGCTCTTTATTTTCTTCCACTTGGCTTTGCAACTCACCCACTCGACTCTGCATGGCCTCAAAGGCAGCCGCAGCTTGCTTCTTTTCGTCATCAGCACGTGAGACGTCATCACGCAGAGCTGCAACTTGCTGCATTTGCTCAACAACCTGATCTTGTATCTTCTTGATTGACTCATCGTAACCCTGTTGTGTTCTCTGATGTCTTGCCATCGATTTGCCAAGGGCTTGGAGCACTTTCACGAGGGGATCCCACGAAACACTATGCGCAATCAAGTCCTGTTGCAACATCGAAGCGAATGTATGTGCATCAAAATCGTCGTTGTCGGTTTCCAGAAAACGTGGTGCCACTTTTCCATCAATTTGTTCACTTTCAACCAGCTCTCGGGTCGTTTGCAACCCTCCGTCATCAGCAGATACAGAGTTTTCCATATCAATTCGACTTGTCGCTTAATTTGCTTTTTTCCAAGTCTTTGGATTATATTTCTGCGTCAACCTGTGCTTCTGATCACTGAGGCAGGCGTTTGAAGCGCAAGTCATGCTACTATTTCGGTGCCCTACCAACTTATAAAAAAAGGTATCAAAAGTCGTTTTCATTTATAGATAGAAAAACTCTTTGCTACGCACTATCAAAACCATTGGGCCTTTTTATAGACTGCTCTCACGATGAAGGAGCTTTAGGCCTAACAACTAGAAATTCAGACGACACTCCTGAGTACGAAGTGATAGTTCGCCATACAAAGTGCTTGTAATCGCCATTGATTTTAATGCGGTATTTGCCCACCGGCGTGCGTTCCGCTATACGCCACTCAATGGCAACTTCAGATCGAAACGCACCTTGACGCTCCCATGTAAACGTTGTATTGGTATCACCATCGTCCAGGTAAATTACCCACACCCCACCAGTGGTACGGTTACTGTGGGCCATCCATCGTTGCACCTCCAAAAATGTGCCCTGCGTTCGCAAGTTATTTTTTGGGTGCGCACCGTGAAAGCGCACTAACACCGTTTGTCCCCATCTATACTTGGGTTGGGCGTCAGCGCCAGCAACTACGCTGCCAAATGACGCGCCAGAGGCCACACCATCATGAATGACTGGAATGTTATAATCAAGCACTCCTAATCCTTTGATACTCGGAGGTAGTACATTCGCATCGGCCAGCATTGTATGCCTCGCCATGGTTTTGTGATGTGGCATGGTTTTGTGATACATAGTTTCAGCCAGAATTTCAAATTGTTGGCAAGTTGCTACCAATTGATTTGGCCCGAAATGTGTTGATGCACCTTCGTATCGTTGCACGGCGTATTCTTCCCTCGTAGTCATGTAGCCACAGTATGCATTCGTAAGGCCGGCAATGATGGGCTCTTGGATAGTCCTATTATCCGGTAATAATTTTTTTAGCGAGGCGTGAAGTGACGCTCGTAAACGTCTTCCAGCCATTGTTGTCACTTCAAACGGAACAGCTGCAATATGCAAACAGTCAGCAAAGGAAAAAAGTTGAAGTGGTAGCACTTCAGGCGACAATCCACATCGCGCAGTTGGAAAAATAATCGGTTTTTCCTTGTGCAGCGACTGGAGCTCCGGCAGCATTGTCACCTTCAAATCCATCCCCCATCGAAGACCTTCACGCACGGCAGACACACCTCGACCATCAAACTCAGTGCCACTGACCATCGACACTCCAATGCATCCCGACGATGTCGATTTCGAACACTCGGCATTAAGTTGCCATCGCTTTTGCAGCAAAATGTTGGAGTAGTCTACGTATTGGTGCACATATTTGACGCGCCCAGTTATGGGTGTCGTTTTCAGCGCTTCAGCGTACAAATCTCGTGCGGTTTGAAGCTGAGCATTGGCCACCGCTACCATGCGTTCAAAGTCCATATGTTGAGCGCATAGATGTCTAGGTCCACTGATATTAGGACTCACGTCCCCTTCATTACTCTGAGCAAATGCTGCAACAAAGGCCCGTGGTCGATCCATCAAGTGTCTAGTGCCTTGTTCTCGCTCAAACTCGTATGCTGCATAGCCCTTGTTGTCTCCTGTAATAAGTGTATACCAATTGCCCATGCTCGTTGGATGGACGGCAAACCAATTGATCATCCCGATCGGAAATCCGTCCAACCCATCGAATCTCCAAAGCGTCATCATCTTGTCCGTATCGTATTCATATTGCGCCCGTTCGTGCTCTGGATTGGCCAAATAAGCGTCCACTGAGCGATTCACGGACGCACCATGGCAAAGTCCCGTCGCGACACGGATCACCGCTGGCTGAAGGTTCATGTGGGCCCTTACAACTGCTTCGACAATACCAGAGACGACACACTTGAAATTCTGTCGGTCAGCACCGTGCAAAGGCGGGTGAACACTGTAGATGAAGTAGTGGGACAGCCCGCCAGGTGAACAGTGTGTATGGGTTGCAGAAATCATGATGTTCTCGCGATGGTAGGCGCCGCTAGGAAGCTGTGGATGCGTCTCGAGAAGGCTTGCGACTTTTTGCGTAACCCACTCGGATACCATACCTAACTCTGCACATACAAAGACGCAATGACGTTGCGTCCGTAAATCACGGAACGCGAAGGCGCGCGCCCGCAGTCGCATGTGAATGCCCGACGTAAGCTGTCCCGCCTTGGCATAGCCAAACATACCAGCTTCAGCTGCGGGACCTGTGATGTCGAACATGGCGGCACCGATGTGAAGGCAAGTCGAATCGTCAGCCTCAGAGGCAAAGCCGTTCGCGCGCGATCGTGACGTCATCGCTTGTCACGTAGTAGTTGATTTCACTAATGAGCCATCACTCCTGGGAATTGTTGAAGTTGTGTTTATGCATCTAACGCTAAATAGACCTAACCACACCATAAGCAAAGAGGTAGCAAATCTGCACGAAAATCAAGTAAATTCTTTTAGATTCTTCGAGAGTCCCACCCCGTACATTCAAGTGCTCCAAGTGCGTAAATTGAATAAGTTATTCTATATGCAGGTGGATTGTCTAACTTGTTACATTGTAGCACGTCGATGAGTTTGCATACAAAGCCAAGTGTCGAACAAGGTACAAAAGGAATAGCCAAAACAAAAGAGCTGCTGCTAAATGATCAATATTCTCAATTTTACAAAAAAACAAAATGGACAGCAACCCCAAGTCCACATTTTTCTAATGGGCTGAATGCTCTTGAATTTAAAAAAGGCCTGTCCAGCAATTCTAAATGTAGATGTTCGAGTTCGACGACGCTAAGTGACGTAAGCCACATTTTCGCGGATGATATATTTCGTTTTTTTAGCTGAATATGCAAGCCTAATATGCTAATTGTAACTGTTTTTTCGATGATCGACGCGATACAAATTACCAATTGTACAAAGTACGAAAAGTTTTCTTTAAAGACAAATGTTATATTTTGTCCAGCACTCATTATACGAGTAGCCATACAGCAGCTTTTTGAATTATAGTCATCGCCATACAAATCGAAAGACTGTGACGCCGAGTCACCATTCAGCTGCGCACTCAAAGCAAAAAGTAGACTTAGAGTTCACTATGAAGGAAGGCAACGTCCCGACGAAGCTCGTTAACTTTGCATCAAATACGCACTAGTCACTTTTAATGTGTACATCACAGGCCGCGTCGCCATCTTATTCATTTAGAATATCCTTCTGGATTTTATAGCTTCTGTAATCAACTTGAAGAAGCTGCGGCCTGATTACCTAGACCGACTCAGAATGCAATCTCAACTGCGTGTATACGCTACTACCCTATAGAAAGAAGGCGCAAAGCAAAGGAGAGAGCCGTCTACTTCTATACTTCTTGGCCTTTGTAATCGGAGACACTAAATACGTTGTGATGCAGAGAAGTCTATACAACCACCAAGAGCTTTTTCTGTGAAACTACGCAGTTTTACACTTCACAAAAGCGCTACGTCGGCTTCGTCGTGGATTAAAACCAGAAGCTACAAGTCGTTCGTACGTAAGCCGAAGGTTTTGTATTGTATTGTATTACGTTATCGCGTTGCCAAGTTACTAGCCAGACTAAGCCTAGCACGTGCATCCACGGCATAGAGTGGTGTCCGCATACGTCAGGTCTCGTTCGGCGGGCAGTGCAGATGCCCGAGAGCACCTGCCCGAAGCGTGCGAGCATTAAGCCCCCGCGCTTGGAAGGAGGGCGTCACGCCAACCTTTTCCGAAGCAGCCGAAGGTTTACTTTTCCAGAAAATCTGGCCACGTTAAGTCCTTAAACTAATGCGTTTATTGAAGAGCCGCGTTATCCATCTCCCCCCCATTTCGGTATCCATCCCCCCTTTTTGTGATTAGCTAATTAAATAAACTACTGATTGGCTAAACCTCGGGCTTGGTATTTAAATGTTCGTGACGTCACTTTATTATTTAATCCATTATTAATGTTCTTAAAATTAGCGCATAAAAATTGCTACATTCAATGTTGATCCTCGGTCTCTTCGCCTTCGCCTTCAGCAGTCTCCGCCGATGACTTCTTCGTGGTCTTTTTCTAACGCAGCAAGACATTTTCGTGCCTCTGAAAACTCTCCTTCCTCCGTTCCTTTACCCACGTACCGGTGGATAAAAGCACGTTTCGCATACATCAGCTCAAACGTGTGATCAATGCGAGAAAACACTTCAGCAATGGCACTCGTGTTCAAAATCATAGCTACAACTCGTTGTACACGAGCCAAGTCACGACCAGGCACAACAGACGGTGGTTGGTAATTAATGCCGCACTTGAGGCCTTTTGGACACCAATCTACAGATTAAATCGTGCGTTTCGTCTTGATTGCAGCCACTGCAGCGTTCACGTCTTTTGGGACAATATCATCCCAGTACATGAGGCATGTAGCCATATATTATTATGTCGTGAGGTCACATTTAGCCGTCATCGACGTCGATTGAAAAGTTCTATTTGTGATCTCAGCCACCGACAATCGCTCGTGTTAGGCGTTTTCAGCTGAGATTACAGGAGCGTACGAGCTTAGCATAAAGTGGAAGCGTGGATACGGCACTAGATTCATCTCAAATCAGTAATACCGACATTAAGCAATCCGTCGAAACGGAGTGAAGTCGTGAGTGACAAAATCACTGATGCAATCAGACGGTTGAGGTTCGGTACGTCGGCCGCTCAATGTTTAAAGACCGACGGCAAATGTCGCAAATGGCTTCATTGTCGAGCATCACGGCAATCCTTGTGTATTCTAGTAGGGCATGAGTTAAAAGGACCGAGTTGTACGGCTCTACAATAGCTACAGATAGTAGAGGAGAGGGACAGATAGTAAATCCAAGCTTACTTTCCCGTCCAACGCAGTGGGTGGTGGTACGGGTTCGGGCGAACCTCCTTCAGCCATGCGTTGGACAACATAAACCCTTGCGAGCCACTACAAGCACCCGCACGTTTTCGAATCCGATCAAGCACTTGATCGACGACTTCCTTACTAATCGTACTGTGACCTTGTGCGAAGTTATTAGCAGCATTTTCTTTGCCAGAAATGATGTGTTGTGGGTGGTTCAATTGACGATAAGCACCCGCTCGGACTTCGTCACGGGCTGTGGGTTCCGAGTCCATGAACACAGCACGTGGTACGTGCTTGCCAGAGCCTGTTCAGAGGAAAATGTGGAAAATAAGTCGTCGCCCATGGCAATCGAGTCGCTAGGAATTCGACTACAAGGTTGAATGCCGTGCTCGAGACAGTACAGCTCCCAGCACGTGTTGCCGACTTGGATGCCGCCTTGACCGAGATGAATGGACAGGATTACACGCATGGTGATGCACTGGATGCTAAGCCATTAAATGCTCTTGCGTTTTCTACTTTACGATTGATTGGCACTGGATAAGCTCTTCAGTCGTAAGTTTCGCAGCCTGTCGGGCTTCATAAAGCTCGTGCTGTAAACTTTCGTCTTCGTTTGTCAAGACCCGAGCCGTTTTCTCCTGTTGCGCACTCAGTTGTACAGCTTCCGCGAGTTTTCATCCAAATTCTTTCGCATTGAGAGCAGCGCTTCGCATTTGAGAAAAGCGTGGCCTCAGAGCCAGCGAGCTCCGTCTGAACTTTTTCTAAGCTCAATTTTCACATCACACAAAGATACTGCGTATCGCTGTTGGTCCTCTTCATGATCAAGCAGCTTCTGTGAAGCCTCGGTAAGCCGTTCCTCATACTTCTCCACTACTGAAATTAAATCGGCATCAGCCGCTTCAAGTTGCGACTGAATGTCTGCTCCAGTGTTCTTCGACTTTGTAAATTCTTTTTGTGCGTCTAGCAGTTCGTTTTGAAGCTTCCTCACCGTATCCGCATAATTCAATTTTTGTTGAGTCTGCGTGATTTCGACCTCACTTTTATCAATTGTTAAAGCTGCTGCGCTAGCCATCAGCTCTTTGCACTTGCACTCAAATTTCTTCCGCATCCCATCCTTTTCCTGTAAATCTTTTTCAAATTGACACTTGTCATCTTTTTCACCACTTAACGCCAGCTCGAGCGACTTACGTCTCTGCTGGAGCTCCGTCATCTCTTGCTGGTCCTTTTTTTACATTTCAGTTCCTGCTTGTGAAAATTTGCACTCACTTTTTTCACCAACGCATTCGTCTTCTCCGTGTGCTTTGAATGCAACCTCACCTCTCGTTTTTCCTGCTCACTCTTCCACTTCCTTTGCTCGTGAGCACTGTGTTTGGATACTTCAATCGAGGCACAGTTTTGATCATCTCAGAAGAGTGTTATAAAATGTTGTACGATACTGAGCAAAGCCAGCTTACCAAAATGATGTTAACAATGTTGATACCTGACGCAGTGACGGCGTTACGTTGTCTGCTCGCGGAATCAGCATGTTCGCAAATTATGGCCAGTTCTGTGGATGGTGAAGTAAACAGTTGAGAGGAAAGTGGCGTCACGAACATTTAGCCAATCAGTAATTTATACAATTAGCTAATCACAAAAATGGGGGATGGAGGGGGATGGATAACGCGGCTCTTTTTAAAAACGATAACATTTTTAAGGTCCGGAAAAAAAATCCAGCTTAATTAGAATCTTGGTATTGTGAATTGTCCTTGGTAGGTACTAGCACAAGTCAGGCCCTGCGAGAGGTTCTTTAAGATGTACAGCAGGACTGACGAAAAAATGCAGGAATCGGCAATCGCAGGACATGGTGTGACCACCTGTTTAACGCATTGCCAGAGCCCTCTAGATGTAATTCTCCGCGCGGCGCTTACCCAAGATACTTAGTTTTAATGGAACCATTCCTCGAGAGCTGCCTCACATTGGCAAACATGTGCTTTCAGCACCGCGGTAATTTTGCTTAAAAATTTGTTTGGATGTTATCAGATGCCAAAAGACCAGACTTCTTTCTGACAAGTCTATGGTTTAGTAAGGCGCAGCCAGTGGTGTCGGTACAACATTACGAACGTAGGCCTGCTTTGGTGCCGGGGCACCTTGATTGCCGGTGAGCGACCCAGCCGACTGGCAGCCCTATTTGCAGCATCGTGTTGATCAAGCCATCTTTGCATAAAGAATAAGCTAGAAGTAAATGACGATTATATGGATGAAAGCCCGAGTGTTGTCGAGCCGTGTTTTGCATGTGATTTTTCAAAAAAATTTATTTCTTTGCGCATGATGCTGTGATAGGCTACTCCTTTTTTGCTTAAATAGTTTTGAATTTGAAATGTTTTGGAATAATAGTGCTCTAGGTTCGCCCATTTGAGCGAATTTGCGTCGGCAGACATCAAATCAATGCACGGGCTGCTTGTTTTCGTTCATCATCAGTTAGGGATTTACATTTTTCTGCGTAAAAAAAGTTGAAAGTGTTTGCCAGACATAGTATCTCTTATACATTAAATGTTCGTTTATCATCGAAAGGCCTTTGCCTTATTTTAGTATTTTCGTGATTTAATTTTTTTGTCGTAAATATTTGGCATTGACATAACTCTAAAAAAAACTGTGAAAAACTTCGTATAGTTAAGTCATGCACAAAATTGGAGTCTTCCAACATGTTCAAACACACATAACAAGGGTTATACCTACAAGTAAACTACGTCCGAACAGTAATAAAGCACTCGATCACCTTCATTAGTGGCCAGCACACTTGTAGGCGAGAAGAGACTTTGCAATCTTAGCGTCTCCTCGAATTATACTGCTCGTTCTTGGGCTTTAGTCGAACAAGTTTTGCAGCCCGTAGCTTCTAGTGAGGAATTCTTTCGAACTTGTGCTCACATCACGGCTGGTGAAAATCAGTCTGAGCATCAATTCGGTGTTGGCGTCCGCGGTAGCTATTACCGTACTTTCCTTCGCTGTGAGCCATGCACATCCCATTGCGTTGTGCCCACTTCGAGCAGCCGCTTGGGTGGCCACAGCGTCGACCGCCACCATGTGACCGGCAGAAGCCATCGCCTTGTGAGCTCTTGGTGCAGCCTTCCACACGGCAGCGCACGCCTCCACCGTGGGCCTTGCACATACCACGCGACTGCGCTGCCTTTGCACAGCCATCGACCGTGCAACGCTTGCCACCGCCATGAGTGATGCACAAGCTGCCACTCTGGCTTGCACGGGAACACCCATCAACGCTGCACCGCCGTCCTCCTCCATGAGCCTTACACAGTCCTCGCGACCGTGACAAGTTCTGGCAGCCTTTGGCTGTGCACATCTTGCGGCGTTTCCCCTTTGTGCTCGAGCTAACAGATGTCAAAGTAGGCGCCACACCCATCGCAGAAACGCTGCTGAGCGCGGCAGCTGCCACAAGTACCTTCGCTTGGCTATCTCCATCATCGGAAAAAGTGCTGCTATAGCTTTTTTCACGCGCACGCATTGGCCTTGCTGGAATCGTTGTGTACATGTTTTCGACCTGTCCCACTGAAGGTGGCAGCGGGCCCTTAATCACATTGTTTGCCCCATCCTGCGAATTTAAATCACGACATAAGGATGCAATGTCCTCAAGCAGCGGCCGCGGCCTCCGCGTCGTCACGTACGCCGAGGTCTTAGGAGTTTGTCTTTGATCGTGGAAATCAGGGGGAGGCGTTGGCATCAGCGCGTCTTGTAGCCGCCGCATGTCCATGCTATTCGTGTCCATAGGCGTCGGGGTGTCCTTGTTAAAGTCGTAGGGCGACGGCAAGAGCGTCACGTGAGGAGTTGGCGTACTCAATTGACTCATCCACTCTTCCATCACATATGAAAACGGTGCAGACGGCGCCTCAGTAGGCCCGAGGGGCGGCTGAGCCGGGCTCACAAAATTCTGCGGTTGACATGATGAACGTAGAGGGCGAACAGCGTCAGTTATAGGACTGCAGCCTAGGGACGTGGGGGGCGCATTACAAGTCGTTGTCAACGGCGTGAGCATACCAGGGGAGGGGAGCGATGATAGTGTGGGCGACGGCGCCGAGCGAAAGGAGCAAGCCGCGGACGGGACTGGATCGAGGCTAGGAAAAGCCGCTTCACGCGCAGCAGCTTCATAGACTAAAGGCGACGGAAGACTGACTGCAGCGTCTGATGAAATGGGGGACGAGGAAATGCCAGAGCCAGGAGTAAGACGTTCATACTTGATGACAGGCGCTACCTGCGCAACTGGCGTGATGCGCTCGTACTTGACGCCAGGATAAAAGCCGTTACTGATGCTTAAGTGGTGACTGTGGTGGTTGTAGTTGTTCGTGTAGCCTGCAGTGGCCGAGCCCGTGGCTTTGACACGCGCCTCGGCACCGCAAGGATGCTGATGTTGCTCGTTTTGGCCATCCTTGCGTCTGCGGCCTATGAGGGACAACAGCTCGAACGGACGACCCAGCTTTTCTCCTAACGGCATCTTGTGGAGTGAGTCGCCAGTGTAACGGCAGTAGCCTTGTTGCTGCTGGTTTTACTATGGTGCGCGTTCTGCAGAGTATCTGCAGCAAACATGTATAGTCCTTTTGTACAGTATAATCAGTTTAGAGCTTATTATTAGAAAGGATGCAGTATTGTTCGAATCACCCTAACCTTTCTGGTCCACGATTATTAGTGTCATACCTGTCAGCTACCGTCTCACCTATCAGGACACCCTCCTAAACCTTATTATCAAAGTTACGGTAACATTTTCAAGTCGGTCCTACGATAAAAAAATCAATGCTACCATACAAACCGTAATCTATCATCGTTGGCGCACTTGTTACCGATAAAATAAATAGATTATGCGCTAGCAAAGAATTTGAATTGGTATTTTTTATGTTTTAGTAGCCTCTTCTGCTCTGGCATACTAAAACCACAAGTGTTTGTCTGAAATTTCTTCTTGGCTTGTTATTTTTTGGTCATGGCTACACTGGTTTTTTACATGGCTATTCCAATGGCTTGGACATCTTGGCAAAAGCAGTGGCGGGTAATTGTCGGGCTAATGTATCATCACCCTGGCTAACGACTTATATCAGATATACACTTTTGGAGTTTTTTTTTTTGCGGTCATTCTAGAGCGTATGTCACTAGCAATGTTATTTCTTAAGAATTGCCACGTTCGCCACTGCTGTTCAGCAGATATAAATAGTACAATTCCAACTTCGAGTTGATTATCGATATACATTTTCAGAGCTCTCTAACATTTTAATGCTCTTCATAGTATGCCACGCGAGCATCCAAAGCAGCACCAACAAGCCAAGTAGACGGACGCTGTAGGCTCCGTTTAGGACTTCGGACATGGTTGTAGCAGTCCACGCGAGCACTCACGCGAGAATAGTCGGCCTTTTCTCCATCAATTAGATGCACGGGACACGCGGCACGAGTACCAATTTTATCTAGAGTTTCCAGCGTAATAAACGAGTCGTTTTTGAGCTGACCCTTCGGGGACGGCATGCCTGAATCGGCTTCCTCGCGATCGCATAGATCTTTATCCCATTGCTGAGAGAAGGCAATGTGCTTTGCTTGCACTTTAAGCGACTTCGTGCCTAGTTTCATGTCACTTCTACGCATACAAAGAGGAGCAACCTGTTAAAGCACAAACAAATAGAAAGCCTGGATTGAAAAAGCACGTACACGCGATGAGAAGCGTCCGTGAGGATCGCCGGCCGCACAAACTTTTGGTTGACTTTAAGGCGGGATGAAATCGTGCCCGTGATCTTCGTGGGTTGTGCATCGGGTGCACTTTTGGTTGTGGTGCGCCCAGCGGCACCGCCACCGCGCAACAGATTTTTTACTGTATTGAATTGGACAAATCCACGCGCTTTACTCGATTCCTGGCGCAACGCGCAAGCACTCTTCTTTCTTGTTCGCCTCCGCATGGCCATGCTGGAGCGTCGATTAGTTTCGTCACAACTATAGTAGCCTTCTGGCACTGACTCATCATTTGGCGCTCCTTCGCGGGATAACAATAATTTTAAGTTTTGATCTTGAGTCAACCCTGACGCACCACTCGTAAGCCTCAATTGAGATAGGGAGAACAGCAATTTGTGAAGTTCTCCATCAGCCACAAGAGTATCGATTTTTTGCTGCAATTGCTGATGCTCACAAAAGGGTAATTCAGTAGAAACGTCAGAGTTTTGGGGTTGTCGCTTTATAATGCCAGGCGATTTGACTCCAGAATCGACAAAGGAGACGGTGCCTCCGGAAGAGTGTAGTGGCGATGTTGGCTGAGAATGTGACGAATATCTAAATGTAGAGTCGGTACATGATGGTGGATAATTGAAATCTGATAACATATGTGGATCGCTTAAAGGCAGCTCAGCCCCTATATTAAAAGACGTAGTTTGTTGCGAAAGTCCTACTCTTGACTTGAATGGTGATGGCGACTGCTGATGAAGAAGAAAGGGATTCTCTTGAGACTCATCGAACAGATCCGCGCTCATGGTTGCTAGCACATTAACGCTGCCTATGGAACCGAGGTACGCCATCGTGTATGGCTAAAAGAAATCAGTTGTGCTCACATCGCCAAGTGCTCAATTTACGGATGAGGGAAATCGTCCTCGCGTCCTAAGTTCTCATCATGTACTAAATCAGTATGCAGAGTAATAAATTAAACTATACTTGCTAAAACACTACACAAATTCACACTTAAAAATGTGACAGGACGACTACTCTTTGCAAAATAAGTTTGGTTTTGTCCTTATCCTTAAGGTTACTATACATAACGGTATAATTACCGCTAAGGGGTCGTCGATATAATTTTACATCGAATAAATAAACGAGTATTATTTATGGGAGCGCCTTTTGTTACACCCCCCTGCCTAGAGCTACACTCCCCTCTTATTGCTGATTAAACAAAGTACAGCTTCATATCTTTAGCCATCGCTTTTCCACACATTTATTAGCGCCGGCTGATATTCCTGCCGAACCAATCCCTCAGATTATCTGTCATTGCTCTACCACTCGAAAATGCCACTTTTCCTACTTTTGAAGAGGCGGAAAGCTCTGTTGCATTCATACGTAAAATCTCTATTCCTGAACTTAAAAGATTGTATTCGTGGCCTTTTTTTTATACTCAACGCTACACTTAAATGTTAACGCGCTTAATCTTGAGCATTTTCCAGAACCTAATATCCTAGCAGACTAGCTCGATTTCCCTCTTTGCGCTAGCAAGACAGGCATATTCCTCCTTGTACTGTTGGCCCTCTGCTAACTTTCGCTCAAAATCTTGCATCAACCTCTCTAGCTTCGCACCTGTTAGACCGTTAAGCTCGTCAGTCATCGTAGAAACAAAACTTGCGCAAAACCAAGTCGTTTAATCGCATTGGGATAGCATCCACAAACCGAGAAATTGCTACAGCCAAATACGCCTCCAATGCCACTTGCATCCCAAGAGCCTCTCATTCTTCTGTAGACAAAAAGACCGACTTGGAAGCTTTCATCACCTCAGTAAATACGACTCTCCCATCTGGATTAAGTGCCACAAAAGCATTTACCTGCTCTTGTAGATTTTTGAGCCGTTGCTGGTCCAAGTCGTCAAACAGACGTTCGTCTTTAGTGTATGGTCTCCCTTCCGCATGCAGCAGATTTCCCGTCTCTTGGGCAGCGCTTTCGACAACGCTGCCAAGCATATCAGCCGCAGTGCTTTAAATGAACTGCACAACCCGCGAAGAAGCGTGGATCTGATCTGACACCAAATCTGACACCATCTTTGTCTGAGTTCGATACGCGCTCAACAGCTTTTTCAATGGTTGCCCCCACTTGTCGACACACTGCCGAAACAGATTGCAAAACACTTGGTAGGACGTCAAAATTGCAAGCTCGTCGCCCTGATTCTCGCGAATGAATTGCTTGAGCATTGCACGCTCATCATAGCTCCAATTTTGAGGAACAAACCATTGATTAAATAATTCACATTGAATTCGTGATGTGTCGATCTCCGTCACGCATATGTGCAAAAGCGGTGGCTGAAAATACGGAGCCGTACTTTGATTGGTCAGCATAAAGAGCGGGGTGTAGCTCTAGGCAGGGAGTGTGTAAATATAGGCGCTTCCTTATTTTTGACTCAAAGATCTTAATTCGAAAAGTCGATTTGGTCATACCAACTACCATACACCCTGCCAAGTCATTAGACTATGACCTATCCAAAATTTAAATAGTTGGCATCGATTGAAAGCACCAAAGTCAACCTATGTGCCTAAAATTCGCCTGCATCGTGGGTGAAGACCCTAAAAAGTCAATTGCCACTGCATGACTAACTTTAATAACGTAGAACTTAGTCCCCTCCCCCCGACCCCCCGAAATACCTTTGCTTTGAGCAACCTTCTCCGTTCTAAATGTTTACATACGATCGTTCACGTGATATTTGAAAGCTCGCTCTCTCAATTGCAGACTTATACGTTTGACCTGGTTTGTTTGTGCGGCTAGGTGATACGGCGGAATATATTCACCATACTGACTGGACGCGGAGACATACTACCTTGCTCGCTAGGCTAAGTTGACATTGTTTGCAAGGACAAATGCATGAGAAATGTGGCAGATAAACCTCAGATCGAGCGGGAGTCGAAAGTCTGATATCATACATATATCTTTAGACGGCAAATGTTGTTCTAGAGTAGGTCGATAGCATATATCGACCCTGGCCTTTTCAGGACTGCACGATGTCATATAAAGCGATGTTTCATTTTGTTTGTGAATGGTGATGTTACCTTATGAGAAGCAGAAGTTTTTTGTGAAAGATTGATATATAGAAGATTTTTCATTTCAATCTGAAATTCATTTTGTTTATTCTTGGTCGCATATCTTACCTCGTTGCCTTCGTTCAGCCGACTCTTCGTGAGTAAAAAACTAGCCTTTAGTATAAGATCGTAAAAAAGTTTTTTTAGCCTTCACCGCACTTATCTCTGCAGCAATCATGCTAATTAGCTGAAATTCAGCATGTCTTGACCCTTTTACGTGCTAATCGTGGGAGCGTGAGCCACCATATTTATTGAATAGCATATGTTAACGTCACATACGACGGAGTATCTCCTCTACTACGCGATAAATCCTGTTCGTCAAGCAATTTGTCTTCAAATATCTGCTGCAGACATAAGCGAAATTCTTGTGGTTGAAACAACGTTAGCTAAAGCGCAGAGATAGACTGTGAATCTTTGCACGACATCATTGTGTAGGAATGCCTCTTTGTAAATATTATTAATAGACGAGTCTTGCTGCTTATTTTCGACTATGCAAGCTGGAATAGGTGCCAAATGCACGATCATTCTCACGCGGCACGACGCCTGTGCTGCCATGTTTTTCGGTAAGCAAGAGTAAGCGTCGAATCTTATGTACTTAAGGCAAACCGCCGGTACTAGCAGGCTCTGTAAGGTATTTGACGTGTGAGCCGCTACTTTGACTCTTTGGTAAGCACAGACTCTCACAACTTGGCCACCTACTTTTCCATGTGGGGCACACATATATTGTAGTATATAGAATTTTCTCCCTTTAAAAGTACATTGTACTTCTGGTCTTCGTCGCTTGGAGCACCGAATCTAGCTGGCTAGATTTGCGGTTTCCATCCTATAGAAAAGTAGATTGTCTGCCATATATTATTGCTACATTTTCTATCGAGAGGATAAACACGCGACTTAAGCACTTTCACTCAAATGAAAATTCCATCAACAGCAGTAGAATGACATCCATTTTGTATATTGAGAGGATCTGTTTTGACTTAAGCTTTTGATTCTGCTAAATATAAATATTGGCTGCCTTGCCTGCGTGAAAGCGCATCGACATGATTTTTATCAGGCTCGTTATCACCGCGAAGCCTAAGTAAAAAATAGGGTGATAAGCATTTTGCCATTCTCCAGGACTGGTGGGCGCATTTAATATAGAAAAATGTTTGGTCTGAATCGAATGCAAACAGTAAAGCTCAACATAGGTTTACCGGCTTGTATTCCTCGGGTGTAGCAAACAAGAAGTTTCGTTCGGAACCTCTTTCCTTTAAATAATCTTTTTAAGACAATGCTTTTCGAGCTGAAGCAATGCGCAAACCATCAAATAGGCGAAAACATTGCAGATGACGCTAGTCAGTTTTACTTTTTCCAGCAAAGCCAGAATAAATGCCTGGTATGGTTTTTTAGAGCTATCAGCAATAACCATCTACGAAGATTTTCAGCAGCATATATATTCTTATACTATCAGCCGTACAGAGATTTTGCAAGGACCACAATTCCAGGATTTCAAAACAAATGCTAATGAACAAAGTTGTGAAGGTCTATACACTTCTTCAAGTCCAAAGTGTCAGTGTAACTGAAACAGAAGTATTTCAAGGGTTGTGACCCTGTCGATAAAAGCCCTGAGAAAGGATGATATACATCTTCAGAATTAATAGAAATTGTCTTTAATCAGCCTTTTGGAAACGTATGTTGCACAAATCTTGTAAATATTAAAACATCTCAAATATCGGCACAATCTTTATCAAACACTTTCCCAAGTGTGATCATTCCTTCCGAACGTGAAAGTAAGGCACGAAAATGATCTCGTGCTAGCCACGAAGTACTGCGTCACCACTGAAGTTTAATTTGCCGATGCTTTCTTTTCTTACAAAGTGATGGCTGGCAAAGGTGCGAGAGCCGAAACTTTCGCATTCATCACCAACTTCGTGTGATCGATAGCCCTTCCAATAGTGGCAACTAGCTGGACAGTGCAGCAGTATTTGCATAACCACTATTGAAAAAAGATGTCCTTCTTGACAACAAGGCCGACGCGTGTTGTTTAGCGCACTATATTTGGTAGATGAATAGCTCATAGTATGATTGGGGGGGTCAAATCTTTACCTTACGGCGGTTAGTAGCCCTTGCATACGATATTGGTCGATGACGTCACAAGGGCTTCCAAGCGTGCCGACGACATTTAGACGTCTAGCCGCACAATTGATATAATTGAGGGCTTTCTTTTGAACATACTCTAAGCATACATTTTTTACTGGCCGCTTTGGATATGAATTATCGGCTGTGAAGGTTGAAGTAAGGTTACCTATGTTCTGCATGTGAGATCATGATGAATGACAAATCTTTAGATCTACGTCAACAAAGGTGTGGTTGGGACAGAGGATGTTAAAATCGCAGCAAATTTGTTAGCAGCATTAGGTTCGACCAGACTTTAATAAATCATTAGCCGTTGTAAATTGACATCACTTTCATTTGAAAATTTAGTTAGTGGAATCATCGGGCTAGGACTAAGCTGTGTTTGGTGCGGGATGCTGGTACATTTGAAGACCGAATTTCGTATCCCTCAGTGCGATATGGGAATTTTTTGGTCTGTGGGGCGTCCAGTCCACTCGACTTCCACACGCATAATTGGGTGCGAATTGGTAGAGCAACCACTTTTTTTGAGTGTGATTGATAGTCCTTCTAGGTGACCTATATTAATCCGAATCAGGTAACCCGATCCTGGGTCGAGCGACTAAGCACTCGAGCCACAGGGTCGGTAATGGCTATTTTTGGATATTTTTTTTAAGGTGTCTTATGCGGCAATTTTTCGGAAAAGGTTGGGGTGACGCCCTCCTTCCAAGCGCGGGGGCGAAATGCTCGCGCGCTTCGGGCAGGTGCTCTCGGGCATCTGCAGGTCTCTAGCGAGTCTCACCCTCGACGCGACGGTCTCCAGCACTAGGGCGCCACCTGGGCTCTTACCAAGTCAGAACTACACAAAATAATGGAAGACCCTCACGGCCTCGGTGCTGGCTGCACTGCCCGCCGAACGAGACCCGACGTATGCGGACACCACTCTATGCCGTGGACTAGCCATAGAGCCTAGCACGTGCATAACTTGGCAACGCGATAACGTAATACAATACAATACAAATATGCGGCAATTGATCTCGAGGTGCGGTTTATGCGTTTAAAGGCTATAAAATTCGTTCCGCTGGATGTAGATAGTAGAAATATTGTACGCCGCTGCGGTCTATTCCATCATACGCTCGAAGACAGGACAAGCGCCAGTACGGACGATCCGTGTACAACTCGGTGAACTACCTTCCAGGATTAATCATTCTGTTTTTCAAATTCGCCATCAATATATACATATACCGTCAATACATTCCATTTATGTGGCGTTGCTCAAATTACTAGAAGCCTAACCGATTGGTGAATACGAAAATAGTAATTATACAATTAGCAGGAATAACATTTTAAGCAAGCCCGAATGCAAGCTTTCTGGATCTATTTCTGACTATGGGGATATCCGCCAACTCAACACTGTCCGTCGATTCGGCTACAATAATTATCATGTCTTTCATGGCAATCTCTGCCGATATACCTCGCTCATGGCTGCTGTAGGGCGTCTACTCCAACCCTTACAATCACCAAAAGAACGCGTTAGAAAGCAAAGAGGGTGGATGCGGCTTGTGTATAAGAAGTGAATTGAGCAAATGCAAAGCTCACTCATTAAGCTTCATGCCGACAAAATGACCAATCTATTAAGCAATAAGTTAGTCTCACAGATACCTTCGTACGCATGGTAAATAAATTGTGACAAATGCTATACAGCGCTGTTAATATAAAGAGGTAGAAATTTTCGATGTTACGCAATATGCAACCAGAATTCGTGTCAACCTTTTTAGGTCGAGTCGACACGCGAGGGTGCGTTATCCAGTTCAAGTGTTTGGCTTACGTTATCTGGTAGACCATTAGAACAAAAATTAATCGGCATCCAAAATATATTTACCAACCATATTGAACACTTTTTCTTGTCCGCCACTGTACACTACAAATTTTACAAGGCTTTCTCCCATTTCTTCGGACGCATTTTCAGCGATATTCGTAATTGAAGGCGCCCCAGCAGTCTTCCCCCAATCGTCAATGGTACCACCACATCACTCTTTCTGGACATTCCTTCCGTACAAAACGCACCATGGCCATAAAGCTTTTCCGACGAGAACGATACGGAGTTACTGTGCAATGTCAACGAGGCATTCGAAAGCACGCTGGTTTGTGATGAAGGCGAAAAGCTGTGGTCCGATACCCGTGAAGTAGATGAATTCTTGGACATTGAGCGTCCTCGACCTGTAGAGCGAAGCACAACAGCTACATGCTTTCGACCAACGGTATCCGCCATGGTGTGATATCGTAGACCGTTATTGACAAAGTCGTGCCACTTCACTGTGTGAAAATTCGACGTAGGCGTGAGGGCCGACGCATTTTTAAAGCCCCGAGAGTTTCCACTGTCGGTCTTTCCAAAAGTCAAGTGATCGGCGACTTCATGCAGCTTGCGCTGGCGTGCAAAGACATCTTCACAGGGCAACGGAAAAAGAACCCCAAACTCGACATGCTCTGCACAATCAAAATGGGATGCGTCGACAGCGTTAGCCCAGTGGAGTGCCCGAAAATCGATCCGGAGTTGCAGTTCACACGCACCAAGTACGTCTCTCATTCGTGCACCAGGAAGTGTGCGCTCCGTACAAACGATCATGGGATCGACATTCGTTGAGTTTGCATGCCAGAGAGAGTCCTCTGCCACCAGAAATGCTGTAGAAGTTTTTTTACATGCTCGCATCAGCTTCACTTCAAAGCAGGCTGACACTGGCTTGTGGTCTGATGAAGTCACGGCCTCACATGAATTGTACGACAAGCAGCAAAGTGCGTCCCGCACGCCTACCAGCGAGCTGTAGAATACGCGATCTGTGTAGGAAGGTACTCGGAAGCCACCGTGACTGGCGACAAGCGAGTAATTTTGCTGAAATGAAACTACGTCAAATGGCTCTTGCAAAGCTTGTCCTCGTATTCGGCGAAACGTAGGATAGAAGGTAATTTCGCTCTCTTGAAAACCATGGAAAACTTGCTGTGAGCGGCATAACTGATACAGTTCGTCATGTTCCTCGACCAATGATTGAAGCAACAAGGGCGTCGAGGTATCTGTACCACTACTGTTGGGTGCCAATGTTCCTGCATGATCATTGGCGTAGTACCTGCTCTCGTCTTCTCTTTCAATTTGTGTATGGCTCTGCTCTCTAGGTGTGAGACATTGTTGGAAATTAGCTTGATTAATGTAAGGTGACAGCTCATTTGTCGACGTTTGTAGCCATGTTAAGGGACTTGATGACGATAAATTCATTGGAATAGTGTCGGTGACCATCTCTTGGTGCTCTTTTCCCGCATGACTTAGGAGCTGAAGCATGGCCATTGGTGTCGCCCCTTTGCGCGTCATACGATAATTAAAATCACCGAGAATAAAACTGTGATGATGCAAATGCGGAAACCCAAAGCTATAGTCCTCTTCGTCCAAATACAACTGGTGCAAGATTTTCATAGCATCTTGATTGCGCCGCTCCACTTTAGATGGTGGTAAATGAGCGCCCATCCCTCCATCCTCGTATACAAAAGGTATGTACCCACTACCACGTGCAATGTTGCTACGGCCTCTTGAAGTCGCCCAATTAACGCCTGCTTTTGAAGCTGCATGTGCGCTTTTCTTGCGTTTGCACCCTTTTGCACGAGACGAATCGGATGCCAAGTGGCACGTGACAAAAGCAAACGACGTATCGTCAAAGCGAAACGACATACCTACAGCTCCTTTGTTGGATGCGCGACCAAACAAGAGCAGCGATTTGCCGCGAAACACCTCTTGGGCATTCTTAGTGCACCTCTGGCGGTGGGGCATTTGAAAGCGCCCCGATGCGATCGCTGTAGCTCGTACAAAGAGGCAAAGCGCAATGTAGCCATGATACCCCAACGCTGTCGCTCGCTTGCCAATTTCGCGCGAGTAGTGCACGTACTTGCCAGTGGATCCCGAGACAAGGTGGCGTAAAATTTTGACCTGTAAATCGGCAATATCCATGCACTCTTGCACACCAATCACATAGATGTCTTGCCCGACTGGAATCCATTCCCGCTGCGAGGCAAAGATCACACAATCCGTAAGCTACCACTGGACATACTTTTAAAGCAGACATGTAAAGCTCAGTAGTACCAGCTCGCATTCGTTGACATTTTTTTCGCCCATATTGAAGGTAGACGCAAAGATGGCAATTTTAGGCGGCTCTATTGGAGCTGAGACTGGTGAGTGGTGCGTTAAAAAGCGCTTTTGCAGACGCTGCTGCCACGTGCGATGAGTATAGCTTTGGTCTTCGTGGGCCATAAAAGGTTGCAAAGTTGCCGAGTCTCCAGTGTCCGACCCAGGTAGATGTTTGATATCCGATTGCGTCAAGCCGCTTTCTACTTTTGAAGGTGAACGAGAAGCAGACTCCTGATCATCTTCAGCGACAGCAAGGCGCTTCAAATCAGCCTTATCCACAGCACTTTCGGTAGATGAAGATACACTTCCATCGCGCGGATACGGCCACTCTTTCCAACGTCGTCGACAAATGCCACCGTATACGATCGAGTTGGAAAAGCCGTTTAGATCCTGAATAACTTGCATGACGAGACCTGCATTGAGGTTATCCATGCCACTAGCTTCAAACACTTTCGACACAGTAGACACCACATTACAAACGTTTCCACTTTTCTCAACAACCGACTTTCAATCGCTGCGAACTTACTGCGGTAAATCATCATTGGAGTGCGATGGCCAACAAAGATGACAATATAGAGCAACAATTTGCGGCGAATGAGCATGGACGACGCATCAGCCTCCAAGGTCTCGTGTCTGTCAGCAAGGAATACAAGTTAAAGCGTCACTTAGATGCCATCACCACTTGGCTCGCGCACGTACCGCGCTACTCGCTTTAACATGTTGAGGTGAATAAGTGCAAGCAGCACGAAATTAAACACAATCATGAGCAAGTAGAAGAGGTAGAAATTCAAAAACATGAAGCGAATTTCATTCAGCCAGCAGTAGAAGGTCGCATCGCCGTACTTGTTTGCTGCCCATACCAAAAGTCAGCGAGACATTCCCACTTTTGTTCTTCCTTTACATACTCATGAGGTGATAGACGACAAAGCCCAGTCCTGGCACCACAGCAATGACCACAAAGAATGGAAACCTCCGCTGTCGCGTAGCACCTGACTCCCCTCCTGCAAGCCAGCGGTAGAGATTATACGCCATGCAACAGATCCAGCTACAACTGGCAAGATTGCCTGCCTGTATAAGAGCCGCTTGTGCTCGACACAGCGCATAGTTGTGCAGTACGCTACGACCGACAGCGCGAGTGGCAATCGTGACGAGGTCAAAGAGTGCTTGCACTAGTACGAGCTTGTCGGTAAAGTCCATTCGATTGTGCTGAAAGTGGGATGGCCCTTGGTGTGGAGTGGAGAGACCAAACCGCCAAAAGTTGCACCAATGCACGAACGCAAAGTGTACGAGGACGTAGAGCGTCCCAATGAACGACAGCGCACTGGACAAGTATCCAGCGAGCTGGAGCCGCACCTCGTCAGCATCAGAGAGCGACACACTGGGACCTGCATCCTGGCGTTCGCTCATGCCGATGAGGCGAGAGGCGCGTGTGGTTTGATAGAAGAATTAAGGGACATAGTGGAATATGGGCGCCTTTTAATTGGTCACTCGCTTCAAATGACGTAGAAACGAGTCAGACTGGTTGCAGAAATGGGCACTGGGTGAAATGAGTCACCCGGAAGTCGCATATAGAGATCTGTATGCTGAAGAAAATGAGTCAGCGGTTGTGGATAGTCCATGCCAGAGAGAAATCAGAGCCCCCATTAGGGGTAACGCTGGTCCCATTGAACGATTTATTACTTCAAAATCAATGCATTTTTGCTCAAATTGAGAACTGAAAGAGTCGAGCAAACAAGAGGTGTGTGCGTTCATTTAGTCTAGCACAAAGTGACCGCCATGGCCCATTGCAAAATTGCTGAGCGTGTCCATATCCGCGTCGTGCTCACGACTGATCTCCCGCACAATGTCCTTGATGGAAAGCATTCCGATCAAATCGCTGTCGTCGTTCACGATGGGCAAATGGCGAATGTCCTACGTGCAAAGCGATGATATTGAGCAACAAGTGTACACACTATCACGACGGCATGTAAAAAGCGTACACTGGAAAGCATCTTGGTCATCAATTGGCTGGGGGTTTCGTTCGCCTTTGCAACAATAAGACGAGCTCGGTTTGTCATAATCTGCCCCACGAGCGTTTCCTTGGCCGTGAGCTCTTGAAGTTCCACCTTCTTCAAGTAATCGCGCTCCGTGATTAATCCCACAAACTTGCCGTCGTCGCCGCTGACGGCTAAGCAGCCCAAATTAATCCCAGCCATGCGCTTTAGCGCCTCAAATACTGTAGCTTTCGCAGGAATGATGAAATTGACGCCATTGTAGCAGGATTTGTCCATCATGTCCTTGGCTAGACCTTTCGTGTACACGCTGCGTCTGAGGGTTGGTGCCGCGAAGGCGCCAATGTGCTTAGACATCAAGCGGGAGGTAGACAAGAAGATCATGAAGGCGTAGAGTAGGGGGCGTCGAGATCTGAGTAAGATTAGCAGACCTCTTAAATCGTATTCGACATAAAAGTAAGAGAGCGCCTTTTTACTACCGGTACGTCGTTCAGTGACCATTAAGGTATCTGAAAAAGTTTTACGAGCGATAGAACACACCGCCAGCGGCAGTTCGAAACAGCATCAGCCAAAAATAAAGAATGTTATAGGACGCTTCTCTTTCGGACTATAAGCGGAGCTTGGCGCGCTGTATCGATCGCATCCACCATCGATAAAGCCTTGTAAGCGACTTGATTTCGTCTTAAAATGGTACAAGAATGGCGTGATTATGTGGATATCGCATTTAAATACAGGATCAAACGTCTTATTTTGACGATTTGGAGTTATACTGCTGCAGTATATTTTGTTTGCGCGATTATAACCTTTTAGGAGGCAGAATACAACCCACATGACAAATTATATCAACGGCATACATTTTATTCTCGATTGTAGCTATATATTTGTGCTGACCTAAGTAATATTACTGGTATTGTATTGTATTGTATTGTATTACGTTATCGCGTTGCCAAGTTATGCACGTGCTAGGCTTAGTCTGGCTAGTCCACGGCATAGAGTGGTGTCCGTATACGTCGGGTCTCGTTCGGCGGGCAGTGCAGCCAGCATCGAGGTCGTGAGGGTCTTCCATTATTTTGTTTAGCTCTGACCTGGTAAGAGCCCAGGTGGCGCCCGGTGCTGGAGACCGTCGCGTCGAGGGTGAGACTCGTTAGAGACCTGCAGATGCCCGAGAGCACCTGCCCGAAGCGCGTGAGCATTTAGCCCCCGCGCTTGGAAGGAGGGCGTCACCCCAACCTTTTCCGAAGCAGGCTAATATTACTGGTATACTTCGAAAGTGTCTTTTGTTCCTTTTAATCGTAGAAACGTATCAGTTTGACTCGCTCGGCGCTGGCGATTTCACTTTCCTGCGTGATTTGGGATCGCAAAAAGAACCCCGAGCAATTATGCGCCTTGAAGGCGACCAACGCACTCGCTTTTATCTTTGCTTCTACATTTTAACGTGAACGTATGCAGCTATTCGTAGTCTCAATCCCGAGCGAGCGAGAACGCCGCAGTGGAGAGAAAGACTCTACCTGGGTCACACGGATTTCTCATACGTCTCGATAGCATCATACCAGCGACTACGTATCGGCTGACATTGAAGTCTACTTGCGATATAACTATTGGCAGGCCTATCGGCGACGCCCATTACGCCATATAATTACACTGCTGCAAAAAAAATGCTCGTTGGTACTATTTAAAATAATTTGGTCTTCCCAGACAAAGGTCCAGATGTCACATAAACATAAGAATTCAAGAGATCTCATTGAATTGAAAAATAAAATTAGGAAGTGTATGTAGTCAGATGGAGTATAGAAAAATGATAGACTGGAAAATGGAAACAGTCATTGTTGGATATACATAGGTTAAATATCAGTCTTAAAACTTTGTGCTCAATTTCTCTCCGTGCTGGAGGTGTCTCGATAGAAATCTATGTCTTCGGATAGATGGTCGAAACTGCATTGGAGACAGTCATATAGCGAAACTCTGATATAACGATATACTTCCTTACGTTTAGAATTTTTTTGCAAAGATATGTCGCCGACAACGGCACCATTGTTGCATGTTGCCCATTTGGTCCAGTGGTCGCTCTTGCTTTCCCTCTCCTTGAACCGCTTTAAATTCTGAGGTCGTGATCTGTTTGCACGATGGACCAAGTCCATAAGCACCATTTTGAAGTACTTGGCCAATTCACGAGTAACGAGCAAGCTCGAAGTCGAAGGCAGTATAAATGGCCTCTAAAGATAATTCGGATTTTCTTCCTTGGTCATTTTTGCAGTCTCTTCCCATAGTCGATTGTGGACAAAAAACCGCTTATTCGAATTCGCTGGTCTCTATTTTAATTTAAGACAGCCTTAGTACTTAAAAATGTACTCGCGGATAGTGGGCCCACTGCTGCAATTAAACATCCACTCCTCGAGATCGTAATCAAGCCCTTCCGGCCTGAAGTGTGTGCACAGTTGAGTTTTGGATAGTGCCTGTGTCTTGTGCACCCTCAGATGCTCGCAGTCGGTTAAAAGGCATGGATCGGAGCCAACTCAGCACTATCTTGCCTGAAGCTTTCGAGACTTACCTCAGAAAGTCCGATGATTCATATTAACAGATGTCGTACGGCTCCGTCACAAAGATTCATAAATCAATGACTTTGACAAATCTCCCTTCTTCGCCAGCAAAATTCTTCTACTTTGCTTGCCTCTTGATGCGATGATAAGCTCGAGGCACTCGTTAGCCTGCTGAATATTTGAGCCTGTAATTGAGCTTAATATTGCTGTTGTTGCTGGATGAAAGACAAACGTACCTGCTGCATCGACAATGAGGTCGTGTCGATGTAGAAGCAGTTGAAGTATTTTGAGAGATTAAAGGGTCTTGCGGAGTTGGCGCTCGTAAACTCGAGCGCGACGCCGGCCGAAAGATTTTAATGCCGTCGAGAGCGCTTAATTTGCTCAGTTGACGAGATTTTCGGTTTAAAGATGGGCGCTTAGACACACAGTGACTTTGTAGAGCCCTACTTTTTCGAGTTCTCAGCTCTCTTTGTATTTGTAAAATCTATTAAGCGTTAATACCGCCTTAAAGGAAATCAAAACAAATTAAAAATAATTTTTTACAATTTACGCACACGAATCGAAAGAGTTTTTGTTTTATTAAAGTTCCAAAAGTCTTAACGTGTACTGGAAACGACTTCAGGCTCATAGTGATATTGTTGAATACCTCGGTGGCTCCTGGGTCGTTTTGCTTCAGGTGAGCTGGACACACTTGAAATGTTTCACCGTTGTTACCCACAATCTTCTCAAAGCTTGTCAGCCCCTCGTTAGTACTCTTTAAAAACGGGTTCGCAAGCTCACGAGTTGTGCATTTTGCCATAAACGAAGCCGAACGAAACGGTTTCGAAGCAATATATGTAAATCAAGTAAAGCCAAGTGAGAACTGTAAAAAAAATTACATGCTTTCACCAGTGGGACTGGAATTCACCAAGAGGCAAATGCACTCAAGTACAGACATACTAAACTAGCTCAAGAAATTTGCACACACTAGCGTGTAGTTACAATAACTAACTACTAAACTTTAAGTTCGTGCTGCGAGTAAAACTTTGTATGCTATAGTGCTTTTTACTGTGTAGCTCGTACCAATAATCACAAGATGACTCGATTTTCACTATGTGACCACAAGCACCCTTGTTTTGAGCTTAGACTTGACACGACAAGTGCTTTCATGTAACACAGTCGCGGATAAAGCTTAATTAGAGATCGGTTGCTAAACGACACTTGAAAGACGAGGGGGCGAAGCCGCCGCAGAAGGGTTTTTGATTGTTGACAGCAAATTAAGAGGTGACATTATACGGAAAGCTCTCACGAACTTTTGTCTTGCTAGAGCATAAGTAATTCATCTGTGCCAGAGTCCTGAATAGTGTAAGACAATACAATAATGGACCAAAGAGATGGTGCATGCAGACATTATCAGACAAAGTACGGCTGCCTTTTAAGCCCCAAATTCTGTGTCAAGAAGCCAGTAGGCTTGTTCATTGTGCACGACTATTGTTAGTCAAATCTTGGAACAGTGTTGCTGGCGATAGCAATGCCGCATGAGGAGGACGTCCTTAAAGTCATGTGCGAAAGTCAATGGGTTTCCTGCATTGACCTTCTTTGCGGTCACTCCCACGTTAATTTGCGTGAGTCAGATATTCCATTTAACTCGTATGTGGTCTATAAGTATACAGTCACTCCTTTGGAACTTCGCGGAAGCCTAGGTACGTTCAATGGAATTTGTAGAACGATATTCGAGATCCATGAATTTCGATAAGAATTGGCTTTGACGATGCACACAAAGTAAAGATGTCGCAAACTCCGGCTTTAGACCGTGTACTTAATGGTGTGAAGAACAGCAACTTTACGTCAAGTTGTCAAAGTGCAAACTTTGTATTTATAAGATCCCATGCCTAGAAGACGTTGTTAGGCTAAAAGGCGTACGAATAGATACTGACAAGGCTAAGATAATTGCGGAATGGTCTGTTACCAAGAAAAAAGCATATGACGTGTTTCTTAGGCACTACGCTCTATGTGTCAAGGTTCTGCAAGGGCTCTGCGCAAATGCTTGGACCACTCCATGACAGCTTTACAGTAAAGGTCTCAAGAAGCGATCGAAATATCGAAAGATCAACTACGCTGCTTCATTATAGTTGATCGTCGCTCGACGCTTCCACCTGCTCCAAGTCTTTAGACATGTAGTATCCGAGTGGACGCTTTAAGCTTTGCATTCGAGCGAGTCTCTGATCGAAAGATGAAGCCAGCCAAGCTGAATAATCTATTTGTGAGCATTAGCCACTTGCAACCATGCATTGTTGCAACACGTTGACAGTATGGCGTGTGTATTCTCTCGATTGACCATTTACGGTTAAAATCCTTCACAACTATATTGAGATAATTATGCTACGAACCACAAAGTGGCTTGATAGCTCAACGAGCTCGCTGAATTTCACGCTTTGTTTGAGTGGAATTCCGGAGAAACTAATACTGTGCATTGTCACGCAATCCGAATTTATGAGTAATACTGTCTTGATAAACTTTTACGAGCTACTGGTAGCGGCTGACAGTAGCAAAATTGTGACAACAATTAGAACAAAAATAAAGGATTGCACCGTCTCAAATCGCAAAAACAATATATCTGTGGAACGGATACTCACAGTGAGCTACCAAGAAGCGATTAAAACCAAAGATATACCAAAGTATATATCGAGTGATGATGTTTTGTGATACTATATAGGCGGAGACGAAATGTTCGACTGTCTAACCCTGATGACAAGGATCTAAAACATCGCGTCATCCTTAGAAACCACAAATCCGATGTGGCAGGCCACTCTAAACATTGGTCATACGTCAAATGCACTAATAGTCAAAACTAACAAAGCACACCCAGTGTTATGGCAACACTTGCCAAATATGCCAGCGCAACGAGGCTGGGCCGACTTTATTTTCAGGATTACTCCAGTCTATGGATGCTCCAAAAGCAGATGGTCCAACGCATCAAAGGCTTCATCATGTCGTCGCTAAAGGCTTCAATATGGTTCTAATACTGTCATAGCCATTAGCGATCGCTTAACAAAAAGGCTATGAAGACAAATAACAAATTGCAACGGTCTTCATGAAAAGCTATATAAACAGCATGGGGTTTAGAAATGTGTGTGATCGAGACATTAAGATCACATCGATGTTTTGACAAGCTATCGTGTTTAATGTGGAAAGCCAGTCAAATTTGGCTTCGGCTTTCGAGCCTCAAACGGATGGACAACGAGAAAAACTATCAGTTTTATCGGATACACCCATCGAGGTGTCGTCAACCAGAGGCAAAATGGTTAAGATGACTTCCTGCATCAGGCTAAAATAGTCTGTTTTTGACGCGCAAGCTTTACTTAGAGCGGGTTTAGGATATATGCTGGAGATTTGGCACAAGGGACTATACCAAAAAAAAGATCGCACAGAACCGGATGAGCGAAGCACGATCGCGCATGAAGTCCTAATACAGCAAGAATTGGCGTGTCCGAGACTTGAATTTGGCGATATGTAGCTCACAGACGTCAAAATTTCTTACGTTTGTTACGAAAGATTTTGTCAAATAAAGCCGCGCCAATATCTATCGGCCGATCACCACTAAATTAAAAAAGTTTGCGAACATCCTACGGATTAATATCATCAAAAATCTGAACGCTGCATTTAGTGTTCCACATTCACTGTTGAAGTTGGATCGAAATGATACTGGGCAACAGGTGAAAAGATTCTTTTGATTGATGGTATCAAAGGAGTGCTTATTAAAGCCCTCATTAGACATCCCAAGTACAAGGGAGGCCTGCAGTACAATGATGAAAAAAAGAAGGAAGATACATGCGAATTTGAAGCAAAACTCCGGACCTTTTATCTCTCTTGAATACACAAAAAGTCAGATACACTTTATAAACTCGACATCTTCTTGAAGGGAGGTCATTTGACGTATCCGTCGACACCGGCAAATTTGCCGGTAACGGACAGTGCGCCATTGAACAAAATTGTCTAATACGTATATATGTATCGGTATTATTGATAGAGATCCGTGGGTGCATACTTTCAGGTTAAGAATCAAAGTCAGATTTCGACAAATGATGGGAGCCAATCAATCTTATTGAAAAAAAAATTCTAGCCTTTAGAAGGCAGGATGGAGCATAGAAGAATGATGGGCACTATGATGGGAGCCGTTTATGGCTAGGAGCCACACTTAGACTGTGGCGAGATAAGAATTTATATAGGGTCCTTTATTAAATCTTCATTCTTAATATGCTGTAAGCTACTGACGTTGCTTTTTCGTCGAATACTCGCCGCTTAAGCCTTAACAACCAACACCCAAAGAAACTTTCTCAGCGACTGTGCTTCATTATCTCTGACAAAAAACTTGATGCGCTGCATAGGTACTTTTTAACTTCTACAAAACATTTGAAGATATAATAAGCAGCAAGACACTTACTTCATTGTGCCTATGCTTGCAAGTGTCTGTGTACTTTTCGATGGAGATGCTCAAATTATGCCAAAAGAAGCCGTTGTAAGGAAACATGCTCACGGAAGCAATTCGTCAAAGTTCGTGTTTGATTGTGGCGAAGGTGAAGCAAGTCAAAATCCAGTAGGGCTTTGCACAAGCTGCAATACACTTGAAGATGTATAGGGCTGTTGAAAGAGTACAGCATTGTCACAAACTCGTCGGCGTAAGTCCCTTCGAGAAGTCTGGATGACAGAAATAAGTGTACGAAGCTCTTGATGATATCGATGGAATAGTAATGTTCCCGCACCTTATCAGTGAAGCAGAGCACAAGTATAATTCTTTCCATCCTATCAGCTACAATTGTGCTTGGACCCACGTGACATTTCGCCCACACTATTTACTAATACACGAGTCTGCTTTGCCTGTTGTCTTCCATCAATTTAAATATGCTGGTCACGGACATCGGCGACGCATCAAGGGAACAAAAACCATTTTTCGTCCTTAATACTAGTTTTAAACGACTACTCACGTGAGAAATACCTCGCTTCCAAATTGCACATTTAGAAAAACCATGCGCTACTACTAGCGCACAAGCGTCGCTCGCTTGTCGTATTTAAAGAGCTACGACGACAAGAGAGCAAATTCTTGCGCGCAAGCGTAAGCCAAGTGCCTGTAAAGACAAGCTTGAATGCAACAATAAAATTATATTAAACTCATAGTTAAATATAAAGAAATAATTGATAATGACTGAAGTATTTGAAAACTATCACGATTTATAGTGACTGAGGACCTTCTATAATTCCTACTCCAAATATTCAAAGAAATTAATCTTGCATCTTAACAATATGGAAACGATTCCTTGTACAAAATCAAACGCTATAAAATCAAGTCTACGAAGAAGAATACAGAAGTACATATATATAGGCAACATGTTTGTTCACGAGCTCGAAAGATTAAGGGGATTTTTTGTCCAAGCTATCCGATAGATAATAGCTTTCGTGCTTAGGAGTGTAGAAGGAACCGGTAAGACGGTTTTTGTAAGTTAGGATTTAAGCCCAATCAACAAGAGATTGAAAGCCGAGCAGTTCAAAATGTTGACTGAGATCCTTAAGAAACACTTGTGGCCCGAATGAAAGTATGATCATCAGTACCGATTTTACAGTGGCAATCACATGGAATCATACCTTTATGAGGGTGTTGAGGCCACTACATCTACAAAATAAGGTTAAAAAAAATATTTTGACTAAGTTAGTAAACGCTGCCCGCGCGTATGATTCTGTGAACAACACTGATCCTAACGAAAGTCTCCACTTCTAACCAAATCCAGCAAGCTCCTATGGATTCAATATACCAGTCGTAATCGACTATCGTAGCTCCGGATACAAGCTCAAGGCAGTCACTGCATTCAAGACCCTTATCCACCATCGTAAGCATGCTCTTTCGGATAGCAAATTCGCTATTTTAAAGTTATCTGCGGAAATAATTACCATTCTGAGAGCGACAACAAGTGCGTCTTCCACTTCATCGCCTGGCACAGAATTCAAAGCGGAAAAAGGGTCCTTCTAGTAATTTAAGCCCAAGTCAAGGAGATTTTTAAGTGTTATTGATTAAAAAATATATATATACGCTGAGTATGCGTCGATGCTTCAAGCCTATTGACTTCTTTTATCTCTAAGAGACTGAGTACAGCTTTCACTTTGTATTCAACGTTTATAGCTTGAATTTGACCCGAAGTGTAGAAAGTATCCGTAGATTGGAAAAGGGGTCTGGATTATAAAATATCTATCATATGAGAACCACGCTCTTTGCATCAAGAGCATCAAAATGTCTAAGTCTAAATGTCAGTGTTCTAAGCATAAAAAAGTTTATGTGAGCGGTGAAAGGTTTAGATATCGTCAGAAAAAACTGTGCGAACTTGTAGTTCTTAAGAGCTTTTTCCGAGCCAGCTCCAAACGATATACTATCACTGTCTTCTAAGTAATGATTAAGGATCTTAACAAGTGCATCAATGACTTCATTCTTTTAAGTTGAGGCACTCCCTTAGCCTTACGCGACTAGTCACGGGAAAATTTGTCTTCACGAGCGAATGCATTCCAAGTCCGTATTTATAATTAAAAGCTTAACTTTGAAGGTGCGCGGTTTTGTGAATGACTTCCTGATGATGTTACATTCGGATATGCACACGTATATCAAAGCTGTAAGCAAAGGTTTGCATACGAAAGATCCAAACAGTGAATTGATTGGGCACCAGATTTCGACTTCAGTTCTGGTCGATAAAATAACATCATGATTGAGAGCAAATCCTTTATTTTCTTTGATCTCGACAATATCAAATCTGTCTTCAAAACCCTAACTACACGCGCGTTGCTGCATCAGGCATAGAAATGCTCGATGTTAGCAATTGGTGCCTACGATAAGTAACCTAAGACTAATCAAAGTGAAGGCGAATGTGCTTATGGTCCTTGTCAGGGTCTCTTTCCGTGCATCTACACCTCATTATTCGATGTACTAAGAAAGACTGCTATTCACCACGATAAGCTTTCGACAGCAAATTTCGTGGAACGAGCACCACCTCTGATAATACTAACGAATGAAGCTCGTGTGGGGCTAGTATAAAATGAACGTTTTCAAGGGTGGTACAACAACCTCGATGTAGCCCCATATATAATATCAATTAAAGTCCAGTGCGAGATAAGTATCGATGCGTTTCGATTTGGCTATGCTTAAGAATTAAATGTCGTCATCTGGACATCCGGAGAGGGTTATGTATCAGCCCTGCTTTATCAATATTCAGCATCAGAATAAGAGACCTGCTAATGAAAATCAAATCAGATAAAATGCTACGACGGCTACAAGAGACTGCTTAGGCAAAGTGAGAATTTGGTATGAAACTTGATCACTCGGGCACATTGCCGCAAAACCCAGAAAGTATGTATGGTTTATGCTGCTGTCAGCTGGCTGTCAATATTGCTTCAGCATAACATGAAGACAACAATTTCGGACGCATTGGTGGTGACAAATTGGTCAGCAATATCAAGTGCAACACCATAAGGACGTGCCGCTTGAACTATATTTGCTATAGGAAATTGCTTGAGTCCCTCTCGGACCGTATGGTGTACGGCATTGATAGGAAGCAAGCAACCAAAGCCATCTATTACTTTGGTCGCTACCCTTTGGGCATTGAGACGAAGATTCGCAGTGATTAGCTTTGTAAGAAAGTTTTGAATGGGATGCTAACGCTCTGACCTATGGGCGCTTGGTAATGAGATGTCATGCGAACGGTTGACTTTCAAAGCTTATAGGGGCATTTTCGAGGACGTTGTTGCTGGTAATATTCACGGATCTCAAGAATGAGATGTTTTGTCTTCCGGTTATCGTTCGAACTACTAAACTGTTTTAGCCCAAGCTACGTGAACACTTTGATGAGCATAAGGTACGAATATATGCACGAGACTACAGTGCTAAAGTAGCCAAGGGAGATTGCCGCAGATCTAAACTTTACAAAGTAGAGTGGCGAGATAATGTGGTTGCGCTATTATCCTTTGAGAGCTACGCCTACTTTCTACCAGAAGAGGAGTAGATGGTTATACTCAGGGACAAACGTATACAGCTTGGCCGTGAGAGCAATATCGAGGTACTTATCTAGATGGCTTTGAATCTGCTACGGAGTCGCATTACGCTTTGGGGTACAAACAAAAATGTAAGATTATCAAAAAAAACTATATCGATCGTTGTCTCATCTCACATCAAAATAGCCCTCAATCACTATTGTGATAAGCACCAGGTATTGTCGGTTAGTATTTCAATGATTCCACTAAACGTCTAAGGGGGCATATTGAGCTGATGTTTGTTTTCCCTTTTAAATCTAGGACCACGTGCTTTCAAAATCCGCTAAAAGACTCTACTATGATCCGAAACCGATTTCATCGGCATTCAAGTAGAGTTCTGGAAAGATAAAAGTTAGATACTAAAATCTCTTATCAGACCGGCAAATTTACGAATAAAACGTATCGATGAAGTGGCTTCAAAAATATTCCGACCCATGGCAAATGAATCACATGTTGTAGAAAAACAGACCAATTTTGACCACTATCAACATCAACACAAGGATAAGGTACGCAAATTCCCTGTCAAAAAGGATGACAGCAACTGTGTTGGCAGCTTTTAAATATTTTGTTCACCTTTGAACAATTAATATCCTGACAAGCGTTATTAAAAGCGAGTTCACACACAACCTTGAGTAAAATTGAGCAATCAAACGGGACCTTGAAGTAGGATCTCACGAAAATGTGTTCCGAGAGGATCACACAGAAGTTTGTCACCAGCACCATCATAAGCTCTATTGGTACGTTTTATTGCTTAATTGAAACAACCGCAAGCGAGGTCAAAAGTTAAGTCATTGAGTCAGAGTTTGAACATATTCGCTCTGAGGCTAATTTGCTTGCTTTAAGTTCAAGCTGTTGCTGCGGGGGACGTGCAGCAGAGCTTAAGAACTCGCAGATCTATGACGCGGTGCCACTTATGAAATTAGCGCCCTTACGGACTTCAACTTTTAGCTGGACGGAAGTTTCGTTGAATCCCAAGATCGTAAGCATTTGCGTATCACTCTCATTCAAATAGTCGAGGACCCGGCTCTTCATAAAAAAAACTTATTTGCTGGCGTGTAGTAGAAACCAAACACTGTCAGCGATCCTTCTGCTGTAGCTTTATGGTTGTCGTATGCTAAAACTCAAAAGTTAAGCGGCAACAATCAATTTTTCCGGTTGTTTATAGACCTATTAATGACAGTCAGCTCGGGGCACTCGTCAAAAAGCTTAAGAGATCACATTATGTCGAACCCTGTCATAAGTTCGTGCAGCTTACTGTACCTGTCGACAAATCACATTTAAACTCTAGTCTCATAGCAGAAATTTATCTGTCGTCGCACTAACTCATCGATAAGACCAAAGAACTAAAAGTGCTAATTCGACTTGCGACGAGTGTTTTATTACTACACTGATCGAATGACGAGCTCAAAGTTCACTTAAGGTGAAAGTGCTCGAAAAGGATGCTTGAAAAGGCTATTTTTTAGCAAAAGTGCTTCATTTTTATAATTTTGGAGCCTCAGCTTTAACAGCTTCTCTGCTACGGCAGCCAAGATACGCAATATAGAGCTTTTAGGTGAGCAGTGTAAAGCTTTGGGCTCTTCTTTATTTGCCACCACTCGCCGTGCTACCTTGATGAAGAGTCGCTCGACAGCGCTTGTATTTTTGCGATTGAAAAGTTGCTTTATCAACGATATATCAGCGGACTAACCAAGGTCGAAGGAGAAGTATAAATGGTCAACGAGAAGGACCCAGGGACCAACATCTTACCACATAAGAAAATGAGCACTTTAGCGAGAATTTGCCAGAAAATACCTTCATAGGACCGCTATCCCTTAGGCCATCTTGGTCTGCTTGCACTCCAAAGCTTTCCACAAAAAAAGTTTTTCAAACCTTCCCTGCCGCGAATGCATATTTGTCGGTATCATTGACTCTCATCAACTTAAACAAAGCCTAGGGCTACCCAAACGGCCCTTCAAAGCTAGCTGATTATCTTTTAAGCACCCATGAACGATTACATCGGCAAAAAAAGTCTGGGCGTAAGCCCATTATGATCGAAACGATTGTGCGACCAGACTAGTGAACTTTGCTGGTGCGCTAAATATCCCTTGTAGCCTCACTTTCTACTACCATAGCATGCCGCTAGGAACACTTATCGTCGTGAGGAATTCGTCCGACTCTCAAAATTGATTCGTGAGTAGCCATCTCCTAAATTGAATGAAATAATGTAAAGCAGCGCCTTACCATTTTGCATGGGTGCTTGTGCAGGTATTGCCGCACTGTTCAGCTTATTATGAGCATGGACCAGTCGTCATTGTATGTTTGGTATCCGCATACCGAAGGCTGGTGGAGAAAGTACGAAAATTTTGACCCCCGCACTATGTCATTCGCTTTTCCCGCAAAATAACATCTCTAAGCTCTCACTACTCTCGTGAAGAAGCTATTACCTAGTAACGTATCCTTTTGTGCCCGATACGAGGCCAATGTCGTGCTAAACTCGAGATTTTACTAGTTAATCTCTGTTCACCACACCTGAGTACTTATTTTAATTAAAAAGTACTCGGATTCATGGGATCTTTCAGGGTCTCTGTGCCACGGCGTTATACACGCCGCCTGTAACGCTGATCCAAAACACCGTAGTCTAAAACGGAGGATAAATCTATATCTCCAATAGGACTTTCATCTTTAATAGCACCACCCCTGAGTTTTTTTATTGCTAGGGCATCCCAATTTTGTTTTCGATTTTATTGTTTAGTAGCCCATCCCTCTCGGATTCCATTTTTTTGGTTATTAAACGACATATAACGCGTCACAGCGACAAGCGTTGCCATTGGTGGCGTCTTTCAAATTTCATTTGTTTATATGCACTAACTTGTCAATTTAACCGCATCTAATCATTCAAATTTGTGACTGTTAAATGAATGTCCAAGTCGGTTTGATTGAGCCTTTATGCTCGAAGGGGATTATCACCGAGAAATGGCGTATTGTAAACATTATATGATTAGAAAAAACAATTTATATAACTTTTACACAAAATAAAATGGTTTTTCTTACACCTTATACGTTGTTAGTCTCGTATATGTTACGAGTGAATGCGCGATTATCGGTTATAATGAACGCGAGCATGGGTACCCTATTGGTGGGATACCGCAAACAGACAACTAAATCGATCAAGCACATTGTCACGCTATCGACGTGGAAGTAACGGTGGACTTAAAACTGCTGCATTGCCTTGTAATCATTGTACAGGTACGCAAGTGGCAATAATTATCACGAACATGATCATTTATAATATATATGTGGTATGAAATCTTAATGAGATGCTTCTGTAAATGAAACAGATATCGACATCTCTATTCCTTTTTACATTGAATATTTGATGAATTCTTCTTCTCTTACTAGCAATTGTAGGAAAGACGAATAACCATAATGGCAGAGCAAGCACGAAATACGCCCGACGCAATAAGGACTCGGTTTTCGTTAAAATATCAACGCCAATGGTGTTTTGCAGTTAAATGTGCGCCATTGACTGCTCTTTGCAAGCCTCAAATGGACCCGTGGCGATGAGCGTGAAGCGGTGCCCCACTGCAACCGAAACTATTGGTCCCACGCCAAAAGTACGAAAATTGCTATGGTCAACAACCCCAGGTTCGGCAAATTCTGTTGCGTCTACGTCAGGGGGTATTCGTCCTAGACAACCGCGGAGATTTCGACCCCACGTGTATAAATTTCCATCGTCAGCGACGGCGCAGCTGTGGTGAGACGATGTAGCAATGGCACTAAAGCGTACATTGTAAAGACGAAGTGCTGGCAGACAGGCTATCAAGAAGGTGTAATGAGTACCTTCAAATTACATGAACTTTTTTAAAAGTTGGGATAGAAAACTTACTTGGAAACGCCGCGTACTTCTGTTTGCCTAGACCGAGCTGAACAAAGTAAAAAAAAACGGCGTTGTTATAAATTTTCTCTAACTTGTCAGCAAATTAACTGGACTACCTGTCCGTGTAATCCGCTTCCGAAGGCGTATACATATCCAGCGCTGACATCATTGGTTGCTGTGGAGACCCTTAAATTGCTCGATCGTGCCTTTGAAAGAGTTGTTTTCTCTCGTTCTTGTGCAATGCACAGTGTGTGCCAATTGCCGCAGCACGTGTCCAGTACAACATGGTTTATCAAAGCGGTTACCAATTCTGGTTGTAAAGCATCCTTGTTGTTGCCAAGTCCAAGCCGCCCACCGTCACCACAGCCAAACGTAAACAGCTGACCATCAGCCGATACTACTCCAGTATGTACAGCTCCACACGAAACCCGCGTGATTCGTTTCTTCTCAAGAGCTTCAACAACTGTTGGGGTCGTGAAGCAGTATTGCAATCGTCTATCTGTCACCCCAATTCGCTTCCTTTCTCCTAAGCCAAGCTGGCCACTCCAACAGCTACCCCAGGTATACAACTTTCCTGTGTCAGTGATTGCCGCGGTATGTATGTTGCCCACACTCACAGCAACTATATGCGCATAATTTAAAGCTTTCACGTGGACTGGCTCCTTCGCCATGGCTTCGTCCCCATCTTTCCAAACGGTAGCTGTCCCCAACTCACCATACACTCCTCTCCCCCACGTAAAACATTCGCCCTTCCCACTCGTCATAGCAATGTGTCCGCCAGTACGACCGCAAGCAAACGTCACTAGTTCTTTGCTCGACAAACTCTCGACCCTTCGTGGAAGCAGAAAGCATGAGCCGACATCACTACTTCGGCCAGACTCCTTCCAATCGTGCTTCCTCCCTTCTTCTCCACGCTCTTGTAACTCTGGCTGACCGGTCCTGTTATCTGCACTGACCGAATCAAATAAGGCACGTCCACCACCACCCCATGCAAACACTTGTCCATCCCTGGTGCGAGCGAACGCAAAATTCGCGTCAAAGCCCTGCATTTTGTTAATTAATCGAAACAGGATGACAAAAATCTCATGACGTAAGCGCTTTGACCTCTTACAGAGTATACGTTTGTGACGTGTGCTCCACGAAAGCTTTCTAGTTCGGTAGGTATTTCACAAGCGCGACGGTGGCCCAGACCAAGCTCGCCGTTAGAGTTGGATCCAAAAGCAAACACTCGGCCGGAAGCTTTGGTCAGTAAGAAGTAGCATAAGTCGTTAGCGGATACTAAAAAGACAACATGTGCGCTGATGCGGACCTAAAATCGCTTCGTGCTGTAGTTCAAGTGAGCGCTGGTGTTGCAATCGAGCAAGAATTTCGGGCTCATGCACCCAGTCTTGAATACGAGTAATCAGCTCCATCTTTTTGCCACTGGTAGGAAGACCTAAGAGTGTACATGCTGCGTCTAACTCATCCTTGCGCCACAAAGACACGTCAACTTCACGCCAAAATTCGCGCGTCTTCGGCAAGCCGCAAACCTCCGTACCCTGCGTGAAAACAATGATGCGCTTGCTCCAAAAGTAAAATGATACACCTAACCTTGTACAAAGGTGCTAGCTCGTGGGTCCAGATCCGCTCGCGCTCGTGTGAGTCTAAAAGCCGAGCGATTTGAGCCTTTCGCTCACTATCTTCAACATTTGCTCCTTTATGTCTCGACTCATCCTTTTCCAGATTCATTTGAGCGTATAAATCATCTTGCAGAGCACCCAATAGCTTCTTGGCACGCTGTTTGCGTGCTCGTTCGAGCGGGTTGAGTGCCATCAAGGCCGCTTTGCGTCGTTTCGAGCTTTTTTGTGTGGTTCACGCAAATCACAATGAACTCACTTGGGCTTGCGTACGGTTCATCGTCGGACGAAGAGGAAGGCCCTGCTTCACGTCCTCCCAGCCCGTCGGTCATTGTTGCTGTTTCTTCTACTCAAAGTGCAAATAAATGTGCACTTGCCAAATCTGTGTCGAGTCCAAATGATGCGCAAAGCTTCAGATGTGTAGATGCCAAGGCGAGTATTCCAGTAAAGCCCGATGTCACCACTGACTTAGCTGCGTCTACGAATGACGAAGATGATGAAATGCTGCTCTCTCGTGCTGGTGTCCCACCAGCAGTCACTCCAAATGATGCTAGTGAGGCACAGCAACGCGTCGTGCGATTTCTGCGATTGCAGCAAGATCGTGGCAAAGATTTTCAGACGACGCTGCAAGATAAGAAGGAAGTGCGCAATCCGTACATTCTTGAGAAAGTGGTTGAATACTTTGGCATCGACCAGCTGCATTCAAACTTTTCTCCTGACGTATTTGATCCCCATGGCCTGCCATTGCATGAGTTTGCCGACGCACTGGCACTAGAGCAAAAAAAGCGAGCCGATGCTCGAGCGCAGCGTCAACTCCAGCAGCAACGGGATGGCGATTTTCGCAAGCTTCAATTTCTATCGTCTAATCCATGAACAACGCATGAAATTCTGAGCATTATACGACTAATGGTTCTTTTGCTGCTCCTTTTGAAAGTATTCGTGGCTCTTGCCGAGGCCTATACTGCAAAATCTTGAAAGGTATTACAAGGATTCCGACGGGCGTTCGATTTTTGCTCAAAAACTAAAGCTGTGTACCAATTAAAGCGAGATGCTTTATTGACACCGCCCACGTAGCGATCGTCCTATCATCACGAGCAAACGACTTTTTAATTTCGTCATAATTCGACGACTTACTTTTTAGCATTAAAACAATGTCTGATTTGGCACCAGAGGTGTTGTACCGATGCGCAAATGGATGCGCAAAGCGAAACCTGCCCAAATATGCATATTTATGCAAAGGCCGCGCTGCCGAAAGATGAGCATCTAAAGACTCAAGAAACCACCATTTCTACTTTCCATTCTACGCATGATTTACTCTGCGTCGCTGCCCAAAGTGGACCCTTTCACCTGTATGTTCATTTTCAGCCAGAGAAATTATCTTTTATGATTCTAGCACTTCTAGAGCCGGACAAAACCTGAAAAGCAAGGAAATCAAAAACCTCGGGTAGCCAATACACGATGGCGGACTCACACTTAAAGTTGAGCAATAAATTTTGGTCTGACGAAGTATTGTTTTAGGGGGTAAGTTAAAGGTGTCATTATTATGACAACTAGACAGGTGACTTCTTCAAATGCATTATCTAAAGACTTCAATACACATGCCTACAACAAATAGATATTTTGAATTGTCGTGAGGGTCCAGGTTTGTAAGTGTTTCAAATTCGGGGCGGTAGTATGCGGTAGTGCGAGCAACGAAGCTTTTGTTTTTTTCATATTCCATACGTCATTGTCATACCGCACGCTTGTGGCGGACCACAAACAGTGAACCATGCGCTTTCATAAACGAAACCATGTTACGTGCACTCTTTATATAGTTTAGTGCTGCGTTGAGTGAGACAATTTCGTCTTCGCCTGTATGGACTCTCCGGCGGAAGTAGCGCACGTGTGCACCGAACGTCGTGAGAATCACCGCAAACGCTGTGACTGCTGGTGTAGGTAGGCGGCCATCGAAGAGACAACGATTGCGGTCGGTCCATATGAAAGGCAGCGTCACTGCACATAGTACACCCCAGATGTCATACACCACAGTCTTGGGTACTACCCAGTCGGGGCGCACTGGGGGGGGTTGTCGGTCGCGAAATCCCTCCATGCTGGATGCGATTCGAAGAATCACATCCATGCGGGTTGCAACAACGACTATAGCCGACGGGAAAGCGTACACTCAGAAAACAAGTGACGAAGCGTACCCTGCCGCACAATTATCGCGCACACAATAGACGATCTCAGGATTGGTGCTCTGTAAGAACCAGGAGCGGGAGTGTACAGGGAGCAACTGGTAAGCCACACGGAATTGTGGGTCTTCAAATATCGGTAACAGGAGACGGTGAAGGCGTTTGTGCCGACGTACAACCCACGCAACAAGTGAAGTACCATTTGTTTGTTCGGAAGAGTGCTAAATTACTGGGTGGGGCTTGTGTTGTTGCGTGGCCGACGGAACCAGACTAAGAAGTAGCCTCTTTGGGATGGCGGGGAGGTAGAACGATCACGTGGACGTCGCAATGCCACAATACAGTAGTGTCGTACTGCCAACACTTTCAGGTCGTTTACGCTACGGATTCACCCGCTCAAACAGTTGCGTAAGCCCACGGTAGAGTCTCTTCAACATCACAGACTGCGTGTTGCGTGGCGTCGACAGCAGAGTGCAATCAATAAATGCCTCGACAAACATACTAGAGCTGGACCACGTACTACCCGCACAAAAGAAGTCGAACAAGCAGCGGAAACGGAATCGGCGCGGCACATGCATCCGACAGCTTCGGTCGGGCTCTAAAATCATAGCAATCTATTTGTAGCCGGGATCCACCTCGGGCGAACAGGTTCATTTCATATACTTGAGCTGGCGGTCGGCATGCAACCAAACTTGTTGTTGTGACAGGTGTGCGCACTGGTCGGTATTAGTAGATCGCTGTGCATCACCGTCCTCTTGACTTGATGCCAACACCACGCCAGGTGTAGTCCAGTTCCGCTCGGCCGTTTGTGTAGCATCAATAAACTGTTACATGATTTGGAGGCGTCGCTTCTTCAATTGGGCTTCAATGTTCGAAACTTTCAGACCACCATCCTCTCAACGCTGGTACACAAATCCCTTGGAGATCAAGTATTTATTTTCTGGCTGGGTCATAGCTGCGTGTCAATACAAATTTGTTCAGAAGTGCCTGCCACCTGCGGACCGTTTGGGCTGGGACATTAACATGCACCGTGTAGTCCATAACCGAGACAGCACCATCGTAAGTGCTACAAGTAATCTCCCACGCAGTGTACGAGCACGTCGGAACCACTAGCAAAATCCATTAAATAGTCTTTCATCCAGAAAACGCACCGTCGCCGCTTTTACTGGCTCCTAACTGAAAGGAAGCCCATAATACTTTCCAGATTCGTCACGTTGAAGTGAACGCAGCCCAGGAACCCGTGGGCACGTGGCCAAACGATTTGATACCATTACCATCGACTTCCCAAGTTTGACTTTTGCTTCGGACCCTGCACAATATTCTTGGAACAATTAAAAATGGGAGAGAAGGTTGGCGATAAAATTGGTGAGAAATGTCGAGTCGTCTGCGAAGAAAACACCCGTGGTCGTGACAGAATTGGTCAGACAGACTCCGTACTCTTCATGCGCACGCAGCAGAATTTCAAGTGGCTCAATCACCATAAAAAACAATGGTGCGAACATTGAATCCTTGCTTCACTCCGCGAGTAGGATGAAGAACAGAAAGGATGTTGCCATTAATCATGAACCTTTCTTCTGGGTCCGTATAGAGGAGACGTACCCATGCAATAAATGCACTACCACGGTCCGTAAGTTCAAGTATGATCTTGCGAAGTGGGACTATATACGGAGCATATAGTCCCACTTCACAAGATCGTATGCCTTTCCAATGTCGAGGAACACCGTATATGCCTCTGCATCCAGGCTAGTCACCAGATCCTGCAGGTCGAAAAAGAAACGAACATGGTGATGCATTGACCGCCCTTTGACGTATGCCTTCTGGTTTGAGTGGATGAGCTTACTGAGTACCAAGTGCAGTCTAGACTGAGCGTCTTGGAGAGAACCTTCAAGTCGACAAAGATCAAGGCGACAGGTCGATAATTTCCCGGACACGTTCGCTCGCCTTTCTTGTACAAAAGCATAATTGCAGATTGACGTTGCGACTGAGAGAGGCGACCCGATTGCAGATAGTTGTTCGACACAATGCATAGACATTCACCGAAGATCATCGGGGCAACTTGGTAGAACGCGGCCGTGAAACCATCCATACCAGGAGGTGAGTTGGGTTTCATATGCCTTCTGGAGGCGGCAAACTCATCCACTGTTAAAGCACTTGAGAGCATGTCTTTACCTTCCTCATAGAGTCGGCGATCGATCGAATGTAGCAATTTCGCTTAAGCATGGGTTTCTGGATCGGCGTACGCCCATAAGAACTGAGCGGATCGCCCAGGACAGAACTCGTATGGCCCATGAGCCGGAGCGTAACGCCTTGTGATGTTGAGGACAGAGAACGATCGGGTAGCTGAGCTTTTTCGATCGACACACGATACGCATTGAAATCCAATGACCGAAAGAAAAAGCGATCTGACTTCTCCATGTGCTGTGCTTGAAAATCAAAAGCCGTGTCTTAATCGTACTGGTTTGAGCGCGTGAGGCAATTATGGTGCTTGCACAAAGCTTGCTCGAATCCTTGCTTCGACGCAACATCGCACTGCTGCTTGTATTGCGTCGCTGCTGCATCCAGGGCACTGCGTGCCGCATTCACAAGGGCTGTGTTGCTTGCACGCGAATTTGCTTGGAGCTGCCGGAGTTTGTGCTTCATGCGTTGTTTCCACTTTCTCATACACGACCAGGATCGAACGACACACGAAGTTGATTTAGCACTTCGGTTGCTTCATGCTCGATCGCTTACACCACCATCAAGTGCTCCAAAGGATACGCCGAGAATTTCCAATAACCGCGACTATGCGCTTGTTTGACGAGGATCCCTGAGTGAGCAGGATGATCTTCAGCAGGATAGGCACAACATACTTGGAATCCTTGTATACGCTTTTAAACGTACAATCCGATAAGAAAATGTAGTCCAATCGATTCTTGCGTGGCTGTGGTCCGGTTTAAACGCGAGCACTATCATGTTTTACCCGCCATGCATCAACTACCCCCAGCGTCGCGAGCCATTCCAAATAGTAAAAACGTGCGTTGTCTGAATGCGAGGTGACAGTATTTGCATCCATTGTCGGATCCATGGGGATGTTGAAGTCACCCATCACAATATGTTTGGCCTCTTCTTCTAAGGTCGCGGTGGAGACAAGAACCGCTGTTTCTCTTGATAATTTACTGGTGCATATACGTTGTGCACATACAACAATGCACAAGCCACATCGAAACGCACAACCAAGTATCGGCTGGGAATAGAGAACATGTGGCGCTTGTGTAACCTGAAAAATTGACGCACACCACTGTCACGACTCCTGCGCTACGTGCAGATGTCGTATGCTGGCTGGCGTTGTTGCAGTCACTTACGAATACATTGTGCTGGAATGAGGCGTCGAGACGAAACTTGAACTGCGCTCAGTCACGAAATATGGATTTTTGATTGCGTGAAATGAAATACATGGACAAAAGGTTTTCAATCATTAGGTGGCCATTCTTCTTGATCCCGTTAGTGTTGACCGATAACTCAATTAAACAGTTCCACGAGATCTCCGATGTCGGGGCAACTTTGTCGGACGGACTGCTGGTCCGTCCGTCTGTTAGTTAAAGCTAAAAAAATAGCAGTCTCCATATCGAGATATCCGCAACCTTTGAGCTCTTCGAGATCATCTCACAACGAGCCTTGCCGCTGCGGATGCTACAATTGTTGCATACATGTCTCACCAACACGCGAACGCAACAGTGCTAACAGCATGTTGGGGTGTAGCAGACGGGCGTGATGCGCAGGGATCAGCGCGATCGTGAGTCCGGAGCAGCGTTGAAGCCAATAATACTTACGGAAGAGCTAGGATGCGGTACACATGGGCGTCGGTTCAAAGAATGCCAAGGCCTACGTGGCTCGCACAAGGTTGGTCACTTCAGGCATCGTATTCCATAGCGATGCAACACATGAGGCTCGATTGTTGCGCTTCGGAGGCAGCTTGGACCCTATTACCTTTATCCTTTTCGTATGGAAAGTCCTGTCTTCGCCTGGCTGCGAAGATGTGAGGATTCGATTGAGAAGCAAGAGTTGGGCGACATCTTGAAAGTTGCAATCATCAACGCGCATTTGCTCGAGGATAGCGTGATTTAGCGCTAGCATTGATTAACGAGCAAAAAGAATCAGCTTGTCGGCATTCGTCGCTGATTTGAGTCCCTTCTCCGCAGATTTGACGCGAGCCGCTGTCATTTCAAGACGATCTGGGAGGAGATCCAGTTCTGCGTCGGCAACATCACCAGGCATAGCTTTTTCCGTTTCTATCACCGGAATGGGCTGAGCGGTCTTGACGATCTTGGTATGATGCTTGGTCAGGAAATGTGAGGCCACAGCCGACTTCTTGACAGCAACGGGGATGCGGACGACCGTCGGCTTAATCCAAAAGCTGGGTCTTGCGTCTGGACCAAGAGGCAATTCAACAAGTTTGTATATCATCTCGGTCTCCTCCAGCACACTGATATAATTGCTAATATTCACACCAGGCAAATTATTGGGACATTCTTTGCTGGTAATGTACGTGAAATCATCCGAACGGCGAGTACGCATGTTCTTGTAACAAATCACAACTGCATTGTCAGTCTAGAGAAGCGCTGGACGGCAAAGGACTGTCACTAAACTAGTTGTTTGGCTGCTCAACGAGAGGACCACGAACGGGTCTGGTACCATGGCAAGTGTCGTCGACGTGGGCTGCGTTGATTGTGTTGGGGCTTGATTGGTAGCTGCACGCTGCAACACAGAGGCAAACGGACCAGCATAGGCTGAGTAGACTGGCGCGAACGAGAACGGGCTAGGACTGGAGTGGGCTGGACCAAAGTCCTACGCAACGGCGGGTGGTCGGTTAATTTGAGAGCATACACAGAACGATATCCAAACGGCAATCGCTCAGACGAGAACAAAACATTTTTCCCATGGGTTGGAAACAGGCGACCTCCAAGCATAACTTGATCACACACTGTGCCCTCATTTATAATTGCGCTTGGACAGGTCGTCGACACAAGATACACATGCCACGTAGCCGTAGTTATTCCAGTGGCAACATCAACGTAGCCCACGTCCACGAACGGGTCTGGTATCATGGCAATTGTCGTGGACATGGGCTGCATTGATTGTGTTGGGGCTTGATCGGCAGCTGCACGCTGCTACACAGAGGTAAACGGACGAGCATAGACTGAGTAGACTGGCGCGAACGAGAACGAATTAGCATTGGAGTGGGCTGGACCGAAGTCCTACGCAACGGCGGGTGGTCGGTTAATTCGAGAGCATACACAGAACGATATCCAAACGGTAATCGCTCAGATGGGAACAGAGCATTCTTTCCATGGGTTGAAAAGAGGCGACTTCCAAACATAACTTGAGCACACTCAGTGCCCTCATTTATGAGCGCGCTTGGACAGGTCGTCGACACAAGATACACACGCCACGTAGCCGTAGTTATGCCAGTGACAATATTGACTTCGCGGAAGGTGTCGTACAGAAGCCGGCAGCCAAGCGCAAACAAACGCTTCACCATTCGGTCAGTATCAAGCTCGCTGTCGATGCTAGAAATATCAAGGAAGTATTTCTTTCCAGGACATCGAAGTCCTTCAACTTGAACGAGCCCCCCAACAACTAGATGGTTGGCGCTCAAGCTCCACACATGCTTCGCGTGTCTTGACGTTCAAGCGGAGATTTCCTCTAGGAATCTTGGACAATTTCCGTACGAGATTACCACGGAAGAGTTTGGCAAGGTTTGAGTTGTTGTGCTCGCGAAAGAAAGACTGCAGGATCTTCTGCGGAGCAGTACGCGAAAACACACCACCAACTTCCAACACAAGAGCGTAGGCAGCTGATACGGGCGAGCGCTGGTTATGCTGGGAGCAATTATCGACCACGGCTTACCATCGTCGTAGAGCGCTTCAATAGCTTCGACATCACTCGCGAGAGACTTGGGAGATTCCACGCGCATCTGGGCAGCATTCGCTACAATAGTGTCACGACGAAGCGCAGCAGCGTTGCGAATAACATCTATATGACCAATAGGACTGGTACCGGAGGCAGTAGACGCAGCAACGGGGAGAGCAGAAACGGGCTCCTTAACACATCCATTTTCGCTGGAATCGCTTCCGCGTCGCTTCAGTGATGATCGGCTGCTGTTGTCACAGATTCTTGCGGCGAAAAGGCGCGAACGACTGGATTCACACTTGATCCACATGCAGAAATGCTGCGTTGACTTGATTGCTGATCTGGTTCAGGTGGAGAAAATGGACGCGGACAGGATAATATTGTCCAGATTATGCACCAACCCAGATTGCAGTTGGACGACTGCTGGTTGCTGCCGGCTGATTTCATTATGACTGATTGAAGCTTGTTGCCGATGGCGATGAGACGCTTGGGTATTTCTGAATTTAACTAAGGGGTTAAGCGCAAATTGAGAAGTTTTAGGGGATAAGCACGGAACGTTAAGTCGCCAATTTTTTTATTCTGTAAATTACCAGTGAGTACAATCCTGTAACTTTCTTTTTTTTATTTTGATGACGAGTCTTGGAGAACGCTCGATTGGTGAAAAGCTTTCAATTGACACTGATATGAAATAATAAGTATACACAAGAAATGAGAACGTGCAATTACAAAAGGCACAGCCGTCACACGAGTAATTACCAAACAATATCGAAGTTTCCTCCTACGAGAGATCTTTCACGAGAAATCAGCTTAAACACGATCAAATCGAAAAGTTTTAGCTTTGGTGAATGAAAGAATCAAGGGTTTGTGCCGACCATCGATAAAGAGTATTTCTTTGAGAGCACTGAATGAAGAAAGGTTTTTGAAGTACATGGCTACTTTATTATGTAGTTTGTCTTAAAAAGCTAGGATCCTATGTATTTAAATACACACACTTCTTTACTGTTCAGTTTCTCTTAACAAGCTAAGATCCTATGTATTTAGACGCACACACTTTGTTATTAATGATAGCTAATTTTTGCTATTAATCCTTGTTATTGTCGCAGCATTTATTACCAACTTAATTTCGATATTGGTAATGGTATTTAATATCTACTATGTTCGAATTTCTGACAACTAACATCAGCAATAAAAACAAGTTTAGTTGGCGACCATGTTTGGTAGTAAAGCAATACTTTCACAAGCTCTTGAGGCAGATCACCGTTGATAGCGCAACTTTATAGCGAAATGATAGATGTCATAGTCATCACTAATATTACACCATTGCTGCGAGCCAATACACACGTATAAGTTTCGAATCCAACTACAAGGGTGAAGAGCACATCGCGCCACGTCAAAGGTCTCTGAAATGGCTGTACAGCTGCAAAAGCAAAACTACCAATCTGTTCAGCAAACGATAGAAGAATGAAGTACTTAGTGCCTTTAACAAAAGCGGACAATTGTAGATTAAATGCGGCATGGAGTTTAGTCGATCGCTTACCAATACGAACATGCTGTTAGAACGGTCAAGCATAGCAGTCATTGTTGTGATTCTTATTTGCCTACATACAATATGATAGCGTGTAGATTCTCGAGATAAAAAGATATAATCTATAGACGAGACGCATAGAGTCTCCGTCAATTGCAGGCTCAATCGTATGGACAAATCACACCAAGAATTGGCCAAAAATGGACAATAGCAATTGTACAATGCGTAACGTTTGGGCTGACCACAGAGGCAACCATTGCTTAACAGGTAACACCGCTCGCACTGTAATACTCGTTAGCATAATTCTACTGAAGCTATTGATGTCAATGGCTGAAGTGCCCTGGCGAACGCAAAAACGGAGACGAATTTTGGGTCGGTCACATGATCAAGCTTCTTAGAAATCGGATATTAATAAGTCAGCTCAATCTTAAGCGTAAATTCTTACGTTTAAACAATAGCCCCCGCTGTACCAGAGCTAGCTACAAACGCACTACGACCAAGTTGGTGAACATTGATTGTATGATGGATGCAAAAAAACAGTCGACGGCGTCGACGTTGATGGATCAGCTATAGCTTTTAGAGAGCTTAAAAGAAGGTTAAAGACAAAATCATCAATTGCTACTGGTGCTGTGGCAGGAATAGTACCGACGGTAAAGGTGGTTTAGACAGCGATTTCCATCTTTAGTAGCAGAGACCGTAGCATTGTACTTGGTTAGTTGAGCAGCATCCGGGTATAGAAAAAAATACACATGATGCTTTTCACCATACTGAAGTCTACATCCAGTCTAAGTAAAAACACTGTTCCAAAATATTTTGTTGTGTGCCATCAAAACGATAGTCTTTCCATTGAGCACAAGCGACATCACATCGACGGTTTTCGAGCTCTGACACCAAAGACGGCCAAAGAATTGGTTGGCTGCAGCCTGAGCATTCTTGTTCTCGATGTATGTATGGTTTCATAGCTTAAGTGTCACGAACGCAAGCAAATCCTTCATTGAAATGTTAAACGTCCGTAATCAAATTACGTTTTGAGCTAGCTTTAAGGATAAAAATGTACCCAGCATGTATCTTGTCAGTGGCAAAGACACAGCCCCAAATGCCTTTTACAATGATGTGAAAATACACTTATCTAAAGTAGCTCATCATTGACGTAATTATCTTTGATCACAAGCTCAGATTTACGAGAGTTTATCGGTGTGTGACAAACTCGATCAACGCTAAGTGGTGAATTAGGGTCAGCGAAGGTAAAGATTCGTCCAACTCATTGCACAAATATACGTTTAATTTCTGATGAAAACGCGAGCAATCATTGTTAAACAAGCAATTACATGTGAAGAATGCTTGAGAATGAATCTACAGAGTTGCCTTGCCTTGGGACGGAATTGCTCAACAAAAACATATTAGACCGTGAAAGGACATCCAATTCAGAATATCTTTTACCGATGCCGACTTTAACTCTTTGCCAAGGATGCATTAAATTTTTTTTAACTCGCTCTTGATTATCGTTTGCTCAATGGGAAAGTTAAGTTCGAATTTTATATCCACGACCATGTTAAGGTCATTTCAAAGTCCTTCATTCTGACTTTCGTTGGAATTGAGATGTTGTCTTACCTTTGATCATGCACAAGCAAATTATAAGCAAGAATGATTCAAAATGACTTACTTAGCGGAATAGTGCTCGGAAAGACATCGATAAGATTAGTTATCTCACTCGGTGTTTCGGGTAATATCTCCGGCATTTAAGTGCCACTTTAAAATCTTTCTCAGGCTTTCTAACAAGCATTATTATAACCGAAAAGTTATCGCTTATTACCATCGCGGCTCATATCGATCGCGGTTGTGTCAAGCTGTATCGATTGACGAGAGTGTCGCCAGCACGAGAATATGTACAATTTGAGCCTTCTTGAAATATAAGCGGGGTTAGTTTTATTAGTGCGACAGAATATAATTTCTACCATGCGTCTCGAGTTTAAATATCATAAATTATAATGCTATCGGCAAGTACGATTAGCTGCACGAATTTATGCCAGGGCACAATGTGTTATGCTCGCTTCAGCTTTTTGGCGAGCACCCGAACTCGCTGTCATTACGAAGCCTACAAACTGTCAAAAATTAATTAATGTGGGCTCATCACCAAGTTTTTGGCATATGGCAACCAGGAAAAGTAGCAACAGCTGTATCGTTGACAGAGTTTGAGATTTACTAAGTTCGCTGCGGATAAATCTATCAATTCAATGAAATTTAGGCTCTAGCCACTCAGTCAGCAAACATCTATCGTCTTCTGGGTGGTAAAATACAATGTTTTTTCGATCTTGATGCCAAATACTTGTGCCTTTCTCACCCAGTCGTCTTAAATGTGGTTCAAAGACGTTATTTGTGATATGCTACAGTCAATGACTCGAACTCTTGCATTTTTACAACATATCGACGAGAAACATTACGACAAGCTCAAAACTGATTAAAAATTGATCTTCAAGGAGAATCGTGCGATTACTCATTTCCAGTATGAATGGGCTGATGATCCGTTAGAATCTAAGAGCCAAATATGATTAATTTAGAGAGAAACTCAAACTTAATAATAAGCATCCAAAATCGGTTAGTGTGGATATGTACAACAGCCGAAAGATTAAAGAGCTCGAGGCATATCTCAGGTGAATGCCTTAGAAACATGCTTATACTTTGACTCAAAACTGCTTAAAGCGCAGGCAGTAGCTAGGGCTATAACGCTGATCTCAATGTCGCCAAGCTTGAAGCCATCATGAAGAATCTCGTCAATCGTGACCGCCCACCAAAGCTTCAGACAGCTATAAGAGCTAGAATTTTGATGAACCTATACAAAAACAGATGTTATGACGCGGACGGGAGGAGGAATATGGCGTCTAGCCTAGAAGCCTTTTCTAATAAAGCGAATGAGATGTTTCGTGTAAATCTTCGTTTTTTGTATTGACTAACGCTTCAATCAGCTGACTTACCTCAAAACTTTAAATGGGAGAGAAACGCCATTTCTCAATACTTAGATGGGATGTGCCCTCAAAAGTGTTGATGCGACGAATTGTTAACTGCTAAATTACTTCCTTGCTCTTTGCTTTGTTCACAAATTATAATTGTTAGGACCCTGTACTATACATTGCAAATACTTTTGAAGATCAAAAGCGTTACATAACATGCATTATCGCAAGGTTCGTGTCTCTTATGCAGTCGCATTTTCTGTTCAATACTACAAAGGTCGTACTTTCTGAATGCTCCTAATGACATGCTGTCTTGTTGATGAGACTAATCATTACGCTCAAAATCATCAAAAAGAACATCATAACTCTTGACTAGTTCTTTCGAGTACTGAATGCAAATGACATAAATATGATACTTTTGCATCTAATTTATTTATCCATTCCAGAATTTGTTGAATCTTTTTATTGTTGTATGCAGCAATCCGACTGCAATTAACGTTAAATTGCGTAATGGCTAGTTTTTCTATTAGTTTTCGCCGATAGATCTCTGATTATATCGATCTAATAGGTTGATACAAGACCTTAAGCTATGAGGCTTATTTTTACCCCGGTTTGTTTTCCAACTGTACAGAGATACATCACAGTTTTACGGGTGGTAAAATCCGGATTTCATAAGCGGTGGTCGCTCTACATCGCCCTGGCTGTACTGATGCCGCATTTTGCAGATATAGCTGCCACAAAATATGCGATCGGACCCAGGGCGGACTATGTAGCTCTTCTATTTATTCCGAGGCGATACAGTGTTATTCTTCCTGCTCTAGATACAAGCTGCTTTTGCCAAGGACATGCGGCGGAGCTTAGGGATTTGCATTACCACGATTAGCACGATCTGTTGTAGTAGAAATCATTGAGATCGGGTTTTTAATCCCGAATCCAAAATCGTTGTCTGTAATATTCTCGATCTATGACGCGGTGCTACTTGTAATATTTTTGCCACTACGAACTCTAATTTGGAGCTGTTTGAGAGCTATATTGAATTCCAAAGGCGTAAATATTTGCGTAACAATATCGTTTAGATAGTCAAGACGCGAGCTCTCAAGAAAAAAAAATCCTTAGCTGGCGTGCTTTTCAAAGGACCAACTTTCTTTACGCTTCCTCGTAACTCCCGTGACTGGCATCCTAAGCTGATCATCTACCTTTTTCACGATTTTAAAAGCCAAGCGTTTGTCTTGTCTATCACTAAATCGATCCGCCTCGGTGTAGGTCTTGGCACTGAAGTTGCAGTTAGTGATGAAGATATGTAGCCTCGGTGTAGGTCTACGCACTGAAGTAGCACTTAGTTATGATTTGATATGCAGCCTCGACTGCTTTTATGGTAGCGATTGTCACTTTTGACTCTGATCATGCCTGTTGTAAGCCGCTTAGCATAAATTCTTATCCGAAAAGAAAGTTTTTTTAAACCATATAATGTTTGCAATAAACCATTTCTCGGAACGACCACGTTTGAGCTTCAAAGCCTTAACTCGCGACAAGTCGGCTTTGATCAAACTAGCAAAGAAAATTATGTTAAGAAATTACCTGCAAATTTGAATGTACACTTGCGGTTGTATTGACAAGTTAGCGCGTATTCAGCCAAGTGGTTATAAAGTGATAGACGCCACCAAATGGCAACGCTTGTCGCTGTGGCGCGTTATATAACATATTTGCAATTAAAAATTCAATACGAGTAAAATTAAGGAAAACGATGCTATCTCTGTATAGCGTTGTGGATCGTTTAACAAAAGCCCAATCTAAACGATAAAATCTCCTTCAATTATAGAAAACAAATGGGCCATTTCTCAGAGCGTCAAATTGTCGAACAGTTTGGCTTTGGACGCCAGACCCAATTTGCGAATCGATGTGAAACACAACAGACACTACTTTGCTAGAAATGCGCGAATTAAAAGAAGAAAATCTTTAAGAAGGCAGTCGAAGGCTGTATCTCTTGCCAGGTTCGCCTCAATTTCTCGTTATTGAAATGAGCTTGTAACAAAGTATGCACTAAAAAACAGAAATCTTAGGGACGGTGCTTATAAAGATGAAAGTTCTATTGCAGACATAAAACATCCTCCGTTTTAGACTACGATGTTTTCGATCAGCGTTGCAGGCAGCGTGTATAGCGCTTTGGCTTAAAGATCCTGAAGGATGCCAAGGATCCGGTATATTCTTGATTGGAATGAAGACTTAGATGTGGTGTTCAGATCCTTACCATGAAACCTTCGAGTTTGGCACGACATTGCCCTTGTTGCAGGCACAAAGTTCTGTGTTACTGGGCAAAAGTTGCTGCCACGATAGCAGTGAGAGCTCATTAGTGCCTTTTTCAGGAAAACGTGAAGAAATATATGGTGCGAGAGTCAAAATCTCCAAACTTGTCACCAGATTTCGGTATACGGATATTAGACGAATAATGGCAACCGGTCCATGCTGATATCGAGCTAAACAGCTCAGCAATACTTGCACAAGCACCGGGAAAGGTACTTCTTCGCATTACTTCGCAAAATTAGAAGATGACTACTTTCAATTTCAAACATGAGAGTTGGACAACTTCCTCACGACGGTTAGTATTCTTTGCGACATGTTATTAAAGTAGTTAGTTAGACTACAGGGAATACAAAGCGCCCCAGCAAAGTTCACTAGTCTGGTCGATTGACCATTTCAAACAGAAATTAGTCTATCACCCTGACATACTTTGGCGATATATTCGTCCATAGCTGCTTTGAAGATGATTAGCTAGCTTTGAAGGACCAGTCAGACAGCCTGAGGCTTTTTCGAGGTCATGAATGTCAATAGTTCTGACATATGTGCATCCGCGGCAGGAAATACTAGTTTATTTGTGGCAATTCGTGGGGTTCGAGCAGACTAAGAAATTGACAGCCGTGTTAGCTTGGAGTATGCCACGCAAATCGAATATGTTTGAGGAAGTAGTCAGGCCTAGCCAATTATTTACACAAGTAAAGTGTTGCTATGTAGATCGCAAAATTTTTTAAAAAAGAACATCACATGAAGTTGGGCGAGCAAGAATCAGGATGGTTCTGATTGCGTTAAGGAAAGTCTTTAGCGGCCACTTGTTTTAACTTTTAGAATTGAGCCGTATAGTTTCGAGCTGCGACACTTTTGACTATGGCATCGATCGCGCGTTACTGCAGCTCAATAAGAGCAGTCAAAATTGCTCTATTCATGATAAGGGTTGGTTTTGGGGTGCATTCTTGTGGATTCTCGAGTGCATCGCTTGACTTCCAAGCTTTTTGTTATCTAGTCGGACCATGATTTTTTTGCCTATGGCGATAAATACATTCATTTTGTTCCAATGGCATATTTGCTACCTCTATTCGCGGAATGTGACCACTATGTTTTATACAGTAGCCGACGCGCTTTCGCTGAGGCCAGACCGTAAAGTGGCTCAGTTCAGTAGAAATAAATGATCTTTAGACAGAAGTTCCTCAGGCGTACGAACGAATACCAATTCGGAGCTCTTAGTGCAATAATTCGTCGAGGGCGAAGATGTTAAAATAGAATAACTTTCTACTTAGCAGCAATCAAGGCTGAGTGGCAGACGGTGTGCTTCTTCATTGGTGGGTCCGCAGATCAGCCAACCAGTTCTTTTGAGAATAAGACTTTAAATATGATCCGCATCTAGCTAATGTGCTCGAATCAATAGTCATTAAGGCCGAAAAAAGCCTTGTATCGGCTTTAATCACATATTGACGGCCCGAACGTACACAAGTGAGCGGCTTGTGACACCTGTAAGAGAGTTAAACCCACGCTTCCTACGTCACCCTCTTACAGAGTCTGCCTCTACAAGTGAGTTGTCCAATGTCTATCAGCTTCCGGAAACTATGGCAACAAAGGCAAAGTAATGTCCGTTCACCGCTTAAGATATTGATTATGGCTCCTTGTACAGCTTGTATAGCTAAGATAGACGCTAAGACTTCTTGTTGGCACGATATTGATTTACAATGGCTTCCAGACAAGGTGATGTCGGAAATTAAGCCACTTTTTATAGAATGGGCTGTAGCAGTTATTAGAAGCTCGCCAATAACAGACCAGACAATTTAACAAAGAGAATTAACCGCGTGCTTGAAGTCGCATCATGCAGTACGTGGGCTAAAGCACCACATTCAGAAGCCGAAAGCTATTTTTGGCCGAACATGCATTTATGAAAATGCAATTGATGCATCAAAAGCTGCTCTTTAATATGAAGAAGCTACAGTTCTAATAGTGTATAGCTAATATAAGCAAAAATGTTTCTGGGATTAGTGGGGAAGCTCCTCGAAAACGCTTTTCTCCCAGATTTTTTTAACCAACTTTCTGCAGAAGTTTTTACTTTACTTTGTGAAAGTCAGCTTAGCAAAATTAGCAGGGAGAGTGATGCGTAACGTTCGTCCGACCTAATAAAAACATTCAAAGATGAATTAACAGAAATATTCAATTTCGATATGACACTGTATTATTAGATACAAAAACAAAGGGTACGTTTGGCGAGCTTCGTTCATTCGGACTTCTTACAACATTGGCTGGAAATACACTAATAGTCTTCCCGGACGATGTTGAAACATTCAGCATTTAATGCGAGTCATTCAAAGAAAATCTACGTCAGGTCTCATAAAAGTCTTGAAGTGCTTAAGCACCTGTTCAGGCGCTGATTCACACTCAATATGGCTGGTAAGGCGAGTACGGGTGGCCTTGCGGCGGCTGATAGTGCCCAAAGTCATCATCATATTGACCATAGCTCAACCGAATACTATTTATGATGTAGGCTTAAATCCAGCTGTTAGCTACAAAAAATGTGATTTTTCTATATATGGATGTCTCTCGCTAACTCGATTCGACTGTAAAGCTTGTGGATCACATAGTCCAAAAGTTCATTTCATCCACAAGGGCCTCAAGGATCCGAGGCAGCCCGAAGAAACGGTGGCCTGATTGCCAAAGCCAATTTAACGGGTAGTATCAAGCACTCTCGTTCGCACGCATAAATCGCTGCTTCTTATCAAAAAAAGCACAAAGATGAGACGCAAACACTTCTTCGAATTGTCTTATGAAAAACACGTAGTTGAGCGAAGACGGTTTTGCAAGTGCTATGACTTTTTCGCAAAGTACTTTCCATGGATCCCTGAGAAGCCGCTACGCCAGAGACTCAGCCCATTGTTTGAAGACCGTTGCGATCTAAAATCAGAGGCAAGTTGCACTTTGTATGTAGGCCGCGATCTTTCGATGCGCTTTGAGGTATGGTTTTGAAGCATACGCTTCCAGCAACTGACTTAGCATCATGCTAAAGCTAAGACATATTCGAAGTTAGTTTGTAGAATTTGTGCTCCAAGCTCACGGTGATTAGAAGGTCTGACCAACGTACCGAGGCTTCGGGTTGTAGTTTCCTGTTTCGAATCTTTAAATCCCACAATAATTTCCCAGTTGAACCGTGGTAATAAAATCATCCCTAGGCCTCCTTTGTCGTCTTCCTACGACGCCGTATAGAATGCTTAAGTGAAATGCAATGCGATGCTCATAGCCATTGTTAGGTCAAGCTGAAATCATAGCTCATTTTATAAGGCTTATCTCTCTTAAAGGTGCCTCTCGAGAAAAAGCCTTTGCTTCGCAGTACTAAGCGCAGATGTGTGCGCTGCTTCGCTATGGCCTGCATGCTCACCACGTTCCTCGTCAAACCGTTGTCGATAATGTGAGTAGACCTCTGATTGGGAGGCGACAAAGTTGGTACACGGTGGCGGGAGAGTCGCAAATCTATCGCCAACTGCTATCATAATTCTGGCTACAAGCCCCTCAAGAGATGCTTCATGAAATGACTGCTTCGATTTCAATCTCTTCCTCCTGGCACCCAGCGTTAGTAAGAGAGTGTTCAATACTAATTTCTAAGCCTCAATTGATTTCTAACGGCTCCATGGCTGTCGATACACTTTCGACTTGCCGATCAAGACGCAGTCTTTGGTGTGAGTGTAACCTTAGGCGCCGATGCCATCGTTGGCGTGGAGGCACATTTAATTACTAGAGCAGCCTTCTACGGTTTGACTGGGTAATTTACAAATCAATTAACCGACTGACAAACTTTTTCGCCGCATATTTATCGTTGCAGTCAGATCAACTTCTTTGGTAAAAGTCAAAGAATGCTCATCCACCTATCTTATGAATGTGGTTCAAAGTTGAGTGAGAGAGGATGTATTGGGTTTTACATAAAGCCAAGCTTTTGTACTAAAAAGATACTTTCCATTAACGATGACCATAAAGGAATGATGGTTCGATAGGCACATGATCAGTATATATGTTAGGTTGTATGAGAACAAGTTATAAACTGTGGAAGCAAATTAAATCGCTTACCCCCGAACTACGAAAAAGCAAAAAACAAAGAGCCGTGTAAGTCATCCTAATCTAATTTCGCAGTCCGTCGCAAATATTCCGCAAATTCCTTTTTCACAAATGTATATAACATAACTCTTCACCACAAAGATTGAGCCTTTTCCACACTACAAGCGTTATTGCACCGCTTTTGACCCTTGTATACACCTCCTTGGAGAAAGCAAGAGCTGCAATGGATGCGCATTTGCAACAGAGTTAATACGTTGCCATTTTTATCGTAGGGACGATAGAATTACTAAGACCTTGCTTTTTGCCTGCTTTCGCTACAAGTTCACCTCGCAAGCAGCTGGGGTGATGTTTTGGCAGTATGCTTGGGATTTAAATTAATGTGGATATAAGGTGTGTGAAAAGTGAAGCAAACTGCTTTGGAAAGATATCTTACTGCCTCGCTATACCGCTGAATTTGGCTGTAAAGTGAAGGTGTCGCGTGGTTAATTCTCAAATTTAATGTCTAATTGGGTCTAGCTAGCATCCGCCATTTTTTCAGTGATAATATCGATAATCGGATTTTGAGCTAATCACAAAGCAGCCTACATATTTTATAGAGGAGGGTATGGGGATTTCAAACATGAAACTACCCAATCTCTAATTTTGGTCTATTGCACATTTGACCCGTGCACACCAACAGTTTATAAGCCGCTTAGATAGTTACCCTGTGCAAGGTGCTGTGTGACCTCGACATACTCGCTACATAAAACGTGGACGCATGCTTCTTTTTTGCCCACAAGACTATTTACCATTGCTTTTTAGAATCGTAAGAGATCCATCCTTGGAAATTTTCATCAAACATATCTATATATTAGCATACTTTTTTTAGCAATGTACTAATAACAGAACACCAGGTTTGAAACGCTAGACATTTTTTAAATATACTATTATAAAAACAAGATCTCCTACGTCGTCTTCTTCGCTGGGCATCATGAACAATAGGGGCGTCTACCGCTATGAGCGCCATCGTGACAGCCATGAGTTCTTTAGCCCAGGACCACATGCTACCACACGCACCGCCACGGCTCCATCCGCCATCTTCACACTTATTAGCACAATCGTCGGTGGTGGCATCCTGTCACTTCCCTTTGCTTTCGACAAATGCGGACTCGTGGTTGCATTTTTGTTCATGATTATTGCTGCATCTTCCTCCACCTTCAGCCTTTACATTGTTGTGAGCTGCAGTCGCCGCGGTCGTGCTGCCTCCTACGAGGAAGTGGTGCGCAAGGCGCTCGGCAAGCAGGCAGGTCACTTTACCGTCGTCCTGCTTGTACTGCTCACGTTCCTAACGCTCGTTGCATACACCATCCTCACCAAAGATCTGGTCAGCTCGCTCGGTGCGAGTTTTCTTTATAAACGTCCCATTTCGAATACGGAACAGAATGTCCTGACGATTATTTGCGTGCTCCTCGTGTCGCCCGCGCTGTTAGCACGCTCTATGAATGCATTACGCTTCACCTCCATGTTCGGTCTTATGTCAGTGCTGATACTGGCGATTACAATCACAGTCCGAGCGATAGAAACTACGTTCATTCGGCGCAACACTCAGATGGAATCGCAGATCGCACTTAAGCTATTTCCCGACAGCCTGGCAGATGTAGTGTATGCCTTCCCTATCATCTCCGTTTCGTTTCTCTGCCATTTTAATGTGTTGCCAGTGTATCGCGAGCTGCACAAGCCCACACGTCACCGTCTGAAGAAAATCGTGGCGTCTACGATGTTTTCTGCATGGCTATTCTATACTCTATTTGGCAATATGGGATATCTCTTTGCATTCCAACAACAACGCGGAGTTCAAGGCGACATTTTGAATAATTTTAATAACAACGATATTCTTGTGAATCTCGGACGACTCGGGCTGCTTGTGACGATTCAGTTAAACTTGTCGCTCATCATGCAGCCGTGCCGGACCAATGTGCTTCGACTTGCTAAGATTGTCAGTGGAATCATGAGCACGTGCACTAAACTTTATGATGCGTCTGATTTGGCGGAATGTAATTTTGAGCAAGAGTCTATCAACGAGGGAACTGGGCTTTTGCACTCAAGTGATGGCGTAGCATTTAGTGATGATTCGCGACAATGGTCAAACTCTACTTTCGTGCACGTGCTGCTTACCATCGGCATCATGGCCAGCGTCATCACAATGGCATTTCTTTCACCAAACGTAGCTATCGTTTGGAACCTTATGGGATCCACCGTTGGTCTTTTAATCTCATACGTCTTGCCGTGCGTATCTTACATTTGCATTCGGCGCGATAAACCCAGCACGGACCGTCGCAAATTTTTTGCTTGGATAATCCTCGTAACAAGCTCCGTTATCTGCATTATATGCACAATCCAGGCGTTAAAGTCGGTCTTCAGCTTTTAAAAAGATCGTGCAAAATTACCGAATCGATATCAATTAAATTCTTTGAATTTTCATTTTTTCCTTTGGCTCCGAAATTGCCGTCAATAGTTCTTTTGCATTCGGATCGTGTGGAGCAGCCAGTTCCAGCCACTTGCGCGCCGTCTTCAGATCCTTAGGTACCTTGCCGTATCCACTGCGGTACATTTGAGCGAGATTGACCATGGCCATCACAAAACCCTTCTCGGCAGCCTTGCGAAATAGAGCCTCAGCTTGCAATGGGTCTTGTGGCACTCCGTCGCCAACCAGAAATAAATAGCCAAGGTTGAATTGCGCCGCAACGATGCCGCCATTAGCCGCCTCCTTGTAGTATTGCACAGCTAAATTCTGATTCTTCTGCACACCACCCTTGCCAAGCGAGTAGGACTCACCCAACCGAGATTTAGCACTTGGATCACCAGCTTCAGCAGCCTTCATGAGCCACTTCAAAGCTTCCTGCTCGTTCTGCAGATAATTCCAAGTCTACAATTCAGTACGCAGCCGACATAATTGAGTAAAAGGCTAAGACTTACCTTTGGTATTTCCGTTCCGAATGTGTACATGTTGCTGACGTTCATGTAGGCTGGTGTAATGCCAGCTTCCGCACAACTTTTGTACAGCTCGAAGGCCATTTTCTCATTTTTACGCGTGCCTTCACCATTGTTTAAGGCATCAGCATACGCAAAAGTTCCCCATTTATGTCCAATGGCGGCCAACTGGTAAAGCGCATAAGTCTCTTAGCTCAACCCAAACATTAATCATCTCTCTCACATCTTTAAAGTGCTTGACAGCACCCACGACATCCTTTCTTTGAAAGCCTGCAGTGAGAATTGATACCGTCAGCTTAAAAGCCAGTGCCTGGCCGCCATTGGCACATCTCTCACCGATTCCCTTCTTCATGCATAGCGCGTAACTAAATTTGGCCTTTTCGCTTCCCTGTACGCGATTCATCAGACTAAGTGCAATACAACTGACGCAACGCAGCTACTCTTTCTACCTTGTCCATGGCAATTTTCCACACATGCAACGCCTTTTGCACCTCCTTGTCATTGTCGCCAGCATTGTTGAAAATCATATTTCCCAGGCCATGGAATTGCGCGGACGAGCTTAGATTAGCCACTAGTGGCGACTGCTTGAACTGTACCATCAATTGCCTCAGTATTGCTGCGATAACGATCTTTTCGACAAGAACACACACCTCTTCTAGCGTGGCGCGCTGACCTAGCTTGCGTAGCTTGGTCAGTACCTCCTGCAGCTCCTGCATATGTAGCCATGACACATATGTTAGCATCTGTGTTTGAGCTTCGAGATAAAATATTATCTACTTCATCGCCCTTCTTAGCAAGCGCTACGCGGGATTTGCGCCATGCACCAAGTACCCGTTGCATCTAGGCAACTGTCTGTTTAGCGTCAAATTGTTTGTTTTCTATCACTTTAGACGGGGAAGGTAAAAAGCAACGGACCATCACTCTTCAATCCTTCATTACCAACGCAGTCAGTCATGGGTGAAGACGCGACCCGCGCAGAGGTGGCAGCCAAGCTGCGGGCCGCCCAGCAGCTTAAGAATGGCAGCAGCGGTCGAAAACTGCTTCGATGGGATGCAACACGATGGCAGCAGTTCGAGCGCACGCCGCAGTACACAGCGCGCATTAAGAGCGCGCCCATTCTGCCCATCCGCGCGCCGCTCTCTTCCATGTACGTCGTGGTAGTGTGCTGCCTTATTGCACCAATTAATTCTTTTTTTTACTTGTTAAAGTTACGAAATTCACTTCACTTCCCGAAAAAGCTACGCGCCCTCGGCTCTCATGGAAAAGCTCATTGCGGATACGCGCGCTGGCTCCGTGGTTGATGTGGGGCTCGTGATCGATGCAACGGGTAGCGACATCTTTCTTCACGACATCAAGTGCGTGATTTGTGCTAATGTTACATTGCTTGTGGCGCTCTCTCACTGGACGGTGCTTCGGTAGGGAATGGGACGATTGGGACGTGCAATACGTTAAGCTGCGTACAGATATACCCGAAGGTAGGCGGAGAAGGGATTATGGATGCTTGTATGAACATGAAGCTTACAGAAAACTTCTTATGGCTCTTACGTTTGCAACAAAAATAGATTGCGATGGACACGATGACCAAATGGTGGAGGTCTTTTGTGAGACCATGGAAAAACATCTTAAGGGCGAGCGCAAGGATATGGATGTCGCTGTATATGGTGCAGAAGGCTACGACTTCGTTGGCTATCTTGTCGTCAGGTGCATAGCATAACAATCGGAATGGTGAAAGAAGAGCTGACTGTTGCATGTGTTGGGGCGGATGAGTGCAGTTACTTGGTGAAGCATTGTGGACTGAATTTAGACACAGCATTGGAAGAGTTTGCGCAATCAACTACATCTGGAATTTTTTCACGGCATTATCTTGAGGTGCGTAGTGTGATTATTGCATCATGCAACAAGAAGGCAGTATTTTTTATCTTTTGGTGGTTTGATATCCTGTAGCAATTATACCGCAAGTTTTTTAGCACGCTGCCGTCCGAATCGACAAGACTAGCAGTTCCATCTCCCCCGCGATGGGAAAATGATGAAACTCGTAAGCGCAAGAGCGGATCGTCGATTGGCTTTGAGGTCGTGACGGAACAGGATCGAGCGAACAAATTTGTGCGTAAGAAGGTTGTGACTCCCGGTGGGATATCTTCAAATGCCACTTCAGTTGAGATTGAGCGAGCAGTTCCACTAAGCGGGTTTCCCACTCCCCCGGCGTACAAAGCTCCAATGTACATTCCTCCACATCGCCAGGAACCACGTCCGACAAAGCGGCGAAAAATTCGTTCGTGGGTAGATGAAGTGGAGCCATTGGCCTACGGTGAGACGCTTGATACCTCATCGGAGGAGCATCGGAAGCTGACCACGTCCTTAGAGAAACTTACAGGTATTGAGGGTTTTCCTGGATGCGAGGTAAGCACGTTAGCGTGAATCTGCCAATGATAATGAAAAACTTACACCTATATACTATAATCGTCAAGACTATTCCCTTTACAGCGACACATGTTGCAGAAGGAGCATACAAGCGCAAGGGCTGTTTGACTAAGGCATACCTTGTAACCTGGCGGGCAAGAGGGTATGATTTGCTCGCGTCGTCGAGTGAAGTGCATTGTACTTACCATTTTGTCGTGTGAATGTAGTCGCCGTTGTCTTCTTTATGTGACTGCAGACGGGACGTACGTCGTATCCCGGAATATGACTTTTACCAAAGTTGAAATGAAGTTTCCTCGAAGGAGGGCGCTGGTATGTTTGTGCAGGTATTTACGCGAAAAGATTATTGCCAAGACTGATGTTATGCTCTCTCTAGAATGAATTTCAGACAAATACGTTGATCGACGGACTAATCGTGGAGGATCAAGACCATGACACCAAGGTAGCCCGTTATCTGGCTTTCGATATCATATTTTTGGAGGGGACAGCAATTTGGCGAAAGAAGCTGGAAAAGCGGCTGCAGTGCTTGCAAAACGAGATAATTGTTCCTCGTAAAAACGTACGTTTTAATATTTTTGTGGCTGCAAAAAGGTGCTTAACCTTTTTATCGTGGTGGCCAATAGGACAAATCCTTTGACTACGGAAATGAACCGTTTCGTGTGCGCATGAAAGACCACTTCCGTCTAGCTAAGACTGAGTACATGCTGACAAAGTTTGCCCAGAATGTGACACACGAGGTCGACGGCGCTATTTACACCCCGACAGAGGCTTTGTATAACCTTGGCGGTTTTGAGTGCGACGAGCCCATTTTTAAGTTTGTTGCTAGCGAAGGTGGGGGCATTCCTGGCCTTGACGGAAGCATCTCAGAGCGGCAACTTCTTCAGTACATCATTTCCATGCCGAAATAATAAGGTAAATCGTGTTAAAGCATGTCTATTTCAACCCTAGTATTCGTTCATAGTGCTTAGCACCCGGAGAGTTGCGCATGTTGTAGTTGTATAATTGCCCGGTGTGAGGTACCTATTTGGTCACTGAAGCGAGTTATAGAGATAAACAAATGCGAAGAACAGAATTGATGGGCAAACAATGTTTGCGGGTTCCGTACATTGTGTAACAAAATGTTTGGGGTGACTACTTGCGATTGGCGTCCGCTCGGTATTGTTTCCGGCCGTAGCGTAATTTCTTTTGCGGAGAGGTACTTTTCGAGGATACTTTTGGCGACAACGATCCATTTGATGACGATCGATGCGATCGCGTTGAGCCGTGAAACGAGTCGACACTTCCAACTTCATCATTTGCAAAAGATGCCTCATCCTGAGAAATCCGGGGTGGTCTTTTTGGTGACGGCAGCGACCGCAATTCTCGAGTGCTATCCTGCACCTCGAGTGATGTGGATCTAGCATTCCTCCAGTCATTGTCATCTGCTTTGCGCACGTGACGATGTCCGTTGTGGCACTCGGGACGTGGCCGTTTATCGCAATGCTCAAATTGGTTGAAGCAGCTGCTAGAATCCATCGAAGTCGCCTTGACCTTGTGCTTGTGGTGATGCCTTTCTTGGTGCTCATGTTGCTGCTGTAATCGATGCGACGGTTGACTGTAAGTCCTGTCAGTATCTTTACCTGATGCGCTTGACGGTCGAGGCGAGCGTATCAATACCTGTCTCTTAAAAGACCATCGGCTTCATTCGATCCAATCTCATTTAGATCATACTTCGCAGTTACAAGCGGTACAGAGTCTTGATCAAACCAAGCGTCCTTTTTGCTGCTCATGGCGTCATACCCTCCTCGACTAAACTTGCAGCAGGCACAGATATTACCCATCCTTGCACCTCTAATCGATGGCACTGCTATTTTCTGGAAACACGTAACAGGCGCAACACGGCACAACAAAGAATTTGTATGTCTAGATCGCGACGATTCAAGCATTCATAGATCAATGCCAGTTTCGCTTTTCACTAACGTCATACTTTTTTGATGTGGAAGCACCTCTCCTCACCCAAAGCGCAATGTACAACACACTAAACACCCCGCAGCTTTTCATACTTCACAACCAGCTGCAAGTTATTGAATATCGCCTAGTGCTTTAAGAGTGAATTTGTCGCCAATAGTGCGCGTGTGCATTGTCGGTAGTTGCGAGAAAAACTGAAGACTGACGTTGTTTTTTTTAGCAGCTATCTTTGTAGTATAGCCGCCAGCAATAATAGCATCTTAATTGTGGACAGCATCTTAGTAGCTCTGAAGTCGAAGCGCTCTTTCTCTTCGCAGACACTGCAGTGTAGAGCTTGATTCGCGTTCTTTGTAGGGTATTTGCGATTTTCAGGTATCTCCAGCGCATGCGTAAAGTCTACAATGGCTAAAAAGTACACCCGCGTTTCTCCTAGCGAGCTTAAAGAAGGATAGGCTCGTGTAATAAATTATTCAACGCATCAAGAGGTACTCTACTGTTTATTCGTATTGCACGCGAGCGTGACATCAAAGCTTTTGTGAGTCTATGAAGGTGATGTTATTATTTCAAACATAAACCGAACCTCATAAGTCTGTTGCCTCAACTGAATAATCATGACCAGGATACGAAAAATGGTAGTGAAGCAAATTGTGCAGGCAATTTCAACATCATCCAGTACTGCTTCCAGTCGGCTTTAGACCAGTAACTTTGAATGATTGCTAAGAGATCAGCCACAGTTGTAAAAACCAAAAATTTTAGCATTCAATTACTTGTCGCTCTTGTCTCGTGCTAGGTCTGAGAACGAGCTGAAGGCTTTTGATCCATGTTTGGCTACAATAAATGCGAGCTAAGCTAAAGTAATTGATATTACTCGAGCTCAGCTCGATCATTCACATAAATCCGAAAAAATAGCCAACTCTAAGTTTTCGATGCATTTTCCTTATTTTTTTCGAGTTGTTGGAAGCAATTAGCACGAGCGTGTAATGCGCAACACTCATGACGGATAACCGCATTTGAAGCACTCGCTGCAGTAATTTCAGCTGTGGGTATACATATTCGAGCACTATAAAGCGTCGACAATAGCCTCGCTATGTCGATACCTTCTTGTTACGTCTAATTAATGTAAGTCATGGTTATCAACTGTAACCTTGAAATAGCGCAGAACAAGAATGGCTCAAAACGTCCAATTCGTTTTTAGACGCTGTATTCTAAGCATGGCGACCGCATTGCCACTCGAAGGGGATGGTCTGGTGGAAAACCTGTTTCAATACTTGTGGTCAACCGATGATTTTGGACGTAGTCTGCAGGTGAGAGTACCACCAACGGTGATCTATCGTGGTTTGCAGCCTGTGGCTTGGTACTTTACAAGTCGCAAGTGTGGACGCATTAAACGAAAAAATCGAGTAAATATCACTGCAGCATGCATCGAACAATCATTTACTAAGCGAAAGACCAAAGAGGACATCGTGGCTTATTACTTACAGCTCCCAAAAATGGAAACGGGTAGCCCTGTCATTGAGTACTTAGACGCGGAGGCACTCCACGATTTCTTGTTTAAACGATCAGATATTTTGCAATCTAAAACACAACACGCAGCGGGTATACTGCAGCAGTTTACATTTTCAAAAGGAGCTAGAAATTCAACACTTCGTGCGATCTGGTCACCCAAGTTGTGCTTGCTAGAGAGGCGAGAAAACGTGCATGCGATTCACGACGGTCGATTTAGTGTTTATGAACGTGGTGTCACATTTGAAGAGGGGAATGGTGTTGAATCTCATAGTCGACCCGATCCAGTTCGAGGCTCCATACTACCCGGAATGGTGCAACAGCTTTGTGAGCAAGTCGTTGACCACGTCACTCGCGTTTCCTACCATAAAATTAGAATTGTTCGAATGGTCTTGCGTCTTCAGGTAGATGCGGATGATCGATTGTGGTTGTTATGGAGCTCTTCACTGCGTTTGCAGCCACCAGTGACTGCCATCGCATCGGGATTTACGAATGAAAAAGCAATTATTTGCCCACTCGACATCGTCGGCGACGCAAAAGTTGCGACTTGTGCTTTTGCTCAGGCTTCGAATGCTCGCTCACATTTACGAAGTTCTTCGATAAGTTTCAAGGAAGATGACGAAATTTGTTTGGGACAGACGCGTTGTGCAAGTTGCGCCCAGGTGGTAGATCAGCATGCACTCTTGCCGACGACGTACAAAGCTGTGTTAGCTCATTTTCAACAAGTGCTAAAGTTTCTTAATAATGGCGTTGAGGACGACAAGCGATTAGATCTCGAGTGGCCCCCAAATGCGCAAGTTGTGCAGCAAGGCGGCGGTGTTGGGTTTGGCATCTGCCGTTACTTGAAGATGACGAGCCCAAGCAGCGATGATGATAGCTTGACTAATGCAAGTCGTAAATGGAAGCAGTGGCAAATGCGCGAGATGGTGATACCTCCCGTAATTCGGTACGTGCACCCAACGCTTCGTCCTGAGGACTTTTCTCATTACCGCCAAGACCCAATATTTTTGCACAAAACGGTCGGAGTCTGCGAGCATTGCTGCCTCGTGTATGCAGATTACGCCACCGCTACACTTGAAGCTAATGCTCTTGGTATCCGATTGAGTGCTAGTGCCCCGGCTCTCTTACGCCCCGTTCGCGAAAAATCTAAGTATTTAGACGAGTTTCCATCAAAGCTTCAACTGCTGACCAATAGTCTAGGCAATTTGTTGACACGAGGACCTCACACTATAGGGCGTCGATCGAAGCCTCCTGCGTCGGCATGGAAACCTGTTATGAGTGACGAGGGTCAACCTCCAAAGCTTCAGTCAGGACCTCGCCGTATGCTTCATTCTTTGCCGATGACACCACAACTGCCTCCTCGAATCGATGCATGTAAGCTAATCGAACATGTTGCTTCTTATATCCCGCTTAGCACTGAAAACGGCGAATCTCTTCATCAGCAAAACGACATGGCAAATTGTGGAAGCTATGCTTTTAGGCATATGATGGATCGACTTCCGAAGGTACACTCACATCATCGTCTTGCTGCACTGGGATACAGCTCTCAAATTGGACAGAGTCAACCATTCGGTGCAAACGATGATGCGATTACAGAGCTTCAGCTTGAAAAGAAAAAAAGTGCGAGTCCTTACAGCATCGTACTAAAGATACGTGGAAGGGACAAATGCAGGAATTCGCCAAGATGCATTGTACCACGAACCAAGAATGTGACTAAACCGACAAAGAAGAAGAGCTTGAAGAAGAAACGTGACAAAGGGCGAAATGATCTAAAGAAGTCGTTATTTATTAGCTCTCGTGAAGCGCAAGCTGCAGCAGAACATAGGAGCTACCTTGAAGCCGCTCTCTCGGATGCTCAAGTGCAGGTGAGTTGAAATGTGAATGAGATTAGTTTGAAGCTATTATCATTTTGTGAATATATTGTTATTAGTTAGAGCATATTGAGTCGTTGGTGACACTGTGTAGTGTGGTGCCTGTTGTCGAAGAAGGGCCGACGGAGCACAATCTTAGGGAAGCTGGCGAACATTTGGAAAATGGTCTGGCTGTTAAAGCCGAGCAACAGCATGAAGAGTCCGACCAGCACAAATCTGAGTTTGATGAAAGGGAAAGCTATAATTCAGAGCTTTTAAAAGTAGAGGACAAATGAGAAAATTTTCACTTTTGTGGATAAATGATACACTTTGAAACGTGAAAAATGTTGATAACGCAATCACGAAAATTATTTAAGTCAGTGCAGGAGAATGGTCAATCGGTCGAAATAGATTAGCGGAAATGTGGTGAGAATCAACATGAAAATTCAAAAGCGGAAGGATGAACCAGTAGCGCATATCCAATTTCTGGGAATAAATTGTCGGTTGCGTACGAATGGAACGGTCCTTTAATACTGGAAAGGTCAAGAGCAGGTGAACGTGGAATACAATACCATGAAGGTTCTGCTTGCTAATTGAGATATGGAATGTATAAGGCTTTCTAACTTTTTAGCCTCTCCTATTTAAAATTCCAAGCGACAGTGAGTAGATTTCTCGTCGACGCATCCGTTGGCACGCTCGAGTGTTACTGCAACACTTGCTTGTTTATGCCAAATTGATTTTACTTATCTCTGGCAATTAGGCACATTGGCGTCTTCTACTTAACGCTATGCATCTTGCTAAAGCGTGCGCGAGCCTCCACATAATCAGAATACGCATCGCGCTTACGGTGATAACTCGTGTCTTTGTCGCGATTCATCCTATCCATTTCGTTGTCATGAACAAATGCGCGCTGCTGAACAGTACGAATCTGCTCAGAGCCACCAGGAATCCCACGTAAAATACCTTCCATGTGACTTCGTTTCGCGATCGGTACGCGAGTTGACAATGCCACTTGTTCCCCTTTGAGCAAACTATCGCCTGGACGCTTTGCGCTGCTACAGTTATCTGCATTGATCAAAAGACTAGAGTGTAGTGTCCGCGTCGGGTTCTTCGCAGCAGCAGCTACGAGTGCAAATGTATCGTCAGCATTTCGTAGCTCCGTCAGCACAAATCGCTGGGGTAGTGTCTTGGCAAAGTCATGTTCTTGCTTTGCCATGAGCTCTGCGTTCTTTTGTGTAGTGCGCCTAGAGTAGTTCAGAGCCAAAGCACCAAAATATCAATAATTTCTCTCGCAGCCTTCGGTACTACCGCAAATCCTACCATTTAACGGTTTGTCCAAAAGTGGTCGGGTTGCTCACGCTAATGGCGTCAGCCAGCAAAGCCAATTGATGATCCAACATGTCACCGCCCATGGCCATGGTTAAGAACGGGAATTCTGTTGTCCTGATAGTGAAACCTTCCTCAAATCTATTTTCGCGATGATGCCACTGCCTGCGTATAAATAAATCTTACCTCCAACACACAAATACATCAATACAATCGTGCATAGTGCACGTGTAAGCGTTGATTGGCAAATTATCTACTCTCCATGCTCGTTCTGCTACACTCAACGAAAGACTGGCTGTCAACTTGACCCGTGCGATCTTTATATTTTTACGCATCGTGTGTGTCGTTCTTCTATTGCAGTAGTGAAGCTTGTCGAGCTTAAACAAGAGGCTCTAAATCCATTTCCAAAACGGAAGTGGGGTTAACCAAGTCGAAATTCTTCAAAACTTCCGGGTTCAACACTCCAAATGTACCGAGACGCAGAGGTTCAGCATCCTGCTTCTGCAATGTCAGGTGCGCACAACGGCCTGAAAAGTAGGTACGTTCTTCCGCGGGTGTGACAGTGTAGTATTCCTTCGTGCCAACAGGCATTTCTAGTTCGAACGGAAACCCCATCAACTGCATAATGCGATCCACAAGACCATGGATGATCTCAAACCCATCGGTTGGTCCGGTGTACGCGGCACAGATACGACGCACATTCTTGGCGCCAACGTCCGTGTTGTCATCAATCACGACAACGTCCGAGATCTCGAACAGCTTTAATCCCTCCTTGATCGACATGGCCTTGTTGTTCTGAATTGTTTTCAATACACCTGGTAGCATCGACGTCCGGACAACTTCAAACTCAACAGTGGCTGGATTGGACAGCACAACAGCCGAATGGCCATCGTCTCCGCGGTTAAGATACTCGAAATTTTCCTTATGAGAGCATAGGCCATGGGTCAGCAGCTCGATGTAGCCGGCACGGCTGATTTCATCGCGAAGAAGGTCGCCCAGCTTGTTAAGAGGTTGTGCCATACCGATAGTTTGCGTCTGAGGTATCGTCAACGGGATGTTGTTGAAGCCATACGCGATACCTATGTCCTCAATAACATCTACGGGGTGCAGAATGTCCGACCGTGTAATAGGGACTTCTGCAATAATGGTCTTTCCATTGCCTGAAGGCTTGGCGTCCAGCTGCATCTTATTGCAAAGTTTGCAGATTCGATCAACGTCAAGGTTGATAGGTTCATTCTTTCCAAAAAGCATGGAATGTATGTCCTTGATCTGCACCTCAACCGAGCGTTTGCTGAGATCGGGCGTCAGCTCGTTCTCATTTACCGTCTGATCCTCGTAATCGATCTGTACCGGCTCCAAAGTGAATGGTTTGGCACAGTATTCAGAGAACATAGCAATCATTGTGTTAAGCACGACCTTGGCTTTGGTAATGTCCGTAGCTGTACACTCTATAAAGACATTTTTCGTGTCGAGTGAAATCTTAGAGTGATTGCCGTTAATGATGGGCGGTAATGACAAGACCACGTCGTTCTTGTCCATGACAACTGGATATACGGTCGAGTCGTAGATTATGTCCGTGTATGGCTTAATGTGCTTGACTTCTGGGTTGGTACGGTAGAAATCCAATAGCTCTTTAGCTTCAAACTCTTTATGCTGACACAGCGGCGTGAACTTAATCTCTTTAGGGGGTAGCGCCTACAATAAGCAGCACAGTGTCAACGCGAGTGTACGAATGAAGGTCATTTAATTCAATATTCGTACATTATAGGTAAAAGGCCCTTGAACTGTGTCCAAGTCGTGCGTGCCAATAGCTACAAGCGTACGGCGGCGACAAATGTTTTGATGGAGCTTGTCCTGTAGGTCAATGAAGCTATCGTACCGGTCTTCCGTGAACTGCACGTCACGCAGCACGGCTGACACGATGTACGGACGCACCAGCTGCAACAAATTGCTTTAAGTTGCTCTATTGAATTTCTCAATGAATTGCACGACATACCTTAGTGTTCGACTTGACTGTGATGTGGTGCGCGTTCTCGGCTCGAGGTGTCAGCGTATAGACGGGTGGGCGCTCCTTTTCCAAGAAGATACGTAGTGCACGTGCAATGCCCTCAACACAGAGCAGGTCGTACCGATTGGCGGGCACGTCGATCTTATAGAGCACAGCGTCCGAGTGGGCTGAATGGTCTTTTGATTGGCCCATGGTCTCGCGCTGTTTAAGCTGTTTCTCGCTCGTCACGTCGTCCAATTCGATGCCAAACTCGAAGCATAGCACATCAAATTCTTCATCGGTGTATGTCTGGCCCAAGGCCGCGAATAGCTCGTCACGTTTTACCCCTACTGTCGGCATTTTGGCGATCACTTGGAAGCGAATCAAACACGATACGTTAATACTTTTTTCAACAGGGATGATTACTGTTAAGAGACCTTATTTAAGGTGTTTACACAGTTATAGCCCGAAAAGACGCCAACTTTAATCAGTAGAATGGACTGCGATGAAGGTCCTCAAGCAGAGCGATCACGCCGTCTGCAGGCTCAAGGTTCACCACAGCAGCAGATGAAGCCTCTTCCGACTGTCAATACGATTACTATACCCTGTGCCTCTGGTTGCTGTGTGGAAAGTGCGCGACTCACGGAAGAGAGAGACTTTTTACGAGCTTACTCTGAGCGATTGTTAGTGCAGCTACGCAGTCTACTGCAGCGTTATGGCGAATTGGATCGACTAAAAACGATTGCAGAAGTAACAGAGAGCGGTAGTGAGCCACATGAGCGTCTGGCACCCTGGTTGACGGCCTCCGACTACACAAATCCACTGCTACAGGCTTACGACCTTAAAATTCAGGAACTGGTAAGGCGGTTTGTGGGATCTTCTTAGCACAGCACTAAGATAAATTGTTTGATTTTTTTAGGAAACTGCACTGTTAGATAACAAGAAAGCAGTGGATCGAGTGACAGCGCGGGCTGAAGACTATGCCAAGGAAAACACGACATTGAAGCAGTAAGAAGCTTTAAACAGATTTCGAGTATAGATATAGTGACTTACCTCAAAGACGTGATTTTAGACAGCTGGAAGTAGCAGGAGAAAAGTTGTTGCTGCGTACGCAAAACAGCACGAAGGGGATGCAATTAAATGAATTGATGCACGTAGAGGAGAATAGTGAGTATTTGCAAGAGCTAAACGAGCGCGTTGACGTGCTGATGGCAGAAAACAACATGCTGATGGAGCAAGTGTCTCTTCAGGATAATGAGCTTGGTGCTATGAAGACAGAGCTCACAGATAAAGACCAACAGCTGCAGATTATGGGGCAGAATTTTGACGAAGCCACGGTAGCGCTGCAGGAGCTGCGTGACGCTTGTTCGCAGATACGAAGTGAAAAGATGCATTGTGAACGGCAATTGCAGCGTCATGCAGCTTCGGTTGCACAATTAGAGAGTGCTAAAGAGTCTGTAATGACACAGATGGATGCAGCACGGAAAGAGCGCGGCGAGTTGGAGGGTAAAATCGAAGAATTAAACGACATGGTGGAGAAGATGAAACGAGGCAGTGAGCGCAAGGATGAAGCCTTTTCAACACGATATCAAAACGTTTGTGTGCGCTTGCGTGAGCTTACAGATGCGCTTGAAACGAAGGATAAAACCGTCGACGACTTGCAAGAGCGAAGCAATGGCTTACAATCGGAATTGGATGCCGTTCGACAGGATTGTGAAGGCATGTTGAACGTTTTGAACAGCATGGAGAAGCAGCTGACGCAATACTGTGCGCGGGAGGAGGCAGTGGCTGAGGTAAGCGTGTTTGTTTCATTGAAGGGATGCAACTAAAACGTTGTTTTTGTAGCTGGAAATCAAGTGCAAAACAAAAGTTGAAGAAGCAATTTTGGAAAAAGAAGAGGTTGGGGACTGCAATATTGGATCTGCTGGCGAAGGATGTCTGAATGTGTCGTGTTTATCTGAATAGGTGGCTGCTCGTGAGCTGCATAGCCGACGGGAAATAACGCGTCTACTTGAACGGCTTCGACAACAAGGTGCAGAGTATATCAAAACCAACGAGGAGAGTCTGAGTACACTTGTTCGCAAACACGAGGCAACTTTAAGCAGTCGAGAGCAAGAAATTAGGACTTTGAGTGCTGAGCTCATTGATCTACGCTTAAAAGTAGAAGTGGCGGTTAGAAGCCAGAAGGAAGTTGACAAGAAGCTTTCTGACGCGATTCGTCGGTCCAAAGACACAAGTGCTTCATTTGAGGTACATAGAATGTTTGATATCAGCGTCTAGCAGCGCCGACAAGCGCATTAATGGGCTTGATGTGATTAGAAAAAACTACGGCATCTTACTGAACGTGCTGCAACAGCAGAAGAAGCTCGCGATACGGTATCGTGTTGGAGCTATTGCTCAAATTAGTTCTGACTCTGATTGTTTTGTGTGATGCAGTCAAGTCAATTGGAAGCCGAATATCTTGAAAAGATTCGATTGAAGGAGGACGCGCTAACAAAATTGCGCTCTGAGTCTCGTGATCGAGGACAAGCGTTAAGCGTGCGAGCATGTATTTTGGTCAATGTCTAAAAGTCAGTACATGCTCATGATGGCATTGCTCAATTAATTATTTAGGAACGAATAAGCTCGTTGGAGCGCGAATTGGAAATGCGTCGCACTGAAGCACGTGAAGCGAAAGACGAAAGCGAAGAGCAATACCGCAAAGTCCAGCTACTAAACGATCAATTGAAAAAGGTCAAGGCAGATTGTGCCAACCGATTCAACAGCGAGTTTGAGATCTTGCATCAGCAGAATCGAGATTTAAAAGCTCAGACTGCTGAGTTGGAGTACAAGTTAACCTTGGCGAAGAAAGAGGCGGCTTCAGCTTTGAGCAATTTTCGTAGCGAGCGGGAACGGAGCGAAGTGCGCCTCGTTGCAGAAGTTGAGAATCTCAAACGAAGGTTGCAAACTTTGAAAGAAGAAAGAACGCGTGCCGACAAATGCCAACAAGAAACAAATGCTCGCTGCTCTGTTTTCTCTCTGCAAATTCAGCAGCTCAGCAGTGATTTAAGTGATGCAAAAGAGTTACTACTGGAGCAGGAACATGCATGCGACGATAGCGACCGAAAGGTGTCGGAGTTGAGTGCTCAACTCACAGCGGCGCTTTCGAAACAGCAGCAATTTTTTCGACAAGAGCGTGAACTTCGCACAGCTCTGGAACGGATGACACTAGAACGATCACGCATGGAGCGCGAGGCCACGGTACGCTTGGGGAGTGAAGTTGGACCGGCATATCTAATTTTTAATGTTCTGGATTCATGTTGTAGGTAGCCCGAAAAAAGGTCGAGGAATACCGCAATAGTAGCTATGCATGTCTTTCATCGTCTTGTTCGCGAACTAAATCCGACAAGGTTGACAAAATGGAGACTGCAGATAGCGCTTTCAGTAATGGGGTAGCTGATAGGTTCATTCCAGTTGAGAAAGCTAGTGTGTGCTACAACATGCCAGCTTAAATTTGCTGAACATTGTTATGGACAGCACAAATTTTTTCTTGGTCAAAACCTACTTGGCAAACAAAAGACTGGCATTCGTTCCTCCAAATCCAAACGAGTTTGTAAGAACTGCGCTCAACTTTTTCTCCTGCGGCTGATTTGGCACATAATTCAATGTAAATTCGTCTGTCGTTTCCAGTAAATTTATTGTGGGAGGCATCACGTTCTGTGCAAGCATTCACCCGGCGAACTCGTAAGTGCAAAAAAATTCTCAAATCGTGCATATAACATGAAAACAAACATTTTGAAGAGCCTTGATCGAAAAAATTGTCTCCACGGCACCAGCAGCGCCTAGCAAATGACCAATAGCTCCCTGTATGACTCAATCGAGCAAAAAAAATGAATACTCCGAGCTGGCTTAGATGGTTTTAAAACCTTTGAAAAACGCACCTTTGTTGAAGACATTCCTAAGTTATTGGCGTGTTCGCCAAAAAGCTCTTCTACAGCGGCATTCTCAGCGCGATCACCCAACGGAGTTGATGTTGCGTGTGCGTTAATGTAGCCGATATCAGACAACGCAAGTCCGGACTGTGCGACTGCTGACTCCATGGCTCGTCGAGCACCATTTCCACTTTCAATTGGAGCGGTTATATGATTGCTATCACCGCTAAGACCATAGCCCCGCACTTCTGCGTAAATCCTAGCTCCGCGCTTCTTCGCATGCTCGTATTCCTTCATTTAAAAAAAAAATTGAACTGTAAGCTAATACAAAAAAGCTTGAGACGAATTGCTCGGCTAATTGAAATTTTGCGCGAATCCACACCTCAAGGACAACGACGCCAGCACCTTCACCCATGACGAATCCGTCGCGCTGTGAGTCAAAAGGTCTCGATGCTTCTTTTGGACTGTCATTAAACTATTGTAACATCGTCAACTTTCAATCCTATTCGCAAAACTTCGAGCTCAATTACCTTTGTCGATAACGCCTGCGCGCGCAAGAATGCGCAGATAGAAATCTCGTTGACAGAAGCTTCAGTACCACCGGCAACCATCACATCGGCGTTTCCGTGTCGAATCAAATTCGCAGCATCACCAATACTGTGGGCACCCGTAGCACATGCCGTCACACAAGCATGATTCGGGCCCTACGTACAGTACTCCATCATCAGTATCACGAGTCCAATATATCATCAGTTTCATTCAAAATCATTTGCTAACCTTTAGCCCGTGTTCAATGCTCACGTGGCCAGCCGCGAGGTTTATAAGAATTCGCGAGATAAAAAAGGGAGATACACGACGATATTTCTTCATATGGCGATACAATCATTTAGCATTTGATCAATTCATCTGACAGCACCATCAATTCGGCACGTCGTTGACTGTACCCCTTCCTTGATGAGTTGTCCAACATCAATGATCTCGTGAATATTTCCCATACCAGCACCGATAGCTACGCCCTAAAGATCACACATTTTACAACTTGTTAGCTCCATCGGTATATCAAAATTACTGCACAATTACCGCGCGTTCACGCTCTTCGTCCGACTGGGGACTCCATCCTGAGTCCTTTATTGCTTCATTAGCTGTAGCATAGTATAGTAATCTAAGTCCAAATTGTATCGATGGCTTGACGCAGCATAAGTAAAGCACTACTATACTCTCAACCTGCTGCTAACGTAAATGCGATAAAGTCTGGCTCCTGTGCCCGAAGGTTTTTGGGGTTCACCCAGTCTTTTGTGCGAAATGATCCATCCTCGTCGCCTCGTGGCACGATTGCACCAATAGTACACTTGAGTCCTGTGTCTTCGAGGGCACTCACTTTCTGTGGTAAGCAACAAGTTGACTGTCAATGCCTAACGCAACGCGCGATTGATTGCATGACATACTCGAATAGCGCATTGCGAGTCCAGCAGCGCGTCCCACGAGCGCGAGACGCCCACGCCGAATGGAGTGACAGCTCCCAGACCAGTGACAACTACGCGGAGGCTGGGCGCAGGTGGCGGTGCACTAAATGAGAGTGTCGAGAGGCCGCGGACCGCCAAAATCTTACGCAGCATTTCAAAGCTGCTTGACGATGCAGTCAGTATCGAAGGAACGACGTCCAGCGTTACGATATCGCAGTCGAGAGTCTTGCTACTATAGAATCGGAACGTTCAGGTGAGGCAATAGTACTACGTACTGCTATTATTAGTATTACTTCTGGCATTACTCATACTCATATCAAGGTATACTGCTTAATCCTAGTCATCGTTTCCAAGGTCCTGCATTAGAAAAGAGACTATGTATGAATCAGTGGTTGGACATACGAAAGCACAGCTTTCTTTGATACAGGTTCTATAGGTTGCACAAATGTACTGAAACGAAACGATAAATAATGTATAACTTTTACATTTCCCCATGTAAAAGTCGTAAAGGAATGGTGGATCGGTATTTACGCATTTTGAATCTGAGGAAGAACTGAATTACGTTTGCTCCTGACCAACGATAAGGGACAGAAAGAAGCATGCTTGTGACCAGTAGCCTTTATTATTAATTTTACGCGTACACGGATAAACTGTCTGCCTTAATTTTTAAAGAGTTCTGAAATGTACTACTTGTATTGTATTGTATTACGTTATCGCGTTGCCAAGTTATGCACGTACTAACTCAGTCTGGCTAGTCCACGGTAGTGATGGGGACGTAAATGGTGTTAACGTAAAAAATATGTAGTTCCCGTTCCCGTCCATAGTTCCCGTTCACGTTTTTTTAGACGTTATTTGACGTCTCGGAAGAACACTGTAACCTATCAAACCAATGGTTTAAAACCATACCATGTTCAATGCTTCGGAAAAAGGTTGGGGTGACGCCCTCCTTCCAAGCGAGGGGGCTGAATGCTCGCGCGCTTCGGGCAGGTGCTCTCGGGCATCTGCAGGTCTACAAAGAGTCTCACCCTCGACGCGACGGTCTCCAGCACCAGGGCGCCACTTGGGCTCTTACCAAGTCAGCGCTAAACGGTGCTGGCTCCACTGCCCGCCGAACGAGACCCGATGTATGCGGACACCACTCTATGCCGTGGACTAGCCAGACTGAGCCTAGCACGTGCATAACTTGGCAACGCGATAACGTAATACAATACAATACAATACCATGTTCAAGCTGCACAAACATAAGAACGGACGGGAGAAGAGTTTTTAAGACAAGTCGGCTGCTGGCACATTAAAGCTGATGTGGGTTGTGCAAAAAGTTTATTTACAACATGTAACTCTTTAGCACGTTTCTACCGTACGTCTTCAGCTTCTCCTCTGGTTCCTCGCCAATCGTATTGCTGTAAAGAAAAACGAGATCTCTTAGATTGGAACAAGACAACCTATTACGCCGTGCTGTAATAATGTTTCCTGCCCACGAGAAGCAGCGCTCTGAAGGTACTGATGTAGCTACCATGCCAAAATATTTCCTCGCAATAGGAGCTAAGAGCGGAAAATCACTGCCATTTTCGCGCCACCACTTGAGACCATCGTCAAGTTTCTGTGTTTTCGACTTCTGCTTCTGGCACGTATTTTCTTGTGCCTTTTGATGGGATCTATCGTAGTATCGTTTCACCTCTGCCTCTACTTTTGCACGAAGCGACAATCCGTTTTGCACTTGAGGATAAGGCGATCTTCGCTTGCGTCCAAGAATTTCATTTATGAAGTTTTCTTCTTCATCGCTATCCTCATCGGAGCACGTGCTGTAGATATCATCGACGGCATTAGCACCAGCAGAGCGCATTGCCTCGCTCACCAAGAACTCCCTCCCTTCTATTTTTTCTGTTGCGCTCAGTGACTCACCATGCACGAATTAAGGATCAAGCAAGCAGCAATATTTCACATCCAAAGGTAATTGCTTGAATCTTTTTCGAAGCAAAAACAAGAAAAACCGACGGACGAGGTGCATGCGTTCCAGCACCGAGCTATAGTAATATTCTCCAGCGTGAGCAGGCGATATTTTGGCAAATATCCTCTGATTTAATAGTCGCTTTTCAAGAAGGCGTATACATGGATATATCAACGTGGCAGTGGGGTATGTTCCACCTGATAGTGTCTTGGTTACCAGCTCAAAAACCACGAGAAGCTTGTCGAGGCATTGGATGCTAAACCATATTTCTCCAGTGGGCCTCACAATACTTGCGTCGCTGAACTCTTCTTTGCCTTTCGCTGTCAATATAAACTCCATGAATGATTGGATACTAGGACGAAGTTGCAGAAGGCGTTGAATCATGTGATGCGTGCTATTCCAGCGGGTGGCTACATCTGAAATAACGGTAAGAGGTACGGCCACATTTTGTAGCGACTTCAACTTGTCTTTTCCTTTAAAACTTTTGTTGAAGTAGCGAACAATTTTGCGAAAGCTAGGAACATGCATTCTTGTTTCACTCATGGCTTGCTTTATAGCGTTTAGAATTGAAGTTGTTGTCCGCACACTAAGACAACCATCAAGAAGACCTCCATCCAGCGTGTCATCAGCATTAACGTCCAGTGGCTCAGATTCATGCGAAACGTTGTCTATCGAACTTGCAATCGTTTGGGATTCAATCTCTACCAGTTCTTGCTCCAAGAACGCAATAGCTTCCAGTTCAATTGCAGGGTCCTCAATCCACTGCTCCTCTTCATCTTCAATGTCAGCAATATTTTCAACCTCCTCCCTACCTTCCTCGTTCCCGTCATTATCCTCTTCCACATTTGTCACTTCGACTCTTGTTTTTAAGAGAGCTCCTGATACAATCAAATGTAGCGTATGCGCCACGCATCCGAAGTGCTGCACACCTAGCGCATCACACGCACTGACAATGTTCGACCCGTTATCACGTACCATTTTGGTAACGCGAGAAACATTTAGACCCCACTTGCGCATGAGCACGCCCAGTTTGCATTTAATCCTGATGCCAGTGTGCTTCCCACGAAAAATCATAACATCCAAAGTGTACGTCATCATCTCAAAATTGGAATACACAAAATAAATAGCGAAATATAGCTATCTGTTGCTCGAGATGTCCACATGTCAGATGTGAGAGAATAGAAGTCTGCATCTTCAGCAATCTGCGTCTTTACCAGCGATCGCTTGAACTGACAGTGATTTTGCATTTTTTCAGTTATAGTGCGGCGAGAGGGTAGCTCGTACAGACCTCTCATCGTCTGAATCAACGTCAAGAAAACACGAAACTCCTTGTCGTCGGCAACACTTAGTGGGCGCAGTCGTTTGGCAATCCAATCAATGAAAGCTCTTGTGGCCATCTCTTCGTCAGCTGGATCGATCTTTCTTGTTCTCTTTCTCGGAGAAAACATCATTGCATCAGATTTTCGCGTTGCATGAAGTGCGATCGCCACTCGCTTGGATGCCTGTTCACGCCCAGCTCTGCTGAGATCTTGTGGATGTTTCTCATTCATGTGCTTTCGAATGCTGGCGCTACTTCCTGATTTAAAGCTGAAAGAGCTTTTGCAGTTTAGACAATAAGCCAAGTTTGTATCAGACGATTCCCACGCCTTCTTTCCCGGTGGTAGCTGTGCGTTTGGAGCTACAAGTCGGATGAACAACCAGTAATCGTCCTTCTTAATACGGCGCATCTTAAACAGGGGCAGCGGCGCAGGATCATTCGATGGTCGAGGCTCCATCCGGGGACGATGCGTTGTAGGCTCTGCAATCTCAGCCGTTCTAAAGTGCTTGTGTGGTGTACTATACATTAATGTTGCCGGGACGTCTCAAGACGTTTGCAATACGTTAACCGATACCGGTTTAACGTTCTTAACGTTGAGCTGACGTCCCCATCCCTAGTCCACGGCATAGAGTGGTGTCCGCATACGTCGGGTTTTGTTCGGCGGGCAGTGCAGCCAGCACCGCGGTCGTGAGGGTCTTCCATTATTTTGCTTAATTCTGACTTGGTAAGAGCCCAGGTGGCGCTCTGGTGCTGGAGACCGTCGCGTCGAGGGTGAGACTCGTTAGAGACCTGCAGATGCCCGAGAGCACCTTCCCGAAGCGCGCGAGCATTTGGCCCCCGCGCTTGGAAGGAGGGCGTTACTCCAACCTTTTCCGAAAATGTACTTCTCATCTGCAATTATTGGAAGCAGTTCGCGCTGCTCGAAAGAATGGTTGGGTATTTTGGGCCTGAAGAGATAAGTGTACTTGCGACCCTTTTACTGCTATGTATCTGCAGCCTCTCAGCTCAACAAGGAAAATTTATGCTATAGAGCCAAGGCAGCACAGGCTTCTATAGCCCCAGCGGCACCCACTTTGAGGCAAGCTGGTGAACCTCAAGATTTTACTTATAAGCCTAAATTCTTCTCTATTGGGTTGTAAATAAAAGAGCCCAAAATTTAAAAATAAAGGTGCGCGTGACATTCGCACTGTTTTGTGTGAGAATTCAGGCTACGAACCGAACCATCACATGTGAGATTACTTCACCTGAGCGATTCGTGTCCTTAAGAGTAGCTGTCTTTACGGCAAACTTTGACTCTTGCCAGCATATAAGCTACTTGTTTGCAAGTCGATCTTTGTGGTAAAAGGTGCCTTCTCGCATAAATAAGCTTTAGAAGAATGGCAGGCGCACGACAAGCACCATATTGCTATAGATGCTGGTTTGCATATTAAGGTACTTCTAAGCTAAACCGGAAAGGATCTTGATTATAGAGTTAGAGTGAGTACATATAACCTTTTAAAATTAAATCAAAAGGGCCTATAGCAAACAGTCTTTGAAGTGCAATCTATTGCACACATTTGTCCTCTTAAATCTTACAGGGTGCAAGTTTCTATAAATTATTCTACTTCCACGTGAGCACATTAACAATTTGAATCCTCAAAAAGGCTTCATGCTGGAAAAACCCTCTTTTTCGCATGTTTCAGATGAGCAGATTGCACTGCTAAAGAATTGCTGGCTACTAAAGCCTGAAGATGCGAGTGCATTTGCAGCTCTTTCTGCCGTCATGGATGTACATTACAGCATTCGGGCTTTGCGAAGCTGCGCAGAGGGCAGCCTTAATATCACAACGGCAGCGCTTACTGTGTAATCTAATTTAAAATTTTCATTGAGAAATGGGAAAAGTTAAGAACAGATTTCGGAATCGAGGAGATACAGGTCCGCAAATGAGACCATATTCCAGATACTTGGGTGCGCGTCGCGCACATACTATTTGGCTCTAAAGCCCCGGCAAAGAACTCGTCAATCGAGTAATGGACTACTTCAACTGGGCGTTATCCGATTTAGTATACATAAATGAGCATTTGAAAGCAGCATGTCTGTCGACAATTGTAAATTCCGCCAGCACTCACGCTCAGACTCTGTGATCAACACAAACATAAACCTCATGCATATGCTTTAATACTGATGCGCCACTTGACGAACAAATCTACGTTATGTGCTCATGGAAATCCTGAGGAAGAAAACTCAGCTCTTTAAAATGCAGAATTTAACTTTGTAGTAGACAACCTAACTAGTTTTACAAAGGGAGTTTAGCTTTAGCAATACTGGCTCCTTCGAAGTAGTGCAATTGAGCAGGCTTCGTTCTATGGAACACTTTGATACGACAAAAGGATCATATTTACAAAAGTATTTGACAGTTTAACATATAGTTGCGTCACGACAAGTGCGCGTCGATTAAATGGGATTGTCAGAAATGCCATTGTAACTTGGTCTCGAAGGACTTGAAGTAAAAAATATTGCCGAAACTTTATTAGAGGTGCTATTTTTAGAGATACAAGCCGCTTCTGAGAATATAAATACACCCTCCGTCTAACACGACGAACGTAAAACGTGTATATATCGGCTGAAAAGAATCTTATTTCGACGCAAATTTCATGAGGCTTCAGCAATAATTAGTTGACTCAAGGCAACGGCGCAAAAAACTTTGAAGTCACATCGAATCTATGCAAACAAGTAATAAGATAGGCATTATTGGAGAGCAAAATTTGTCGACAAGGACAAACGTAATGTAGAACAGCAGAGGAAGCGGCGCGCAGTACTTTCGATTTGACAGCGAAGAGCAACTACGCCTCCAATAATTGCTTCGTAGCGATATAAAAAAGCTCGTCGATCGAAATTCTATAATCGTCTAATCCATTCCTATCAGCTTGTGGGTAGATTCGTGTATTCGGTGATAGGACAAACGTTTCATAAACAGATATTTTTAGCACTTCATCGGAACCCAGGACGCTGCTGAACGCTCTGTTGTTATTGGCAAACAGAGGTTAAAAAGAAATTTCTCGATGCTCTTTTTATACGTGATCATTGAAAAAATGGCATAGTCAGATTTTCCGAGACGACTTTTCACAAGAAGAAGATAAACTTTGCACGAGGATCGATTGCAGGAGCTTTTAGTAGCAGCATCTACCCAAACACAATCGAGATAACGTATACGAGGCAAGATACCCGAGGGGATAAAGGACCCAAAGAATGAGTAGGTTTTTGTAGAAGTAGGCGTTACTCATACTCGAACTAGACCCTTCGCCCGCCCATACATATGAGGATTAGAAAAATATATAAAACACCCTAGAGTGGGTGGGAAGACAAGTTCAGCGGGAAAGTCTTATATAATAAAAATTCCAGATTTATTCTGAAAACTCCCCCTGGCAACAGCCAACAGTCGCGAGTCAATCAGTCGTCAGACCTCCTATTTCAGTCGTCAGTCCTGCCCTTTTGATGAGAGCGCTCATATTGGTACATCGGACAAAGGCAAAATCATGGTAAACGACCTGCTCGCGTGTCCAATCGCTGTGCGTAGCAATGTGGAGTCTATCTCATACAATGGTCGTGCACTTTGTCGCTAGTATTGAAACAAATTTTGCGGTGGGAGTCGGCGGGACACGCACGCTGGATTTGTGATTGTGTACTGCAACAAGACATCGTAAATGTCGATCACCACCCCCTCTAATCCGAAGAAGCTCAACCTTCACGCGCGTACGGTTCACGTCAAGCCCATTCCTCAAGCGAGCCACACGGCCGAGATGGCCCTGGACGAATCCATAGATGACCTTGCTGTGTCTTAAAAGGAGAATTTGTTTTCGGTAGATCGTGGTTGTGTTCAGCAGTTTCACCAACTACTGCAAAGCAATTGGTATTCCATCCAATTAAGGTAAAAAGCCTGCCTCGACAAAAAGGCACAGAAGCGAAAAAAAATGCTCACCATTCAACAACTTGTCGATTGGCATCATAGTCTCTCCCAGATCTAGTCAAATGACGCTTGACAAGATCAATTCGGCGAAAGACACACACTTAAGCTGGACATGATAAAGTACGGTATCATACTTGACGTCGCAAACAACCATAAACGCGCATCGGCCCTTGCAAGAAGGCCCACATACACAACGAGACCATCAATTTATTGAACGGCATCATGGAAGACGATGTCGATGATAAAGATAATCCAGTTGCCCAATTAACTGACGATTCTAGCACTCTTATTGCTTTTTAAACTCAAGCCGTGTATGGCACACACGATAAGCGACGCCGAAACGGTACGAGTGGCAGGGGAAGAGGAGTTTAATGTGTCGGCGTGATGGAAGGTCTATAAAGTTTGATTCTGGCGCGTGTTGCGCACACCATTTTGGCTGTTCCTCCGGCTAGTGCAACGTCGGAAAGCAGCTATTTTAATGCCGGTTGCACCCTTACCCAGTAACGGAGCAGCTTAAAGCCGCGCGTTTTCTACTAATTTAATGTTCCTGCGATCCAATCGAGATATAGGAGAAATATGACGGACTCTCAATCGGTTGTTTGAATGGGTGTAATAACTAAGCTGGAAGTTTAATTGGTATTAGGTGGGTACCGCTATACGACGAGACACGTGGGTGCTTAAACTAAACATGGGTGGGAATTGGTACACTGCCTACGACACAGCATAATATGATTCACAGACAGCAACGAGTCAGACAATTTTTCGAGTAGCCTTAAATGAGAAGATCAGAGCTCACACAGGATTATTTTCGCGTCGGTAGAATGCGCATCGCCATGCCCTTAGATCCTGCTGTAAACATTGATCCTAAAAGGTAAATTGTAGTTTAAAAAGGAAGTACAACTAGCAACGAATTTACATGAATCGTACTGCCCTGTATCGAAGAAATACACTCAATTGATTTGGAGATACGCTTTTCTTAAGCTTAGCATCTCGGTGAAGCGCCAGTCGCGTGTTTATTGTAGATCCCTCCACTCTATCACAAAAGCCAAGCGTACATTACAAGATTTTTCTATTTCCCCCGCGATTATCTTCAAGTTTGTCTTACAGCCTCTCTGTCCTCTGCTTCCATTATCTCTCTCGTATTTGCTTCTCCTTCACCTCTGCACTCTTTCCGCTTTTCGGCTAGCCACCACCACCGCGCTCGCCTTTGCTGTGCTGCGGCCTCCTTGCCCAACATTCCAATATTGTCCATTGAGCGACACGTCCAAAACTATAAGCATTTGTTACTTTTAATAGTTTTGCAGAACCAAGGATATATAAGCTTCATATACTTTTCTGATAGCGAAAATAGCAAGATGGGGGTATTGGCGTGTCACATTAGGACGTTCTCGATTGTTACACGTAGACAACTCATTTGAACGTATGGCTCAATCGGTGGGTCGACTTCTTTAATGAAGTACGTCACTTTCAAGCTGACGTACTACAACGCCAAAATCTAAGACCACAATGCGATGCTTTATTTTGATATACGACAATTTTAGCGGTAGCAACATCGGAATTGCGGCCAAAACAGTCCTTTTCGAAAGTACAGGAGTTTTTAGTTATATAATAATAAGCGAATAGGTAAGGCAATAATCTCGAATTTGTCGAATGGAGATCGTGTTATTGAGACCAATTGTAGAGTGGTCCAAATAAATTTTCACATAAGCATGTATCAGGTCTCAAAAAAATTTGTCAGCAAAGTGGATGCAAGCTGCTAAGGCTAACTGACATCGCTAATTTTTTAATGCATGACACAGTGATTGTGTCGGCGGAAGTAAAGCGAATCCTGAAACGGGTCCTTCAGCTAGAGATCTGATACTACTATGTCGCTGCTGGTGAACACTGCATGAGAATGGCGATTTGGCTTTTGTTCGTGCATAGCGCGTCGACTAGTTTATGACGCACACTAATCGACAATGCTTCATCACTTCTGCTGAGCTCTCGTGTTCACCGCGGAACAGAATGTTTGCTTGATTTTCATTTCATGCATGAAAGGCTCAGATAAAACGTAACGGACCCTACATAATGATACGGTAAGGCTAGCTTACAAACAAACAAAGACATGGAATCATGCTGGGTCAACAAGCAACTCATCAATATTGTACCGGCAATGCATAGAAGAGTAATTGAAATGATGGCTATTTCGAGTCCGAATTGCAATAACACTATTGTCATAAATTAGGTGCAAAATTTAGTATGAAATTCTGGTTAGTTCTTAGATCGCTTTGTATTTTAAACTACGATTTTTATGATTCCAGGGGTTGTGAGTCGCTAACCAGTACCTATATGTACGCCCTCTGCTAAAAAGCTCAATATTTCCATTTAATCTGGTACAGACGCGATAAATGTTTTACTTTTCAAAGCTCCGCAAGATCCCGTTATAGATCTCGCATCGTATCTTTATGAGTCGGATAAGCAGTTGCGCCACACCAAGGACTTGCTGATCTTAACGGACCCGGGCAGGTGACATCCCAGCTAGTAAGCAACTGGAGCGCATCACGGCGTTTAAGCTCTACGAGAATAAATTAAGCTACAGGGACGTGCCCCCTGTGGCAGCGCCAGTAAGAGTAAAAGATAGAGCAGAAAAGCATGGATCATGGTGGCCACAAAAGCGGCCTTTGTCTCGTACGGCCTGGTTCGCGTCGCGTTCGCGCTCTCTTTTTGTTGGCCAGATACATATGTTGACTTTGTCTTTGCTGACACCGGCGTAGGACTTGAAGGAAACACACTTGCTCGACTTTTTTTATCAGTATCGAGTACGCCCTCAGCAAAGCTTGGATCTTGCTTGGTAGCCCGCCATTTCCCCTTTACAGCTATAAGTGATGCTGTCACGCTTAATCTCCGACAAGTTTAAGCGTGATATTACATTCTCGGTTGCACGCGCTTTTGACGTAGTAGAAATTCAAGCAAGTCAGCTGGACAAGTGGCTCACTTTGCAAAACCACGATTCTGCAGCCCCTTCTCTCTGTGTATCTATGCATATATTTAGTATCGGTTTGCTTGAGTGCACGTCATCGATCATTGTAGCACTTCTTAATAAGATCGTACGACAAGCTCAGATGTGTGCATTTGAGATGTTGCAATTACTTAAGTGATTGAAAAACTACCGGCTCTGATTAATTCGAGCCTTGCGTTCTCCAGCAGTCCACACGTCATGCGAGTATGGAAGGAATTTGGTTTAGTGGCAGGAAGGAGCCGTACGCCTTCCAGCGGCCGTGGTACCGAGCAATACCGTCACAATCAATTATTATTGTGCAATATTTCGTGTAGGTGTCTGCTTTTATCTGAAATTTTGTAAGGAATTATGATTTTCATACGCTTCTTTTGATTGTCGTAATTATCTAATTTCAGTTATGGCGGCGCGAGGAAATGTACGATGTAACTGTGTACAAGTAAGCTCTAAATGCGCCTCACGTGTGCTTATCTAAGCAGTATCGGGCATCTATTCAATTTGCGAATGCGCACAGTGATGGCATCTGGAGCACGTTTTGGACGTCCAATGACAAAATTTTGACCGGATCCGTGGACGAAGTCGCCAAGTCCTGGTGTGATAAAGTTGATGCTCAATTAATATTGTTGAAAGCACATGATTGCTAATGTTGCAATAGGGATGTGACGAGCGATGCCGTGACCATCTCGCAGCAATACCCAGGCCACGTACTGGGTACGATCTCCATTGTAGGCAATAAAGCGGGCACACATGCGGTCACCAGCTCTTTAGACTGCCAAATTCGCGTGTTAAACCTCGTATCGGGTGCCGTGGAGAAGACCATTGATGCTGGGCCTGGAGAACTCTGGCAAGTAGCCTATAGCCCTGACGAAACTCAGCTCGTGTCGGGCAGTCAGCAAAGTAAGATCAATTTTTTTGACATTCAAGCCGAGAAGATCGTGCAGGAAATTTCGACCCAAGCAAAGTTTGTGCTCAGCGTCGCTTACGTAAGTTTCTGTAAGAAATCTTTACGTAAACATTTGAAAACTTTGATGCTGATTGTGGTGTTGTAGTCTCCGAACGGTAAGCATGTTGCGTGTGGTGGGTTTGACGGCTTTGTTGGCGTATATGACGTCGAGACTGGCTCGCTAGTTCACAAATACGAAGGTATGTAGCGATGGTAGAGTGTCAACGAGACCGAAGGAGCTTACAGATCGTATTGTGCTGATTTGTAGACCGCACCAAGCCTGTGCGCTCTGTGGTTTATGCGCCAGATGGAAAATTGTTTGCTGCGTCAGATGATATGCATGTCAATGTCTACGATGTGTGCGTAATGGAGGATCTATTTCCTTTATCGAAAATTGCATTAATGTTTTCGATGGTGTGTAGGACTCACGGCAACGCAGTTGCCACTCTGTCTGGCCATGTTTCGTGGGTGTTGAGTGTTGCCTGCTCGCCAAATGGCACACAATTTGCGACTGGGTACTTAAGACATTTTTTTTTGCCCATGTATCCTGCTCTTATTATGTGCTATCACACGTGATCTTGGAAATAGTGGTGCAGACCGCCGCGTTAAGCTTTGGGATATCGGCACAAGGCGTTGTTTGACCACCTTTGATACGCATACAGATCAGGTAAGTTAGTTTTGACTGTAAAGGAACCTCGTGGGCTGAGCGAATACGCTGTTTCTAGGTATGGAGCGTTGCGTACAACTCTTCAGGATCGCGATTGGTGTCGGGTGGCGATGATGCGCTGCTCCAAGTATACGAGACTGCTTCAACCATTTGAGCCTTTCTTTGTCATGCGCATTAACAGCCGAATAGGTGATATGCTGCTGCGTTGACCAGGTAACATTGACGTTCAACATGGGTGATGACAAAATTTGAAAAATATAGAGCATTTACTTGAAAACAGCTTCAAAGGGTTCAGGCTCTTCCACAAGCCATGGCAAATTCAAAATGTGATTCCTTTAGTTGATTCTATATCTAAAGATCTAGTTGTGAAAGATTTCAGGTGTGGGATAACGGGCTGCTCGTCAAATTTGATATCGCTGATCATCTTTCGCGCAAGAAGTCGATAAGCAATACTTAAAGATAGTATTTCTCCGGACAACATACGATACGAGACGATGTCTCTGGACCACAGCAACCCTCGTACCGTTTCCTTGCCATGTACCCATACGATCCAGCATCTGCCACCTTCTCCCAATTATCATCACAGTCGTCGTTATCGCCAACGCTCATCCTACTACCGAAACCAACCAATTTTAGATTGCAAAATTCACCATTTGGACTGTCTTCGAAAAGTACATTGCTAGCTCTTACATTCAAGTGCAACACTAAACGTTGACGTAGAGCCTGACATAGCAAAACAACACCTTACAAGCCACAGCATCAGGTATCAAACCATATTTGTAAATTCTGTCCGCTAGAGATCCACCATTGGCCTTGGTGTCTTCATAGAGATTGTTATACTGCGCGAGATATTGTTCTATTATGTAATCCTTGCGACTCAAAGCCATATTACGTGCAGTCGTTTTCAATTAAGCAAGACATTGATCCCCATACATACGCTTGACCACAAATTGTTCGTCACAGTCATGACAAAGGTGCCCGTCGAATTGGGCTGTTGTGAAATGTTTTCATGGCATGTCAGGCACTGCAGTAGCACTGCGAGTGCCACCCATTGGTTCAAGGTGGCATAGTCTGATCGTCGCTGCTCACTAGTGTCAAATTCCACAGACAGCGTGTCGTCCTTACGGACCCTCGAGCTCACTAAAACCAGCCGCTTCTCACCCACGATCCGCATTCTCGTATCCTTCCCGAGCAATAACATCCAATTACATCCGAAATGGCACACAATTTGCAAAACGTCGTAGGTCCTGACAGTCAACACATCAAATCGGCGATTTAGTAAAGACGAGCCACCGGCGTTTTGACACCCAGCCTGGAACGAAACGCGCACCAGCCAGCACGAGCTCAATGGGAAGAACTAAGTACGATATGTAGCCATAGGACTCAACATCGCCGTCATCTGTACGATTAGAGACGTCTATTTGCGACTATTTACTTGCTGACGCCGCCATGTCGACACTTCGGCACGCTGCCCGCAGTGACTTGCGTCGATTGATGAACCATGTTAGCGTTCATCGCTTTGTAAAAATGATCATTTTGAGCCAATAAGAGCACAACTAAACGGCCCCGGCTCGTACATAAAGTCACATCTGGCGCCGTTTGGCCGCGATCTTCTCTGCGGCATGGAGACGCGGGACACTGACGTGTCGATGCATGTACCAGGACTCCGTGGAACCTGCGGGCAGCGGACGAGTGAGGCGGAAGCTAAACACAGTAACGAAGGTTTTTTTCACGCAGTGTCTATTGCTATGCCCGCGGACAAGCGCAAACCCGAGCTGTTTCATCAACAGGCCGGTGAGTGCGAATACGACAGTGAAAGTGACTGCAATGACGAGACCGCCTCTCAGCATTATGTGTGGAGTGCGGCTTCTAGTCGACGCCGGAGCAGCCTGGAAAATTCGGTCGAGCTGGAATTTACACGCGAGATTGCCGGTAACTTGCAGGGCAGTATCATGGCCAGAATATCGACTCTCAGGGCGCTCTGTGATGAAGGTTTCATCACAGAAGAGGAGTACGAACGGTATGCAAGTAGCAAGCACATAGTTAGAGTCGATATGAACACTAACGAGCTTCCTTGTTGCTGTGTAGACGCAAATGTGTTATTGTGGACGAACTCACGTTTTCGTCGGTGGCACCTGCGTCGAGTATGTTAAATACAGTCACACAAAGGAGGCGCACATCGTTTCGACGCACAGAAGGTGCGGTACATTGTGGCGATTAGGAGCTACACATTCATTAATGACATTAATGATGCTGCTTGTAGGGTTGCCGCTCATTGTGCCCCATGCGCCAGACTTTCGGGAAATCAGCCCGGAAGCAGCTGTCAAACACATGTTTATTTATGCCACGCGACAGTGGAGCAGTACGCAGGTTTGCATTAATTTGGACGAGACACCGTTTAGCAAAGGAAGCCTGCGATTAGTGTACCATTTACAGGATCTCAGTAAGGATAGCGCTGCACGGCTTTCCAATGACGGGTGCTACACGGGCAGCTATGTGGCCAAATTAGCCATCGATCCGGACGAAGATCCACAAACGTACTTTAGGGACATTGAGTTGCAGGCTCACTGCGCACACTATGCGCAAGTGTACAACTCTTACACGCCACCCAAGCGTGTGGAGTTTGTTCCAGCGTGGGTGTTAGAGTTGCCTGAGCGGAATGGGGCATTGTGCGCAGTGGAGGCTTATATCCCAGGAGAGTACCGCAAACACAACAACAATTTTGGTTCAGTAAGCGACGATGAGCGTAATACGCCCCAAGCCTTTTCGCACTTTACATATGAGGCGTCGAACCACGAACTCTTAGCTGTCGACATTCAAGGAGTGGGAGATTTATACACGGATCCACAGATTCATACGCTTAATGGACACGACTTTGGCAAGGGCAACCTTGGTGTATTGGGCTTTCAAAAGTTTCTTTCATCGCATCGATGCAACTCCATTTGCCGCTACCTAAAACTTCCAGCGGTCAACCCCAAGTCTCGCCACGCTGATTCGGGTACCCTGCCTGTTCAGGAATTGATGAATCGGGACCGTGTACGTCCTACACATTTCGAATCACGACACTATTACGAAAACGCTCCCATGTTGCAGAAGTACGTGACTCAGTGCCGCGAGGTGGACAGCGAATTGTCTCCTGGTTCGTCTTGGATTTGTGCTAGGCGATTTCGAAAGCGCTGCAGTCGCCAAGTCTCTAGCTTTGGTCTTTATTGCAAAGCGCTTTTTTGCGGAGGCTGCTAATTTGACTCTTTTCATCGCAAAAAACAGTAGAGAGCGACATGCTAATATTAAAAACTACACAATACACTACCCAATCCAAAAACTTTAAAGACTATGCAGCCTTCTTGCCATACATAGCCTGATGTATTAAGTCATACAAGGTGTTTCCAAACGTTTCAATCGAGAAAAGTTTCTGGGCACGGAGTCTACCAGACGCCCCCATTTCAATGACTTTGGTGCTGTGTGCGGGACCATAAAGCTTTGCCATAGCCTCGGCGAACGCTTCTGGCTTCTGCTCACAGAGAAAGCCTGTCTCGCCGTCAGCGATGGACTCCAACGGACCACCTGAACTTACTGCAATAACAGGTGTACCACACGCCATGGCCTCGACAGGGACAATGCCAAAGTGCTCACGGTCAGGAGTGTACAGGACAGCATGGGCCTTGCGCAACAGGTCGAGTTTCATCGAGTTCGAGACGGACGTTCGAAATTCAACGTGTTTCTCGAGACCGAGCTTGTCAACCACTTCTTTGAGCTCAATAAAATGCTCTTTGTTCTCTGCATTAAGCGGATCGTATCCCCCCGCCACGATGAGCTTGACACACTGAAAATCGTCACTCGGTACTTTCTGGCGCAGCTTTGAAAGTGCTTCAATGGCCAACTGCACATTTTTTTTGCGCTCAAAGCGATTAAGTGACACAAATAGACCTGAGTCACGCTGCACATTCGCTTCTGCAGTAGCTTTATAAGCTTTAACATCCACTGGTGGGTACAGGACCCCCAGCGTTTTTGACTGTAATCGCGGAAACACCTCCAGAAAAATGCTTCGTGAGAAGTTGCTGTTCGCGACAATAATATCCGCTGAAGCGGTAGTGATTTCCTCTAAAAAGTCGAGCGGCACGCGATACAGACGCTTCCAAAGCGTGCCAGATCGAATACAAAGCAGCTTATCTGGAAAGTGGCCGTAGAAGAGCACAGGCTTGCCTAATGCTCGCAAGAACGGAATGGAGATGGAGACTTGGTCCACCACAAATACATCTACGTCATCAATGTAGAATACTGCGATGTACAGCGTCACAAAAAGCATACGCATTACCGCGCAAAGCGCGTAGAGCTTGCCTAGAATCGTGCGTGGAAGCCAATCGCCATGCACGCGCACGTGAGCAGCCAGCGGTCCGTGGCCACGTGTTTCTTCAAAGCAGTGATCTACATCGTGATGAGCGGTGAAAATGGTGACATGAACTTCACGCTGCTGCAGAGCCACCGCTGCATTTACCACGAGGTTTTCAGCGCCACCAATGCCAAAGTCTGGGTGCAGAAATCCTACGCGAAGCTTTTTATTCGTTCTCGAAGGACCAGCAGCCCGCAAAATTGTGCAATTAAGACCGTACACGAATGCCCATACAACAAAGACTAGCATTATGATCCAAGGGGCTGCGACCGCAGCCATCACCTGTGAGGAAGGGAACGCCATGATAGCGGACGCAATACAATTAGAAGGAAGATGTGGTATTTCGCGAAAATTTATCGATTTATCGGCTTTTTGCAAGGCAATTTTATGTCGCAACACACTATTAAAAAGCTTTAGTAACATTGAAAAGCAGGGACAGGAGGAATGACGGTCAGATCCCAGCGGCAAAAGTAGCCCTTCCAAAGCCTAAGCACCAAAAAGGCATTGGATAATTTAGAGCAAATGTCGAGATTCAAATCAATAAAATGCAACGCACTTGATGTTCTTGGAAAGCGTGCTTGGGGACAGCACAATCGTTTGCTCACTAGGTGCGTACATTTGGTTGGTAAAATGCTCACTTTGGCTGTTAATTTCGCTCCAGATTGAAATGACTCGGTGCTTGGCAAAAAAATCCTTCCTAACAGACAAAAACTCTGTTAGATCATAGATCACGGAGCAAAACGACATACATACCGTTGACGTTCGCAATCAAACATGAATGTGCCAAACTTGCACGAGTAGACGTGGTCAGCAAGTGTGAGCAGAAAGCTCTCATTGAATTCGCATTCCATCGGGTATTGGCGAATGTATTGCCAAACACAATCTAGCCAGAGCAGAAACACAGGCGACCGCTGCTCGTTTGCGACGTCACTTCGCGCGTGACCGCTTCGGAAAGCAAATTGGTGTCCAAACGCACACCATTCCTTCTCAACAAGAACCTGAAACCCCCGTAAAGTCCGATAGTAGGGATCAAGCATCAATTCGGCCAACGCGACCATCTGTGCCGTCCGGTCCCACCCATCGCTGCAGTGCGTTAAGACAGACATGCCATTGTGAACCGTGTGCGCCAACTCGACAGATGCCTTGAGAATCAGGCGCACATGACGTAGCCAACCTGAACTGTCGATTCGTCCGTAAAAGCTGCCTGACGCTTCTTCTTTTGTATTTTTCTGAGGCTCAAAAATTGTCGCCAGAGCAAGGTGCGATTGCCGCACAGAGTGGATGTTATCAATATTCATAAACAGAAGCTTAGATCCGCGGTAGTTGCTCGATATTTCAGTCCCTTTTCCCAACGCCTTGTTCCCTACCGCAGCAAGCTGACTTCGTGCATCCATGATCACATATTGTCCATACGCTTTCTTGTTACTTGAACAACACAGCAAACGAACAAGCAGCTCATCTTCTCCACTGCGAGCAGATTTCAAGCCGACGAGCGGTTGACTTGACCGAACAATTGTAGCTCCATTACTACGATGAACCCAGCTCACAACCGGTAGTCGATTGTGAGATCGAAACGCAGCTGCTGTCTTGAGGCGAGCATCTGAGATGTCTACAGGGACGACAATGTGTCGCGGATACGTATCGCACAGCGTATAGTCGGGGGACTGGTCAATACAGCGTAAATGTTCCGGATACGATAGTAATCCAATCCGTTCATATTCATGGCGAATGTCAAATTGCACTTCTTCAGACGGAGCCACAGTAGGAGAATACGCGAAGCAAAATGCATCCAGCAAGCTTTTCGGAAATGCCACAAAAGTCAAGCACTTGATGAGCTTGCTGTACTCGCTATAGTCCGCGATGGACAACCGCGCCACCTGTGTGTCCTTACAGCGAATCACGACTTTGTACGATATGTCGATAGCATCATTGTGAGCAACTTGCGAAACTTCCAGCAAAGCTGCGGGACTTGTCATCGAAAAAGTCGCACGAGGTTCCAAGCCATCGACTGAAACGATGGAGAGCACAGGAATTTGCCAATCAATTTCTCCATTGCCGAGCAGACGCGTAAAGAGACAACGATAATTTGTAATCAATAATTTTCCGCTAACGTAGTGAGACAGGCACGATCCATCGTGTGAAAGGACTAGTCGCCGAATACTCGACTCAACGTCAACGAAGCACAGTTCACCAGGCAAAAATTTAAGATGGATTAACTCGGACAACGCACTTTCCGACTTAGGGGATGATCTAGCAACGTTTGACATTTCAGCGAACTCAAAATCCTTTACACCATTTGCGTCATGGTCACAACCTACACCACTGCAGTGGCTGAAGCCCATGTATACAGGGCGGCCAATGAGTTGGAGACGGCGCTTAACTTCTTCTGTCGTCGCACCTATAATAGGGACGCCATTAATCGAATGAAGAAGGTCCCCAACACGCACTTTTCCACTAGCTTCGGCTTGACCGACTCCATCACTTCTTGCCGGATCTTTTGTAAACGTTTTCACAACAAGACGATTTTCATACGGAACCCCTGCAGCGGCCAAGACTATGCCAAGCGAACCTGCCTCAAATTGAACAATTTCTAATGACGTATCTGAACTCGCTTCGTTTTGTTCACCACTCTCGTTGTGTTGTATCTTTTCGATCATTGGGTCTTGTAAAATTCTGGCAAACTTTATCAACTCCACAGCACAAATCTGCTGTTCCAAAGCAGCATCATCAATCTTTTCCCTTTGGAACGCACGCATCAGGAGACGCAAACAGCCAGTGTTATCCGACTGGCGCAGCTGGGAAGACATTAAAAGCAGTTTTGCAACACAGATATAACGTAGTAATGGGAAGCCCATCCAAGCAAGATCCTCGCTTGTATTGGCCAGCTTTGGCGGCTGTAACAAATCGTTATCGGACTTGTCGGTCATATTGATCGCTGGAAAATTAATCACCACGCCGTTGTTTATAATCATCGCGTCCCAGATCGTCAATAATTCATTCAGAGCATACTCACGTGCAAAGAGCAATCGGATCCACCTAAGACAGTACGTCTCTGGAGCAATTTCTAAGTTTTGCAGGTGATAATACAATTGCGGATCCTTCTCGTGCAGCAATTCGTATTGGATATGCTGACACAATCGATGCAACGCCGGTTGTTTCTCTCGCGCTGTGTGACCGGATCTATTACCACTTTCGTCTCTTTCTGGCGAAAAACTATTAAACAGTCGACTATCGTCATTTGTAGAATTTTGTCTTGTCTTGACAATCTCATAGAATGGCTTGAGAAATAGCATTATGGCCTCAAACACCAGGAAAATGTCCGCTTCCACATGCTCCGGCAGCTTCTTGACTTGGTCTCCTTCCGTTTGCTCATCAGTAGAAGCGTGAAGAAAGGCATAGAGTACGACAGCCACCACGTCGTGCATGCCTTGACGATAGGCCACATCCGCGTGCAGCCGACACCACACAAACAGAACGTGGCGCAGCGTACTTAAGTATAGCGCATTCTGAAAGAAATTTTCATTGCCGGCTGGATACAGTCTGTCTAAATCCGTGTTGATCTCCTCTACCAGCGTTTCGTCTAAAAAGTACTGGCTCCAGCTTGAAGAGCGTCCTGAAGTCGAGTCCATAGTAGCCGCTAAGGCAGTCAGCGGATCATTACTGCCCGCTGCATCAATTTGAAAAACCATGTGCTGCTTCAGCCGCTCATAGCGCTCACGTTGCGCGGTGAGAGAATCGCCTTGAAGGCCAAATGCCGCCACCCACAGCGTGCCATGACTTGTCATGTTGAAAATACAAGCACCACATCGCCCCTCGGAGCGAACTTTAATTACAGCCAATGAAAGTAACAGAATACGCCCTGATGAAAAACAGGATAGAATGTGTTGAAAATTTCATAAATGCGTGGGAACTAACACCATAGGTCTGGCTTATTAAATAAGCGAAATGGAGCAACCTCTGCGCACGCGCTTGAATTTGCTCTCAATTTGGCGTTGGCGCAGCTTCTTCGGGACAACCTCGGATTTTTGACGAAAAAGTAAGTTTTTTTTAAGGATTTAACTATCGGGTCGAACCCGTACGGTTCAGGGGGCTCCAATTGTGTCAAAAAGTTATATAGAGCTCTTTGCTTTTTAAGCACACAGCCTCATAAGTATTCGAGCTTTCAGTCTTAAAGCAAACGCGGCGGTAACTGCGGGCACTATCGGTTCGCGTACGGCCATCCGTACTCGCATCTCAGCAAGGCCATGCAGAAAGACAATGCTTTGGAGCGGTGCTGAAGGTACTCCAGGACTCTTATGAAGCTCAATTTCTGGGGGTCGTATCACCTCTGAAGATGCACCACACAAAGTATTTAATGCTCTAACAGAGACCAACGGGGAACGCTGAGTCACGCCTTTCGAAGACCATGAAAGTTTTAATGAAATGATTTTTCATTTCGCTCGTAAATTGGAAAAGCCTACCATTTTATCGCAGTGGGAAACGCACGCCTACCTTTTCGAAAGTTGTGGTGGTCTACTGACGGCTCTGCCATCGGGCAATAATATGAGGGTAAGTGCAGCGTGCGCTCCGACAAATACTCACGTGGACCTTCGCTTTTTATTGTTTCGATGAAGCCTCAGATTGATGACAGCGCTATTGAACATAATCTCTACTTTATTAGTTAATGCTCACTTAACTTATTTCTCTTGAAATATGTTTTTTCAATTAATATGATCGCATCCCTTGGCTTACTGACCGACTTTTACGAAGTCAGTCAAATGTTTCGGTGAGTTCCTGGTCTTAACGTGGAGATCCAAGAGGAAAAGTCTTTTTGAGCATTTCGCACACTCCTGCTAGAAACGTTTGTGCTTCTAGAAGTTGATAAATCTTACATGTATCTTAGCTTTTTAACATAAAAGGGTTTAAAGCCCATACGTGTGATTAGCATTGTTGTGTGCAACATCAATTTCTACTTGTCGGCTCACTATAATAGCGCCGTGGTGCATATAATGCGCAGTATGACACAACTGCCCTTTTCCACTCAGACATCTGTCTCAGGATGGACCAATGCCAACATCATCACGCATATTTGTAAAAGCTTGTATTGTATTGTATTACGTTATCGCGTTGCCAAGTTATGCACGTGCTAGGCTCAGTCTGGCTAGTCCACGGCTTAATGTGGTGTCCGCATACGTCGGGTCTCGTTCGGCGGGCAGTGCAGCCAGCATCGAGGTCGTGAGGGTCTTCCATTATTTTGTTTAGTTCTGACATGGTAAGAGCCCAGGTGGTGCCCTGGTGCTGGAGACCGTCGCGTCGAGGGTGAGACTCGTTAGAGACCTGCAGATGCCCGAGAGCACCTGCCCGAAGCGCGTGAGCATTTAGCCCCCCCCCCGCTTGGAAGGAGGACGTCACCCCAACCTTCTCCGAAGATGTAAAAGCTTGGATTTTTAAAAAGCAAGTGGAAAATTGTGGCTCCCATCGTACTTTGGAGGCCATAATATTATAAGATTGTGCTCATAAACAGCCTTGGTGTTTGTTTCCAAGTTGTACAGATGACCCATGCACCATCTTTTCAGGCGGCACGCAAACGCCAAAAAGCTTTAATTGCTGCAAGGCCAAACACAAAGTCGAGACGTACATTTCTCTACACCTTGCTGAGGCAGGCAAGCTATGCTAAGGGATTGACGTTTTGGTGTCTAATTTGAGTCCCACACGCTCTCACAAAACACAAGTACATATGTTATGTAGTGAAATATCAGGAAAAGGGTTTATCTCGCTTAAATAATATTTGATTATGTTTCATGGGCCTTTGAAACAATGACTTAAGGGAAGATCGATTAGGTCTTCTTTTTAGTAGCTCGGACCGTCTACCCGCTCGGAGCGATGCAGCTTCGATCGCTATTGAGAAGCTAGTCACTCGAGTTTTGCATCTTTCTCGGCAATGAAAAACTGCACCAAGAGCCTCAAATTTTTATGCTTGTTGGATCCGTTCGTAGATAGAGCCTTTAGCCCTAGTATAGACGGCGATAAGTCCTTTCTGCGCGATGGTAGTCAGTATGCACATTGACTATGCCAGGTCTGCGTTTAACACTAGCTTGCCAACGTGAAATGTAATCATTGCAGTATATAATGATGCATGAATTATATCGCTTACAAAGAGCTTAAAGGCCAGAAATACTCTCCATTTTTTCCAGGGTGTACTTCATGGCAAGTACCTTTCAGTCATGAGCGGTTATTTTGTTCAAAAGTCCTGAAACATCGTCCCTATCGGGTTGTAGAAATGCTCAACTCATGGAAATGCTAGAAATGTCGCAAATGACGCGAAACAGTTTTGTTCTCATTAATACAGTTAGATCAAATCTACTTGGTGCACTCGAGTCCTCCAACGTCTTAAAAGGCCATTTCATCTTTGAGCAGTGAAAATTTGTTTTTCTCCAATGAAGTGATAGGCTTTTAACTTTACAAGCTTCCGTAAGCTGACCCATGGTTATCTCACCTAGCCTAATGAAAATAATTAAAAAAGAAGTTGCTCATACTGGCAATTCCCCGATAAGGGTACATAACATTGCACGATTGCCGTCTTTTGATATGTCTACGATATTTGACCCGCTAGATGAGCGCGCACCAAGATCGCTAATTCGATTCATAATTTATTGTCTGGTTGCGCACTTTGCGGAAGCACCACACTTGGCTTTGCAATACGTCTATATCGCCAGGTATAGAAGGTTTCTTCTAAATAATTGCTAGGCAACCGTGGCGCCAAAGATGGAAGTATAGACCTAAAAGGCCACACTTATTGGCTTTGCGACAATGCACAAAGCAAGATGAGGCGTCTTCTTAATTAATATGCGCGAGTGCAAATCATTTCGAGACAGCTCACATGTAAACAGAAGCTTACTCTCAATTAAAAAAAATAAGACTGGCTTGAAGAATGGTGCTTCATATCCCACGCCGATTGTCTGTCTCCGGTAGGTAGAAGGCAATAAGTGCTTCTTACATCCTTATATTAAGCAAATTTCGACTACCATCCACCACGGTCTTCAGATTTTTCAGCTACTTCAGCGTGTCAGCACAGACGTATTCTGATACTTATTTGTAGGCTTAAAGGGCGTGGATAGATAGACATGGACAGCTACATTGTCCGGGCCGTGAGTAAACCGGAGCGTTATATATTGCTTAAGCTGACTTCAAGAAAGGTTAGTTCACCTATCACAGATGCCTCTACGTCAAATTTGTATTCTGCACTTAGGCTACACCTAATACAAAGATTGCACTGCAAAACCTGCTTCTGCAGCTAAGGTTGCGCCTCTGGCAAAGGCTGCATCAGCCACAAAGGCTGACCTTGTGCCATGGGAGGTCGGCCTTAAGCATTCCGCTACTCAGACAAAGAAAGCTCAAAAAGATTTTCTTATTGCACCACGGCGATGACCGCGCGCCTATTGCTCTACTGCTTGTTGTAGTATGTATATATATATGCCTGTGGGCGACGATTGAGGCAGAGCCTGAGGATTATTTCAGGTAGGCTGCATATAAGCCTTGAAATAATGAAGACGCTGCCGAAATAACCCCATCGTTTAATGATGCTGGTCATCAAACGTTGGGGTTATCATGACATCTATAAGGCTTACTCACCGTGCGAAAAGTGTTTATGAGGAAGGACACATAATTATCAAGTGCAAAATTCGACCTGGGACGTGATGTCGCTTAAATGAAGGACCTGAAGGAAGGTGAGATAAGATCTGGTATTTTCTTTGCTATAGCTAAGTCCTCAAGTACTTATCAACGTGCTATGCGAAACATTCACCACCTGGTATTGACGTAAACTCAGCTAACAATTACCCCTGTGCGTGAATTTTTTTGTAAAACACGGGGTAGCTCGCGATACCCAGAGATCACCTTTCGATTCTCTTTAAGCAGATACATGTTACTAGCATGCAAAATGTTGATGACCGTAGCCAATTGTTCAATACTACCAACCCGTGGAGCTATGTAGACCGCCCGTGGAGCTTCATTTCTAACATTTAGGCGCCAATTTCAGCAGATTTTGTTAAGAAAAGACTTTGAAGACGCTGTCACGTCTGTCTTAATGCAGAAAACTGTACCTTTGATGCCACTTATAATTATTTCGGGCTTTTTCTCACCCGCCTTTTCTTTTGAAAAAGCACAGCAAGTTACGAATGTGTCGGATCGGAATTCCGTTGCGCTCAATTATGTGGCCGAAACCAATCGTTCTGCCCGTCACTTGGCCTCAGACTCGAGCTATTTTAGCCATAGCATATCAAGAAGCAAGTCGTTGTCCATGTTACATTTGTCAATTAGATTGAAACTGACTCAATTCGTTGATCTCATGAAGAGCATTAGTCATTCTATATTAGTTAGTGGAAATGCCTTTGTGTTTCGGCAAACTCTCGCGATGATTTTTCATCCCCTCGTTATTTGCGGGTACAGCTAGCAATTCACCGCTGCTGGTCCTTATTAACATCTGTTTTGCTTCCAGGAGCTAAAATATCATGGTCATGCACCTGTCATGAGAGCTAAGCTCGTCATCTGCCGAATGGCCCACCCCTACTGGCGACAAAAATATTCTGACTTCGAGTTCGCGGCATTCGCCAGCGACTCATCAAAGCCCGGCAAAGCCAGAACTGGTGGCTCTAGAACTTCTCAACTTCGCGGTGAAGAAGCTTGGGAAACGGCTTTGCAATAAACGTGTGCAGATATCTTTCTGTTTCGATGAATACTCAGAATCATGGCGTTGACAAAGCAGCAACGGATTCTCCAACAACGTTCGTGCAATAAGCAGCAATTAGCTATTAAGCTTCCTTTAATCGTTCCGACCTATTTAACATTGTAAAGCTTGGCTTGTCTAGAACGCAGAGCTTAAATGCGTAGCCAATCATAGTCCGCGCAGCGCATTCGGTCAGGTCATGCAATTGTGCTCTAGTATAGTACGGGCTTGCTAAAAAAGATCAGATGATAAACTCATTGACGATGGCAATTCAATCGATCTTTCTACGAAGAAGATTTAGGTAGTTATAGAAAACAAAGAGACGAAACGACACTATTGATTATCAAACCGACTGATTGTTTTCTACTTTGAGCTAATAAGTTGCCGTTCGCGCTCAGAATAAATCTTCAGCATCACATTGTATTCATTAAATTACTTCAAAATCGAGCTAATTGCTTTAACATACGGTCTAGTCGTGTCATAAATCTCAAAGGGTGCAGAGGCTCCTTTTTCTTTTCCATGTCATTCGGTGGTCCATACACGAGGTATTATAAGAAAGTGAAGTAGCGTAAGCTTGAAACGTGGTTTAGGTTACCCAGAGAAAAACGCCAGCATACGTTCCACTAAGTGTAATTTTCTTCAGTGTCGATAGAATGAAAGGCATTACCCTCCACATCATTGACAGGCGACAGTCATAAGTGTGCTCGTCTAACGAAAATATTATTTCAAAATCACTGAATGGTCGTATTTTATTGCACATCTCCTTTGTACAAGACGCTGTGTAATCTCGTCGCACTTGATAGCTTGCTGAGTCCCTGATCCAGCAAAAAGCTTAACTAGGTTTTTTTTACGTTTTGGAAGAGGGTATTTTGGACCGGCCCTACAAGAAGCTTACGCTACACCTAATTTTTAAGTGTTTATAAGAGCCAAAGACTGTGGTTCATCCTTTATCAAAGAAATTAACACTTGAAAAAGGACAAAACATGTTCAAAAGCACTGGCAAATTGAGTCGGAAAGTGGGTCAGTAAACCAACCGGTATGCTATGGAAATCGAGCGTTTAGTGTCAGAAGGCATAAGGTATTAGTGACTTTAACTGTCCGGTCATTCTTGTTTCGACTGCTTCGGGTTCCTGCTTAGTCATACTTTAACAGTGCACTCGTCCCCAACCGCTTTGGAAATACCATTCGGACCAGGAGGCTTACTTAGGCCACAAAAAGCAAGTATAGAATTTTAAAAACTTTAAGCCAGCTACTTCGGGTCAACGAGACTGCTTTATATCTACATCTGATGTAAGTCTCGTTCTTGCAGAAACAGTCATCGAAGTTTGCAGGAATCGGCTGGTATCTATCAGCCGAGCAAGCGCATGGCTCCGCACCGAACGAATGCAGATGGCCATGCAGCGGCTGTTAGTGCCCATAGCTACCAATGGAGGGTGGGGGCTGCGAACTTTTTTGGCTGAGCGTTTTAAGCGGCCAATCAAGCCTGGAACTCACTACAAAAAAGCGACTTTTGTACGCAACTAGGACACGAGTGGCGGTTAATTTAATTGGATCACATGACCAATGAAGGACAACTCCTTCTTAAGGCATCGAGGCTGACCCCAAAATGTATTTAACGCACGAGCACTTTGTCACTCAGGAACTACTTATCATAGAGGAGACGAAACCAAAATTTGATTCAGTACCAAGAGAACGCACATAGCTCTGATGAGGACATAGCACTTCCTGCACCATATTTCTTTTGTATAAATGCCACTCGAGGAGTATTATGTGGGAGCCCTCTCAACGCGTAGAATAGATGAGCGCACTGATTAGAGCTATGGCCTCCATCGGGACTGACAATCGCTTTTGCGGTTTCTTTGCTCAAAGCTATGACCAATTGAACTTGCCGTTTTGTAGGTAGGAAATTAATGGCGGCCTCTCATTAATTGTCTGTTGAATGTAAAACAAGTCTTATTGAGTGATGTTACATAAAACTGAGCTGTTGTGCTAGCTTCTCAATTTGCGCTCAGCTCCACACATTAAATTCAGGAGAACCGAACGTGACATCTCCCTCGGCCACAAGCTCCAAGTCAGTCATCATGGAATCAGCCAGGGTCGCCCATTTTTTGACACCTAAACCAGATCAGCACTCCAGTCAACGCAGCATTTCTGCACGTGAAGCAAGTGTAACTTCAGTCGTTTGCACCCTTTCGCCGCAAGAATCGGTCATGACAGCAGGCGATCCACGCTAAGTGACGCGGACGCAATTCCAGCAAATATGGACGTGGATGAGGATCCCGCTCCTGCTCCCCCGGTTGCTGCGTCAAGTGCCTCCGGTACCAGTCCTCCTATCGGTCATATAGATGCTATTCGCAACGCTGTGACGCTCCTGCAGCGATTGCTGCCCAGATGCGCGTGGAAACTCCCAAGCATCTCGCGAGTGAGTTCAAAGCTATTAAAGTGCTCTACGACGATGGTACGCCGTGGTCAAAAATTGCTCCCAGCATTGCAAGACACGCAAAGCATACATAAAGCTTAAACGCCAAACCATTCAGCTATTGGGGGGCTTGTTCAAGTTTAAGGAGTCTGATGTCCTGGAAGAGAAATACTTCCTTGACTTTTTCAGCAGCGACAGCAATCTTGATACTAACCGTATGATAAAGCGTTTTTTTAGCTTGGCTGCCGACTTCTGTACGACACCTTCTGCGAAGTCAATGTTGCGACTGGCGTAACTACGGCTACGTGGCGTGTGTATTTTTTGTCGACGCCCTTATAAGCGCGCTCAGAAGTGAGGGCACTGTGTGTGATAAAGTTATGTTTGGGGGTCGCCTCCTGCAGCCCCATGGGAAGAATGCTCCGTTCTCATCTGAGCGATTGCCGTTTGAGTATCGTTCCGTATGCTCTCGACATAACCGACCACCCACCGTTGCGTGAGACTTCGGTCTGGCCCATTCCAGTCTAAGCCCGTTCTCGTTCGCGCCAGTATACACAGCCTGTTGCCCGTCCATTTGACTCTACGTTGCAGTGTGCAGTTTTCACTCTAGCCCCGACACCACCAACGCAGCCCATGTCCACGGCACTTGCCGTGGTACCAGCTCCGTTTGTGGACCTCTCGTTGAGTAGCCAATCAAGCATTTAAATGTTCCTCCTCTCCGCCCTCCAGCGCTACTCTCGACCGATACTGCAATTGTGGTTCGTCGCAAAACAAGCAAACTCGTAGCTCGGATGACTTTACGATATGATCAGCAAAGTACGCCCCAAGGATATGCCTGGTGTTAGTACCAGCAATTGTTTCAGTGTGCTGGAGGAGACGGAATAACAACTTGTTGATTGACCTCTTGATCTAGACGCAAGAATCAACTTTCAAATTGAGCCGATGGTCGTCCTTCTGTCAAGAAGTCGACTGAGGCCTCGCATTTCTTGACCAAGCATCGTACCAAGATCGTCGAGACCACTCAGCCCGTTCGGTGACAGAAACGGCAGAATCTATGGTTGGTGACGTTGCCGAAGCGAAATTGGATCTTTTTCCAGATCGTGTTGTAATGGAAGGGGCTCGCGTCCAATCTGCGCACAAGGTACTCAATTCAGCGACGAATGCCGACAAGCTGATATAGTTTGCTCGTCAATCGCCGCTAGCGCTAAAGCGCGCTGTCGTCGAGCAGATGCGTGATAATGATTGCAGCTTTCAAGATGTCGCTCAGCTCTTGCTTCTCAGTCGTATCCTCGCAGCTTCGCAGCCAAGTACTTACCACACGAATAGGATAAAAATTATCGGGTGTAATCTGTCTTCGAAGCGCAACGATCAAGCCGCATGTGTTGCTTCGCTATGGAATACGACGCCTGAAGTGACCAACAGCGCGGACAGTGGGTCACCTTGCCTCCCTTGGCGAGAAGGATGTAGACCTGGAAGGATGTTGCCATTGATCATAGCCTTGCTTTTGGGTCCGTTTAGAGAAGACGTACCCATACAATAAATGCACAACCACAGTCCATACGTTAACGGAACATATAGTCCCAACTTACACGATCATATGCCTTCTTAAAGTCGAGAAACACCGCATATTTCTTTGCATCCAGATCAGTCACCAGATCTTGCAGATCAGAAAGGAAACGAACATGTTGTTGCATTGGCCTTCCCTCGACGAATGTCTTATGGTCTAGGTGATTGAGCATGCTGAGTACCAACTGCAGTCTAAATGTGAGCGTCTTGGAGAGAACTTCAAAGTCGACAAAAATCAAGGCGATAGGCCGATTATTTTCCGGACACATACGCTCGCCTTTCCTTTCCAGGAGCGCGATTGTAGATTGACGTTGCAACTGGGAGAGGCGACCCGATTGCAGGTGGTGGTAGAACACAATGCACAGACATTCACCGAAGATCACCGGGGCGACTTGGTAGAACGCGGCTTAGAGACCATCCAAACCGTGCGATGAGTTGGGTTCTATTTCCTCAGGGAGTCGGCGATCAATCAAGTCCAGTCGTTTTGCCCGTGCATGCGTATCTGACACCGGCATACGCCATTAAACCTTACCGGATTGCCCATGACAGAACCCCAATGTTCCAGGAACTGGAGCGTAATGTCTTGCGGTGTTGAGGACAGATAACCATCGGGCAGCCAAACTTCTTCGATCAATACACGATACGCATTGTAGTCCAATGACCGAAAGAAAAATCGATTCGACGTCTTTGTGTGCCGGCTTGGAAATCAAAAGCCGTGTCGTTGTTGTACTGGCTTGTGTGCGTGAGGCATCATGGTGCTCGCGCAAAGCGTGCTAAAATACATGCTTTGACGCAACATCACACTGCTGCTTGTATCGCGTCGCTGCTGCATCAGCACTGCGTTCCGCATCCACAAGTGATGTGTTGCTTTCGCGTAGATTTGCTTGGAGCTGCTGGAGTAGGCGCTCCATGCGTTGTTTCCACTTTTCCCAAACACGACCAGGATTGGACGACACACGAAGTTGGCTTAACACGTCGGTTGCTTCTCACTCAATCGCTTGAACCACCATCGGGTACTCCAAAAGATAAGCCGCAAAATTTTAATAACCGCGACCATGCGCCTAAACCCCTTGACGAAATATCACTGAGTGAGCAGGATGATCGCCAGCATGCATAGGCACAAAATACTTGAAATCCTTGTATACGTTTTCAAACAGACCATCCGATAAGAAAATGTAGTCTAATCGATTCTTGCGTGGCTGTGGTTCCGTGTAAACGCGAGCACTATCATATTCCACCCGCCATGCATCTACTCCACCCAGCGTCGCGAGCCGTAAACGTGCGTTGTCTGAATGTGAGGGGACGTTGTTTGCACCTAATGTCGAATCCATGAGAATGTTGAAGTCACCCATCACAAAATGACCGGCCTCGCCTTCAAACGTCGCGATGGCGTTGAGGTGAGCGAAGAACCGCTGTTTCGTTTGTTAATTTACTGGCGCGAATACGTTGTGCACATACAACGATGCACCATCCAAATCGAAACGCACAACCAAGTATCGGCTGGGTATAGAGAACTTATCTACCAACGCGGCGCTAGCGTGACCTAGAAAATCGGCGCTCTCCACTATCACGACTCCTGCGTTACGTGCAGATCTCGCGTGCTGACTGGTGCTGTTGTTTTCACATACAAACATCGTGTGCTAAAACGAGGCGTTGAGATGGAACTTGAACTTGGAGAATTGCGCTCGGTCACAAAATTTGGATTCTTGAATGCAGTAAATGAAATACTTGGCCAAAAATCTCAATAAATAGATGGCCACTCTTCTTGATCCTGTAGGTGTTAGCCGATAACGCAGTTACACCGTTCCACGAGATCTCCGCTGTTGGGGCGACGTTAGTTGAGCAGGGGGCCAGCCACCAGGCTGGTCTGTCTGTCAATTAGCTGGAACTTAAGAACAGCACTTTTCAGATCAAGATAGCCGTAACCTTTTACTTCATCGAAATTATCCAACAACGAGTCTTGCCACTGCGAATGCTGCAATTATTGCATACATAACTCACCGACACGCTAACTCAACAGTGCTAACAGCATGTTGGGGTGTAGCAGACGGGCGTGATGCACAGGGATCTACGCAACCGTGAGTCCAGAACAGCGTTAAAGCCAATAATCCTTATGGACGAACTTGGGCGGTACGCATGAGCACCAAGTCAAAGAATGATAAGACCTTCGTGGCTTGCACAATATCAGATTGCTCATGCCGATGCATAAAAAGATGCACAATTTTTGTCATAGAAATTATTCAGCTATCTTGAAGAAATCTACAAAACAAGTATAATTGGTCGTTTCGAGCAAAGCCAAGACGGCCCATCTATGTTTGTGCTTTTTAAACACCCATTGGCATGGCTTCAGTGGCCAAGGCCGCTAGCTTTGCATTTTTTGCTTTTATTTTAAGTAGAATATGTTTTTCTCAAAAAGTAGGAAGATGCATGAGCGACACACCCTTAAAAAGTGGACTTCAAGTGGCGTATTTAAATCTCCTTTGCAACGGCTTTTGTGCATTCTTGCAGGACCTGATCAAGCGGCTTTCACGCATTCTGTGATGGACACAGTAGATCCTTTGCAAACCAATGATCTGACAGAGCGAGTAAATCGCGTCGTCGAAGATGTGTTGCGCAGCATGCGAAATTACGCCAACGGAAGTGTAACGATGCCTTAGCAACGCTACAATCACGACGTCCTAAAGCGTTTTGGCATGACCGATGTTGAGTTGTTGGCTTGTTACCATGTACTTAATTTATTGCAGCAGACCACGAGTGAATGGCGATCTACTCTTTATTACTTTGCTGCAATCGTCTGCTTTTACTGTATCAGAGCATTGTTGTGCTTTTTCATTTGCTGTGAGTTGCTGGAAAGCTTAAAAAAGCATGCCGACTGTTTCATAAATTGGCTCAAAGTGAATCTTAAGTCCAGATCCGATGCGTTTATATGTTTAATCGAGCAGGCCGACGTAAATTCTAATGGACTAATCATCATTCCTCGGGAGGGTACTTATTTAAACTGTAGATGAGCAATTGATAGCAATCTAGTGTTGCATGCACAACAATCAATACGTGTAGTCACCACACCACGAGTTTGCAGTCACCGCGATCGCCAGGGGAAACCTTTGATTCCAACAAACATGTTCCTTAAACAATTGTTGTGCGAATGCACAACAACACTCAAAATATACATTATTTCACTACCTCACAATAAAAAAGAAAATGTGCAACAGACTCTGAAAAACAATCGTGATATCAAAGGACGCTCAATCTAAGACCCAGCTGGGTCGTTAAGTAAACCGTGTGGTCCAAAGTAACGTAAGCTTTGTCTAATATAATTATTTTAATTCACTGCTTTCGGGTTGTGATCGTCGAGCAAAGTCGTTAAAGCACACACGTCTTATGAGAATGACCGACGTATCGACTTGTCGGAAGCGTGGCAACACATTTCTTAAAGTTTGAAGTTGAGTCCTATGTTCCCTAAGGCTGCATTGCCCTTCCATCGGAAACATGAATCACACGACATTCGAAATGATAAGCAACGCATCATTTATATCGACTACCCCAACTGGCTCTAGTAATACTGCTACTGTTGGCGGTTAGGAGTTGGTGTTGTCAACGATGCCAGTCAAGTGCAGTTTGCTACAGTTGCTGATTTCTAGTCGATAGCTTGTTGGCGCATTGGGCTGGATGGCTGTTTTCGCTGTTAGTGCTGTTGATAAAAATGGATAACTAGCATGGACCGCGTGAAAATCACTGGTCGATGAGACAGTAACGGCCTTGCGCTGCGCAAACAGTGCCTTGTATCTGTTGCAAGAACTTATATCAGACCCTACGATTCAAACACCACTTTTATACTCAATAATCGCTCTATCTCCTGCTGAGACCGGCCAAGAACAAAATCTAGTATTTGACGAGTATCCTCTCCGAGCTTACGCCCAGCGAACCGCGTAACACCGGGCGTCGCTCTCAGCTTCGGTAATATCGCAGGCACTTTGAGTTTTCGAGTGCAACCTCTATCCATAATTTCTACTTCTTCAAACATATCGCGATGCTGGTACTGTGGGTCCCTCACCATGTCTTCCACGGAGTACACTGGACCTACCGGAACGGCTGCCTTCTCCATTATAGAAACGACCGCATCCAAGTCTTGCGAGGCGGTCCAAGCCGCCAATGCGGCGTCAATCTCAGCTTGATGTTTGACACGATCACCGTTCGTGCGATATTTGCAGTTATCCGCCATATCATCTCGGCCGATAGCTTTCATGAGTCGAACGAACAACGCGTCAATATTGGCCGCAAGAACGACGTTCTTCTTGTCTTTTGTGATATACGTATTAGAAGGCACGATTCCCGTAATTGTAGACCCCGAACATTCGCGGATAGAGCCTGTATAGTCATACTCAGGGACAACCGCCTCCATCAGGTTAAACATTGACTCGTATATTGCTACATCAACGACTTGTCCAACACTGCTCCGCCCAGCGGTAGCTTCTCGCTCACGACCGAGAAGTGCAATCACGATTCCAAGCGCTGCATGGATTCCAGCAACAGTATCGCCCATACTAAGATTCGGACGAACTGGCGGGCGATCAGGGAAGCCATTTACATAACGAAATCCACCCATAGCCTCACAAACGGACGCGAATCCTGGTCTTGACGAGTAGGGTCCGTCTTGTCCAAAGCCCGACACTCGCGCGTAAATTAGTTTCGGATTGATCGTTTCAAAATGAGCAGGCCCGAGGTTCCACTTTTCCATACGGCCGGGTCGAAAATTTTCAACCAGCACGTCACTTTGTACAATAAGCTCCTCAATCAATTTGCGACCTTCTTTCTTGTTTAAATCGATGGCTATTGAGCGTTTGTTACGTCCGAGAGAATACCACCACAGCGACGTCTTAGTCGAGTCTTGCTCACGGTAGTCGCGCACTTGATCACCAGTAGGGGGCTCTACCTTGATCACATCAGCGCCAAAGTAGCTCAGTATAGTTCCGGCAAAAGGTCCAGCAATGAGTTGACCGCATTCTACGACTCGAATACCGCTCAGAGGCAGAGGACGGCTAGTCTCATTCAATGCGCCAGCACTAAGAGTCGTGACACAGCGTCGTGCTTTAAGCAATGACGGTAGTGCCGGCAGACGCATAGAAGAGATTAATGCGCAAGAAACCATTATTGAGCGCTGTCACTATTTCGAATTAAGCTGGATTTATGGAAAAATTGCTGGTGCTTGGAGAGCGTAGTAGCTGTGCGAACATTTACTTGTCATCAGCCTTCTATAATCAATACGATTACTTAGTTGTACGACGGGTGTCGAGTGCGTACCTAATATTGGCGGCATCTGTAAAGCAGATGAACGTTTTCTTTGTGGCAGATGACATTTCAGTCGGTGCATAGGCATCGGCGCATTGTTGGAGCTCTAGAAGCCTGCTTTTACAGGAAAAAACGAAGTAAGAATCATATAATGTCGTGGTTGGTAAAAGACCTTTTCATGCTAGAAACTGGGGAATGGGAAGATGATACGGCGGGTAGCACTACAAAGCAACTCCACTCTAGTAACTCATTGCCATCGGTCCGCTTTTTAATGTTCCGCTTTCGCTTGCGATCAATGCGCTCCTCTTGAAGGGTTGTAGTCATCGCATATCCGTAGATCAAGTCTGCTGTCTCATTGAAGTCGGTGGAGATGCGAGCGTCACAAATTACTTTCCACGCTGTTAAGCCACGTTTAGCCACTAAATCAGTCAACACCTGCGGACAGAGCAATGCTAGCTTCAGAAAAAGTATGCTTTAGCATGGTGAAGCGATCCTGAAAACCTCTTGCGTTCCAAGCGAAAGAGCAAAGTTATCCATTTCTCTGGTCTTGTTAATGAAGCAGATAATGACGCTTTTAATCTTTGCAATCATTTAAAGACGCAACATTTTAACAGTTCAATTTTGTAAAAGCAATATTCCTGTAATGAACTCCAACACAACGTAAACGAGTTACCTCTTGTATTGTATTACGTTATCGCGTTGCCAAGTTATGCACGTGCTAGGCTCTATATGGCTAGTCCACGGCATAAAGTGGTGTCCGCATACGTCGGGTCTCGTTCGGCGGGCAGTGCAGCCAGCACCGAGGTCGCGAGGGTCTTCCATTATTTTGTGTAGTTCTGACTTGGTAAGAGCCCAGGTGGCGCCCTGGTGCTGGAGACCGTCGCGTCGAGGGTGAGACTCGTTAGAGACCTGCAGATGCCGGAGAGCACCTGCCCGAAGCGCGCGAGCATTTAACCCCCGCGCTTGGATGGAGGGCGTCACCCCAACCTTATCCGAAAAACGAGTTACCTCGTTTACGCAAAAAAATGGTGAGTCCAAATTGTCCCATTTAGCACTAAACAATTTTTATTCGGCATAACCGGCCTGGGCAGGTGCTTTTGGGCATTTGCAGGTCTCTAACGAGTCTCACCCTCGACGCGACGGTCTCCAGCACCGGGCGCCACCTGGGCTCTTACGAAGTCAGAGCTAAGCAAAATAATGGAAGACCCTCACGACCTCGGTGCTGGCTGCACTGCCCGCCGAACGTGACCCGACGTATGCGGACATCACTCTATGCCGTGGACTAGCCAGACTGAGCCTAGCACGTGCATAACTTGGCAACGCGATAACGTAATACAATACAATACAACATGTGAGCTACATGTACGATCTGTATCAGAGCTGCCAGACTGAGCCTAGCACGTGCATAACTTGGCAACGCGATAACGTAATACATTACATTACATTACATAACCGGCTTGCCGTTGTATTCATAAATTTGTTGGAATAATCTCTACGTAGTTTATTCCCTGGAAATTAAATAAGATCTCTATATTGGAATATTTCTTACCACCTATTTCTTAGTGTGTCACACTTTAAGATTGGTATATATTGGGACATTTTACGAACCTAAGAAGCTAGTTTTTCTTATAATATGTGATACGAAGTGGTTGTCCGATTTGTTTGTCAGTGCCGTTTTGATTTTGAGTGGTACTGCAAGACTAGAAAATATGGGTTCGAACCAGCGCATGTCCTTACATTGCCAAATGTCATATTATACAATACAAACTATTTTCACGCCAGGATGACTCTCCACGCGTCTTACTACCATTGCTTGTCGTCATCGGTAGAAAGAACTAGTTAATTTATACGTTCTTGGCCCGAAGGAAATTATATCTTTCTATGAAAAGAGTTTGGATAGTCGATGCTAAATTATTTCTGACAGGATATGGGTTTTGCATACGGTAGTCATTGAAAGATCATCCTACTCAATTTCTAATGACCATCGCCATCTTTGTGCTGCTCACCTCAGCCTTTGTGCTAGCAAACACGGCCAAAGTGCCCATTTATGATGAAAAATTACCAAACATGCATTCACCACTCGTACCGCCATCGATGGACTTCGCTCCTCCTTCCCAAATTCGTGTCGCGTTGGCTGGAGAAACGAAAGTGACGGACTTTTCAGCTCCGAGGGCGTCAAAGGAGGTGGGTACTGATATCTGGTTGGGCATGACAATATCCTGGGCAACGAAATCAAAGACTATGACGTCGATGGTACGCTTCGGATTATCCAAGGATGATTTGTCGACGGTGCAGCAGGGCGAAGAACCGTGCGAGCAGTACGAATTCTGCTCGTACACATCTCCTTGGCTGCATCATGTGACCATTCCAGGCGAAAAGCTTACGCCAAAGACTCTTTACTTTTGTACGTCTTTCATAATGACTTTCGATTACAGTTGTTAAAGATTAATTATACGTTCTAATTGGTACTATGTAGATCAATGCGGCGACCAAGCTGGTGGATGGAGTGATGTGTATTCGTTTACGACGGCTGTGTCTGTCGGCAGTGAGACCCCGCAAATGTTTGGTGTTGTGGGAGATCTGGGGTAAGCTAAAAGACGTCTTTTAGATTGCGTACGTCATGCTTATGACGCTTGTTTCAATCTTTAGTCAAACCGAGTATTCGGAGCAGACCATTCGCCACCTGTCTAAATATCACTCAAACATCAGTGCCATCGTCTGTGCTGGTGATTTGTCATATGCAGACAGTGATCAGATTCGATGGGATCGATGGGGTAAATTAATGGAGCCGCTAATTGCCCGCATGCCGTGGATGATTGCTGCGGGTAATCACGAGGTGGAACTTCCTTGCCAAGCGAAAGTGAGCGAATTTGTGGCCTATCAGACACGATTTCGCATGCCGTTTGACCAGACGAATCAGCTCCAGCGACACAATTTATATTATGGATTTCGAGTCGGCCTTGTGCACTTTATTGTCCTATCGCCTTATGTCGACTCAACTCCCACGTCGTTGCAGTACAAATGGATGCAGCAAGAGCTTTTACGCGTTGACCGCAAAGTCACGCCGTGGTTGGTTGTAATCATGCACGGACCATGGTACAACAGCAACACGGCGCACCAGGGCATCGAGCCGCACACGATCATGAAAAAACACATGGAAGACATTCTTTACCGTCACAAAGTGGACATAGTGATGGCAGGACACGTCCACGCCTATGAGCGCAGTCATCCAGTCTATAAGGAAGAGATTGTGCAAGATGGCCCAGTCTATATCGTACTGGGCGATGCTGGTAACCGTGAAGGTCTAGCGCCAATGTATTTCGACCCACAGCCGGACTGGTCAGCCTTCCGTCAGGCCAACTACGGCTTTTTACTGCTACACGTGGCAAACCGCACGCATGCGAGTCTTCAATGGTTCGAGGATCGGGCAGAGGGTGAAGCTTTCCTGCGCGACAGTGCAGTCTTGACCACGTCCAAGTACCGGTCTTGCTAGATGTTAAAGTATCAGGCACATTGTAGTCCCTCGTCAAATTACTCTATTTTTTTACATTTTGAAAATTGTTCTAATTTCGTCCAATGCGCTGGTAGCTTCTCGATGTGCGATCTAGGCCTTTTCCGCCAGAATCGAATAAAGGATGACAGCAAAAGTGAGCGTCAAGTGGGGCAAGCAGGTGTTTCAGGATGTGGTGGTCGACAAGTCAGCGCCTGTGGCCGTGTTTAAGGCACAGCTATACACACTCACGTCCGTCCCTGTCGAGCGCCAGAAACTTATGTCGAAATCGTGGAAAGGAATGCTTAAGGACGATATGGATCTTTTGACGCTCGATAAATTGGTAGATGGTGCGGGCGTGATGCTTATGGGATCGGCTGAAGTGGTGGAGAAGCCTAAGGAACCCACTGTTTTTATTGAGGACATGACCACAACCGATATCGCGGCTTCGGGCACTATCTACCCTGCGGGTCTCGTAAACTTAGGCAATACGTGCTACATGAACGCTACGCTGCAGTGTTTGCGGCCTGTGAAAGAGCTGCGTGAGGCACTTAAAGCTCATTCTGGTGGTGTTTCAGCCGATTTAACCAACAACTTTACCACAGCACTTAAGGATATGTATGGCCAATTAGACGGTAGCTTGGATAGCATTGCTCCGTCCATGTTTGTGTCAGTGCTGCGTCGCGCGTACCCACAATTTGCACAGCAGTCGCCACGCAGTGGCGGATACATGCAACAAGACAGTGAGGAATTTCTTTCCACGCTTTTTGCAACGCTGCAGCAGACGCTGACGCAACCCGCGGGAGGTCTGAAGTCTTTAGGACCAACAAATAATGTTGTCGATGCGTTATTTGGTTTGGAAATGGTGGAAAAACTCGAGTGCACGGAGAGTGACTTGGAAGCAGTCGTAACAAAAAAGGAAAAAGCACTGAAGCTCGTATGCAACATTACTATTGAGACTAATCACTTGTCGGACGGCATTAAGATTGTAAGTGAATTCGAAATCCGAAGCCAGTGTAAATTTAACAAGAGCATGCTGTTTCCGGTGAATTCACAGGGACTGACAGGCACGATTGAGAAACACTCGGACGTGATGGGACAAAATGCGGTGTGGAAGAAGACTTTGAGAATAAATCGCCTACCAAAGTATTTATGCGTGCAATTTATGCGTTTCTACTGGAAAGCAACACCCGAAAGCCGTGATCACACTGGTGTGAAATGCAAAATGCTGCGGGTTAGTTATAATGTTGTTGTTCTGGAATGTTGATATGATGGACTAATATTTGTTTCTTTATTGCAGCCAATTAGCTTTCCCATGACACTGGACGTATACGACTTTTGCACCGACGAGTTGCAGGCCACAATGAAGATTTCTCGCGACAGAAATGCTGAAAAGATATTGAACGAGTTTAAGGACGCAAGTGCTCCTAATTTCATGTCGTGGATGTCTATTTCATTAATATGTAGATGGTGTTTTATATAGAAGTCGGAGGGTGAGAAGAAGGAAGAAAAGGCAGAAGAGAAGAAAGAGGCCGATGGCGATGATGCAATGGACGGTCTCTCTGAAGAGGACAAAGCTGCTCTTGAGTCTGCCCGCGCGCTTTCAATGGGAGCTAAATCTCCTGGCGTCGATCTTCCCATTGATTTCCAAGTACGTCAATCAATATTGTCGTCCAAGTGCCTGGAATTGAAATTGTGGTTCGTAGGGAAACTATGAGTTGTATGCGATTCTAACGCATAAAGGCCGATCGGCTGACTCGGGTCACTACATGGCTTGGGTGCGCCACGAAGGCGGTACGTGGCATTTGTCTGGTCGAGAAGCCCGACAGCACCTCACTCGCTCACATCGCATTAAATTTGTAGACGACTGGTTTTGCTACGATGATGACGATGTGTCGCCGTGCAAGACAGAGGATATCATGAAACTCAAGGGTGGAGGTGACTGGCACATGGCGTATCTTGCTTTCTACCGTGCAAAGAACTAGAACGCAAGTGTCGTTTAATTCTAAGCACGGAAGGCGAAGACAGTAGAGACGTTAGTGAGCAGACCAACATGCAATTCTTTTTCAGCTTTAAGCGTGTATTAAAAATTGATAAAAAGTTTTTACATTTAAGAGCAAAGGTGAGATAAAAATAACAAGAAACCTGCTGGTGTCTGTAATGTGTCGCTGGTCGCTATCGATCCAACGATCGGCAGATGAATCGATCGCGGTGTCGACATCCTTCAAGGTCTTTAGATATGAATACCCTCTGATCGCTGACCGGATGATGGAGACAAACTGGCTACTTTCCGGGGTTCAATATCGCTCTTGACCGAATCTGACAAGTAGTCATCGTCATCGGCTTCGTAACTGTATTCCGCAATGCTGTCATCAAAAGTCATGGCATCAAACCGCGAGACATGCGATGAAGATGTTGCATTGCTGTTCGCCAGTATGCATCGGGTTCCCATAGGAGACGGTGGGGGGGTCACGCATGGCGACTCGGACATGGGGCTAGCCGGGTCCGGCGAGTCAAGGACATCTCCGCTGGCACTCGTGGGTGACATTTCTGACTCCGTGTCTTCATCGTTTGGCTCTTCCTTTGATGTAAAAGGAGACTTTTGGTCTTTGTCGGTGGCCACCCATATACGAATCGTTTCCCTGCGGCGCTGTACACCGGGCAAAGTCATGTTATTGGCATCCTAAGAACAGATTTTAACAGTCAGGTCTTTCGCAAACACACCATTATATAAGAGCACTGCAACTTACGGGACAAAACCACTCCATGCACACTTCAAGATCCGTACGGTCAGCAAGCGCTGGGGTAAGCAGCTGCACGAGCGTGGCGCGCGTTTCCGTGTCGAGATGCGGGATTTCAATACCACGCACCTCAAGCGTATTGATAGGTTGGCCAAGAACGACGGCCGTGATCCACTTGGCTAAAAAGTTAAATTTGTCTACCTGACCGCGACACACGGTCTTAAGCAGCACCGTATAAACCTCCTCCGGCACCTTGTTCTTGGACGCTTCCATAACCTCGAGCAATGCAAAGTCTTCGCGCACATCGACCAGCAGCTTTGAGTCTTCAAAGCCGTGAATGCCCAGCTGATAGCAGCCCTCGCACAAGTGGTAGTTAACGCACTTAGAACACGAATACATATTACCCACAATAGGGTCCATGCCACAGCCGTCACAAAACGAGTCATCGTTCACATGAGATGGAGGGAACTTCATCTGCGCTACCTTTTGGCCAATAAAGCGTGTTGCGGCAGACACTTTGCTGCCGAGGCCGCTTGGTCGTACCTCTGTACGGAAACCGATGATCGACGAAGTGCTATCCCGCTCCATACAAAGCGGCTCGGACATGAGCCAAAACCGCTTGGCATTCTTTTGTATCTTACGCTCGCCATGGATCACACGCTGGCGCTCACCTTCGAAAACTGTCTGTTGCGGCCCAAAAAAAAGGTGCTGGTCGACGTGCTTGGCCTCCTCGGTGAGTTGGGCGTTGAGGTTGCCCGTGCTTACTACAGAGGGGCGCACGGCTGATGCATTGTCGCTTCCATCAGAAGGATAGCTACGCCGCAAAACGTTAGGCAGTAAGAAGAGCGACATCGAAGTGAAAATGGTGGCGAGTCGTCACACACCGCGGCGAATGGTTTATGACACCGCGTGAATGGGGGAGCGCATCTCAAGATGATTTGAGCACTGAGGTCCTTGATACATTATATCGAAGGTTTTATACCCTCTTTACTGCAATTTTTGCCCCCTAGACGGCAGCTTGCGTCTAGATATAGTTAGTGTAGTTCTCTACTGTTAAATAAAATTCAGGTAGATACTACTAGAAAGCAAATTATAAGAGATAGCAGGCTGTCACCATCGTTTTTCTCTTGTAGTTTCAAATCTGGTATAAGAATTATTGAAAAGGGTAACTGTATAGGAGAGTCAGCTTCGATATAACGGAGAGACTAATAATAAAATACATGTGCCACAACGATAAGAAAAATTAGAATTCGCTAGGTACTGGTATGATCCGCATCCCGCTTGCCAAATCATCGTGTTTTTAGAAAAGTACACAAACATAATGAGCATCTGTACAAAGCTGGTTGTTTTTTTACGCTCTCGCGTAAAAATCTGTGGCGTCGCCAGCTTAAGAAAGTTAAGATGGATAGACTAGGTGACTGCCTGGCTTCATCACATGGTGAAGTAGTCACCTAGTCTCTCGGTACCAACAGGTATAGAAACAGGACCAGGATCTGGCAAAAGAATTGAACAAACGTTTGGTACCCACTTGTCTCGTAGTCTCATCTCGGTACAACCAGGCGAAAAGCCCATCTCTACCTTAAATCCTTAAGTGGCAACTTGACGCGCGTGAGAAAACGCCATGCGTAGCTCTGCGACAAGGTCACTAAAGCACAGCCGCGCTGACCTACGACAGTTTAATGTACTTAAACTCTAGTCCGTTACACACAACGCCTGTCCTAAAATTTAGAGAGGCGCATGTGTTGTCCAACGTCGGTTTGCTTGTACAATATTTATCCGTCGCGTTGCCACTCAAAGTACGGTGCTGCGACAGTGAGTAGCAACGATCCAACCTAGAAAGTAAAAGTAGCGTGAAGTGACCTAAACCTTTTTTTCTCCATAAAACCTGAAGTAAGACCACGAACCTGTATGCAGCCAATAGTCTGAAAATTTCTAATGGCAGCAATCGGCGTCTGTAATAGGCCTACGATGCCACCGACGCTAAACACAATGCCGGACAGCGCTCCGTAGTGCCGAAACCCAAAGCGATGCCCTAAATACGCGAACAGCAGTGGGTACATGGTGGTTCGGAATAACGCATACGTCACGAAGCCAGCCACAATCCACCCGGTCGACATGCTACTTAACATGAATGTAAAGCACAAAGCACTTAACGTGCAGAGCAGCGACGAGCATGTGTAACTACACTTTTCCAACAAAATTCCCACGAGCGGAATGAAGATGACGCTGCCTGGAAGCACGAAAGCCAACTTTCCCAACAGATTGGCCACTTCATTGTCTGAAAAGCCTTTCCAACGCAGTAATTCAGTAATGCTGCCCAAAAAAAAGTTGCACCAGAGCGACAAGATCGAAAAGTAGAAAGCAATGAGCAAGAATGGTTTGGACAGCACTTGCGTTCGGAAAGAGCGGTTGTGGAGGTCGCCGTCAATGAAGAAGACGTCGGTGGATACACGAGAACGTCGACAGGATTTTTGCGGCTCGGGTGTGGAGAGTAGACGGCCATTTTCTTCGTCTTTATATACAGAAAGTAGACGCATGGGCGAGAGCAATTCGTGCTTGTTGTGAGAAGCGACCTCAAACGGCGTGTCTGGCTCTGTCAGCAACGTGCCTACAAGCGAGAGCAGCAATACACTTGCGTAGATCTCGAAAATCGCTGCCATCGAAAGTCCCAAGTGCACGTACGCGATATTTATGAGCGAAAAAATTAGGAAACTTAACTGAAGACCACCAACAATAAAGCACGCTACAAGTGCTGTCGCTTCGGGAAATAGATTGGACATGTGAATACCAGAGAGTTGAATGCCCGGACCCGAGAAGCCCATGAGCACCATGCCGTAAAGCAGCAAGTCATGTCCTTTTGTCGTTTCTCTTTGAATAGCATACAAGTCAGAACATAAGAGTTGGACATGTTTTGTACAATTGCATGGATTTTCACCGATAATGTGCATTTCCCATGCACAGAGCGCCTGTGATCAAGAGTATCAATGAAATTGACTTGGTCACACGGGGTCCAAACCTTAACATGCAAGCAAGTGTGTCAGCAAGAGAGGATCTGTAACATTGATACAAAGTTCATTTACTTGTCGAATACAAAGCCGGGCAGGAGGTTGGACCACATGCTGCTGGACACTGCCATCGTAAACGCATATTGAAGTCGGTCGCTTTGCGCTGTACAAACTAATACGGGTGAGCTAGCAAAGTATGGCTCATCCATCACACTGACAGTAGCACGTACTTGGCTCTCCGGTAGCACACAGCTCGAAATAGATCTTTTCCTTTTCTAGCATGGGAATCAGCGACGTCCTGTCCAAGAGTACTCCACCCACGTTAGCAATAGGCCGCACAATTTTTTAAAGATCGAGCCTCTACCAGCCAAAGATAACGCCTGCGCCTAGAAAAGACTGAAAAATTGCAAACGCAACGTAGAGATGACAGTACGGTTGGCTACCCGTATCCTTGTGCTGTTTGGCCGCTAGCATCCTCGATCTCCACGTAATGAGCTAATCAAACCGAATTTTAAATACGTTTGCAAGATTTGCTGTTCGGCGTATCATCTTAATATTATAAAAGTCACGCAAAGCCACTAATCAAGTGCTTCATGATGCCGACCAGCGAGTCTCGTGCCGCTACACTCATTGGCTTTTTGAACCGGCTAAATGAAGCTAACGATAGCGATGCAGCCTCTAATTTAAAGAGCTCGCTGACGATCCACCTACTTGGAGCAGATTATAGCGAGGGAAGCACTGGCGCAGAGACGTTCACAATTTTTCGTACCTTACTACGTCATGTGGCCAACGAGACGCAGCTATCAATTCTCAACTTGGTGCTGGTGGGGCCTAACTTGGCCAGAAAGCTACACCTCACTACTTTTGCACAGAAATACTGTGATGTGGACACGAAAAATATGTGCGACGTGAAGATACGTTACTTTGTAGACAGCTTCGAGACCTATTATAAGGACAAAACGATCTACTGCAAACCCGATCTTGTCGTGTGCTTTAATGCCGGCATATGGGGTTATGACGACTGGATACCGACTATCAGACTTGTGCTGGATGAGGTTTGTGTGCCGTTGCTGATCACATCGTACAACGCACACGAAGCTGGAGATGACGAGAATGTGCTGGATGAGCTGATGCCATACAAATGGCTTTGGCGACCGGAGCGAAATCCTCACGGGGCCACAACACCTCGCGCTACAAACAATGCTAACGGGTCGATTATCAAAGAAAACGATTATTGGATGTGCTTAACCGGCCGTGCCAATGGTCAACAATAATTGACCCGCGACTTGATTTCGTGCTGTATCAAATTGCAGATTTAATTCTTTCTACTTTTCAAGCAGCAGCTCGATGGGAGCTCCGCTTGGCGCATGGCCCACAAAGCGACGCAAACGCAACTCGCCTTGTAGCTCGCTTACTTGAGGGAGGAACGTTTTGTACTCTTCAGCCACTTGCTCCCACGTTTTAGCTGGAAGCACGAGCGTGCAAAAAGTGCCTGATGCATGACGCATGCGGATGTTCTTGACCATTTCCTCGCACGTCTTGCCGCCGCCATGTGCTGTGGCCTCGCGCTTAGTGCCGAATGTCAGCACTGTTGCGTCTTGAAATGTTTGTTGCGAATCATTCCCTCTTTGGCCTCCCGGCAAGGGCGATCGGGGTAGTGGAATACGCAGGAACGGTGCCTTATTTGTGCGTGTGGCTAAATCCATGAATGATACGCCGAAATTCAACGGCTTTGGAAGAGCAGTAGACGATGAAAATGCATGCGGCACAGCTGCGTAAGCTAAGTCTTCTTTCTCAGCAAGGGGTGGGCATTCTATACAGAGTAGCTGGCAGTCTTTGGGCACTGACGGATCGTCGCGCAGCGACGTCTGCACGTTGGCAGGGTCTAAAATTTGAAAGGCGCTAAAGAGTTCGGTCAATGTCGCAAGAACTTTGACTCGAATACGACTCATATACTCCTTGGCTTCTGCTTTTGACGACTCTTCTTTAGAATTAGTAGTTGGCAGTCCATTATTCGCGTCCTCTTGATTCTTGTTTGCTTCTTCCTGATCCGAATCCGATTCGCTGTCATTTGTAGGGGGTGCATTTAAATTTTTTCTTACAAGTGTCGGAAAACAGGCTCGAACTCCTTGTAAAAAGTTCACTGCTACTTCACCGACATCTAATACTTGTACGCTTTGTACAGCGGTCTCAAGAGTTTGAGCCAGAGGAATTACCAGTAGACGGCGCTTTCCATCCCGCTTTGCATGGCCACCAATACACGTGAGCTGGTGTAAACTTCGCATGCGACCGGCCACCACCACATACTCATCAAAAGGCACTTCTGCCTTCGTAGCTACATCCACGAGTTTTAGAAAGCTAGTATCAACAGCTTCAAATACGAACATGTGACTTTTGCTGAAGTATTGAGATACGATGCGAATATGTTAAAGTTATTAATTGGCAGGGGCTGTAGATTAAGCTAAATACGGGCAAAAAGTAGTTTATTTGGTGTGAAAGGGTCGTGTCACAATCTTTTTGTTTACGGCACCTCTACGAAGTGTGCAGTACTAATTCAAGTGCCATTTTTCTTTTGTGAGTGGTGCTATTATGCCGCACCACAGAATTCGTGGGTGCCGTCGAGTTGTCTTCAGCATGTCTGAAGGCTGATGCGATTGCTTTGTAAGTAATCTACGGTTATTCGGTCGCACATTAGAGTACGGTGGGAGTAGCCGAGTACTGACGCTCAAAATCAATAAATTAGCTTCGACTTGACATTATTGCAAAACTAAAACATCTCAGATAAATTGTTTTTCTAGATTTCAAATGTATTGAGCATTCTCCTCAGTGTTATTGCTTGGAGTGTACTCTTCTAAAGATTCAACCAGTCCAAAACTTTTTTGTTTAGTCCTGGTGTTTGCGGTGTTGGGGTGTACCCACGGTGATACAGGTTATCACACCGCAAGGCGGTATTTGATGCGGTGTCAAGAGCACGCATGCAGCTGGCGTAAAGTAGCGCTGGAACAATAGATCTCTGCCGGAAGATTATATGATCGTATCTCTAGAAATTGCTCTAAGCCTAGCTGATGGCCATAACACGAAAAACAATTCTTCTGCCTCGACTTTGAACCCGCTTCATGAGGGGAAAGAGCTTATTGTAAAAAGGTCTGCGGGTCTGAGTCTGCTCTTGAGGTCGATTTTGGCGGTCGGGCCGTGACTTCTTCCGGGCGATCCCGTACCCTTGAGGCTCTAATGAACACATACCATATTCAATGTAACTCGCAAGCATCGCAATCGGATCGACTGCCGTGCGTCTCAGAGCAAGTTATTCGATACGCGTCGAAATGCTGCCTCTCATCGTAGAAAGTACTAGGATCGACCGACTTAAAGCTCACAGCCTTAATAAAAACTCTGTACTTCAATTTTTTGGCAAATATGGCGATAGACACATTATAACGCCGTATGGCCATCTATCATCACCGTACCAGAATGGACAAACGCGGGGGGAAACTTTTGAGTAAAACTGGGAAACCATATAAGACTTGAACTTCCATAGGTTCCCGACTTTCTTTCTAAGACCTCTACAGTGGAAAATCTGTTTTAGATACGATGACAACATCCTTAATTCGGAGGTGCCTTACCTGTTTTGGGGAGGTCATTTTAAATTGTAGTGACGAATTAAACTTACAAGGGGTACGGTAGAAGTTGGCTTACAAAGCCAGTGTTGATCGAGCTTCCAGGCATATGAGCTTTGCTAATTATAAATTTGTAGATATATTAAGACGCCTCGTATGACCCATCGTATGCGTCGACATCGATTCGGAAAAAGAGATGGTGTACGCCGTCTCAAGCCTTTCCAGAACCGTAAAGGTCTAGCAAATCAAAATCATGTCTTGATTCTATACCTTAAACTTGCTCCCTCAAGTGGTAGGATTTACGTGTCAGAAGCACAATTTTCTCTTCGTTTGTGTTCGGAAGTCGGATAAACAAATTTTGAGGAAAGTGAGCCAACACCAAAGTCTAAAAGAAAAAGAATCTCCTGTAATTCCCTAGTTTTTTCAAACGCATCTGTGTATACGGAACATTAAGTCGACATTCCGGCTTACTTAGCGAAGCACAAAGCTCGTCGACGCGTGAAAAATATTGGTCAGCGTATACCTGTCCATAAAACCCCTGTCGAACCACGAATGTGGCTCATTAGTGCACACACTCCTTAGCGTTTTTCTAGCACAAAATTGACTTTCTTTGGCATATCAACCATCTATTTAAAAACGTCTGCAGAAAAGCAATTTCTTATATTTGGCGTTTTCCAAAATGCAGTGGTGTAACATCATTGTATTTGCCATACCACAATTTTTAAATACATATTTATGAACAGCCATGCCGTTTCTTATTACTAGCTGGAACAATTGACAGCTGTTTTTTCTTATTCAGACTGCACACAAACAGTACTATGCCCGCCTTGCCATTGTCGCTCGCCGATCCAAGGATGAAGTCAAGGCTGTCAACTTCTAATAGTCCGCAGCTTTCTAGCTCTAGTAAATTATCGGGCTCGTGTCCAATTTCAAGTAAAGAAGAAGGTACAGTGGCGAAATCACCTTCGCATGACAAGACACACGGGTTCGTAAACATAGACTCACTCGAGACAATTCTCGTGATAAAATAGCAATTAGCGCTCGCATTCTTAACGATAAAAGACCAATTTGCTTTGCTGTGTTGATCGCGCGTCTTCCAAGTCTTTCCTGAGAGCAATTGTTTTGCACTAATACAGGTGATGTGACTTGTTCACTAATTCCAAAACTTCAGCCAACAACGAAGCGCAGTATAGAAAGGGCCGAACCAAAGTCTGTGCGAAAACGACGTTTCGCAAATCATCAGATAAATTATCTAATTTTTTAAACTCCGTGTACGACATCGTCCGCGAGTTTGTGGACGCCTTTTCTTACGAGATTTTGGTTGAGCATCTTGCTGTCGCAACGGCATCAAGCTCGCGCCTGGCTCAAACTAATTTGTGACGCACACTGCAAAACTTCGTATTGATGCACTTCAGGACATTTGCATAAGCATTCACTCATAAAAGGATCGCTGAGCAAATAAACTACCGAGCTTCATAGACAAGTACCTTAAGCTATGCGAGAGAGCCATCTACAATTTAACGTTATAAGTGCTTCTTTGCGTGCTCTGGAGAACACGGTACTGGGCAGCTATGTAATTTTAGTTCGAAACTAGAGAATTTGCCTCCCATTTGTGTAGATCCAGCTCCTAAAGTCTGATTGATTCGCGTCAGCAGCTTGATCCGGCAACTTTTTTGCTTTTAAATACGAAATTTAGGATAGATTGATTTGGACGAAATCGTCTCTGCTGAAGAAGGACGCACGTATGTGAGCACCTCGCTGTATTCGATCCGTAAGGAAGTATTTGGCGGCGATCCTGGTTCTATCGATAACTAAACTCAGTTTTACCTAAAAAAAACTTTGCCATCGGCTGTGCTGCAATACGATTTGATGAGGCCAAATATTATTGAGTAAACAATCACGATACTTTGAGTTTGTCGATATTAAGTGTCCGATGCACAGCAAGAAGCCTTTTGTCGTGTGCTACGCTAAAAGTAAAGCAAATAAGCATCTTGGCGAGTCGACTTCTACCATCTACAATGAATAAGCGTACCACAGTTGTCCTCTATTTTTTAAGCTCTATTGCGGTGCCCAAATTATGACCAGCAACAAGACTTGAATCGTCGGTCGCCTGACCCATTTTGTATGTCATCAGACCCAATCCCGATGAGCATGACTCTGTTGCTGCCACTGCATGACAAGGCTACAGTAGCGCATAAAGCTGACATAATTTGCTGTTGCACTATTAAACATTTGTCAGCTTTAAATTGAATCGCACCATTGGCGCTATGCCGAATTACGCGCAGTAGCCACAATCAGCTTGACACTTTCATGATATCCAGCCAAATGTCGTTATCGCACGATTTCTACTTGTGTCACATAAATTCGTGGGTTTGAAAAGTAAATTTGTTGATGAGATAGTCGCTTGTGTGTAGCGCCGTCGCACTAATCGTAGGCGTGACTGCGACCTCATGTTCTGGCGATCAAATATGGCACTCAATGTCGATGGTATTATATTCGTTCTTCCCGCTGTTTATCGTTTTCAACAATAACTTGCGCTGGATCGTTGAGTGCATTCTCGGTCGCAGAAACTAAATTCAGTTCTCCTCGCTTTGACATGGCACAAACATGAAGAAAATGTCTCACAATAAATGGTGTGACCCGGTGGCACTAGCTTACTATTTTCATGACGCCTGAATCTGGTGCTCCAATTGCAGAAATAATATGTTGTGTTGCACGAGGTCCCCGCACTAAATACCTCTACATAGCGATCATATCAATAACATCAGAGATTTGATACCGATAGAACGGTATGAAGAGATTTTCTACGTACGAGTAGCACTTTTAATACATGTAGTTTTCAATATCATATAGCCCAATGTACTCCAAGTAGACCAAATTTCCTTAGAGAGTATACCGGTTACATTTAAAGATATAATTGATAATTGATTTATAAAATAATAAAATGCAATTGAACTTAACAGCGACACACTAGATTTTGATAATAAAAGTTTTCGGGAAATCAGCTTGGCTTTACACACGTCGATAGGCGCTTAACGACCGGTTGTCACACATCTAGCACTTCCTTGGTAAACAGCTCGACAGCGTCTTCGCGAGAGTGTCAGCCGCAACGCCTACAGAAAATGCAGTTTGAATTTGTCGATTCGAAGCACGTATTATCTTCTCAGAGCGATAGCAAAGGCGGAAGAGAGGCACGATTTAGTGCATGGCGTTATATGTAAACATGAAGCGTGATTGCTTTTGTGGGGTGTTTTGCTTGTTTATTTTGAGAAACTGTACCAGTACATATGTGGCGTCGTATTTTCTCGAACCGTTTTTTCTTTTACATCCGACTATCGTAATAGTACTAATCAAACATCAGAATAAATTACCGGTACCTTGTACTCATTTTCATCCAGTCGATAAATGATTGGTTGCGCAGGTATTCCTTCCCTCACACGCTTCGTCATTTATCACTCTCATTTAATCCGACAGTCGGAAGAGGCTTTTATTCATTTTCAACTGGACTCCTGGCGAGATCCCTCTTTCACAGTGGGGATCCCAGGGTCAAGCATCTCGCCCTGATGCGGAGCGCGCCTCTTTCCGCTGTCTCATGGCGGTGGAAGTTGCGTTGAAGCTCTGCGAACTGTGAGGGACAAGCGAAGCAAACAGTTGTATAGCGACGTCTTGGTTGTTGAGCATGTGGACCGCCTGGTTACATTGTTTACCTCGCTGAAAAATGTGCTCCAACCGATTGATGGCACCATATTCCCAATCTTTCATGCAAGTCGCTTTGACGATAATGCTGGAGACTAACCATGGTGCAGACATTATTCTCAAAGATTTTTTTTGCATTGTTGCTACGAAGTTGCGTGCGAGGTATGATCTTAAGACTACCAAAAAACTACTCCAAGTTGCACACTGACCCGTCAAAGTTCGATCTACTTTGTTCGTTCAGCCATTTATAAGCACAATGCTCGGCTGCGCGCATAAGTAAAAATTAACCGAATTAGTCATCGTGTGATAGGAGCACTGAATGCGAGGGCTGCGTCTGGGCTGATGAGACTGTTTTTGCAGCACAAGAGCATGACTGCACATTACAGGCGTTAAATGGCCTCGTTTTTGCATCCATCGCTGTGAGCCTAATGTATACAGACCGGACCTCAACAGCACTGACATCTCTGCGCGCTTCATTTTCAAAAAGATCTTATTTCTCGTGAGAGCTCGACGCTACATAAAGGTATTATACATAAGAAGCGAGACAACGCAAGATTTCTTGCACGAAAAGTTCGTTTCTTACTGTATATTATATGATCATTCAAGTAAGCCATTGTGTAGACGCAACAAGTAAAATTCAAAGCTGCACAGATTAAAAAGTGACTAGCCATATGAAAATGACCCAACCGGCGACGTGGCCTTAAAGCCTTCAAACTGTAGTCTACATTTTGTTTCCCTGCTTATTCGAACAGGTTTGATTGCGTATAGATCTGCATAGTACCGAAAGCCATGGCTGTTAGCGTCAAAAAAGCTACGCGGTATACTACAAGTGGTTGCTTAACAGCAACGATTGTGGCACCTCAATAGCTTTTCATTTACATATCAAAATCAATTCGATGCCAATAGTCCGAGGAGATCTATTATTCTAGCCTTGCTTTCTTTCGTAATCACCCTAGGAATTAATTAGAAGCCTCGCGACGGTAGCCGTCTTGGCCACCCTGGAGGAACTCTGGGTTGAAGTCGCCAGACGGACCGACACCCTTCTCTTTGTCAAAACGGCCACGGCCAAATCCACCAGCCGATGGGGCCTGCGGGCGTGTAGGGCGAGCAGCCTGTTTCTTTAGCGTGGCTGGCACGATCTCAGCAGGTAGATGCAGGTAAGAGCGCAGGTATTCGATGCCCTCGTTCGTGAGGTACCAGTAAAACCATTGCCAGTTGAATGTTTCCTTGACGTAACCACGTGACTTAAGCGACTGCATGAGCTTGATGACCTGGAGATTGGGCACGTCCACGGCCTCGTGCTTAGGCAATGAAAAGTCCTTTTTGGCCACCATAACGCCTTCCTTGAAAAGGTACGAGTACACAGCGATGCGATTTGCTTTAGCTACCAACATGATGACAAACGAATGTCAAGAAAGCTTGCCGGCGAGTGCGGATCTTCACGGGAAATATGTGGCGAGGTTTGAAGGAAAACCAGAATGCCTCGACATTAGCCCCTGCCAATCACTGCTACCGGTAATACCGGTATTGCATGCGGCAGTGATATCTGTTGAGCCAATCGCACCACGCAGACACGTCAACGGCGTGACCGAGTTTAATGGCGGATAAGTTGGAGAGATGCGCAGTACTTATTGACCTTACCGCCGGCACTGTTGGTGGTATTGCTGGCGTCGTCGTAGGACAACCGTTTGACACTGTAAGTCTTTTAACAGGAAATGTGAGTTACAATCACAACTGAGTGCTATGTGTCGTGGTCGTGTAGGTCAAAGTACGATTACAGACGTACAGCAAGCTCTACAGCGGTGCACTTGACTGCGCTAATCAAACAGTAAGCTACAGCTTTTTCCAACAACTAAAATTAAGATCGCAGTTTTGCATGAGGACTTACGAATACTTTTTTTTTCAGATAAAGCATGAAGGCTTTTCGGGTCTTTTCAAAGGCATGACGTCACCCTTAATCGGCAGCGCGGCAACAAATGCCATAATGTTTGCAATCTACGAGCGCACACTTAAAAGGATCGACGAAAATCCGGAATATGCAACACTTAAATCCGTTTTTTATGCTGGAGCTGTCGGAGGCTTTTGGCAGACAATTCCACTGGCACCTGCAGAGCTCATCAAATGCAAGCTGCAGGTGCAGAATGGATGCAGGAGCAGTCAGTATCGTGGCCCAATGGACTGCATCCGTCACATCTATCAGTCCAGAGGTATGCCTGGCTTGTTCCTTGGCTTGACGTGCACATTATGGCGTGAAGTGCCATCGTTCGCCGTCTACTTTTGGATCTATGAATACACAAAGCGCTTGATGATAGACAGAGACATTAATTCTTCCACGTCTATGCTGACTGCGGGTGGTGTTGCTGGTGTGGCTTCGTGGGTAGTTTCTTACCCCTTTGACGGTGCGTAGGTTGCAGGACTCAGCAAAAAGGGAGTTCGATGCACACTAATTTTGTGCTCAATGTTTGTACAATACCATAGTGATCAAATCTGCCATACAGACACTGCCAGTGGATTACAAGTCGGGCGAACACAAAATTGCGTATCAGACTCGTCAGTTGTATCGTCTTGGCGGCTGGCGGATCTTTTTCAGTGGTTTGGGTACTGCTTGTGTACGAGCATTTCCTTGCAGCGCAGTAACATTTTACGGTTACGAGAAGTCCTCTGAGCTCCTTAAGAACATGATACGAGACTGAGCATATTAGAAACCATATAATTCGTACACATTTTCAATGTGGTTTACATGACTTCTTTGCGTTGGATCCTTAGTTAAAATGCTTGCTCTTCGCAGTGCACGAAGTCTCAGCGCCACGGTGCTACACTGTCGCTATGTATCCAGGAGCAACCGTGAACATATTGTTGATTGGATGACAGGGACCCCCAAGGCGCTGGATGTGGAATCCACTAAATTCGATACGTTGTCGGTGGGCTTCGCCAACGAGGATGTCAGCTCTGGCGTGCTGCACTTGAAACTTAATCGCCCCAAGGTTGTAAATGCTATGAATATGCAAATGTGGGTGGAGCTGGCGAAGGCTTTTAAATTGGTGGAGAAGGATGTAAATGTTAAAGCCGTCGTTGTGTCCGGGGAAGGGCGTGGCTTTACGAGCGGCATGGATTTAGATGTCTTTGCACAGATGCAAAAGGTCGCGATGAAAGAGTCGTGTGAAGGTCGCAAGCGAGAGAGTCTCATGCGTGTTATCAACAGTTTTCAAAAGGTCATTTCGGCTGCTGAAAAATGTCGGGTTCCAGTCATTGCAGCCGTGCACGGGCCTTGCGTTGGTGCTGGCGTGGACTTTATTTCCGCCTGCGACCTATGCTATGCTGACGTGAGCGCTGTTTTTAGCATAAAAGAGGTAGATATGGCTATCATTGCGGATTTGGGTACGCTGCAACGTCTGCCTAAATTAGTAGGCGAGCAACGAGCCAAGGAATTGGCCTTCACGGGTCGCACTTTTGGTGGACTGGAGGCAGAAAAACTCGGCCTAGTGCTTAAGGCTTTGCCTGACCAGGAGAAGCTGATGAAGTTTGTAGGGGACGTGGCAAAAGTTATTGCCAGAAAAAGTCCGCTTACAATTCGTGGCATTAAGCAGACTATTCACTTTCAACGGAATCACTCGACAGAGGATTCTTTGGAGCAGATCCGCTACCACAATGCCGCTGTGTTGTACAGTGAAGACTTGGTGGAGGCTGTGAATGCGGCCATGAACAAGACAGAGCCTACATTCCGCAATGATTAATTTAATTGACGATGTTGATGTTGCGCGCGGTGCTTTTAGCATAACAAACGTATCTTTGCTCACTACAGAATTTCCCAACATACTTTGCAAAAAAGCTGACAAGTCTTTTTATTTCAATATGCGAGATAGAGCCACATTTCTCCGCTTCTGATTAAACGGCTCATGAGACATATGCCGCAAAATTCCGTGCGGGGTTACAAAGCACCAAACGAGATATACGACTTTCCAATGAATGACCATTCACTAAACCGACGCTTAAAGAGACGTTTAATGTCTAAAAATTAACTTGGTCTAAGAAAAATTACGTGCAATTACTTCGACTTTGTAATTAATGCAGGGACAATATCTATTCCAATTTTTTCGGGGTTCGTTAAACTGCCGGTACCCTTTTAGTAAACTACCGGTACCTCTTTATTTTAACCAATGAGATTAGTTCATTTTATCGATGGGAGTCGCATGTGTTCCAGCATTCGGCGCTATCGATGTGCGAGGATTTCATCATCGTAAACGTCGGTGAATTTTCGTAGCATCCCACTCATTGGAGATTCCGGAATACCCTCGTCTACAGCTACACGTATTGGAGCTTGAAGCCACCAATGCGTGTCGAAGTCTTCGAAAACGAGAGGCCGATTCGCACGAAGTCGAAAGTCATGGGCGCATGGATATCCCATGGTTGATTTGAACAAACCGCGGCAGCCTTGCTGCTCAAGAACTATAATTAGATGGTGGTTAAACTTTGAGTAGCAAAACTGGGTCATACACTTACTTCTGGGATATTATTGCGCATTCTGTACTGCCTATAGGCACCATTCATCGCGGCAAGAGAATTTTTTTTCGCAAGAGGGTCTAAAATTGGCCCATGCTGCACATCGGCAACGGCACTCTTTTTGGCGTGGTGGTACTTGACCTTGGCCAGCTGATCGTGACGTTGGAAAGAGTGGGAGTTATTTCTTTAAAAACAAGGAGTACCGGCAGTTGACAAAAACGGGTACCGGATGGGTATTGCATTCTCTTTTCATTAATTGAAAAAACACTGTGTTCATTAACATGATAGAATGAACTAATCTCATTAGCTAAAATCAAGGGGTACCGGCAGTATACAAAAAGGGTACCAACAGTTAAACGATTCCCTTTTTTTCGAAATATGCAGTTTGCGACCCATAAGAAATACCGATAGGGTGCTGGTCGTGCACTAGAAAACACAAATCTTGTTTAAAGAAGAAGCACCTTTCACCGCAGAAGCTTCGTCTTTTTAAAACGGTTCATTACATCGTCCCTTACTATGACATGGATTACAAGTAAAATGTTAAGGAGGAGTGTTTGTTCACACTTATACGCGAAACCGGATTGTTTATGACGATAAAAAATGCAAAGAGAAATGTCAGACGATAGCTTATTATATATTTAACAAAGCGCCTTCGAAAATCATACTTTGGCTTTCAAAGTTGTCTGTGTACCAAAACTGACCTCAACACCCAAGACGGCGCCTGTGATAACGGCTGCACCGACAGCTTTAAGAGACTGCACCTGTCAAAAAAGCTGTACTTGCACCCATCCTTCGGGTACTTCTTAGCACTGTCATTGCCACGGCATATATGGAAAACCCATACTGCGATAAGGCAGCGTCGCAACATCATTTATATACACATCAGTAAACACGTCAAATCCCGGTTCAGATGGTCAAGTGGGTGAAGCTCTTATATCATCAAATGTATTAAATACAAATTTAACGAGCGATATAAGATGAAAAATCGTATTGTATTATTCCATCGGCTGCATTATTGCCTCAATATCATCATGATGTTTAATTTTACTAATTTTTCCCCTCGTTAAATTTACTGGCTTTAGACGCAACTATCATATAAAAGTACTTTTTGTATAGTGCAATTTATATTCATCGTGGGTCAGGGATAATTCAGCTTTTGATGTCTGGCTACGGCATAATGCCAAACAAATTATTTTGGGATCTATGTCTTTTCTCCTACTATATTCCACCGTGCAACAAATTAGGATCGATGTTTACATAAGAAACTTCATTTCTTTTATTGATAGATAGCAGCGGCCTTCAGGCAGTCGTGCTTAGATTATGCGCACAGTGGCCTTGATTTGTTTGAGATTCGCGGCTCAGAAATGGAAGCCGTCAACGGCTTCCATGCTTGCACACAAAATAGCGTGAGCGCTGGTGTAATTTAAAGCTCGACAAATGAACGTTGTTTTTATTCGCCTTCTTATTTATCCCCGAGACACGAAATTCTCTGGCGGATTTGCCTTTGGCCCGGCCTCTTAAGAATCGAATTGCAAGCGCCATACCTATATGACTATTCGCGGTCGAGTTGCCTTTCTTTTTACAAAAGAGATGTAGTGATTTTTCTTACATGTGTAGGTGCGCCTTAAGCCTTAGCCTTGAGTTGCTAATCCATTGGTCCTAGTGACATGACTAGTCATCCTTAAGCCTCTTTAAAGGTAGGCTTGAGACGTTTTCTTATGTATCGGCACTTGTGACAAGAACACTTTATTCTCACGTCATCCCTTATTTTGGTCATGATTTGACTGATGGATCGCAGATAATTAGATACGCAAGAAAATCAGGATTGTAAAATTTGAAGTAGCTCATAGCTGTTCTAAAAGTTAAATATAGCGTCGTACTCAATTATCCTTTTAATTGATATGGTGCCCTGTGGACTTGTTCTCTTAAGAATTGAAAGCACTGGAGCAGATTGAGTGACAAATGTTGCTATCACGATCACGCAATTGATCGTTTATGAGACCTAATCACATGGAATCCTTTAAGCGCATAAAATTGACATGATCCATTTGATCTGGTGTTAATTATAGATATTTTGAAAGCATCATGGTGTTACCATCCTTGAGCAAAGTATAATCTTTAGAGCTCAGGCAGTACAGGCTCGGGAAGCCCCGTCTATAGAGTTAAACTTGGAGTCCAACCTGGTTGAAAATTGAAACGACTCAAGATTTTCATAAAGACAAGTTTATATAGGTTATGTACTGGCGGCAAAAGTATTTGACCCACACATACACCCTACGCTACGAGCTTTAAGCCTTGTAACAGGAAATTTATCACTGACTGGACGACGTGATATCAACTCCAGAAGAAGTTGAGTCCCACAAAACACATCCTCGCATTAAGTAGTTCCTCTATTGGTTGGCAACCGAGGAGCAGTATGGTATTAAAACCTCGCAAGTTTTGCGAGAGCCACTCCACCACACAATTCTTGAGACCATTTTTCGATTAAAGCCATAAGAGTCGTGATTATTAGTTTTTTTCTCTTTTGATGAAATGTTTTAAAGTTTTCTGAAGAAAAGATACATCGGGACTTACATCTGACCGAGCTTTTATGTGAAAGACGCTAAAAAGGTCTGTGGTTCCTAGCGCACGGAGAACACCTTACTGATGTCTTTATCGTCGATTCACGATAATAGTTATTCCAAAGACAAAAAAAGAAGCCATGATTGCTTAATTAAATTAGATCACTTGATGAGACTTGAATGTAGCATAGAGATACACAATATCTTTTTCAAGGATACTAAGCCGCCTTCTATAGCACACAGCAATCCCCTTAAGGTCAGGGACAGTAAGCGATCAATCACTAGGTGATCATATATTTTCCGTTCTGCTTCATAGTCATTAGGTGCTGTGTGACCCCCTCACACCTTGATAGCCCTTGTAGTCAATCCGGTAGATGGGCTATTGGAACCTTTGCAAAGGTTTTGTGATAGACATAATCACTGGACGAGCACGCGTACTGAGCAAATTTATCGCTCGCCTCTATGGATTGGAAAAGGCTCCTCGATGGTATTTTTGTAAATATTTGCGAACATGCTAGCGTTCTTTCGTCAGAGTCGCCCAAGATCGACCAGCGACGATCATAAAGAAGATATCTATAATGCGGAGGAGAAAGTGTAATCTCTTTTCTGTTTTCCATGAGATATTCCATATTTGCCTTGGCCAGTCGCTTTACAATGCTCAATGGGTTGTACGCCCACCGAAGACTATTCCTTGATGTGTAGCTAATTTTAGAGCTAAGGCTCCATGCAAAAGGTTTAGCTCTGTGGCTAGAGACGGATCTAAAAAAATACGTCAATATTGCGTTATATGCTTACTTTCTTTTTCTTTCTTTTTGATCACCCTTAGGCTATTATTAATCTTTTTAAGCTCGCGGCAGGCATATGAAAAGGATCTAGCCACAAAGGCAAGCACTGAAGAGCTGGTGAAGGTACACATGCACTGTGACTTCTCGCTATTGGAGCGCGGAATGGTTTTCTTTTTAGCACCGAGCGTTTCTCCAAGCTTGTAATCTGATTACGGGCCACGATCACTTCGGTTTATGTAAACACAAGGTAGGTGCTAAAGGCAAAAAAACAGTTTGAAAGGTACGGATTCGATCCGCATCTCGACAAGCAAGACTATGCTAGGGCCTTGTCGAACAAATTTAGAGATAATAACTTGTTGGGTTTAAAATCTTTTTTACACGTGAAAAAAAATGGCCACAAAAGCATATTTATGCTAAAGCATGTGACCAATCTAAAATATACAGTCAATTCACCAGCTCGACACAAACACTTCGCGCTTCGACTTGGCAATTTTTAAAAAAAATGTAGAATTTATCGGGTCCGTCGTTCGAATTTAATTCTCAAGCTTACCAATATACAGATTTGCGTGTAATTTGATCGCAGAAATCTACATATCGCTCTAAGCAGAGCGTCCTACAGCGTGCTAGCCAAGACGTTTCAAATATAATTCTTCGTGAGATATAATAATTTCTATACATCACGCTGGCACCCTGCCACATCGATCCGCGTAGCGTTTGGCTTGGCCACAAGGCCCTGGTAGGACACGACAATCGTGGACAAGGCCTGGAAGGCGTTAAACAGCTGAGATCTAGGTCAAAAACCACTCACTGAGACTAATCATCGTGGACCACCCATAGCTAGTTGTGCCATCCAACGATCATTCAATGTCCCAGCAAGCTTGTTCACAAAAAAATGAGTGCCATGATCAAGTCTCGATCAGATTTGGCTGAATAGTGATTCTAGGGCAAAGCCATTTACTCGATTAAAAACAACGGCGTTTATATTCCAAATATTGTCGTACGTGTAGACATGAAAATTGTGGTGAACAAACAGAATCTAGAGCTGATTTGAAGACAAAAAGAAAGATATATCGACGTTTCTTTTTGTCTATATATAACAATAAACCGAAAAGGATCGATTGATTAGCGGGGAGCACAGCAAATGCAACCCATGTCTGACGTTGGTAACTCACCGAGAGTAACGCTTGCAAAAGTTAAAGAGACTTCAGCCCAGAGTGAAGCGCAGGCCAGCTCATCAAAATTGTATCTCCAAGCGTAAGATCGGCTGTAAAATAAGACAGCCTAAAATTCGTCGAGGCTGTCGACAAAAGATGAAGCGGATCGAAAAGGCCTTGAAGTGCTGTAGCTCATAACACATTGATCGTTCATTAGGACCAGCTAACTTGTGAGCGAGATCTAAACTTGGAATTGAAATTCTGAAATATTTCTGGGCTCGATCGTCGACTTGATTAGCCAATTGTTTGGACGATTAAGCATTTTTGCTGGTAAGAGCGTAGGACTAGCAAAATTAGTACTTCAAAAGGCATTGAAAGACTTGTCTTCATCAGCTGTGATGAAGATTTGCGAAGCATCTTTTGTCAAGACAATTTGGCACCTAAGCAGTAGCTATTAAGCCCGACAAATGACCAGGACTTGTTTGGACAAATGGTAAATGAGCGCACCACCCGGTGATTGTTAAGTGTATATGATTTATCTCGATGCTGTTCCATTTGCTGGTATTGTGCCGCAAAACAACGGCCTGTATGATATAAAACCTCCGAACCTTTTTTAGAACTTAATCACCAATTTCCGATCATCCTACCTCAGTGCCTATCAAAGTGTTTTTCGTTATGTCTTTAAGGGATTAAAGACAGACTCTATTTAGGGGTTTTGCTTGCTTAAAGTCTTTCTTCAGTAAGAACCAATAGGCATAATTTGTGAATGTTGTGAGCTGGATTGTTTCTTAATTTTTTGTGGCAAAGATTTCTTTGAATCTGGTAGGTCAAAACATGAGCACGAGCCTCTTGGCTCTTTTGACGATCGATGATCGTCATGATTGATGACACAATCATGTTGAACGATATTTTTGTGCAACCAGGATCTCATACAAAGCAATTTTTATCCTTTTGGTACGTTTATCATAATGAGTCGGTGATCTTTCTATCAATTTGAATTTGGAATAACTACGTAATCAAGTAAAAGGTCCATTTCGGTGTCGGTTACTCGCTCTATGATCCTGTCGAATGTAAAGTGCCTAACGAATACAACGATGTCTTCAACCAAGGTCAAAACATGGCCATCAAAAGAAAGTCAGGTTGCACAAATCCGGTGTGTGTTTAATTACTACCATATTGCGTGACATGAATTAATGATGAAGGGAGTAAGAGGTCTCGCGGAAAAGCTATGAAAGACCTATGGACCGCTGCTGATGTATCGTGTGTTTTAAGCAACGAGCAGATCGAACATCCTGGTCTAAACATGTAACAAATAGAGCCCAATCTTATTCCAAGTATATTCATGTGTTGTTTGAAGGTGGTGAAGTGTAAAGCGTACTCCTTACAGCACCATTTGTTTAAAAGCTGCAACGCACATATGAAGTGCTTGGGTCAATGTTTGCACTATTAAACGGCTATTTAAACGGCTTGAGACTTGAACGTCATCAAAGCGTGCTGTTTCTTTTTCAAAATGAATAAAATGTGAAAATTAGTACCGGTAGCAATAATTCATTTTAAGGCATTCGTGATCAAGTGAATTAGTCGTTACAGTGAGCGATCAAAGTGAGCAAATTAGCTCTATTAAAAAAAATGAAAATAGCCTCATAAGGCGGGCAATTCGTTTTAACTTTTATCAAATCAGGCAAACACTTCCCGAATGTAAGAATTAATGTACCTGCAAGAATAATGAGCTAGTATTAGAGAAAGGGATAGATTGAAGCGTTAATAAGAGTCCTGATTGCTGTAAAAAAGATGGCCACCCAACGCGTACCAGATCTCTCTAACAATAATATTGACAAAAAGGAAGCTTTGCAATAGAATAAAGCTGTGGAGATAAAGGAAGGGACTACGAGCGAGAAAATTGAAAAGCATAATTCAGACTCACTAGAGTAAAGCGATAGAACATTGATCAAAGATTAACTATCATGGCGAAGTAGATACAGACGAGCTCGCGGACTGAGTGCAGGTTTTGAGAAAGAGGCGATGGAGCATTTGCATGTTTGATTGAGGTATACATTTTGGGAAATTTAGTCGTAGTAAAATTCATTCCAAATTTAAGCCCTGTAATCACCATTCGGATCTCGCCTAGACAACAGTGCAATATTCAAGGATGAGGAATTCAGGGTAGCAGATAGACCGTACAAGGTAAACTGACACCGATAGCAGTTGGACTGCGTACAAATTTATCGTAGTTACAAGCGTGGTTATTATCGAGTCCAACGATGCGATTATGAAAACGCGCCTCACCTTTATTATTCACAGTCTCTATAAATATTGTGATACAACGAGAAAAAATCTATCAAACAATATTTTGTTTCCTTACATCGCACTTGTCGGTATCTGTACAACCAATGACGCAACTTGTTAGGTTTTTGTCCTCTAGCCGTGGTAGAAAACGAAGCTTCATGCTCAATTCGAAATTCGAAAAATACCACCAATCTCAATGGACGCGGACGACACGGCTCGCGTTGCACGAGACGCGTCTCCATCGACCTCTCCGCCTCCTCACGCCGCTCCGTCAAGTTCTTACGCTAGCTCTTCTTCTTCTTTGCCATCGAAAGAGTCCAAGAATCGCCACAATGGTCCACTCAAGGTGAATGGCGCTCTTTCCTCCGTCCCTGACTCCCCCACACTGTTAAGATCGTGCTCCAAGCCTAAACTGCGAGCTCCCCCTCGTCGATTACGAAGTGAGAGTGGCAGTGGTAGCAATACGAGTCCAAAACGCGAACATCACGGTCCTCGCTCCATTAGCGCAAACATGAGGTTCGTTTTGGGGACCCTCCGACACAGGAATCGCGTAAGTATGCGTTCGAGTTCACTGTCGGATGAGGAAGCAAATGATGTTGTATCGGCACCGCCGCGTAGTTTGGCAAAGTTGGCTTCAAGACGCAACAAGCGGCAGCCAAGTCTCAAGAACCTCGTACGCTCCCATTTGCATAGCTCGCACAGCTTGGCAAGTAATAGCATGGAGAGTGCCGATGCCAATGGAAATGGAAGGGTCGATACCGATGGGGATGAAGGAGTAGACGCCAACGGTGGCACAAACGAGACGCCAAGCTCAGAGCACAGCAACTCGTCGTTTGCGGGGGTGGCACAGCAGTTAGTGACCACGCAACGCGCCGCGCGAGGATTCTTGTCCATGTGGTCGAAAGATTCCACCGAGGCGATCCATGTATATGGCGGCATTCACATGGAAAAGAAAAAGTTGGATCTCGTGAGCGTTGCGTCCGAGTATAAAGAGATCAAGCGACGCCAATTTTACCAAGAACTCGTCGTGTACTTTGTCTTTTTGACACTTCTCTTCTCCTTGCTGTCGTGGCTACCTGTGCAAGATAGTTTTCATCAAAATGATGTGGTGGGAGCTCTCACGTGTCGCGAAGAAGGCGAGTGTGAGATCAAGACGTTTGCCGACATCTACGCCTTTGCTACCAAACTCCACGACACTGTGTGTGAGCGGCAAGGAGTTACGGCTCAATGGGTCCGTGTGGGAGGCGTGGGCTTTCGCCAAGTACTCGTCGAGCAACAGCGGTGTCGCGTATACAATGGATGGGAGGCTCCATGCTACCCGTTCTACAGCCCTGACGTGGAGCGAAAAACGCCGTTGCTTGGGAAAAATGGGACTGGTCGTGTGTACAAGTGGCGAGATGGATTGGGGGAACTGTCACCCGAGATTTATCGGCCATTCTTTGACTGGCTCTTCTTCGCTCCGGTCATGTCGTACGGGTCAGGTGGATATGCTGTGGATCTTTGCGATCTCGAGAACGTGGATGTACTGCAGCAGGACAATTATCTCTCGGAGCACACACGTGCCGCAGCTTTTAAATTTATCTTACTGAACCCGATTACTCGCGTCTTTACCATTGGTATGCACGTGATCACAGTGGATCCGTCGGGTCACATCGATCACTTTGCACACAGTTCCCACGTTCGAGTGATTGGTCATGAGGAACCAGAGCAATTTACAAACTTGGCTAACGACACGGAAGCGTTGATTTCGCCTCAACTTCATCGCAGAGTCTTTCATGCGATTGCTACGTCAGTCTCTATGGTGCGTGAAGCGTTTGACGCACGTGTGGTGTTGTGGGTTGCAATCGTTGTCTTCTTTATCACGTACTGCATTGGCGAAGCAACTGAGATGAGATCAATGGGCATTTCGACATATCTTGGCTCGGATCTGTGGAATGTGTTTGAGTTGACCCACTTGGTGGTATTAGCCGCACTTTTGAATGATATGGTACATTATTACCTGGCATCCAGCAAATTTGCACTACATTTGGCGGAACTCAGCGACGGTCGTGGCGTAGAAGAGCTTAGTCACTCACGCTCGCAAGAGTTGCTCACTGAATTTCAGCAATTATCCGATCTTGCCTCTTTAGGGTCGGCGATCAGTTTATTGAAAGTGTTTAAGTTTTTACGCATGAATGCGACACTGAACTTGCTTTGGCGTGTGCTCGGCATGGCGATGAGTGATCTCATGGGCTTTCTTGTGATCTTTAATCTCATCTTCTTGGGCTATTCAGCAATGGGCAGCTATGCCTTTGGGTTTGCTTTAGAAGAGTACTCGACGATCGGCAAGTCGTACGGCACGTGCTTCCAGATGCTAGCTGGTGAGCTGGACTACGGACGGCTACGGCAAGCAAATCCCCGTGTTGCGCCACTATTTATCGGCTCATTTGTAGTTCTAGTCTTTCAGATTGTCGTGAATATGTTTGTTGCAATTTTGTCTGAATACTACGAAGTCGCCAAGAACGACGAGACTGCGAGTGGAGAAGATGTCGAGTACGATGTTCTCGCTCGCATTCGTTGCTTTGTGCAATCCTGTTCCCCGACAGTTGTGGTGCCAGAGGACCATGGAGTGATTCGCCTGATTCCGTGGCAGCAAGTGCGTTTAATTTCGACAAATCTTGTTGATCAAGAAGAACGACGTCAACGTGTGCGTAAGCTATTTCGAAGTGCCGTTTGGCGTGTTGTCGCGCTTCTACGTTTTGGAATGAAGTTTGACCGTCGTATCAATTTTGGCGATCGCAAGGCTCACGATGGAAGTAGTGGGCACGGCGGCAACGGTGGAAGCAGCAACGGCAGGGATGGTCGTGAACTGGTGTCACACATTCGACTGTCTAAGAATTTCGATCACAAGACAATCAAAGAGATGATTCCGATTGGTATAACGATTCGTTTGCAGGGAGACTCGATTCTTGGAGACGGTTTGGCGCTTAAAGTTGTTCATCATAGCAAGCTGTCTGTCGAGTGCATCGTTCTAGGTCCGAATGAAGCTGAAGCCGTGGGAGCTGGTACGGACGTACCTAGCAACCTAAATGGCTTCTCACCGCCACGTTCTATTTCGTCGTTGGGCTCATTTGATGATGATTCGGACGTGGACGGTGGCTTGCCGCGACAGCGCGTATTGGAGCTGATTGGCGGTGAAAAATTGCGTATTCCGAGAAGAAGACTGGCCGTTCACTTGTGTCGTATTGTTTTCCGCGAGCTTAAGATCAGTCTTTTGCGTGCTACGAAGCTGCTGTACTATGCTAAAGATCACATGGTCGATGACTACCATCTCGGTCTTCTCTTCGATAGTGTTCGTGCAGATGGTCGTACCAGTCTACGATTTGATGAGATTTCGCGCATGCTTGACCTGTATCTTCGTAAGGATAAGCGCCGAGCAATGTGTTCGCAGGCTGAAGTGCACCGCGAAGCTCTCCAAGTAATGTATCGCTTCCACAAGTGTCTTATTGACATGCCGTCGCGTGAAAAGGAAGGCCACAACTATCGCCCAAAGCCTGTTGACACGTCAAAGATTGTGCTGGGTCATTTAGAGCACCTTGGCGATGTTCTAGCTCGCAATTGTCACGATATGTGGGCACTGGAGCGCCTTAAACAAGGATGGCAGTATGGCAAAGAGCGCGATGACGCAAACAAAAGACACCCTAACCTCGTGCCGTACAAGCTGCTTTCTGTTGAAGAACAAGCTTTTGATTATCGTTCGTCGATTGAGACAATCAAGACAATTATCTTTATGAACTACGCAATCTCTCGCCCGAGTCAACAACGCTCTCAGAGCGGCACAAATGACTCCATGTCACGTTCTGCGTCGATGTTGTCCGATCTCGCTGATGGATTTAGTGAAAGCAACAGTTCAATGATCAGTGGCGGCTCGGAATCAACAACAAGCCCTCGAGCCGCTGACGCTGCGGTGTTTGAGGAGCTGGGAACCGCTTCTCATCCTGGAGCTTTGGCCAGACCTGTGCCGTCACTTTTGCGCGAAGCCATGAGTTTTCGACGAAATAGCTTGATGGGCGATTCTTCATACTACACAACCTATGGAGAGGGAAATGTGGAGGTGTATCGGCCTCTTCCTATTGACACGACCACGATTGAGCTGCCTTTAAGACTATTGCGGCTTGTAGATTTGCTTGCTGAAAATGCTCACGAGGTTTGGGCCAAAGGAAGAATGGATGAAGGCTGGACGTACGGTCCGCAGCGAGACGATAGCACGAAGAAACATCCATGCCTCGTGCCGTACGTGTTTCTCACGGATGACGAAAAGGAATACGATCTTAACATTGCCAAGGAAACTCTCAAGACCTTGATTGCTATGAAGTTTACGATCCATGATCGTTCCAGCAAATACTGATCGTAACCCAAGGGGTCAAAACACTTATGACACGTACGGGCATGTTATCTGAGTGATGCCACATAAGATCTGCGTGTACCTTCACGTTATAAAATTGTACTTTCGCGATGTTATCTCAACGAACGAAAAAAGGTGATATAACTACGTGAGGGCAGCGGGGCGTATTGAATCCATTGTTCCTGGAATAATTATCGGTAAAAAGTAATCTGGACAATGATGCCGAGAGTTTTTTTTGAAATGCATTAAGTCATTACAGTGCGAATGCAACACGGCATTACTCGTCGCTAGAAGCGCCTAAAAGGATATGGGTCGCTACCTCGATGGTGCGGCATAGTCGCACAAGCTCACGACGCACGGTCAAGGCGTTGCCACGCATTAATTCATACGTGATGCCAGGAAACAGACTCACACGGTAGTCATCCCACTCAGAAATGCCGTACAGCACCTGCATCATGGATAAAACAAGACCAAACATGACCATCGTCTCTACTTAGCAACAAAACCATGAAACTTACATTTTTGATCCAAGGCATGGACGTGAGGCCTGAGGGAAATATAAATGCACGCTGCGCACGCAATAAACGGTTGTTGATTTCTCTCACGCGGCTAAAGTCGAGTTCCTGGCTAGAAACAACATTGATCTCGCCACTCACACTCACAGCAGCTGCTTCAAAAGCGGATGTGGCGTTATGTAGATTTTCAATGGACACGACTTGCGTCAGGCCTTCGCGAGCAAGTGCATCTTCCAGTAAAGCTTGACCTCGGCGTAATTCACGCGATAGTTCGGTAAAGTCATACTGCAGGAATTGCGCGTCTGTAAAGGACAAGAGTATACTGCCATACAGTTCCGCAGCAGCACGATGAAAAGCAAATTGAGGGTCAGCGAAATGAGAAATCCATGCAGGGATGTCGGCACTGGTGTCTTTTACGCCAAAGTAGCCGCCATCAAAGCCAAGCTCAAGCGACGGAATGCCTAGCTGTCCAAGAAATGGAGAAATACGTCCACCCATGCTGCGGTCCATTGGTGGAAGCTCTAGCTCGACACCACTCGGCTTCTTCTTGTTTGCGTCTTCGAGCCAATAGGCAAAGACAGAGTTGCCATTGCCCTCGGGAAGTTCTGTATGCAAAAAAGTCGCATTGACAGGCAGCATGTCGAGGTCGTCTTCATCTTTGCTCGAGCTTCCAGTGGCTCCAGCTGGAGCCGATACGCTCGAAGCGTTGTTGAAAAAAAAAGTGTCGACAACTGGGTAGTCTTGCTCTTTCGGTTGTGCAACGGCTGCAGTCATAAGGTATATATTCTTGCGAACTGTAGCACTAGCCTTGCAGCGAAGTGGACCAGCGCCACGCACCACATCGTCAAGATGCAGATAAACCACGCCACGCCCCGCGTTGCCGTTCTTGAGGCCTGAATAGCGGTCAATCCAGTGCGAACTTCCAACAGCACCAAATTGCTCACCACCAAACGAAGCAAGAACTAGCGTACGATACGGGGTCCATCCATTGGACACGAGTGATCCCAGAGCACGAATTAGCTCGAGAAAGACAGCATTACCTGAGCCTGGACTAACAGCACCTGCGTTAAGCGAGTCGCGTGGAGCACCGACTAGAACAATGCGATCCGATTCGCGAGAACCAGGTACAGTGATGATTACGTTCCACGTCGTGGCCAATGAATAGACGTTGCGATTCGTCATCTTGACGATCACTCCCACATTATCAGCGTCAACAGGAAGACTGTATTGCACGCCAAGACCTCCACCCTCCCATCGAGACGCAAAGACGTCAGCGGCGCTTACCACGTTTAGATCCTTTGAAGCACTTTCGATCCGAAAGAGTAATTCCTTTGCAACCACAGCACTGATGGGCATACTCACAATTGGCGGAAGGATGTTAAAGGTATTGTTGACGGAGTAAACGTCTTCTATCGAAAGGCGATCTCCCAAGAAACTTTCAGGCATTGTCGGATCTCCATCTCCCATGTAAACGCTTCCGGAAGCTGTCGTTGTGCTGGGACGCCATGGTCCATCGGGTGCTGTAGGGCCTCGAGCAGAGCCATCGTCAAAAGGATCACTAATGCCAGAAAGAAGAACAACGTCAAGTCTATAGTAAAACCACGTGACCCAACTAGACGTACGTGTATGTGAGCACGCCGACGGCTCCAAATTTGGCGGCAATGATCACTTTGGCAGCTACAGAGACATCGCCACCCATGCGAACCAGAGCGATTTTACCACTTACGCTCACCTTGTTCTGTGTCAAAGCGTGATAGTCGTCCGAGGATCCAAAATGGGCATATACAAGCGATCCCGACGCCATGCCACTCATTGAGTACAAGTGAAACGCTGCATGTGGTTTTGTCACATTCTTGCCCTTTGCCTGTCGCTTGGCTTGTCGCGTCGCGTGCTCAGCGATGAAATCGTATGAGACAAGGGATTTGTTATCAGCCACTTGCACAATGTCAAGAGTGAGGGTCTCTGGTGCATTTACGACTATTTCAAACTCGTCAATCTCGATATGACTTTCTTCAAACCCAACCTCAATGGCACTTGAGCGAATATATTTTGCCATCTCGTAGTCGCCAGTACTCCCAGTATGGCGGACAACCTAGAAAGCCATTGTAAATTTAAGATGAAATTGCCGTGTTAAGATTGTTTTTCAAGATGCATTTCTACGTACATCAGCATAAAACTCAAGATTTTTCTTGAATCCATCGGCTGAAGTCGCAGCAATGAAATGATGTTGAATAGCTGGCGTTGAGCTGCAAAGACGTGAACATAGAGTGAGCCTTACTAGTGAGCTTCCTGTATCGAATTCTACAAAGTACCCGTAATTTTCTTCGTGTCCAAGGATACCCAAGAGCATGACACAAATTGCGCTGGCGAGAACGAGGAGCAACACAAAAGTGGTGCCTACACGTTGCCGAAGCTTGATTTCCGCTTCGGTAATGCCTTCGCTCAAATGAATTTCCCGCGGACTATCAGCGTACACGTTCGACCGAGTCAATGGCACTTTAGACTCGTCGACATTGCCATCATTGCTGTCGAAATTTAAATCAGGAAGCACTTTCAGGGCATCGCCTTTAAGGATGCTCACCCTGTCGTTCGAAGAGCCCATCGAAGATTGTATCGGTATTACTACTTTCCGTCTAATTAAAGCACTGTAACATTTACGAGGCTCTGTAGGCGAAATTTGAAACCACGCGATCTTGTTGTCAAGCACGCCTATTTTTATAGGTATTTCATCACGCCTAGCTCATTTATCTTTCTACGTAATATTTCTTCCACTTGGGTAAAAAGATCAAACCTAGTCATATTCCTTATCAACAATCTCATCAAGAGCAACCTCTTTATTATTATATTTCTACTTTTTACATCCACAAAAGTGACCATCACTCAGTAACGTCGCTGTAGGTCTCACGTACTGACTTGCAGCATTGCAGACTTCCTTCCATCCTTTCGTCGCTTGTAAATCCTTTGTCCTTGTTTCTTCCATCAAAACACTCACTAACATATCGCCGCTTGACGCTTTTTCAACTGAAACAACTGATACTTCGCACTTTCTTCTTAATCAGTCCCTCAAACATATCAATTGTCTGACGAGAACACTCGGCAACGATGGCATCAAAATAAGCAACGCCATCACTTTCCTTCGACATGGCCATATCCTCTTCTACGACCGATTGTGCCTTTTTCACAATTAACTCGAGCGGTGAGGGAGACGTAAAGTCACCGTCACGCTGAAGCTGACTACCAATCTCAAACAGTGAAAACCCAGCCTCTGCTCCTTGCTTCAGCAACCCCGTACACACACGCATTGTCGTCACACACTCTTCCTCGATTCCAATAGCACGCAAAATGGCCGCATCACGCGCTTCGTCCAGTGACGCGATGTGGTCGAGCTCACTGCACGTGAACGGAAACTCAGATTGCGGCCACTGCAGCCAGTCAAACGTCGCACCGTCCAAGTGCTGGTAGGACGGGAGACAAAACCCGTGGTCGATGGGCGTCATGGCAAACGTCTGGTCATTCGATCGTGTTCTCAGCAAAATATTGCCAGCGTGGCGGTCTGTATTAAAGAGACGCACGTCTAGGATGCCAATCTTATGTACTTCGGGAGCCGTGAATTTGAGCGTCCCCATGTCTTCCGCCGAGCACTCGGAAGGCACGAAACGCTGCATCGAGCCTTCTTTTTCTTGCCCATGAACATTCAAAACCATTAAAGTCGTCTCGGGTACACCACTAAAGTTGCCATATAAGCTATCCAGCAGATAGGCGGCACGTTCACGGAGAGCTCCATTGCCCACTCGAAATCCTTTATTCACCGGATGCTCCGTCACGCCTACTACTGCATTTTCCTTGACGTATCCTCGCGGATTCTTAGGAGCCATGTACTCCTCGTCTCTCGGCTTAAAGACTCCCAGAGTGTTCGTTGATTTGCTCAAAGTCGAATGGGTTAACTTTGTTGTCAAAAAGTAAACTCCGCCGCACCCTTCACTTGTCATCTGAAACGTGGTATTTGTGTCTGCGATCATGCACTTGACCTGCTCGGCAAAGCGTTCAGATGCCTCCGTGGTGAGCCATTTCGCATCGAATCCACTAGCGAAATCAATTTTCGATCCAGCGCAATTCCTAGTCGGATTCACGTCGTTAACATGCTTGGCAGGCAGCGGCGATAGACAGAGGTGCACAATTGGGTACAGCGTCTGTTGCAACAAGCCCTTGGCATTCAGTACGGCCGATTCTTGAAGCCGCAAACGATCAAAACGAATCAAGCTTCGCTTGCGCTCATAAGTGACAGAATTTACCGCCATCGTGGTGGTTTGCTTATCCTGCAGCCCACTTTCAGTCCTCGCGCGAAACCAGTCAACAGCGCCCATGCTTTCTCTCTGTGCTTGAGTCTCTAGGAAAAAAAGCCGATGCTATGGCTTTAGTGTGGAGCGGAGAGACGAACGACAGAGAGAGAAGCACAAGGGAGACAAGAAATGTTTCTCCCGGGTGGCAGGGGCTTAGGACGGAGGCGAAGGCGAAGCTTCAAAGTGGTAGTGCAAGTTAAAGAATGAGGTGGCTGCAGCAAAAAAGCCAGCGCATCATATGCCTTGTTACGCATGGTACTAAGCACCCAGTACGAGTGCAATTTTAGAGAGCGTATTTCTATAGAGAGGAACTGGATAGACGAGAAAATAATGCAATGACGACGTTACAGCTTTTTGGTGGCGTTTCTTGCTTGCTTCTACGTGTACAAGTGCGTCATTATGACGACGGAGCGGCGGCAAAGGTAAATGGGGTCAGATGCATGTCTAGTTTACCTATTGGTTTCATTTTTGCACCCGAAACGCAAGCACAGTTGGTGCCGACGGCGATTCGCACGATCTGTTGCTAAAAATTAGGAACGTTACCATGGCTCCGTTTGTCATGGAATTGGTATCGAATATGAGTAGGCACGGAACCTATGTTGATTGCTAGATACCGCAGCTACGCTAACCCTTACTGACCTCCTCAGGTCTTCAAGGCATGGATTGCACAACAAACATACGGATAGGAAAGGACAAGTGCACCATAACCAGGGCAGGGTTTTCGGACAAAATAAGGAAGAGAAACAAACCGCCAAAAAGCATGAGGGAATAACATAATGATTGAAACTACAATACATATGTCTACCGTGTTCTAGACTAAAGATGTCAAAGTAGCAACTTCAGTGCCCATGATCATAGGATAAAGTAGCAACTTCAGTGCCCATGATCATAGGCTCTTCTGCAAGGAAAACTAGAGCTTGTACATAGCTCTTGAGCATATGCTCTGCTCATTGACCTCGAGCGTCGTGACGCGTCTTCGCTGCTTTAAAGCACAGAGAGCTGCGAATACAACCAACTTTTAAGGTCTACAGAAGCCAGCAAGCTTTTGAGACGCGTTCGGCACATGCGGGAAGGTAGTTCGATTCAGTCCAGAGCCTTTACCAGATGCAAGGTAGGCAAATTAGCTGTGTAGGTGTAGAATTAAATACAGAGAGCTACCAGGTGAAGCGAATCACAATAATTTACAAATGTATGATCTCCTGGTGAACGACTTTTCGCAAATTTTAGATTAATGGATCGAAAGATGCAACAAAATGCAGTTCAAAGACTAATTTTATTCAAGTGCTGACGTGTTATTTATTTACTAATATATTCTCAAAGAACTAAGTTTGCTATCGCAATTGAGGTAGAGCCTTTAAACCTATTAAAAAACATTTCGAAATGTCTCACATTGCATAATATCGATGGGGTCATTATTATATGTCTCCACTTTTGCAAAAAGCCAGATTTTAGCATAGAAGATTAATATTGTAGTCACGTTAAGTTTTATGCTTAAGATTCTGACTAGACTAGACCTATAAGTAAGGTAGATAGCAATCTACGAAGTGCTCTAGATTCGAGCAAAGAATGAAAATGAGAATTCTATACACAAGTTTTTTCCTGGAAAAGATATTCGACATCCCTTTACAAGCAATGACTTTGCTCTTGCAAAGGTTGTTTGAGTAGAAAAAGGCGAAATACTGATTGCGTATTCGTAAAGAAATTCGGGTTTGAAAGTGAGGAGATGCATGTGTTTTTTGGCCACACATTTAAGAGCTTTTTCGGAAAAGGTTGGGGTGACGCCCTCCTTCCAAGCGCGGGGGCTAAATGCTCGCGCGCTTCGGGCAGGTGCTCTCGGGCATCTGCAGGTCTCTAACGAGTCTCACCCTCGACGCGACGGTCTCCAGCACCAGGGCGCCACCTGGGCACTTACCAAGTCAGAAGTACACAAAATAATGGAAGACCCTCACGGCCTCGGTGCTGGCTGCACTGCCCGCCGAACGAGACTCGACGTATGCGGACACCACTCTATGCCGTGGACTAGCCATAGAGCCTAGCACGTGCATAACTTGGCAACGCGATAACGTAATACAATACAATACAATACATTTAAGAGCTGGTCAATGAAGGCTTAATACTATATGTGGGTTAATACAAATTATATATTATGTATTACGGTAAAAGCGGTAACATACAGTAGGCATGTATTATTATCTCTATGGATAAGATATGTTTTACTTATTCCCGACCCCACTTTGCTTATTGATAATGTACATAGGAAGGCCGGAAAAGCCCTCCGAATTTTGCTAGCATTCTGGAAGTGTTAAAATCATGATGCCTTAAACATGGCCCTACAACTCGTGTGCCTGTTAACGATGAAGGATTTGCGACCGATAATTCTGTTCAGTTGGTCTTGACGTGCTTGCGCTATACTTGCGCTATTATTTTCATCAACAGTATCAGAGGTCCACCAAGTCCTTTGCGAATAACATTAATGAAGCGTCGTCGCCAGACGCACTGATGGCAAGCATCGCTAAGCGAGATGATATTGTTGAAGCTTCGGCTGTAGTTTGCTTCATTGATTGTCATAACATAGTGGTCGTTGGAGACTTGACAAATATTCTGAGTGGCATTGCTTGGTGCTAATATAGAAATTAGTAAATCCGTAAGCAATAGAAGTCAACACTTATGCATAGCTAGTATATCAATACCAAATTATTCTACGCAATGCAACAAACTGTAGTCTTAGACGTAAGACAGACATCTTTTATCTTGTTATTGACGCACCAAAGTTCTTCGGTGAGTACCAATTAGTGACGTGCAAGCATGCTAAGCCCAAAAGAGATGTGCACGAGCAATTGACCAGATAAAACAGAGCGACGGCCTCTATTATAAAACTTTTCGACTTCAGCACCGCGTCTAAGTCCGAAGATCCCAACTTTTGGTTCTAAGTGTTTGACCAACTTGACCGTGTGGTTTGCCTCGTAAGACACAATTTTCACATTCCCACACGATATGCACGAGGATTCACATGCATGATGAAAACTTTAATGAGTGGAGCCTCTGCATTGGCAGATAGACGGATTGTAATTGTGGTATTGAAGCTTGCGAGCAGCAAAACACTCTAGGCATTTGAGTACAAAAGTACAAGAAGTCACACAATTCATTTTTAGCTCACAGAAGTTTTAGCGAAGTCGATGCGCACGAAGAACGGTATATTAGATATGGGTTTGCTCGGCTGAAATTTGGAGCTAATTGCAAAGAAATGCCATATTTCATTAATGCCCAGCAACACTATGCTTTCGTGGGCGCTGTTCCAGTACCTGCCATTACAATCCCGGTGATGAATTATGCTCGTGATCCCTCTCGCTCCCAAGCAAGCATTAGGATGCGTAGTCTGGCCGAAAACACTAATCACCATGTCGAAAAGCATCTTAAACGTCGGGGTAGTCCTGCCGTAGTAAAATCTCATACTACCAGAAGTTTTCTAACTAAGAGAACTCGTTCTCCACAACTAATGTCGAGCCACACTCGTAAGACAGCGGCTCTTACCTATATAGTACCTTTCACACAACATGCTTGCTTGAGCAACGCGCTCGTAAACGCTTTGGTCGCACTTCTCGTGCATGCGGGCGACGGGCGCACACTTGTTGAGTATGTGCCCAAAGCATGACAAATCTATGCTCGTCACCGATGGCTTAGTGAGGTATAGTAAGACGATGTGTCATAAAGTAAGTAATGCCTCACTTAATGTGTAAATTACTGCCGAATCGGCTGTGGCTACCCAAGAGACTACGTTCGGGTTTATGAGCGTCTATATACGTTCTCCAAGTATGCTCATAAAAACAATGCACGGCTCAAAGTGTGCGTTTTCGTACTGAGGTTAGCCTAAACCTTTCGAAATTACTTTTGTTAAAATATTACATCTCCAAACTTTGCTTCCGCTATTATCTTTAATGTATGATAAAATTGCTTGTATAATATGTATGGACAACAAATCAGTTTTCGACAAATCAGTGTTCGGAAATATGCACATAGTATAGTGCAGTACCTTTCCGATTTCTCATAAATGTTGAAACTTCCAGAGCTGAACTTGCATCCCGAATTGATTTTGAGTAATCTTTTCTTTAACAATGCTCGTGGCGTACTAGCGGCGTGTGTATGAAAAAAAAGTATTGGAGAAGTTAATATCAATGTCATAGTTTTGTTGCAAAAAAATGCCGATTAAAAAAGAATCGCAAAGGGGATCGCACGTTTCGTGGCTGACTATAGTGGGACGATTGTAGAGAGAAGACGCCCGTATTAAATCAACACTTGGATCGCTGAAACACAGCCGGCCGCGCAAGAATATATCCAACTTAACACTAGGATCATTGAGGTGAACCGTCTCGTATGCATGTTGCCGGTCACAATGCTAAGTAGCTAAGAGAATTTAACAATCTTATCTAGATTATGAGTTACCGTGCACAAACACACGCTAACGGGATGTTCGTCTATGGTTGTTCAGTCAGCTCTCAAAGCTCATCAAAGTCACATCAGCAACGCTTCAGGTTTACTAGGACCGATAAAGTTTACGCAAATATTGATACATGTGTCTGTGCAGTGGGAAAGATCGACATTCTCGGCTGCTAATAAGTACCCGTGGAATCAGCGTAGGCCCAAGGGATTTCAGTCGTTTTGGCTTGACCTGTGGCATAATTTTAGAGCGATGGTCAGGCCTGGCAGCTTTTTTTCATGTACATAGGTAGCTAGCAAGGCTGCTGTCTCGTTGAAGGAAATATGTACATCGTTTTACTGCGAAAGCCAAAAGGACACCAAACCGTCTTGGATAGCATCAAGGAAAACCTTTAGCAGGCATTGGTCTGGGCTTCGTCGTACGAGACAAAACTGTTTTACGTCGCTTACAACATTTAAGCTATGCCACAAGTTGCGCGCTACTGTGACTCGATGAGAGCGGTGATGGGCATGTCATTCCGATTTAGTCTAGACAACAAAGAATCACTGATCGTTTGCCAAGAAGTATAAGCTTTCGAGCGAATCTTCTAGCTTCTACGTCCTTAAGACCACCGATCGTTTTAGACGGTGATGATGTTTGACTCTCTTGTCTCATCTACTAGTCTTTCAGTCCGAAAAATTCTTTGAATTTCTTGGCTTTGAGCCATTTTGACTCGTACGTACTACGTCTTTAGGCACAGAATTTTGACTTGCTCACAAATTGCGGGCGCGGGGGAGGCTAATATTAGCAAGCCTCTTCGCTATCTTTCCAATACCAAAAAATTGAGGGTTGGGATTGGCAAACTCATCATTATAATAACATGTAGACTGTTGAGACATGAATTGTATTGCTTGATGAAAACTTAATGAGTGAAAGTATGCTGCTCCACGCTTAAATACCACTGCGCAACTCAACTTTGACCACGCGATTTATTCTCTCAGTCTAACTTTTGACTTATCCACCTCGCCCAACATATGACCCCGATGACACTATCTCCGGTCTAATGTTTGCCAAGTAGCATATTTATTATTTTGTAAATTTGTCTTTTCATAGCAGCGTAAGTATCGAATATTTAAAATAATTCACTTCAATACATTCAAATAATGTAATTTGTACATCAAAGAGTAAGTAATTTAATTGTACTGCTTATCGATATCACCGCAACAGTAATGGCGCTATGTGAATACTAGACCACGGTAGCCTCGCTAGTGTCGGATTTCAATTTATTTTTCTTAAGCCTCCTGATTCTAAAATTAAGAAATTTGATTCGTCAACATGCTCGTGAGTCGATATACTGATCTCAAACCTCATTATTCTCACGATCCAGCTGCTCATTTGATTCCTTAATGTTCAGGTATAATCTTGGTATGCGAAGGTCTACGACGCCGTGAAAGTGTGGAAACATATACCTAAATATGGATAAGGAAAGAGAAATAAAAAGAATATGTGGTAAAGTACGCCTTTGTGTGTTGCCTCAGCAACAGAGTTAAGAAAAGACTTCAAGTGCAATCAATTGAGGACTTATATGAGTATGCGTCAGGGTTTGAGCATTCTTCGCCTATGTATAAAGCCGTTAGTGCAGGATAGCGAAAGTCACGAAAAATTGTCCGTGGATACGTTATGACGAAAAGTTGCTGCCAATTATATTACAAATACGATGTGTTTAAAGCCTCTTTCTGTTGCCGACTACAGGTTGCTACATTTTTGTCAAGTTTAAACTGCTGAATGCATGTGGATGATTACGGATGCTGATTACGGATATAATGGAAGTCGTTCATTGGTCTAGATAAAAAAATTACATTAAAAGGCCTTTAAAAGGATCTACAAAGACAGGCTTAGAGGTAGCACAGAATAGCGAACGAAGGACCTAAATGTATTCACTTCGGTTTTTGCCATCTTCTCAACAGGCTGACAGCCGCAAACAACAGCCTCGCTTCACCACATCTTTACCGCCATCACTACCAAGCGCACCGAATTCCTCCTAGAGATGGTAAGTACTACCATTGGGAGCTCAACATGAGGATGGCCCTCGCAAGAAAAGGTCTTCTGGGGCACATTATGGGCGTGAAGAACGAGAACGAAATAACGGAGATGTGGCTCGTAAATGACGCCGAGGCATTGGGTTTAACTGCCCAGGGCGTCAAGATTCAACACCAGGCCAAGATTCGGTCTGCTACTCGTGCCTTGGAGGCATGGGGAACGCTTCGCGATATCTACAATCGTTCCACCCTACACAACTGTGTCACGATGACACGGCGCCTTAATGAGTTATTGATGGAGAGTGGCACTCGCATGGTGGAACATCTGGACGCGTTCAATGAGCTGGTCGTGGGACTCCTGACGGCAGGAGAGCCGGTGGATGAATCAAGACGGCTAGTGGTGCTTCTGAGCAGCTTGCCGGCGAATTATGAGATCGCATCTTCTATCGTGGAGAACGCCAAGGGCATCACTCTGATCGACGTCAAGGAGAAGCTGTTGAAGGAGACAGACAGACTACAGGAGCAGGAAGCAAGTGAGAAAGCGTTTCGAGCCACAGACAATAATGCACGGATCAAGTACAGACGCGGAAGTGGCCGCAAGAGTTACGCGCCACCCAAGGGCGGCGGTTTTCGGGATCAGACTGGTCATATGAAACGGGACTGCTCAGCTGCTGAGAACCTTTCCAGAAACCGTTCTAGAGGTAATGATGCAGTGTTTGCGGTGGGGGATGAGCAATCAGTAAGCTGGCTGATCGACAGTGGAGCGACGTCACACATGACCCGTCACCGAAGTGACTTGATCGACTTCAAGCAACATAAAGCAGACGTGTACGCGTCAAAGGAGCTGGAACGGTGAAGCTTATCGGCTGAGATGGAAGACGCATATCGATGAAGGAAGTGCTGCTTATTCCTGGACTTGACAGACGTTTACTGTCGGTGGGAAAGCTTGCCGAACGTAGACTAAGTGTGAGGGTTTAGCGTGCTTCGTGCATCATTTTGGCAAAAACGAAGCTTTGGCAATTGGGACAAGAAATGGGAAAGCTTAAACAATGGATTGTCAGCAAGAGGGGGCACGATCGGTGCAATACTCGGGAGCGGATTGTCAGTGGGAGTTATGGCACGCTCGTATGGGATATTCAAATAAAACGCTTTGGTGAAGACTATGCGATCCACAGAAGGTTTTCCTGCGCTAAAACAAGGTGTCAAGACCCTGTTGGTGGATGCATGAAGGGCAAGTAGACGATCAAAGCCTTTCCAGGACGCTCCATGACAAAGACATCACGTTTATTGCAATTAGTTCACAGACGTGATGGGACCCATGGAGATATTTTCGAAAGGAGGTGCTAAACACATTTTGACTCTTGTGGATGATTCTTCACAAAATGTGGTGGCTTACTTTCTGGCAAAGAAGAGTGAAGTTGCCGACAAGATCAAGATGTTCAAAGCACTGCATGAGAATCAATTGGGAACCCGTATCAAGTGCGTGCGTTCGGACAACGGAACGGAGTTTGTCAACAAGACAGTTACGAATTTACGTCAGTGGAACGGCATCATACATCAGCGTACAGTAATATACAGTCCCCAACAAAACGGAATTGCAGAACGAATGAACCGCACGGTTATGGAAAAGGCACAAAGCATGCTACACTACAAATGTGTTCCGACTTGTTGGTGGGCAGAGGCAGTAAATACTGCGGTGTAACTGATCAACCTCTCTCTTAATACAATGCACCCAAACAACACCCCATATGAACTGGGAGTTAAGATGAAGCCTCGGATGGATCATCTTAGGGTGTTTGGGTCTCATGGATATGCTCACGTTGATCAAGTGAAGAGGGCGAAGCTTGAAGCCAAAAGCTTCAAATGCCTGTTCCTCGGTTATGCCGAAGACACCAAGGGATACGGAGTTTACGATTCAAAGAAAGACAAAATATCAGTATCACGGTCGGTGAAGCTGGATGAGCGTGAAGTGGGCGGCATTTATAAGACGCACCCGCCCAAACAAATAGAAGGGATACACGTAACCAAATACAACGATGAAAGTGCAGTGTTCGGGCCGACAGAGCACCAAACAGATCAAGATGAACCTATGCAGTGTGAAGAAGAAGATGAAATTCCAGATGCTCCAATGAATGAGGAGGAGTCCGGCACAAATGAATCAAGGGTCAAGATGCTTCGATTCCCGACCTCAGTACACCCTGAACTGACAGAGTACAGAATTCTCACGCTGGATGCACAGGAAGATCGATTGGTATTTCGACCGCTAGTGGAACGTTCAAGGCGTACACATAAACCAATGTTGTTGTTGGGGAACGGATCAGATGCCGATGAAAGTCTGGAAGGAAGCGAAGGACCACCATTTTCAAAGCGTGCAAAAATTGATGAATACGGCCTCGAAGCTGAAGCTATTCTCGCTTACGCTGTGAGTGTTGGTGAAGAATCAGAACATTACGTAGGCAATGTCTAGTGACGAGGCAGAACAGTGGCGACAAGAGATGGACGCCGAATTACAGTCGCATCACTGAAACAAAACATGGCCACTCGTTCACGAGAATCAATTGGACGTACGATTGGATGCCTCTGGGTCTTTGCTAAGAAGCGTGACCAGAATGGATGTATTATGCGCTGCAAAGCACGATTGGTGGCTAAAGGTTTAAGCAGAAATACGGTGTGTATTTGTTCGATACTTACTCTTCAGTGGCCAACATGAACTCAATTTGAGTTCTACTCGCAGTGTGTGCGGTATTAGGCTACAGGAGCAGCTGGACGTCGACACCGCCTTCCTCAACAGTGTGCTGTCGGATCGTGTTCACATGGAAAATCTGATCGGTGTTAAGGGAGCTCAAGGATTAGCGTGTCAGCTGAACAAAGCTATATATGGACTCAAGCAAGCTGCGAGTGCTTGGAACAAGACAGTCGACCACGTCTTCAAGATGAACGATTTTTAAAGTTGTACAGCGGATCAATGCGTCTACGTGAAGAAAGTGAAAGAAGGTTTTAAATTAATATGTATCTATGTCGATGATATGAGCATAAAATCCAAGACGAGCGACGAGATTCTAGAGGTCAATGGGATGCTATAAGGTGTTTTTAAGATGAAGGATCTCGGTATGGCGAAGTTCATCTTGGGCATGGAGATCGACTACGACATGACAGCTTCCACACTAATGATCAAGCAAACACGCTCCATTTTCGACGTGGTTGAGCGATTTGGACAGAAAAACGCCAAGAACGTCGACAATCCGTGTACGTCCGGTCTCAAGCTGTCAATATCACAGTCACCAAGTACAGAAGCTGAGCATTCAGAGATGCGGTCAAGACCATACCACTCACTAATTGGATGTCTGGTATATGTTACAACTTGCACTCGGCCAGACATCGCATACATCGTGACACAACTGTCTCGATTTCTCGAGGATCCGGGGTTACCAGATTGGAACGCCGTATTGCGCTACTTAAATTCTACACATTATCATGGGATCGTTTACCAAAGAGGGACTGGAGAGGTGATTGTTGAAGCTTTTTCGGATGCTGACTGGGGTAGCAATACTGATAACAGACGGTCTGTCTCAGGAGTGCTGATCAACATTGGAAAAGCCCCGGTTGTGTTTAAGTCCAAGTAATAGAAAACCGTCGTACTAAGTTCCGCAGAAGAAGAGTATATGGCGCTAAGCTTGTGCACACAAGAAGTACTTTAAACGCGCACAATGCTCAAGGACATGGGTCAAGAACAAGTGGGAGGCACGTAAATATGGGAAAAAAATCAAGGTGCGATAGCTTTGGCAAACAACGCCGGCAACCACGCACGCACAAAGCACATGGACATCAGACATCACTTAATTCGGGAGAACGTTCAGCATGGATTACTCAAGATTGGCTACATTGATACGAAGAGTCAGCTTGTAGATATGCTTACCAAGGCGCTTGGAACTAAGATGTTCAAGTTTCTGCGAGAGGCAACCGGCATCAAGACCCAGTCAGCGACGAAGCACACTCAACATTAGCGCTGAATGCATGTGGATGATTACGGATGCTGATTACGGATATAATGGGAGTCGTTCAATGGACTATATAAACAAGGTTACATTAAGAAGCTTTTAGAAGCATCTAGAGAGACAGGCTTAGAGGTAGCACAGAATAGCGAACTAAGGACCTAAATATTTTCACTTCGGTTTTTGTCATCTTCTCATCAGTTTTTCCAAACTGTAATTGTAGTCCCCGCAGCAGCTCCTTCTGCTTTTTCATTGTCCCTTGAAGACGTACGACTTCTGCAGCTTAGTACTATGTTAATAAAGCACACGACAATTGGCTGTCGATACAGACATTAGGCAACTACTTCAAAATGGTTATATTTTACTACCCGTCTGTTTAATTAAACCAACCTCGTCCTTTTTGCTATCTAGTAGCGGTTCCTGTATTTATTACTCATCTTCGGACGTACTGCCATCATTATCCTTGTTAATGTCAGGCTTGTTGCAATACTGCCTCACATACAAGACGCGCTGCAGAAACAGACACAAAAGATACCCCGGAAGCTGCAGCTACGACCGGCATGGCCCCATCAAGAGTGGAAGCCATTAGTGAGAAAAATGAAAAAGCCAAGTCCTGTTTATTAATAAGAACGATGAAGCGTGAGAAAATGAATGGGTGAAATATCGTAATCAATCGGCTGTGCACATAATTGATTCGAATTCCGAAAAAGGCGAGAAATATCGAGCAAATCGAAGAACCAGCTAATGCGTCAAAGTGGGGGAAGTGTAGTCACGATGATAGGACATGTGCGTCGTCGTACAATGAAACAGAAAGCGTACGATTGGTTGAAGGAAACACCAGTCCACATAAAGGCTGTGTTTTCGTACTTGAAGCTCTAAAGCATTTTTAATCGAGGCACGGCCCCAGTCACAATGGGTCACAACCCCAAGCTTATTTTGTGGTTTTCCTATATTAAAAATTACAGATTAAAGGTCAGCACGGTTTAAGAATACGCAGAGTTTAACAACAAGGAGCTTTCGAGATTTCTGGCTGCACACATTCAGCCACGAAAGAGTCTAAAACTGACATTCCCGCATCACGAACCATCTGTATTTGATCCGTATATACAGGCCGTGATATTGTTTGACTATTATCGTCGCGAAAAGGTTTAAATCGTTTTGTTACAACTACGGTGACGTATATGGGCATGGGTTCGATCACTTAGTATCTCATACTTAATGAATGGCTCCTACACAAGGAATCTCTAAAACCATTTTTCTCTTCTTAATTCCTGAAGAAAAGCCTGCTTAAATTGATATCGACAATGCAACTTTGTTTACTGCGTGGCTTGATTACATTAAAACGTACTTAAATTCGGACGATTGCGACTTTAATTTCGGCAGCTTTGTTCATTTTATACTGGCAATGACGTTTGAAGGCAATGTTCGAGTCCAAATGCGCTTGAAAGCGTGTTGAGGGATGTGAAAAGGAACATTGCAGCGAATGCGTGAGACATGTGGCAGCAGTTCCCTAAAGACGTTAGTCAAGAAGATAACGCCGAACAAATTTTTGACATCCCAAAAGAAACTCCGGCTATCGCTTCATATGTGAAATCGAGGCCATGAAATGGCGATCAAATGTTTGATGTGCTAAATTTAAAGCATTCGTTTAATAGAGTGGTCAATCTGTTTCGAGATCTCGAGCAAGTAGCACAGCATATTGATTCTTTGGAACCAATTTAGCGATCCGTCGTCGAATATTATGGACACACTACGGTGCGGTATCTTTGTTATTCCCCATCCAAGTTATGACTTCTAGATCGTGATGAGCGTCCCAAATTTATTTTGAGTGATCTTATTTCTCACATTGGTGTAGTTATGGTTATCAAGATGTGCTTTCCAGCTTTCGTGGCGCATTTTGGCGTGTAGAAAACGAAAGTGTTGGAGAAGCCATTATCAATGTCATGCCATCATTGCTGAGCAAATTGCCGGAGAATTGAGGATCGAGCGTTTCGTGGCGGGCGATAGTTGGACAATTGGAGAGTGAAGACGCCCGTATTGATTCGGCTTTTAAATTTCTGCAACACATGGCCATAGAGCAGAATTGATCCGGTTAATTGCTAGGATCATCGAGGTTAATCGTCTTGTGTGCATGTATCGGTTGCCGGTCTGCAAGTACAGATTACAAGAATTTAATCTGGATAATTAATCACAGCTCTTGTCAACTCACTCAGTCGGTATCTTTCTTTCGTATTTGACGTAGATTCATTTCTCTTCATGAGAAGACGTGGTCGACCACTTAAATATTACAGGATTTATTGAAAAAACAAAGTATTGCAAATCGAAAGTTGTAGTAACCGACAGGAAAAGCACAATTTTGGCAGAAGTAGGTTCGAACAGATTCTCATTGATTGTGTATAAAGGTCCTTTGGGTAAAATTACAAAGTGGTGACTTTGATAAGTAGATATATAAATTCGGCAAAGAATTGTATATCGTGAAAATTTCCCGATTAACCCTTAGTGTGACTGTCTGTACCCTTAATTGAGCTGCGCTTTGCGCACTTGGCTTATGCTGTTACGTATCTATGAAGCCAGTCTTAAATAAACTACGTTGCTTAATGGTTTTCTTACAAATATGGCTGACCACGTTTTTAGGTTTTGTTCCCTTAGACCAGAAAGTGTCATCGGGGTCATGATATGGGAGAGCTTTCTCAAGGTAGGCTTAACAGTTTTACAGCGGACCATTTATAAGCCAAATAGAATAAATCGCGTGGTCGAAGATGGGTTGCGCAGTGGAATTTAAGCGTGGAGCAGCATGCTTCCACTTGCTAAGCTTGGATTAAGCTATACAATTCATGCCTTAACAGCGTACATGCTGTTTATCATGATGAGTTTGCCAATTCAAACTCTAATTTCTTGGTATCGGTAAAATAGCGGAGGGGCTTGCTTCCCCCGCGCCTGCAATGTCGAACATTCTGCGCCTAAAGACGTAGTACGTACGAGTCAAATTGGCTTAAAGCCAAGACTAAAAAAAAGTGTTTGGGCTGAAAGGCTAGAAAGAACAAAATAAGCCCCTAAAGTAGAAGCTGCTTTTAATAAACGCTTAAACCTTGCTCCTCTTAGTAATATATCCGTTGTGTTTAGACAATTCACTCGTAAAAAAGATACATGGGCGGTGCTAAATTTCTTTGGTCTTTCTCAGCTCTGTCATCGCACATAAACCTCAAAGGTGAACTGAACTACATGCTTTGTGCCCGCAATCCGAGAGAACAATCCGTCTAGAGACAGCTCATCTAACAGAATTCCTAGCGCAGGTATGATTTCAGCTAGGCATTAAAAACATAAGTCCGAAGGCGATCATGAGGTAACGCCTATATACAAGGCACGGTTAAAATTCCACAAATTAGGTATGAAGCACTTGTTGCTTCTACATCCGAATTAATAGCCATCGGTCATTTGCGCTGGTGCCATTTCTTAGATTGTAGGACGTGTGAAGTAGGATAAGTGCGCCACTTCACAAGAAGTTCTTGGAGTTTGTATAATCGCCTCTGTTTTACAGTGCACACAACGTTTCCTTTGTGGACGAATAAACCAATTCTGCATCTTTTTGACAAGATACAGTGCTCTTGAAGAATCGATTGTATGCATTTTGCTCCCGAGATCGACCTTGGCGGTCAGGTCGCGGATCTTCTTAGAAAAATACCGGACCTGATATTCTTAAGAAGGAGGTGGACTCATTTGGCCATATGACGTACGAAGTTTATAGTTGAATCTACCGCCGCACGTCTTAGTGTCAAATCTACGGAATGAGCTGACATTTTGCTCTTTTTCGAAGAGAATTCAAGGATTGGCAGGCCGCTTAAACAGTACAGCTTGAGGACATTCAGTTCTTTTGCTTTGTGTTCTTTACCGCGGTGGCTATGAGCCCTACCACCCGTCGTATCTATATTCGCGCTCGCCACACCAACAGGATGTAGTGCAAGCTTACGCTTCAAAAAGCACCTCGAGCCTTATATGAGCATGAAAGTCTGAAAAAGAGTCGTAAGGCGTTTCACTTAGAAACGCGGATGCAGTGACTTCGCCTTAGGGAGGGCAACGGAAATGCCGACTCATTCCCGTCCAAATTGTGAAAGGCTCAACGATACGAAAATCAATTTTGCTCAATATAAGCAAAGTTTTCCGGGTGGTTCCTCCACTTTGAGCTATTGAATGGGATCGGAGAAAGGCTCTACAAGACTCGTTAGCCAGCAGTGTCCGTGTGCAAAGGATTGCTTGGATGCAAGCACTTTAACATATTCTTTTTTAGATGTAGCATTGGTCAAGCCAAGACGGCTTTACTTTGTCGGACCCATAACACCTTAAATGACTCCGCCGTCAGACACATTTGCCAATGTCCACTTAATTTGTTGGTCGTCATGACCTCAAAAACTTGTTTAAAGTGAATTTAAAAAAGGAATATAGTGCAGACTGGTTTGTTTCAAAGCAGACGGAGACGAATGCATCATCAAAACTTATCTTAGTAATGGTAGAAAGAATTTGACCATTGAGCGCAATAGCTTATGTATTTATTCAAACCATATAACTAGGCGTACCGACCGCCATGGAGGGTATGTCCGACCACCTCATTCAAATTCGATATTATTTGTTCATCTCAAATCCTATACAGTATTTTGTACACCCAGACATATTGTAAAGAGCACGCTTTCTTCGGACCGAGGATCTGTTGCTTTTTTCAGCTTATTGAAAGTAGGACTTCTTGCTTGATCTCTGACACAGAAAGTGCGAGACATTTCGACTCCCGCAACATGTCATTATTTGTCGTTTTAGCAAAAAAGAAATCTATGAGCTCCTACATTTTTGTAATGCAATAAATCTCCGCTCTATTCTCCTGTTTAGTGGGAGATTTGATGGTGAGTTCCGGACACCAATTTCGTATTTTTAATAGAAACCCCAGATTTTCGGATCCTATTAAAATAATTTAGTCAAAGCGCAATTAATGATGTCCGTTAGGCTGATTTAAGACACCTCTGTCTACAAAAAACAAAAAAATTCTGAGGAAGTCTTCTTTCGTCTAAGAGCACCACATCTGGAAGAATTTCGGTTTTAGAGTCAGCCAAGACTTCAGTGGCTTCGAGGTCTTCGGGGTTTAGTAGCTCTGTTATGCCACTTGATGAAACGCACCTGCTGTGACACCTGTCAATTGTATTTGTGTGAAAAGCTTATTTGTCAGCCACGGGATCGATCGAAATTTCGAGAATCCAATATGTATCACATTCCGTTCTGCTTTTACACATTTATGTTGCCCGCAGCTGGTGATACCATGTAACCCACATCAAGAGCACTATTTTCAGTATAGATTTAACCGCCAAAATTGTTATATCTGCTACAAAAGTAAGAGAACCCGTCATCACGGCTATCTTTAAAGAAATTTGAGTACTCCTCGTATATTCCATGTCTGTCCCGGGCGTAAATTTACCGAAAAGACCGCACGCACAATGAGATGAATGAAAAGATTTAGGAAGCATTATTGTACAGGCTTAAGCGGCTGACCTAGTCCTTAAAACTGATCAAGATTTTTATTTCTTAGGTGAGGGCATTCCCCGAATTAAGCTATTGTCCGGGACTTTAAATGACCCCGTACTATTGATATTTTCGAATGTTTCCAAGCAAACATCTAAAAAACGTCTAAATTTGTTCCATTGGCCAGCTGACTTAGTTTTGTTGCTTTTTCTTTGTCTATCGGTCAACCTGTAAAATTTGGTCAAGATGTTTGACTGTCCGCAATGTTAATAACGCTCCAAAGTGTTCTACTACTCGGAATGACATTTTGTAGCTTCGGTGATTCGTGTGTACGAATTGCAGTCCATCGCTGCTGGTTCCTCTTCTAAAAGCTGTCATGCGATCAGGAGCTAGGTCTCAATGGTGTGTAATAATTGCGCGTATAAAGCACAAAGGTTTAATTTTTCCCAGTAGGGCTCACCACGCTTACGAGGACCGTCGTTTACCATACTCTGAGGACGAAATATCTACATGCAAGCTTTTATAGCACTTGCTCAAAGCAACGTTCCACTTAGTCGGCCTCCTTTAAAACAGGCACAGGCAAGGTGCTCTTGCTTACAACAGCTAGCTTTGCGATTCTGCTTTGCTCGTCAGCCTCAAGACATTGAGGCTGAACCTAAGTCAGCGGACACACGGACCCTATTTTTTATCGAAAGAAGCAGTTTTTTTTAAAATCTGGAAAAGCGTGCCGCTGTGCTTCTTTAGAACAACAATTTTTTTATTTTCTAGCGATCCAAGCTTTACCCTTCGACCAAATTTTTTTTTCATTGTTCAAATAATGCTAGCCGTGACCGCACTCATACAAATTTGCCAGATCCGCTTCAACGGGTTCTGCGAGGTCCATGATCACGCCAATATACAAAAGCTTTAAGGCAGTCGTTAAAAGGTATTCGATTGACTTCGTGCTCCACATTTTAGTGTAGCCGAGCTATCAGCATAAAAGTACTATACGAGATTGCTGTCACCTCGGCCTTATACCGTCTCCACGAAAAGCAACAACTTTAGCGCGACCGAGTGCCCGCTCTTTAGATTGTTCTTGGAGTTGACCTTAATGGTCGATCCGCAGCTTTTATGGAAGCAACCACAGAAATATTTTTAGCCAGCGATATTTCTTTGCCCATGGGATCCGCTAGCTTAACAGACAAATCGGTCGGCGCGCGGGATAACGTGGAATACCCGATCTTCGTTGTGCTTTCATTTGTAGTGAGCTCCAGGCTTAACCAGCTCCACGTGCACAGTCTTTAAATTACTGAGCCTCTTTGCCAACAGGATAGTATGGCGATTTGAAGTAGCAGGACGAGGGTGCGGTTGCATCTTTTAAGATGAACAATATCTGTCGACAAACACAAAAATTACAAGTTACATCATTATAAGATACAAATGATTTACCACTAAACGAGTTTACTGCGAGCAAAATGATGCATATTCATATTAACGAACCTTGCAAGGTCCGTGCGCGGCATTTTCATTGATTTTTTTATGAGAAAGTTGCGAGCCTTAAATCCTTGTGTTGGGCGGCTTAAGAGACAATGCAATTTCCAAGACTTCGAGGCTTATACAAGTCTTAAGGTGCTTCCACTACCTCTACTACAGCGGCTAAAAAGGTATACGGCCACCGACCTTCTGCAATTTAGATGAATGTTTTTTTCGTCAGAAAGGTCAGTTTAATTCAAAGACAAGAAAGCAAATATTTCTTGAGTCTCTCTCACTCATTTCAAGTGCTTTTGTGCTTTGATGTCACGCCCTATTTTCAAAAAGATGCAAACCCTATTGATACGTGAACCATGTAAGCTTAGCACTCTCACGATTGTCGGCCTACGAATGGTGCGTCTCTGTGCGGTGTATCTACGAGTGCAGGAGAATTTAATTTTGTGTGACCATCCGTTCAAAAATGGTCTGTTATTGTATAATATTAACAGCTGGAATAGCATTAGCCAAAATGTAGCGGCAGGTTGCGGCCGCTTTCCGGCAACAAGTGTCCGGCATTTGAATGCTCTTTTCAGAAATAGCGTTGTTGTCTGGTACAGGCGAACAAATTCTAGATAGATTATTATACTCAGATGGCACTTAAACACCAGCATGCTCATTGCTGTCAGCTCCTGCTTGGCCAAAGTTGAATTGAAAGCTTTCAAAATCTCAGCAATTTGTCAAAATCAGCTAGCTTCGTAGAGAAGCGGGTGCGCGAGCCACGGGGCTAACCCTTAGGAAAATCTTACAGGTCTTCACATATTTGCCCGCTCACTTGACATTAAGTTAGAAAAAACGTTTTATATATTACTATAAGGGCTAGATGTGTCGATAGAAAAATGCCGCTTATCAGGTCTCCTAAATAAGCCCCAGAACGTGAAATCTATCCGAAAAGAATTGAGTTGGATCTACCGGATCAACTCCTAATACATTCTGCTCACTCATAAATATGCACCTGCAATTTTTATCGAGTGTTGACCCACTCTACTTTGGCGTAATTGCCCGCGGAGATGATTCGCACAAATACTTCTTTTCTAGCATTTATTCTATATGCCTAATAACCTCGCCTAGTAAGCGTGCTTTTAATTTAGTTAGTACGACCACTTATAGCGCCGATTACCATATTACGCTTCTTCGATTTGTAATCAACTCGTAAATTACGTTGCGCGATAAATAGCAACCATCTTGTCACCCAAAACAGAATGAGAATTATGTAGAGGTTTATTTCTAAGAAAGTAAACCTCTGCTTTAACTATCATTTTAGACGGTTATTTTACTACACGCTTAAAATTTACTACACTTAGTAGTTCAGCAGTTCTGTTTTAACAATCACTCGGTGTCGTAAACAGAAGACATGGGCGGAGCAAACTTCCTTTGGTCTTTTTAATTTGTTATCGCGCGTAAGCCTCGAAGGTGAACTGAACTGCATGATTTGCGCCCGTGATGTAACTCTACTAGAGCACTTAGCACTGGTATGATTTCAGCTAGGCATTGGGAACCAAAGGCGATCATAAGGTCACTCCTACCACACAAAGAGTGGTATAAATACCACAAATTACGAAGCACCCGTTGCTTCTACATCCAAATCATAATAGCCATCGGTCAGTTGTGCTGGTGCCACTTCGTAGATTGTACGAGTTCTGTGAAGTGGGACAAGTGCGCCACTTACAAGAAGCTCTTGGAGTTCGTAAATTCGCCATTGCTTCACTGTGCACACAACATGAAACTTCCTCTTACCTCTGTGGTCAGGTTTAGACAAATTAAACCGGTCTTGCGTCTTTCAAATTAGAATTAAAGGATCAATTGTACCCATTTTGTCTCCCGAGATTGACCTTGGCTGTTAGATCGCGGATCTCCAAAAATACCGGACTTAATATTCTACCGGAGGAGACTAACTTATTTGGCCATGTGATGCAGGAAATTTATAGTCGGATTTATCGCCGCACGTCCCAGTGTGAGGTCTACAAAATGTGTTGAGATTTCTCTCTCCTTTATAAATTACTCCAAGATCGGCTGGCCGCTTCGACAGCACAGCATCAAAGACATTCAGTTCTTTTGCTTGGCGCTCTTCATTGCGATGACTATGAATACTAGCATCAGCCGTACCCATATTCGTTCCCGCTATACGAACAGGATCTAGCGCAATGTTTACGCTTTGCAAAGCACCTCGAGTTTCATATGAGCATCGAAGTCTAAAGAAGAGTCGTACTTTCTAAGGTGTTCCACATAGATAGACAGATGTGGTGACATTGCTTTTGGAGAGGTCAACGAAAATGCCGACTCATTTCCATCCAAATCATGAATGGCTCAACGGTACGATTTTCAAATTTGCTCAATTATACCAAAGCTTTTCGGGTGCTTTCTCCCCTAGTAATACATTGAATCTTCTTGGAGATAGGCTTTGCAAGACTCGTACGCCAGCAGTGTACGTGTGCAAAGGATTGATTGGATGCAAGCACTTTAACATATCGCTTGTATGTAGCATTAGCCAAGCCAAGACGGCTTTATTTTGTTGGACCCATGACACCTTACAAATCGGCCAATGACGTATGGACGCATTAGCCAATGTCAACTTAACGCTTGTCGGTCGTCATAACCCCAAACTTGCCCAAAGTGATTATAAAAGAAAATATAGTGCATATAGTGCAGTATGGTCTCCCTCAAAGCAAACGGAGGAGAATACATCATCAAAATGTATCTCAGCGATGGTTGGAACAATTTGGTCACCAAGTGTTATAGCTCATGTGACCACTCATAGCGTATCACTAGTCATGTCATCCACCATGGAGGGTATGTCCAACACCCTCATTCGATATTATCTGCTTACCTATGATTCTATACTGTATTTTGTACATCCAGACATATCGTTGAGCAGCACGTCTTTCCTTAGACCGGGGAACTGTTACGTTTCTCATCTTATTGCAAGCAGGACTTCTTGCTTGCTCTTCTGGCACAAAAAGTCCGAGATGAATGCAAACATAACGGCTCCCGCATCATGCCATTATTTGTCTTTTCGGCAAAAAATACATTACTGCTCTACTGTTACCTATAATGCAATAAATTTCGCTCTAACTCTTCTTTTTAGTGGGAGACTTGATGGTGAGTTTTGAACACCAATTTTACCTATTTGCGGTAGATACACCAGATTCTTCGGATCGATTAAATATATGTTAGTTAAGGCGCAACAATGCTGTCCATTAGGCTGATTAATGACACTTCTGTCTATAAAAAACAAGAACTCCTTAAAAATTCTTTGTCGTTCAAGAGCACCAAATCAGGAAGAATTTCAATCTTATAGACAGCCAAGATTTCAGTGGCTTCGAGGTCTTCGGGATTTAATGGCTCTGATATGCCACTTGATGAAGGGCACCTGCTGTGACACAACAGCTCTCTTGTCAATTGTCTCTGTGCGAATAGCTTCTTGTCAGCCACGGGATCGTTCGCATTTCGTGAGGATCAATATATATCACATCCTGTTCTGCTTTCACACATTTATGTCGCCCGCAGCTGGTGATATTATGTAATCCACATGGAGAGTGTTATTTTCAGCATAGTTGGGATATGAACTCAACGTCAAAATTGTAATATATGCTATAGAAGTAAAAAAATGTCGTCACAGCTATCTTCAAATAGTTTTGAGAACGCATATATCTTTCATGTCTGTCCCGGGCGTACATTCACCCAGGCTTTTTTTAAGAAGCCACACGCATAATAAGATGAATACAATAATTCGTAAAGCATTATTGTACGGCTTTAAGCGGCTGGCTCAAATGACCGAGTCTTTTGAACTGATCAAAATTATGCTTCTTCAAACAGTGCGTTTTCTGAATTATGGTATTGTCAAAGACTTGAAATGACTCCGTGCTTTCTGTTTGTCTATCGATCAACCTATTAATTTGGAGGAAATGTTTACCGGCCCGCAGAGTTTATAACGCGCCAAAGTGTATCATTACTCGAAATAGTATTTTATAATTTCGAGAAATTGTGTGTACGAACCGCAGTCAATCGCTCTTGTTTCCATTTTGACAACTGTGATGCGATCAGAAGCTAAGTCTCAATATTAAACGCACGCACACAGCATAAAGACCTAGCTCTTTTCCCCGGCAAGGCGCTCCACGCTTACGAGGACCATCGTTTACCTAACTCTAAGGACAAAGTTTCTGCATGAAACCTTTTAAGCACTTGCACGAGGCAAATGTTCACATCATCGGCCTCCTATGAAAAAGACACGGGTCATGTGCTCTTTCTTACAACAGTAGAGTTCGCGGATTTTGCTTTGCACTTCAACCTCAAGCCATTGAGACTGGACCAAAGTCAGCGGACGCACGGACATAGAAGCAGCTGATCGCTTTGAATATTTTAAAATTATGTCGCTATTTTTTTAAAAGGCACTTTTATTTTTTTTCACCGATCCAAGATTTACCCTTCAACCGTAGTTCTTTTAACTTAGCTAATCAAGGTCGCCTTGATACAAATTTGTCAGAGCCTTTTTTACGGTTTCCGCGAGGTCTATGAATCGAGAAAACCACACCAACGTATAAAAATCTAAACGCGCTATTGAAAGTGTTTTTAGATGACTTCGCGCTCCACATTTAGGTGCAGCCGGGCTAACAACAAAGAAGCACTACACGAGGTTACTTCCACGTCGGCCTTATACAGTCTTCACGACAAGCAACAACTCTCGCGCGACCGAGTGCGCGATCTTCCGATTGTTTCAGGGTTGGCCTTAACGGTCAATCCGCAGATACAACCACAGATTTAGGTTTAGCCAAGATTTTTTTTGGCCATGTGACCCGCGAGCTTAACAGATCGATCGGTGCGCGGAACAATGTGGAATTTCAAATTCCGTTCGAAAATTGCATCCGTTTGTAGTGAGATCCAGGCTCAGCCAGCTTCACGTGCACAGCCTCTTAATTACTTAGCCTCTGAGCCAATATGATAGTATGGTGAATATAATTAGCAGGATTAGGGAGCGATTGAATCCTTCAGAACGAACAATGTCTGTTGACAAACACAAGAAAGAATGGATTTGCAAGAAATACATATTGATAAGAGACAAATGATCTACCTTTGAACGAGTTTACTGCGAGCAAAATTATTTATACTTATAAAAGCGAACTTTGCAAGGTCTTCGTGCGGTTTGATCTTCCAAAGACAAAGGTAGCGAGCCCTATATTTTTGTGTGGGGCGGCTTAAGAGACAATACGATCCTCATGAATTCGAGGCTCATACAAGTCCCAAGGTACTTCCACTTTCTCTACTACATCGGCTGGAAAGGTATACGGCCACCAACCTCTTGCAAAGTTAGCTGTATGGTTTTTTTGTTAGAAAAGTCATTTAAATTGAAGACAAGTAAGAAAACGAGCTTTTGAGTCTCACTTTCAATCATTCCACGTACTCAAATGCTTCGTGTCGCGCCCTATTTAATATAAGATCCAAACCCCGTCGATACGTGAACCGTGTAAACTTAGCTATTCCATGATAGTCGGCCCACGAATGGTGCGTCTCATGTGTCATGTGTCTACGAGCGCAGTAAAATTTATTTCTCTGTGACCATACGTTTAAAAATGATCTGCTGTAACTGGAACAGCATTAGTCAAAATGAAGCAGCATATTGCGGTCCCTATCCGACATCCAGTAACCGGTATTTGAATGCCCTTTTAGGAAATAACCTTGCTACTTGCTCCCTACTGGTACAATACTAGATTAATTATTATACTCGGATCGTACTTGAACAGTAGCATGCTTTTTGCCGTCAGCTCCTGTTTGGTCAAAGCAAGATTTAGAGCTTATGAACCTTCAGCAATTTGCCAATATCAGCTGGCTACGTAGGAAGGGGGCGCGTGATCTACGGGGCTTACCCTATGGTAGATCTCACAGATCTATACATACTTGCTCGCTCATTGACACTGAGTTGATAGAGAAGTATTTTATATAACTATTAAAGCATAATGTCTCGATAGACAAATACCGCTTATATTTTATAGAATTATTGGGGCTTGTGTCTCGACAGAAGAATGCCGCTAATCATCTTCACCTGTCTCCAAAATTAGCCCCAGCACCAGAAAAAAGAATGCGGACTGGATCTACCATATCAACAACCCCTACTACATTCTGCTCACTCAAACGATGTAATTGTGATTTTTATCGAGTGTTGACCCACTCTACTTTGGCGTAAGGATGATCCGACCCAAGACTTCTTTTCTAGCTTATTTTTGAATGCTCGATGACCTCGTTAAGTAAGCGCGCTTTTAGTTTTGTTAGTACGACCACTTCCGGCAGGCTATTGTAAAACGCGCCGATAAGCATATTACGCATCTTCGGTCCGTAATCAACTCGCGAATTACCATTACGCAACGAATGGCAACCATCTTGTCGCTCGATGAGACAACTGAGTCGCATTCATCGCCGTCTGAAAGGATCTTTGGTCTCAAGGGCGTAGAAGCTAGAAGCTAGAAGATCTACTCCAAAGTTTGCCTGTGCATACTTCATGGCAAATTCTTCAGTGATGTAAACAATTATTAAATCTTAGCTGTCTAAACTAGAGCGATATGAAATGTCCATGACCGTTTTCATCGGGTCACAGTAAAGCGCAACTATTGTCATAGCTTAAAATGTTCTAAGCGACGTTATACGGTTCTGTCGCGTTCAAACTAATGCCCGCTGAAAGCTACCCTTGATGCTATAAGACACTTCAGCATTCTATTGCTTAGAAAAAACTCAACGACACAGCAGCCTCGCTAATTAGCAATGTACATCTAAAAAAAGACCACAGCTGACCGTCATTTAAGGATTATGCCGTAGGTCAAGCCAAAACGACATCAATTTCTTAGGCCTACGTGTATTTCAAGGCTACTTATCAACAGCCGAGAATGTTGATCTTTACCACTGCACAGACACATTTATTAGTGTTTGCGTAAACTTTATCGGTCCTGGTGACCTTAAAACATTGCTTAGGCGTCCTAGATGAGCTGAACAACTATAGACGAATGTATCGTTAGCGTGTGTTTACGCACGGTAAATCCTAATCAAGATTAGATTGTTTAGATTTCTTAGCTACTTAGCTTTGTGACCGAGAACCGAAACATGCATATGGGACAATTCACCTCGATGTTCCAAGAATTTTATCGGATCAAGTCTCGCGCGGCCTGCTGTGCTTCAGCGATTCAAGTGCTGATTTAATACGGGCGTCTTCTCTCTGCAATCGTCCAACTATCGTCTGCCACGAATCCCGCGATCCACTTTTTATCGGCAGTTTTTTCTTCAACAAAAGTATGACATTGGTAATGGCTTCTCCAATACTTTTCTTTTCCACACGTCGATAATACGCCACGAAATATTTAAACCACATTCTGAACATTGGAAATTGAGCATTGTTTGAGATAAGATTACCCAAAATCAATTCGGGATGCATGACCGGCTCTGAGAGTTTCAACATGGATGAGAAATCGGAAAGGTACTGCACCATACTACGTGCATATTTCCTAACGATTTTGCGCTGAACTGCTTCCAAATAACGAATGCTCTGTGCTGTTCGCTTAAGCTTTTGAAACAGATATACCACTTCATCAAATGAATGCTCTGGATTCAGCAAATCAAACACTTGATCGCCATTAAATGGCCTTGATTCCACATATGAAGCGACAGACGAAATGGCTCTTGCAAAATTGGGAAAAGCATCCGGTGTAATCTTCCTGCCTAGAAGTTCCAAGCGTCTAAATGTGTCTTCAGGAAACCGCTGCCACATGTCTCGCACATTCGCTGCAAGGTTCTGAGTGTGATATTCTACATCTCCCAACACGTTTTCAAGCGCATTGGACTCAAACATGACCTTCGCACGTGGCATTGACATTGCTGGCAGATTATGATGAACAAATCTGCCAAGGTTAAAGTCGCAATCTTCCAAATTCAAGTACATTTTAATGTAATCTAGCCACGCAGTGAACAGAGCCACATCGTCAATACCAATTGGAGCATGCTTTTCTTTAAGGCTCAATACTTTGAAAATGGTTTTCGGTGATTCTTTGTGTAGAAGCCATTCTTTAAGTACGAGATCCTTGGTGACCGAATCCGTTACCATATAAGTCAGCATATCCGTAGCAAAAGTCTCCAAAATCCTTTCGCGTCGATAAAAGTCAAAAAGTTTCACCGCCTGTGAAAACTGATCAAATAGGGATGGATCGTGAAGAGGAAACGTCAACTTCGAACCCTCAAGTGGCTGAATATGTGCGGCCAGAAATTCCAAGAGCTCCCTGTTGTTAAATGCTGCGTAATTCGAACCCGTGGTGTCCCTGGACCTATATTCTTTGATATAGGAAAACCACAAAATAAGCTTGGGGTCGTGACCCATTGTGACTGGGTTCGTGCCTTGATGAAAGATGCTTTGAAGGTTCAAGTACGAAAAAACAGTCTTTGGGTGGACTGGTGCTTCCTTCAACCAATCGTATGCTTTCTGTGTCATTGTACGCCAATGCACATGTTCCATCATCGTGGCTACACTTCCCCCACTTTGGTGCATTAGCTCGTTCTTCAAACGGGTCGATAATTCCTGAATTTCTATGCCTTTTTCAAGATTCCAATCAATCATGTGCACAGCCGATTGACTGAGAAAATCCACTAGTTCATTTCCTCTTGCTTCCCCGTTCTTGCCATTGAATGAGGACTTGTTTTTACCATCCACCTCGTCACTGGTTTCTGCTCTTTTTAGGACTATGTTGGTAGTAGCTGCAACTTGTGAGGCGTCCTTTGTCTCCGTCCTCTCATTGCGTCTTTTATGCAAGGTAGTGGCAAAACAAGCGCCAACATTAAAAAGGATAATGATGGTAGTTTGTACGAAAATGAGCACGCGCATGCTTGGTCTTGAGACGTTGCAATCCAAAGTCTGAGTGGCAAAATGTCGTAGGATACCATGCGATAGTAATAACGACGAATTACGCAGTCAGGTAGCTTTTAGAGAATGTTTTAGTGACGATGACCTAACGTTTGTATCAAGTAGGAATGACCACCAATTATCTTGTGACTCTAATATCTTTATGTAATTAGCTGTAAAAGGTATACTATATTGAAAATACGGTAGAAGCTGTTGCAGGAACTACAGCCACAGTACGAAAAAATCGAGTACGAAGTAGCGCACATGAAGCGCTGGGCGGGAAAGGAGGGAGGCGCAAACTGTATATTTAAAGAATGGGTTGCTGCAAACTGATTTCTGCATCAACCTTTTGTACGTATGGTTGACCGACAATTAATTTATGATTTTCGCCAATGTACTTATATCTGCACGTGAAGTCCTCTCGACAAATACAATTATTGTTACTGAGACAATACATCAATACCTCTCCTTTTTGTTCTTATACCTATTTGGGTTTGCATTTTCACTTTCACCGACCAAAACAAAACCCAAACAAAAGTTTGTAGATGGTTCTAGGATTTAGCATGTTGATAGATCAGATTTGCCGGACCAGACAAATGCCTTTGTTAATTTGTCTTTACGGTATTAAATATCTCAACCAATCAGCTACAATAATTTAAGTAATGTAAAATGTGTAGCTGTCTGCTTATTAAACACTTTCGCAACATTTGGTGCTATTCCTAAATAATTTTAATCTTTTTCGTAAGCAGGGCCAGAAGAAAACCTTCTTCACTAAAACCAGCCTTTTTTGTTGACCACGCGCGAAAGATTGAATACGAGATCTATCTGTATCCTTTTTAGTCCGCGCCTCCAAACAAAATTAGTAAAGACGATCGCGAGGCTTATATTCCCTTTTTTTTGATAATTCATACAAAAATCAATCAACTATGGTTAGCTTGTTGTTAGACTCTAAGCAGAAATTTTGTTAGATGGATCGCTCTACAGCCATATTGAAGCGTCAAGTCTTGAAGCTATACAGCATCTGTGATCACCACCAGGACTCATATTAGCTCAAGCGCAACTACACAATTATGAGTTAATGCAAAATTACAAATGATTGTTTGGGGCGTAGTGTGTAAGCTAGACCACGGCAACCTCGCTAAGATCAAGCTGAAGTAGCGGCTCCCTACCTTGTGGTATCCGTGGACGCGCAGCCATCGCTGAGGAAATAGCATACACTGATGTAATTGGATACATGATTTGTGTCTGTCTTGAAAGGGCCCTACGAAGTGGATGTTGTGGCTGTGGAGGGTCGCTAACAATAGTCGTGTTTCAGAGTAATGGATAAAGCTGGTCTACAATAGAAGCGAGGCTCCCTTCTGAACAAGAACTAGACCTCATAAATACGCCAAAATTCAGCTGGGTCATAAATCTTTTTAAGTTCATCTTTAAGGACGACGGTCAGTGCATCTTACTTGCCCCGAAGAATAGCAAGATAATTGTCATTTCTTATGGATTGTAGCTTACAAACAGAATTAAAGCCTGGGATCCTAAATAAACTTACCAATGCGCTTTTATCCAGGCTAGCTTATAACTTGGTCCGCATAAACACGGATGAAACCATTATCGACAAAAAGCTTGTCCGGTAAATGGACGCCGATCAATAGCCTCTAACGCGTTTTTTGGCGCAGGCGCCGAGACTTCAATTTCTCACCGGTGATTGCAGACAAATCACCATGAGTGGACGAACGGTTTTGATAATTCTTAATAAGATTTGTTAGATCCATCCCGAGTCATTTTTTTGAGCGACGAAATGTTTATGTTCATACATTTCTGGAGGCACATGATGCTCCAATGACCGGCCTAATATACGGTGGACACAATGGTGTCGAATAGAGATCGGCGAAAGGCTGCTGCGTTTCGGCAAACTTGCTTCAGCTAGTGAAAGCCCGTTCGATAATTTTTACAGCACACCATCCTTCGAGCTACATTTACACAGGAATCATCAATTGTACACACTTCGCGGTATGTGCACTAAGGGCCACATATGGGCAGTCCATTGGTATGAAAATTGTGCTTAGCCTGCCGAGGGACTTGGTCTGAAGAACCGCATTGTAATATTTGTTAGCCGATTGAGCAAACAGACTCATTCAGTACAGTGTCAATACAGCAGCATTGCTCCTTCATCGTGTTATTAGACACCATTAATTTCTAACGTAAATTGCATTAGACCATGACCCAGCATTACGAGCCCTCTAAAGAAGGCTGGACATGTTTACAGGACCATCCTCAAGCCAAAAATTAGACTAGCAAATAAGACGCGTCGCTGAAGTCGGGTTGCGCAGTGGCATCAAAGCGTAAGCGCAGCATGTTCCCACTCGTAAAGGTTGCATTGAGCAATACCGTTCATGCCTTACCAGTCTACGCGCCGTGTAACGTAAAGGAATTAATTTTTGCTGTGCTTCGAGCTGTTCCGCTATTTTTCAGTTCGAAATAATTGCGAAGCAGCTTGCTAATGTTCGCTTCCCACGCTCACGAATTGTAAGCGAGACGAACACTCTGTGCCTAATACGTACGAGTTGAAATGTCTCAGAGCCAAAACATCAAATTGAGTGTTCAAACCGGAAAAGAAGAAACGCAATATTCAGAAAAATTAACTTTAGCTTATATTCCATCAAATGGTATGACTTCACTGTGCGCGTGCCCTTAGTGCTATAATCCTGCTTAAGCAGTCAAAAGGTGTCGTGAGCCAAAATGCAAGGGCGGTGTGGTAGGATTCTTGATTTTTCACAGCTCTCTTACCTTACGTATGCTTTTATGATGAACTTAACTTCATGCTTTACGCCCGTTTTTCAGGAGTACAAATCAAATGAAGACAGTCACCTAGTGTAATTATTGAATTTGGCATAATTTAAGCTAGGCACTGGGAACTCTGCATAGGCTTCGGAGCTGATCGGATGGCCTTTTTTGAGTTGTTGGACGTGCAGTGTGCGGCTTGCAAAGTCTGACAAGTAGGAAGGGAAGAACTTGTGAATACAACGTGCAACCAGATGCATGTACAGCTCTTTCTAATGCTAAGCTGCTGAAAAGCGTCACAGAAGTTACTGTACACAGGAAATGCTTTGTTTTAGGACCCAATGACGGTGACCTGGCGATAGCACCTACGACGGCGACATTTAAAGCTCACATCTTTAATTGTAGAAAGCAAGATCACTTAATTTTTTTGTGTGAATCAAGGAGGTTGTAACGGTGAAAAAAGGTACAATTACATGTGATCTAATGAGCCTTACACTCGAACTCTATTTAGTGAAAGGCCGGGCTAAGAGCAGCATTCACTTATTCAATACTTCTCCTAAGATCTTGTTTTTTTAAGAAGAAGGAGCAGCTAAAAGTGACAATTCTTCTTGTGAATCTTGAGATCCGTCACCGCTCACGTTGACCTATGAGCTTCGAGCCATATAAATTATTACAACGACTGGGCCTGAGTGCCATGATATCGGGGCAGCATTCCATCAAGCCAATTATTCGAGTGTGATTGTGTTCGTATCTGGCTTAAATGTTGACCGTCCTCGCACCCATTTTCAAAGGTGCAGGCGGCGACAGTGAAAAAAAATCTAAATGCTCTTTACAGGAGTGCAGCCTCAATAAGGTCTGATATTTAAAAGCATCGTGGTGAAGCACTTCCTCGGCATACAAGGCGTTGTATGTGGGCTTGGTGGCTTATCTAGATCCAGAGACTTTAGCGTAGCCAAGAAAAGCAAGATCTGCTGCAAAGCTGCAGCAAGCAAGGGTATGATAATCGTGCCCATGCTTAAGGGGGCGACAAACCTTTAGCCAAATGCTCCAAAGGGTCACTGGCACAAGTGACTCACTAGAAATTAAGCTTTTATTTATAATTTTTTGCTTTTACACACTTTGAGAGTTATGGCCTTAGAAGCTTCAAGCCCCCAAGCAGCGATGAACGGATGATTGTACTCATATTTGCGGGTTTGAAGTATCCTTTTTAAGTCTTTATGTATTTCAGCGCTTCGAATAACTTTGCGCGTCGGAAAACGACAGCTGTCAGCCAAAATAGGTTGATTGATGCTCGAAGAGATAATGGGTCAGTCTTGATTTGACTGGACAGCGAAGCGGATGATAACAATTCTAAGATTAAATTAAACCCGGCTAATAATGCAAATTATTTAACGACACGTATCAGGTCTTGTTTTATAAATTGCTAGAAAGCACGAGTTCTGCACCGATTGGCAAAGCAACACCATAAGTGGTAATCGCATAATTTTCAACGCTCTGGTATATCACATTTCTTTCTTTAACGAGCGTACAAGTATTTTTCTAACAAGCCTAAACAATTACTGTCTTGAAACATATGGGAGGTTTCTCAAGGGCACCGGCTGCCATAGAAGCTAATGAAAGTGCTTCAAGTGTGAGCAACATAAATTTATAGGGGTCTCGTGCATGTGCAACTGTTCACTGTCATAGTACAAAAATACGGTCGAAGTGTGCAAAAATACGGTCGAAGTAACAATGTAATGTATTACGTTATCGCGTTGCCAAGTTATGCACGTGCTAGGCTCAGTCTGGCTAGTCCACGGCATAGAGTGGTGTCCGCATACGTCGGGTCCCGTTCGGCGGGCAGTGCAGCCAGCACCGAGGTCGTGAGGGTCTTCCATTATTTTGCTTAGCTCTGAATTGGTAAGAGCCCAGGTGGCGCCCGGTGCTGGAGACCGTCGCGTCGAGGGTGAGACTCGTAAGAGACCTGCAGATGCCCGAGAGCACCTGCCCGTTGCGCGCGAGCATTAAGCCCCCGCGCTTGGAAGAAGGGCGTCACCCCAACCTTTTCCAAGCGACGGTCGAAGTTTGCAATATAAATGACTATATTTCACTATTCCTCTAATTCCCTAATATCACAATTATAGCAGGGTTTTATCCTTATGGTACTGCCATTGTTTTATGGCTCCGTTTTAATATAAAGTCGGCCTTTAATATGATAGGTGGAAGGAAAAGCGGCGCCGTAATGCAGTCTCTCAGAATACAATTTGTCTCTCAGAATACAATCTGTCAGCGCACTTGAGAAGTTAATGTGTTTTATGGATGGACTTCGAGAAACGGCCACAACCGCATCAGACCAATGCCCGAACGGCTCGTAATATTTTATGCAGTCGCGCAGTAATTGTGGCAGCAAAGGATGAAATAATGGCTTTGCGGGAGGAAGAATAGCGACCTTGATTGCTCTATTGATATATATTTCAACGATTTAGCGACCTTGATTGCTCTATTGGTATATATTTCAACGATTTATTATAACTTTGCAAGTACTACTATAAATAACTCGTTTCAATGACATTCACAACAAAAGCGGAAGATGACAACCGGCATCCAGACCCTTGACAGCGAGAACGAAGCCGCCCACTTCAATGAGACTTTGAATAATTATTTTTGCTTGACAACGGCTTCTGAAAAAAGCTCCAAAGCTTATAAAGGTCAATCTGTACCCATTCATTCTAAAAGTGACAACAAGGCATCTTTAGAGCATCTTAAGCGTATACTTCGAGACGCTGAAGCGGCAGCCCAGTCTCAGTATATTCAAAAGCTGTACCAGACATTTCTTCACCGACTGAAACGCTCCAAGACGTCGACGACTCTTTTTTTAAGAGTTGGTTCTAATGTTTTAGTGTGTTATTGCTACGATTCTATCCGTACGTATTGTGTTAAAGGTGATAGAGCTCTGTCAAGAGATTTTTAAGCAGTCAGCAATGTTTCGAGCGCTCATAGCAGCCAAAACAGCAAGTTTTTTTCATCAATTACTCCTTTCAGCTGGCGAAGACCCAAGTGCTAATGTCTCGAGAGCGCTGCGAGCTAAATGTCGCAGCTCAAAGCACTTGACAGCAGTATCAACACTGATTGAAACATGGAAGCAGGACTTTGGCGAGCGCTATCCACCAATTATGGCGGGCTATAGTGTTTTGGTGGAGCAAGGGGCAGCAGGAGGAACGTGAGATGCGAGTGGAAAGAGAAAACCATCTCGAACGAGTAATTAATGCCAAGAAACAGCAACGCGATCGCGAGATGAAGCGATATGTGCCGGAAATGGCTGAGATGAAATGTGTGCTTGTAATGTTGGTACCGACCTTGGATACGTTTATGGCAGAGAAAGATGACGATGAGGAGAAAAAGACAGCAAATAGCAAGGGGTTTTATTACGAGGAATCGCACATTGAGTCTTGTGAGCGTGAAAGTGCCGCATACAAGGACCAATGTGGAGAGGACATTCAGTGGGAGACGGTATCAACTTCAGGAACGGAATTTGAAGCTGAAAATGACGAGAGTATCGAGTGGGAGAGTGATGCGACAGAGGGCGATGGCGTGCCTTGCGACGAGTTTGGCACGAATCATGGGAACGGTGGGAATTCTGATGACGATCACATGGACGTTAATGGTATTGTGCAGGCGTATGGACTTGGTAGCGCTTCATACCAGCTGACGATTGAAATATCGAAACAGGCGTGTGAAGAATCTCTGGACAATGATGCACTTTTCAGAAGTGTTGCTGACGGTGGCCTGCGTATTTAGAAGCGTCTTCTACCACTATTAAAGGACTGGGAACAACACTTTACGCTGACAAGGCAAAGTGCGTCGAGTCCTTTGGCTTTCCAGGCTTAAAGTGAAATCTTGCAGCAAATTTATACTTTGCGGGATCAACTGACTCGAGCACTGCTCAAGTGGAATGACCTTCAAGGCTCGAAAAGCTTACAACAAGAGACGCCAGCTAAAGCAGCAGTTCTTTCCTTGCCGTTTGACTCCTACAATCTACCTACTAAACGCAGACGACGATCGCGTGGGCAGTTGTAGTACTTTGTCGAAAAGATACCGCTTTAAAGGCGGTTATGCACCTTTAGCACGTGTCACAAGGACGAACAAGCGGAAGGTTATTTAATGAGGACCCCATTGTAACACTCTGCACGAGCATCGAATTCAAAGAAAGATGTCGCTTGCTCTGAAGTGCCAAATTATCGACCAAAAGGGTAGTTGCTGCGTGTATAAATTTTGGAGAACTTGTCATATATTCTTGCCACTGCTTAATAGTACTTTAAGTAATTGCTGAACTTTTTTGGGCGAAGGTCCAGTGAAGTGGCCGCTTGAACATCAACTTCGTAACGACGCTTTTGCCAATTCTTCCATCAACTCACGCAATTTGCCGCTTTCATCGCGATCTCCATTTCGAAATAATCTCGGTATTGACTGCAATTGTGCTGCAGTCCTTTCTTCTATATTCAAAAAAGCTATCTCTCCTTGGTCATTCCGGCTTAAGGCTTCATCGAGACTTGCTTTGACGGCTTTTGACTCTTGATCATGAGATTGATCGCGACTGTATTGACAACCTCGCTGAAATTGATCTTGGGCTTCATATTCAGAAGCTGAAAGCACTGGAGGCATCGCTGGACGTGGATGTGGAGGCGCTAAATTAAACCGTCTTGACGAACTGGAAGCGAAGAGGATCCTGCAGTCCGTCGACGCGGTGGCGCATGCGTCAATTCACTGGAATATATGATGCTTTGCAAATTAGCCACAAGATCAGGCTGAGCACGAGGAGGTTGTTTCCTTGACACAATCGATAAAGACAATTTTACAATTTCCTTGACACTATCAATAAAGACGATTTTGTAATCGCTTCATATGGTTTCCAACCTGAAGCAGACACTTGACTCTCGGGTTCCGGTTCATCATTCGTATTTCCATCCACTATGAGCCCATCATTCTCAGTTTGCGAAGCCTTAAGACGTTGGTGGAGACGTTCGATCTTCTGTGCAGGTCGCTCAATCCCTCGATTCTTTGCGTTCACGACAGGTGGTATCAACGATGATGTTGGAATTCCAGTCGAGTACAAGTTTACGACTGGGTCGGGGTAACGCGTTTACTGGATCGCTCTCTCTAGTGCAAGCGCATTGTTAACAGTATTCTCGTCGATCAGTCTTGGCGATGGCAAAGGTCACCTGCCTCTTGGTAGTCCAGCGACCGAGCCGAGGCTGATAGAAGTGAAGACCGCGGCGAATGATGCGTAATTCTTTCACTTTCCAACAATGAAAACTTACCGAAAATGAAAGTGGTTACAATGCCGTCATGATGATTGTTGATTGCTTACAAAAAGGGCCACGTTAATCGTAACGAAGACAATGGACGATACTGCAGAATTCATAAAGGTTTTCATGAAGAAATATGTGAGGGGCCATGGCACACCGAAGGCCATTGGGTCCGACGAGACACTAAGTTCACCACCAAGTTATGGCAAACACCTCGTCTTTCGTGGGTACGCAACACATTTTGACTTCGGCCTCTAGGCCACAAACGGATGAACAAACGAAAAATGCCAACCATGTTATTGGAGATTACCTCGGAGGTGTCGTCTCCCAGCCCAGAATGATTTAGACGACTTTTTGTATTCGGCTGCGATAGCCGATAATCAACTCGTACATTCTACGATTGGAATGTCACCTATCGAAAAGGAAACAATCGTCTGTAATCATATGTAAACTCACATCTTTGTATTCACTCTTGAGCTAACCTGAAAAGCTATATAGCTTTTTTACGCTGCGCTTTGACTGTAGACGGATCTACCTAAATGAACAATTGAGTCAAAAGGTTAGTTCTGGCTAATATATGGTGTGTGTTTTATTGATTAGAGAAAACACAAGCTTCGCAAATATCTTTAGTAAGTCTACTTAGGGCCGAGCCAGCGCGCAAAGTGAAAGGGATAGAACTCCCGAGTCAATTTTTTTTTGCGGCGTCGACAATAATAGATGAAGTACATAAGGAGCACATGCCGTGCTGACAAGACATAAATTAAATTTAAATTTACATATACAAGTTTAAAATAAAAATAATTGTATATGTCGAGAGGCAGCGACGAAGTTTTAATTAAAATACAAGTCAGCCTTTAGGCATTCTTCACCTACGAAACGAGTCGTTAGAGCAGATTTTCGGACGCAGGTGGTTGTGTGCGCATTTTCTACAGTAACTTGCTACTGGAATGGCAATGTATTAAATTTAATGCGCGTAGTTGGTAAGGCGACATTAATAGACAATTAGCAGTACGGTACAGGCGTACACAGACTTCTATGTAGGCTGCGTACGAGGAAGAGTATAAATTGACTAGTCTTGTATTGATTAACATTGTTTCACTTGATAAATGCAATTTTATTACAGAACACACCTATAGATACGGTGTGATTATTGCCCGCTTCCTCCTGTGTTTTAATACTACAAGATGATAGAGATTTAAGCTACCGAAACTTACGCGCTAGGACTAAGCTGTCTCTCATGAGGGATGCTGGTAGTTTTCCGACCCATATTGCGACGAGTTCCGTAACCCTCATTACACTGTAGGTTTTTTTCGGTCAAAAACTGGAGTTCGATAAGGTCGACAAGGACATTTTGTCAACTTCCAAGTTTCATTTTTGGATCGCTTACGTGAAAATTAAAATTCGGAGCATCCCGAGAAGCAAGTGTCGATCATTGAAAAGTTGTGGGAGCAATACAGTGATTATAAATTAGCAATGACACTGAAAGAGGCAACGCGTGAGGAAGACCCGTCACTTAAAGCTATTGGCACAGAACTGCAAATGGGGGCACATGTCGTTTTGGAAAGACTTAGAAAATAGCTCACACGAATCAGAAGGTGTACATCCCTAGCTGTTGACTCCGCGCACGAAACTGAACGAAAAATAGAATAGTCACGCTTCAATGTGAAGGTCATTCTGAGAATTATGGTGAGCTAAATGCAGAGGTAAAAATGCAGTTACTCTGTTTTTGTAAGTGTTTGCAGAGTTTTCTCTCTTTTGCCATCGACGCTCTATCGCCGTGGTATCCTCAGTCGATCCTGTTCAAAAGATACACAGAAAAGTTGTGGGACAAGAATAGAAATCAAATTTAAGCGGGTGTCAAAGTGAAGACAAGAATTTTATCTTAGGCGTATTTTTTGCGACGGTAGGACGGATTTCGGGCAGGTAAGACCTGCTCCGCCCTTCTCCTTTAGACTTAAAAACTTTTAGCAGATGTGGGCTGAGTGAAAAACATTTAGCAGACGTACGCTGAGTGCAACCATTTTATTTGAAAATCCCCCTAACCAGTAATCGATAAACCAAGATACTCTGTTGCCCATGCATCTTTTAACGACATCTTTCGGTAGAGCTCGAAAAGAGTAAAAGAATCCTCCGAGGAGCACATCAACACCGCTGATGGCTCAGAAACACTTTGACAGATCAATGTCGGAGAGTGCTAGCGCGGGCCTTTATCCACCAAGGCGGCGAAGAAGTTTATTGCAAAAACAAAGTGAAAGAAATGACTTTGTTAGCCAAAAGCTAGCCTTTTAATGTGTTAGGTCCTACGATGAACTCACTGACTATGGGGTAGCCGCATAAAAGTTTACATGAGGCAACTCGTTCTGCTATTTCTATTCTTATTACTTTTACAAACAATAAAAAGAGAACAAGGAGGGATGTGGAAGTCGAGTTTTAGACTTCAAGGATCACCATAGAGTGACCATTTTAACTGAAAGCACGAGAGATGGTGATGGCAAGAATCTGTACGATGGGCTCACGGACATAAGTCACATAATTTATGCATGCGCTCTGTGGACCACGACCACCTTCAGTTACGATCTGCACTTGGTTTCAAATGAGTCGTTGATTCGAGCGACTATTTATTTTCTCATATGGAAGTGGGTTTGTAACGGGTTTGCTGTTGTTGATGGTATACCGTATTGTGTTCCGTAAGTCACGCAACGCATTAAAGATTGATAAGAAAACACTTTTTAGTTCCGAGAAGTCGATTTCTAAGCATGTACTACTGCATAATGCATACAAATACAAAAACTATGCGAGGTAGTAATCGTAGGATGTTTTACTTTGTAAAGATTTATATCATAAAAATTTTTATACGCCAAGCTCTCATTTGCCTCATGACATGCAAGTCCGGAAAAAAAAGCTGATTGTGTTGCTTGTCCCCGAGGTGTTGCAACATCTGGTGATGAAAGGGCCCTATGCAGTCAGTGCGTACCCACATGCGTTCTTAAGGTATCAGAGTGCTCTGTCTGAGTATTTTTAACAAAATTCGATGCGATTATGACGTCAGTGCCTAAGCCGAATGCTCCGCTCAATCCAAAGCCGCTTAAGGTACACTAGAAGAAGCAGAGGGCCTGGTGTCCGTAACAAAAATGGGGATCTGGCAATTATTAAGCGTTGTGGTAGAGCACAAGAACACTACTTGCGTAAACACTTCAGTCGAGGCGGTGTTCCCCACCCTGGATGAGGCCCCAGCTGACAAAATGTTTATATCTGTGTACCGTGTAGCGTCACAATCTCTTTGCCCGTTGCCAAAAAAGAATTTTTTGTGGACTTCGGTCTGGATTTATAAGCTCTGCTGGATAAAGTATTCAGCAAATCTCGCTCATAAAAAATTGCTGTCGTTGTTTAGGGAATATGCGCACGCGATTGATACAAACGGAGGCTTATAAGGACATCCGACTTCTCTTTAGAAGACTGCTAAAGTGGCAGGAAATACCGAGGTCAATGTCTAGACTGCACGGGTAGGGGGGCGCTCACATGACAAGAGCTAATGGTTAGGTCCTATCCTTATAAGCTTTAGCTATGCTAATGAGCTAACCGAGAAGCAGGACAACATATGCGCATCTGTTAATGCTGCATCTATGAAGATACCGGTTATTTGCGCTCCTTGTGCTTAGCGCGCCATGGTCCGGTAAAGTTAAAACCCCAAGGCGAACAAGTTGTTTGCTTTTCCGTGAAGAGCTAGATTCAAGGAGAATCGGAAGATCGCCCCACAGCCTTGAAGAGCTTTTAGCTCAACTACGCTGATAGGTCTTGTATGCTTGACTAAGCCTGGAAATGCTTTATTAGACCCTCGTTGAGTTTAAGGCATCAGGCACTTACGTTTTAAGCTTCACTTTTAAACACACCAACAAGACGTTGTCACTTTTCCTTAGCGACAGAAACGAGTGTAATGGGACCTTATTGAGCCTGGGATCTCCGTGAAATCAAGATATCTAGCTTATCGACTTTGCTAGCGTCGAGTAATGTCTGACCTTTATCTGTATGCGAAATATCGAAGGTGTGGCCGGAGTACCACGAACCCTAGGTTGACTAAGCGATAAAGACCTTGAGTACACCCGCTTTGCTCCCACCAGTGATTTTTTCGTTTGTGAGCTCAAACAGTGAACCGAGGTGGATTGGAATATCGATACTAGACACTGTTAGTGTTGTAGAAAATAGTTTAAGGTGTAGAGATCCACGTAAAATACTGAGATGTGCTGTTAGAACGCAACATTTGCTGCATGTCGATAGTAGCATGGCTGGTGTTAGGCCAAAGTAGTACAGGCAAAGCCCCATAAAGGTTCGTGGAGAGAAATGCAAAGGACTGAGGCGTGCTTATAAGTCACACTCTTTAGTGACATAGTTGGCCTTGAATCAAGGCAGCATGGGCGAGATTCTATACTGCACCTACATTGGAGCGGAATCCCCTGAGCAGTGCTTGCTTAACCCATCAACTTATCTTAGGCGTCAAAAACTTGGGAAAGGAAGTCTCGATACTCAACGCCAACATTATTTGTCAGAATACCACATGGCAAGTGGCGGAAAGCATGAGCTGCAAAGCAATGAACAATGTACAGTATACTTAATTCGTCGACGGGATTCATCAACTCCTTATGCAAGATTATGACTGCGAATAGAACTTGTACTGGTATGCTCCAAAATGATTGTCACTTTGTTAGGGCTCTTACGCCCCCATGCCGTTTGCTGTCTGGTGGCGCAAATGTTAAGGTCCCTCATAACGTATGGATAGACAAATATTGCATTATTATGTCCTTAGTCGTGCAAAACACTTAAAGACAGATGTGGGAACCACATTTGTCTACTAGCTAACAAGACTCAATAGCATGCTCTTAGCGCTATGAAGATATGTGCATTATCGGCCCAGAATTGTTTAGTGTTTGTTCGAAAGTATGGCCTTTAGGAGAGGTACTGATGGTCATGACACTCAAAAATTTTCCTGCCTCGACTTTGAACTTAATCCATGGGAAGCAGAGGCTTAGCGCAAAAAGATATACGGGCTAAAGTTTGCTCTTGAGGTCGATTCTGGCGGTCAGGACGTGACGTCTTTCGGGCGACTCCATTCCCTTGAGGTCTTTATGGAGGAAATAATTGTCCTTATATTGTGTGACTCGCAAGCTTTGCAATCGAATCGTCCGCCGTACGCCTCAGCTTAAGATAACTGAAATGCGTCGAGATATTGCCTCCCATCGCAGTATGTCGGCTTGAATAAGCGGGCGGCTAGATCAATGCTTAATATAAGCCGAGCAGTTGTACTACAATACAAATCAACTCTACGTTATATCTCACCAATTATGGTACCATTCTACACCGCTTAGTGATTACCCCAGCAAAGGAACAAAGATTTGTAGATTTGTAAGCACCCACTACAGATAATCCAAGTAGAATAAGTGATACTGCACGTATGCAACATGTAGATGGTTAGCCAAAGGAAGACGACTTCGTGCTAGAAGATACACTAAGGCGTGTGTGCGTTGAAGAGCCACATTCGTGGTCCGACAGGGTTCCAATGGGTAGATTATACTCAACAATATTTTTCACGCATCGACGGACTTTGTGCTTTTTTAAATAAGCACAAACGTTATTTTTGTGTTCCGTGTGCACAAATGCTTTTGAGATGAGTTAGGTTAAGTTGGAAATGCATTTCCTTCCAGTCTCTGGTGTGAACTCTTTTTTCTGAAAGAATTGGTTATCCGGCTTTTGGAAATTCGGCACATAATGATCGGGGTGTTCGGAGATGCGATTGCATCCGCTCAGATACAGATATACGTAGCTAAAAAGAGAGAGGTATGTTACTTAGTACGTGCATCCTACCACTCGAGAGGTGAGGTTTACAATACAAGACATGATATCGATTTGCTGGAACTTTCACGGTTCTGACGACCTGCGTGAATAAAAAGCTCCTTATATTTAAAGCAGCTTTTGCCAAAATGCAGCGTCATCAACACCATCGTTTTGCAACACCATCATATTTAAATACCATATTCATGAACAGCCTTGCCGTTTGTTTATACTAGTTGAAACAGTTGCCAGGGGTAAGATCTTATTTAAGCTGCACACAAACACTACTATGCCCGTCTTGCTACCATCTCTCGGCGTTCTAGAGTCAAAATCGAAGCTGTTAACTCTTAAAAGTCCACCGGTACCGATAGACACTGTACGATTGACGACGTGTGAGCTGCGGGCTTAACCCTCTGACAGAAATCACAAATTGATCCCCACACACTTATCTACCCACTTGTGCCTGTGAGGTCACTTATGCCTGTGAGGTCACCAGTAGAAAATAATAAATAGTCAAATAGGTTTCTTTAATCTCAATTCAATGGAAGGCGAAGTGTGCACTTGTAAGTATATTCTAGTTGCTACCTCTATGCCGATCATTGGACTTAACCAATCAGAACTTTATCATCCAAGCGCAATCATATCTACTGGACCTAACCACCACTTGCTGACGCCACTTGGTAGTGACGTTGAATAGCCGCCATCGGTCGACCGTCGTCGAAGAGCTGTACACTGGAACCACATCGTACCGGTGCTTTACTGCTAGGAAAGTGTTCCTATGGCAGCAAGTTTGGCAGCATAATTGAGCAAAAATTGCAGCATCGTATGTCTCCTATCTGTCGCTTTAACAACAATCTGAGTTGATTTATCTTATTTTAGCGCAAATCGTCTATTAGCATCAGTCTTGTATGCCCGACGAATTTTACTGTCAACCCTACCTATATATAGTCTGATTGACACTAAGCGCGTCAACAAGCACATTAAGCTTGTTGGATTTGTGTACTATGCGATAGAATTTTTATGAACAATGACAGCCATCTCGTCAAGCGTTAGCATAAGCGGGTTGTTTCGAAAGCTGTCCATAATGGTGTGCGATCTTAATAAACAACAAAGGCTTATTGCCCAGAAGATGCATTAGGAACTCAACTTAATTCTTTGTTACGATCAAGAGAGATTGTTCGGCGTTGCTAAGCTATTGAAGTGCAATCAAATGACTCGTTCTCATCGCAGGCATCGTTTAAACCGTCAAGAACACAGCTTAGCGCTCTTGTTGCATCAGGCAAAATTAAAATGAGTGCCCACTTAAACTTTAATTATATGGCATCTGATGCTTTTTTCTCGAAGGCACAACAAAGAAGTACACCGGCTGTGCGAGGCCCTAACACCAGCAATGTAATCTTAATTAGGCCCAATCACTTCTGCGAAATCTTGGTAAAGGCCAACCCGCAACGGCTTTTACTTGCTTGGGCGCTGCTTTAATTCTGGTAACTTCGAATCTTTCCTCAGGTGAATTGAATACGTCTTCAGTACCGACTGATCTCTCTTTAAATGGCGATGGGCATATATTGTCGAGTATGCATAGACAAAGCCCCTTACCGATCGAAGTAGCCACGATCAAACGAAGTTGAGGCGCTTGGCAGCCCTCGTGGTCTCTCACGGCATGACGCTAGACGTACTAGCCGACATGAGTATGAAACCTACCTCTCATTCAGATCTGATAATAACAAAACACAAAAGCAGTATACTCTGCAAATTTCACCCCGGACATGCTATTAAGGACCACGTTCCTTCCTAAAACAGACATTTGAGCATGAACCACTGCACATTTGATCTTGTTTCAGGCATGAAGTCCAGCCTCTTTCTATTTAGTTTTCAAAAACAGAAGGTCGGTGACAAGTACAAAGATTGTGTCCTTCGCACTTAGCTAATCATTGTCTTTTTGGCAAAAATCACCAATGCGCTCACATCACCATCATAACTGTGCTTATTTACTGGCGCGAGGTCAAATACGAGTCCGTCTCCCTTGTTTGATAAAAGCGCCCTTACAAGGTCTCTGTACATCAGATCTGAGTATTCTTTTGATATAGTACCCAGGCGTTAGGATTCTCAAGGATTTTTAGCGTACACAACCTGTTAAGCTGGTCCGCATTATTTTTCGCTTATAAATAGATATCTTTATATTGAATAAGGCGTTTTTTTAATTTAGAAAACCATCGCTTAAACGTTACCGTCTTTTTGATCCGGCAAGAGCTCAGCAAATTTAGACTTTTCATGTACCGATTGCCTTAATACCTTCAGTTTCTAATTTAAGCGCGATTGTTGTAAAGCTGTACATCGTAATGTTTCTTTGCTTAGAAAAGGTCTTGACTCCGTCACCCCTGGTGGCACCTGTAGTCAGTCCCATTCTCTTACGGAACAAAACCTTCACGAAAATTTCGCAATGCCTTCTATAATTTTCTACATCTATCAAACTCGCTATTATTTTTGTTTGTATTTGCAGCCCTTTTTGCTGGTGAGCGGCTATTGTGCGTTATAACCTTTGATTTCTACGAGCAAGCTCTATGATCGAGGGCTAGAATCAAATTGCTTTGACGGTAGCTCCAAACGTGGGATATAAGTCCGCAAAGCGAAAGGACTTCTCCTTAAACCCGTCTTGCACTGAATCCTTCAATATGAAGAAGAAAGAAATGAAAGAAACGATACAGCTCGCATTTTGATAGAAGTGGAGTCATAGATGGACTCTATCCTTACCAAAGCCGCATTTGCGCAGCATCTCATTCTATGTGACAGAATTAATGGATCCGTTAATTTGTGTTTGGCTCCGATCGACTGAAGTGATGTCGATCACAGTAAGATGGCTGTGCTTAACAAAAAATCAATTTCAGAGACTGGCCTCAAGCGAAAACAAAGTGTACATTTGTCCCGCTTGAGGATTTCAAAAACTTCTGGCAGAAGCCACGCCACCGGAACCGAGAAACAGCAGAAAAAGCGCACATGATTGGAGTAAATAAGTCTTTACGATGGGTGTACACAATAAATGCTTAGTCTTTGACGGATTGACAGATTCTTATGGGGCAATCACCAATATTGAACTACTGACTATACAAGCAATGTAGGGAGCTCACTTTGAGTCTTGATAGACCCTCGCGCGTGGTGGAAAAAATGCTCGACAATAAGCAATTGCGGTCAACCAAATTAGATTGACTAATGCTATAAAACGAGCGGCGGAAATAAGTCAACTTTAGATCCACTGGCTAAATAGTTGGTCTTAAACGTTGCAAGAACTTAGATAGTCCTTAATTAACAGTTGCAGCTTTCAACAGCTTATTGCCCAGGACACAGCGCATATTGGGCATGCCACAGACGAAAAGCACAATCTTTGGATTTAGAATGAGGCAAGACCTTTGGTACCAAGTGATCGATACTGTGCAAAGTTTGTTCAGCCAAATTTTTAGCCTGTTGCAAGTTAGATATTTCTAAAAGGAACCGGCAGTTGTAGGCGATAAAAAGGCACTTTAAATGTGTAAGGAAGCGTTTCTCGCCATCATAGCGCCTTGGAAAATTTTGGTGTATCTTCTAGACTTAAAGCTTTTTGACATATTTTCAAATCATTTATGTTTGAGAACAGCGATCAATTTGCTGCACAAGCTGGTCGCCATTCTTCGCGAATTATAGCTTCTTCCAGGCAATCAATACGCTTGCCGAATTGGTTTTTTAGGAAGGACAAGCTAGAGGTGGCCAATACCAGAGGAGCTGAAAGCTGTTTTGGCAATTGAATTCGACCGACAATCAAACTGTTGCCATTTTATAAACTCTAAGTGCAAATATTTAAGGCAAACGAAGGTTTCGAAATCAAATGGTTAGCTCTGCATCTCGACAGCAATCGCACTTAGATTGACTTGATTGGACAGACGCTTAAATTCACTGTAGAGGGAATTCGGCATATTCAGATCTGTGATACAATATACTTCTGAAGGTACATGATGCTCCAAATTGCGGTCGTTCAAGCTGAGCAAAATATTAGGAACCTCATACAAACTAAGATGACTAAGTAAGCGAGAATTTGGGAAACTAAAGAGACAAGCCCGCTGCTCACATATCGAGAAATTACTAGTAGCATTGAAGTGTGTGAAGCTTATAACCCTCGACTTCGACTTGAACTTGCCGGAGGATAGTCAAAAGCGAATATGATGGTGTTCGTGAGCCGCTTATACAAGATAATGTATTTGGCACTTTTTCGAGCTGTGCAATTAAAATCAGGGTTCGAATTCGATATGTGGATATGAAAGCTTTCTAAACAAGATGGTTTCGTGTAGAAACCCGCAATCGATTGCTAAATTTTGGTAATCTTTATCCCTACCTTTTGGGTGCCCGCCTGTGAATGTCAGCAGCAGACTATTCTGAGCTAGATAGTCTGGCAAAAAAATTAAAAGTGAGTCAGAAAGTATCTAATCGCCACATTTGAATTTCGAAAAACTAACAATGGCTGATTTTGCAGTTAAAAGCGGCTCACGCTCTATGAAAATGGGCAGAGATACTCTAACGCTTGAGGCACAAGGGCATTTTTAAGTTGAAAAGGGCCTGAAGGAATACGCACAATTATCTGCTTTAAAATCCGGCTGGTTATAAATAGTAAACAAAGTGGTACGATAACAAACAAAAGGAATCTCGAATACAACGAGAAATGCATTTCTGCTATCGGTAATAGAACGGTGACTGATCCTACCGCTGGAAATGGTAACAATCTTTTCCAGCCCTAAAAAAATTGAGATCTACCCATCAAGACAATGCTACCAATGTGTGTGGGCACATCTCAATACGGTTTTTGATCATCGCGTGTTAGAGCAGAGGCACTATCATTCGCGCCAGGATCTGTTTGCGTAAGAACGTGATTATCTCACTCCACACAGCTAGTGGAAGCTGCTGGAATAGCTTCGACACGACTAGTTTGAGGCCGTTGCGATATGATATTAATAGAAACGAGCGCTTAGTACGTATGCCGCGGAATTTTGGCCGCGCATTGAGTTAAATCATGGAGTTTTAACTTGAGAATTAAAAAAAGAGCTATTATTAAGCAGCTTATAAAGCCAATTTAACCCAAGGATGACGGACACACTTTTGGGATCGGGTTGCTACAACCTGGGGGCTCTTCTCATCACAGAAAAGATATCTATCTAAATCATTGTGGTGACAGTGTTGAGAAGTCCACCTTTGTCTTCCGGATCCTAACGACGCCGACTAGCGAAAATCAATGAAGTGCTGATGTTAGTGCATTGCGGCGGTAAGGTCAATAGCTTTTGTATAATCAAGCTTTGAATACAAGTTCTATGTGATAAATAGCGTCCAGAAAGCTCTTGTGGCGCTCGAAACACTTTTAGCGTTATGGCGTGCGTAAGACGGGTAACACCGGTCCGCCTGCCCAGCGACGAGTGGATCACATAGCTCCTCGCTCACTCCTTTTCTGTCCAGATAAGTCATGAGAGTTGTTGTATTTGACTTTTCGTTCTTCCTCCTCGCTTCCTATTTGTGGCAGCCTCATCAACAAGAGTAGCCCAGATCGGCTCTTTGCCTACCGAAACCATCGCTTAAGGTACCGGTGAGGCCTTCATCATAGGCCAATTTAGTGCTGTGGTACAGGGGAAAGCCGAACATATCTTTTTTGGTGTTATCGTGACATAATCTGCCCTATTTGCTATCGATACGATCGTCTTTATGACCAATTTAACTACTTACAGAAAAATTAAGAGTGATCAGGAGTGGGGAAGCGTGGTAAAAGTTGGACAATTGGACACTCTATCGGTACTTATGTCGGTATGCAGATAGCTAAATTTTATAGGGCATTATAGATAGGACAAAACAGGATTGAGTTTAGTTTTGACGAAAGATCGTATAAAACTCTGTACGACTCCTATGGGCAAGATTCTGTGTAATTCCATCGCAGTACGACCTCAGGTGCATGCAAATATTGTTGACTGACCAACAACAACTTCGCTAGCGCAGTCATGTCGAAGAAATATGCGAATACAATTAAACGATATGCTTCTCTTGGAAAAGCACGAATAGCTGCTTATGCTGCAGCTCGCCGAGCACAAAGGAAAGTGTAGCATTCTTGTAGTGATCACTGTTGACCGATAAGTTAAAAATCACGTCTTCAAGTAGTACTGCCTTGCCAGAGAACGTTCCTACAAATATTGACCACCACTTCAAAACAAACGAGTCTTTTCCACTAGTAAAGAAAGATAGCTTACCTTGAGTCATCTTTACGTGAGAAAAGTGCACGTGCAAGTGATAGTACGTCGGCTGGTAGTGCAAGTACATGCGTATGGAGCTGGCATTGACACCAAACTTTTTGTTTAAAATCTCAAGGCTAGCATTGCTACTTGTGGACAAAATCATGCGCAAGGTTTAATTAGTTCTTACAAGCAGGTATAATATTTAGCTCCGTACCGAACATTTCGCAGCAACTTTAGGTTTGCGCCAGTTAAATCTCGTAGTGATCGCAGCGACCGATCATGCACAATTGCCAAGCAGTAGAGAGACTCCAACTACGTACATTTTCACGCAGGCAGTACAATTTTGCACTCACAAATGTCGTAGCGATTAATACTAATAAAAAATACCTTGGCTGGATCCGACCATTTAAAATCAGGCAAAAGTATAAATCCGGTACGAGGATGTGTGTCTTCGTATAAAATTCGCTCTGTCTCGCTCTTGCTGCGATCGTCAACAAATTGCCCGTCAATATGCAACTTAATGAAGAATCATATCAACCATCCAAAGCTTGCTTCCTTACTGGTCCAATATGTTGTAGACCCATTCAATATTTTCTGCAGGAATGCTATCAATAAACGGCTTCGTGATCATTCGATACGCCTCCTTAGTCTCCACCACCATGTGGAATTCCTGGTCCGTGTGCTTGTGTACATGACGTTCCGTCGCTGGATAGATCAAATTCACCTAGCCAAAAGGAAAACAATACGACTTGTGACACAACCGTCACACGCGTCACCCGCGACTGAAGTTGCTTACCTTGAACGGCTTTATATCGCGCGACACGTCGCCCTGGAACGTGCTGTAAATGTCATTTACTAAGACCTCGTGCAGCGACAGCCCATTCAGTAACTGATTTAAAGCTTTCGTGTCCATGACCGCCATCTGGATGATAAGCACTGCTGCCTTTTTGTGATTGTCGCTTTTGAAGTTTCCCAGCAGCGCCGCTTCCGTGTCTGTACGCTTGAGCACTCGTACTAGGTTGAAGTCGCGCAACATCTTGGTGGTACCCCCATCACCCACCGCTTGCTGCCACAGATACAGCGATCCAAGCACGGCCACAACTAGTGCCACACCGGTGCCCAGGCGCTCGACCTGATCGAGCAAGTCCGGCAAACCCATGCTTTTTAAACCCAAAGAATTGGATTTACAGCTGATTGGTTATTGCTGACCAGCTGAGAATTAACTGGTAAAATGTTGGCTGAAATAAAATCGACTGATTAATTTCAAGTGAAGAGAAGACTGCAGCAATGGTGACCCCAGAGGTAAAGTGGCCATGCTGCATACGCGTCATAGTTGCACTGACTGGTGATTCACTCAGAATGACACGTCGCGCGATGAGGAGATGGCGCGCCAACTACAAGCCCAGTACGATCAAGAAGAAGGACAAGCAGTTGTTTTTGCACAACCAGTTATGCACCTCGAAATGCAACTGAATTGCGGCCATTGCGGTACCATGCACATGGTACGCAACGTGACGCACGGATCGACGTTTTATTGCACTGTATGCAATGCGCAAAATCAAATTGTAATGGGGCAACGCGTCCCTGTAGTTGTGTACGTGTCTGGCGGTGAATTAGTATGTGAGGGAATGCATCTAATGTGCTGGTGTGTAGAAGCCGCTTCGTTCCGGTTCCGCTCGTGTGCAACATAATGTAGCATTGTGTTTGGATAGCCAAAATGCTTTATTAACCTGTCATAATACATAAGTCTTATTACCACTGTTATTGAACACTTTCTTTCTCGTGACAACGGCATGGCGGACGAGGCTCGAATTCTTTCTAGCGTAAAGGCACGCGCAGCACAAGTGCAGGGTCTGCTGGCTCAACATAAAAACGAGGAGGCAGTGCGTGTGGCCTTAGAAGACCCGCCTCTTTTGTCCAAGAACGAAGCGGTAAAGGACAAGAATGCCAAGGTGGTGATGGGCGCACTACTGGCTTGTAATAAGGGCGAGATGCAGCGAGCTATCGACACGCTCTCGAGCTCGTTGGAGGACATACTTATGATGTACATCATGCGCTTTTTAGCCATTGCATCGCAAAGCGCAGTCATGCTCGAGTGGCACCAGAAGCTGGTGGCTAAGGCGGGATCGGGCTGTGCCATGCGCGCGTTTACTGAACGGAAACAAGTCTAATGAGTACATGAGCGATTTCCGCTAACTGTCATACAAAAGTTTGCATCTTGTTTCTGGAACTGATTTGAATTGAAATAAAATCATTGTGGGTCGATTGCTTCCGCATTACTTGCTACAAAATCTTTAATCAGCTGCATGGTCGTGTTAGAATTATAGCTGGCGTTGGCAAGATGCTGAATAATGGTGAAATGGTTGCACTTTGGAATAACATGGCACTGGATAGAGGTCTGATTGAAATTCAAGTTAGTCACCACCATTTAATGGTATTCCAAATAACAAACGCACATTTCCTGCTACATTTAGCCACTGTTTGAGCTCCTTCGTATCTTCGTGAAAATGAAAATCTTCTTGGGCATTAATCAGCAGCAACGGCATTCTAGCGAGTGGTGAGGCTGCCCCGACTCTAGTGACAGTCATCCCTAACGATGCCTCTCGTAATTGCTCGACAAATTTTCCAAATGGTGGATTTGTCACGAATGTTCCATAGAAGGAGGTGTTGGCAAGTCGAACGATGTTGTATACACCCGAAATACCCACTGCACCTTTGACGTACGTATGGATCGGTTGCTCTAATCCTGTTGCAGCCAAATATTGTGGATCAGCAATGATTTGCATAATCATATGCGCACCGGCACTGTGCCCCACAAGTACCATTCTGTCTGGGTCGCCACCATACTACAATCACGCATAGAGTGCGTCAGTCGCTGCATTGATCATAAAGATTATTTCACATAGATCTCGCGACCTTAGCAACATTGCGGTGCAACCACGCAACTGCAGCAGCTACATCCTTGGCATGTTCAGGATGCCGCACTTCCGGCGACAATCGGTAATTTATTGAGACACCCACAAATCCCGCTCGCACGAAGGCTTGGTCAATGTCATGATTTAGCCCTTCGCACTTGTCTCCTCGTTGCCATGATCCACCGTGCACAAACACACAAGCTGGCAACTTCAAACGCGGCGGTATTTTCCGTGGGGTGGCAATGTCTAAGGACTGCAATGCATGCGGAGAATTGGCCACATACGCCACATCCTTCCATCTATAGACGCCCAACAGCGGTAGCGTGTAGCGCACCATCTTTTCGTTAAAGTAGTAGATTATCTTAAACAATGCTATGAATATAAACAATAATCCCTCAAGATACTTACTTTGCCGAATTTTAAGATTGTATGCCGAGAATCTTACTTATTAAAACTCTTACTCTGGAAATGCACCAACAGAAATGTAAACAGACGAAGACACGGCATGGGAATCGGCACAAAGATTTAAGATTGCTCAACGTGCGATCTGATTGAAGGTAGCGCTTAAATTCTGCAGCGGAAGCAAACATACTTGCCTCTGGTGAATTGTGTGCTTTTGCAGGGTCGCCCGTAAGAAGATAAACAAAAAATTACAATCAATCAACACATACCCAGCTTGCGCCTTTTGCCAATTTCATGGGAGTTGGCGATGAGCTGGACAACAACCTGCGGAGCAACAAGACGAGATAATACTCAACTTTTCAGCTAAAAGAAAACATCCGCCTGTCCGCCAAGCTTCCAGAAAACGCCGAGAAATGTGCTCCAGCATCGCTATCAAGCGCGACAGAGGCAAGTAAGTTGCCAGCTGGAGCTGTGTTTTACGTCCTGCAGCAAGCCAGTACTCTCTCCTGATAAAAATCAAATAATCGGAGCAGATGCAAGCAGGCCGATCAAAGAAACATTGATATTATGGGTCGGAGCGCAGCAGTAAGCATCGCAATAGACCAAAAAAAATTTGCGTCGTGACGGTAATTTAAAGTGCACTCACAATACACACCAAAAGAAGCAAGAGCACTGGTGTTCGTTTCATAAATGAAAGTTGCACAACACAATTGCCTCTTCACTGTTTTTCGAGGCGAGCGGCAAACGAAGTCCGTGAAGCACATGCACGCAAGATGTCCATCATATCGAACTCAATTCTGTACAAGGAATGCAGGGTCGGCATCAGGAGCATTTGATCTATTCAACGACACTGTCGGATGCGTTTACAATCAATTGTAAACATGATGTCGTCTGACAACTCGTCGACGCCATGAGATGAGGCTCTTTAATCGACCTTAGGCAGACGCTGCTATCATCCCACTGCATGATCTTGTAGCCCGCAAAATTTCGGCAAATTACAATGACGTTTGAGCCACCATCGTTGGTTTTAGGACGATGAATAATGATTGGATCAGTTTTAAGGAAGGCATACTAATGAGCGCTTCTTTTTTTCTGGTCAGACGAAGTTGGAAAGTCTCCGCATTCAGCGCTTATAGTTGCTGCTCTTAAAAAGCCGGCTGACTTGAAGAGCTTAGTAAAACATGAGTGCAGACGCCTGCTTTGGTGAAAGCGTCATGCCTTGCCGGTTTGAAGCCCCAAGTTTGACTTTCTTGCATATGATGCCAATTTTTCAGATATTTTGCAGTTGAGCGTCTCATTGCGACCAATGAAATTTGTTGCGCAGTCTTGTATCGCCGCTCCGTTTAAAAGTGCCTGGGGTGCTGATTATGCCAGGCAGACACGTCAACGCGCAAGTTGTCTTGTGCAGTCGCTCTCTTTTGATATGCCACCCAAGCAGCAACAGTTTGAGGTTATGCACGTCAAATTTAACGGGTCATTAAAAAAGAGGCGCGGATGGAAAAAAATGATCGATCAAGATATTCTCGAAGTAAGCATACAGCCGACGGAATTGTGTAGGCGACTGCAAAAAGCGTTAACCGCGTGCAATTGTGCTGTTACTCACGCCCTTGGCAGGTTGTGCGTATACCCGGACCCGAGGTTGGTAGTGAGAAATGATCCGCAGTCACTTTGAAAACGTAAGCCAATGCAATCTACAAAGAATGTGCTTTTAAAAAATGAATGTCATATGCTGCTATGAGAATGGCGATAGAAGCACGGCGGCATCTACATTCTACCATGTAGATGCCGCCGTGCCATACCTCTTTCTAATTTATACAGCTTATTTACATACGCTCACATGTAAATAAGCGGTGTAAATCAGAAAGAGGTATGGAATTTTACCGTATTTGCAAAATTTGCGACTTAAATTCCCATAAAAAGAACAACTAAACGTCGCAAAGAAAATACAGCACATCATGTTGCGCAATTCTTTCATTGTCGGAAGATCCGCGAGTCGCCCCGCCACTCACGCTGTGCTGACCCCACATGTGTGCCTTATCGAATCCTTATAAGAAACTGGTGAGGCTTTCTAGCACATTTTACATAGCTGGAAACAGCACAATTTCGCATAGCTAGGAACTTTCCAGACGACATCGGCATGTCGCTCAAAGTCCAAACCGCGTCTTCAAGCGTTTCAATTTATAGGTGCTGTCAGCCCTTCATACCTTTAGGACACGGTTAAGCACTGCTGCTGCCTTTAGCTTCGCGAGTGATACTTCATAGCTCAGGCCACAGGGGTAAAGGGGGCATCAATGTGTTTTGTTACCTGATACCGTCAGAATGACAAGCATGTACCGTAAGGATCCGGATTAATTTCGAAAGATTTCCCCACGTATAATCGCTATCTATTGGCTTGAAAAGATTCTCATGTTAACATTCGATTCGCAGTAAGTCGTTCCCTGACTAATCACCAATCGAGTACTTCTTACCAATACCCATGCCAGCTCATATTGTCGTCAATACCGGTTTAGCAATGAAGCTTGGCCATCGGCTTCCTCGCGCACTTGCCATTCCGTTGTTTTCCGTCACCCACTAAAGCCCCGTGTTGTGTAGTCCTCTCTTTGTCGTATTTTCGTACCCCTGTCGATATGTCTTCCGTACCCATGTCTAAGATGCCCTACGAGCTGCCCGAGGCGTGCGCCTCTGAGGCTCTCGAGATCATCCAGTGGGCAATCCTTAGAGAAAAATACTACTTGGGGGTGCGCAACCCACGCTACATTTCTGAAGTACAGCGCCATGGTATGACATCGACTTGGCGCCTGCGTGTTTGTCGCTGGATGTTTGAAACTGCCAAAGAGTTTGAGCTGCAGATGGACACGGTCTTCAAGGCCCTACATTTCCTTGACCAGTACCTAAGTGTACATTCGGTGGATCGCGTGACGCTGCAGCTTCTGGGTATGATCTGCATGTGGACAGCTAGCAAGATGCATGAGGGCAAGCCCATTCTCTTGGAGGAGATGGCGCTCATGTGCGAGCGCAAATTTTCGCGTGCGCAGATGATTGACGCTGAAGCGCAACTCGTACGTCTCATCGGCTTTCGCTTTAGCCCCCCCAACGTCTTTACTATGGCAAGGGATTTTGTTTATCAACTTCCTTTCGATGATGCCGACCATCGTGCGAACTGCGTCGCCTCAGTATTCAATCTGCTTGAGCGCGTGGTCGAAGACACGTCATCTCTCAACTGTTCAGCCTCAAGTCTGTCCAAGGCCGCTGTCCAACTCGTGGCCAAGTCCGAGTACAATCTCACGGTCTCACAAGTGCTTAAGGCACTCAAGACCGTCAAAATCATGGAAAGCGCGTATCGTGCAGCCTTCAAACTTGTGCGTGGCGCCTACTTTGGCTCACCTTCTACCTCGCCTCGGATTCAGACATCACAAACAACCACATCCGAGTTGATGGAGCCTTTAAAGCTGTTGACCCAGAGCCCCACAGCTGTTGAGCAAGGACCGTCTTTTCACGACACCAACAACGAAATTTCTAATGACCTGAATGACTCGTACTTAATTTGCACGGAGACGCTCTCTCCATCTCCCTGTCAAGGATGTCATGCACTTGTTCAAACAACTGCATCCACTTCTCCAACCATTGGCATCGCGAGGACCGCGTCGTCACCTGCGCGATCCGAGCCCGAGACCAAGCGACCCAACATACGCATGCAATAAACCTTAACGACATCTATTGTAGAAAACTAACTGAAATCTAATTAACCTAATTTATACTGTAAACAACTTTAGTCACTTATCTCAATACATGTCACGCTGGCATCACTTCCTTCTAAATCCTCGAATGGGCAAGGGTCAATTTTTTGTAAACGCTGCCGCTCTTCGTCTTCGGACTGTTTGAAAAACAATCTCTTGAGATCTCCAGTCGACAAGTGCGTGTCACGCAACCTGTTCTTGATCGCGCTCGACAGAATGTCGCCATCATCCAAGAAGGCAGCAGTGAGCTGGCGCTTTTTGTTCTGCAACGCCACTACGCGCTCCTCGATTGTTCCTCTAATAAAAAATCGAACAACGCGTACTGCTTTCGTCTGACCGAAACGATGCGCACGATCGATGGCCTGACGCTCGAGACTTGGATTCCAACTCGGTTCCATAATAAACACATGCGCGGCAGCTGTAAGATTCAATCCGAGTCCCCCAGTACGCAGAGAGAGTAGCAGAACGTCGAGCGGTGGACCAACGAGGGGTCCCATCTCGATATGATCTTCATGCTGTTGGAACTTTCGTACTACTTGCTCGCGATCTTTGCCAGACAATCGACCATCTAATTTAGCGAATGAAATGGCTTCGTTGCCAGCTTCAACTGAGACTCTCGTCTCGCACTGAGAATTGTGAATTTCCAGACATTCGGCAATTAGATCAAGGAAGCTCGTCCATTGTGAAATCACAAGCGCCCGTTCGCGACGAGCTCGCACCTTTTTCAGCTCTTTCATCAACGCTATCAGCTTTGTTGATTCTAATGGACGACATCCGGTCACCTTTTTGGACTTCATGTGCTGCTGCACACGCCTTAGCAGTTCCGCTTCTCCTGAAGAAAATGGGGATATACCGTCCCTTTCCTTTCCGACCAGTGCTTCAGCAGCAGCAGCTCGTGCTTTTACTTCTGCCAGCGGGTCTGTAGTCACCAAAGCACACGCATTGCAAACTTGCCGTAGACGCAAGATAAGCTCAAAAACGTGCATGAACGATGGCTGCTGTTTTTCACTATCTTTAGTTGGAGTAGCAAGTGACACCCGACGATGTTGCTTGGCCTCCTTCGACTGCAGATATTGAAAGACTTGTCGTTTTGTGGAGCGATGTAACAGCATATACAGAGCACGCTCTATATCTGAAGAAAAGTCTAGTTTGATCGTCTCTTCAGTTTTTTTAGGTAGCTTCAAAATGGGAACTCTCGAGTGTGCGACTAAGGTCGATTTTAGTCGGCGCATGACAAGTTGGGGCACCAACGCGCCTAATTCTCCTTCAGAAAGAGCATGTGCACGACTGCCTAATCCTACAAAGTGCAGGAGCGCCGCCAAATCTGCTGTTCGATTTTGGATAGGAGTTCCAGTAACGCACCACCGCCGTTGACTGCGAAGCTTGAACGCAGCTCGTGCTCGAGCGCAGCCAGCATTTGCAATTAAATGACTTTCGTCCAGAATGATTCGAAACCACTGCAATTGATGCAATTTTGATGTCACCACAGACTTTTTAGACAGTGGAGTAAGGCGAGGCGCTTTATGCCATCCATCTCCTGTACCGAGCCTGTGATTATCGGCTAGCTCACCGTCATCGTTACTGCCTTTGACTTGAACCTTACACTCCAAAAGCCGGAGGGTGTCGTACGTCGACAACACAATATCGGTTCCCATAAATTGTGTTGCAGCGCGAAAGCTCTTACGAGAAGCTCCGTGATATGTCACGACACTCAGGTTTGTTTTGGCTCGAATTTCTACCTCCCACTGCGATAGAATAGAGAGCGGCGTTACGATGAGCGTAGGAGGAGTAAGGTGAGGTATCGTGCTCCCTGTCTTGCTTCTACTAAGTGCATCCGCCGCTCGAGCTTGACGAAGGGATTCACAAATAAGAGCGAGGCAGCATATTGTTTTCCCAAGACCCATTTCATCCGCAAGTACACCGCCACAAACTTTGGCGACTAATGAAGTAACATTTGTTGCATTGCCACTGCGCTGTTGTTCGATTAAAACTGGATCCCCATCCTTTCTTTCTCGTTGCAGCATCCACTGGAGAGCTTCCGCTTGATAAGGCTGCAGTTCAACCAGTAAGTCAGGCACGACGTATGGAAAAACTCCTGGCTTCGCAACAAAAGATTTTCGACGTCTATGGCGCCGCCGTCGATCGCGTTCAAACCGGTATTCCATTTCTAATGGCAGCTTGGTATGCAACAACACGCGTCGATTCGTACGCTTCCGCGACAAACCTGGCTTAAGAGACGATGGAGATGTGGGAGGGGTCTGAGCAACTTGAATGGATAACCTTTCAGGAGAAGCGATCGATGTTCGTTTAGTTGACGAAGTCGTCGACGAGACAAATGTTGGACGTCTTGCCGGTGAATCTGTAATAGAAGCATACGCTCGTTTTCTCGCTGATGAATCCGTGAGGGATAAGCAAGAGGTTAGCGGAGAAACGTTAGGTGAAGGAGGTGCTGGACGATCCGCAGCTGGAAAGCCATTCTGCTTTGCTACATTCATGCTACTCGTGGATGCGTGACCTGACGTTTTAACACTTTTGCCTTCTTCTTGAGTGGATTCGCCGACGGCTTGATTTGCTATGGGAGTGTTATTAGTACTATCCACAATCAGTTGTTCTGGCTCACGCATTTCGAAATCTTGCTGTTCGTCTTTTTGTTGCCGGTCCTCAGTGTCATATTCATTTCCATTCCCAAACTCGAAACCAGCACCCGAAGGCCACAAAGCATTCTTAGTTGTACCTTGCACCTGCTGCATCCCATGATCGGTATCATCGGGCACATCCGCATATACTTTATCATCCTCAATGTGAGTGTGGGCAACAGAGTTGTTTGTCTTTTCACCATCGTCTTGGTCGCTGTCACTACTGAAGTCTAGCTGCTTAGATACATTTGTCTCGTCAGCATCATTTGTCATCAGATCTAACTCATTCACATCACTTTGTACACACTGGACATTTTGGGTATGCGTTTTCTCCTCTTTTTGTATTGCTATGATTGCCGACGCAGCATCCCCCTCTTTTTTATTCGCTTTGGATACATTAACCATTTGTGCATCTTCTCTCACCCCTGTGTTGTCTTCCTTCACGGGGACCGCTTCGCTTACGTCGTCACTCAATTGAAACGACCGCATTGAGAGATTCACATCGTCCTTCAAATTCGCTTCAAGCGACCGACGAGGTGTTCGTCGCGTATTTCCAACGGGTTTTGGCGACCATTGTCCTGGTGTCCAAGGCGACTTTGCAGCTCCAGATGGTGGCGATATTGTGCCAGCACAATCGATAGAAATGCTTTTGGTAGCTGCGATTGGCGACGTATTAGCCATTCGCATTTGCAATCGCTGTGATGGGCTTACGCGGCGAGACGGCGATTGGGACACGAAATCTTGTGAGTTGAAAGCAGGAAACAGACTCTGGCTGTCACAGGCTGGTGGAGTATTATAAACATACGACTCGTCAATTGCAATTGAGTCGTGTGACGCTAAAGTTCCAAAAGTCGTCTGTGACGCGGGTGTGGGCGCATGCCATCGGCTATGGTTGAGCGGCGCGTGCTTGATGCCTGCCGCCGCCAAAACATCTCGCAATTGGCGCTCATCTGCCTGTGTCACGATCGGAGAATATTCAAGTGCATATGTACCCAAATGCTTGGTAATTTCTTGCTTTGCGTAATTGCGCCAATTCTGATCGTACTCACGCTGCCATCGCCCTGGCGCCGTCATGGTCACCGATTGATTTAAATATTTAAAATCTGATGATCAGATGACAAAGACGAAGACAGAGACAAATTAATGTAGAAGTTATTTTATATGTATATTGTATACTTTCGTAAAGTCGCTATTATCTTTTACTATTACCTGTGGGAAGCGACAAGCAGGGGCTGTCGATCGAGCTACTATGCGTCCTTTTCAAAGTTTCAATAATGAAGCTAAGCAATCATCTGACGCTTTTCTTATATTTTCAAGTTTGTCGGAAAGCGGGCGACGCCACTACTGTACTGGTGAAGATATGAAAACAGGTGAGACCATGCGACAACTTAGAGATTAAAAAAACACACGAGCTACCGCCGCCGCACAGCAAATCGTTGAAACAAGCCACCAGTCGATCTTGTTTGCTCGGAAACTTCTTTCGTTCCCGGCAACGAAGTAGCTTTCTTACTCGTCAAAAAGGGGAAACTGCGTCGTGAGGTCAAGTTTTGCGCAACTCTCTCTTCCGCCGCTTGAATCAAAGACTGACAGTCGTGAAAGCGAAGATTCTCCGGACTCAACACATTGTAAATAGTCTTGTCGTCTTGCTCGATGGTTCGCCGATTAAGGGCATTCGGGTACGGTTCCGGATGCGGACCAAACAAACTAGTAGAAGCCGCACTAGCAACATTGCAAGATTTGGACTGTGCCATTGTTGCCAGGTGAAGTCCGTAGCCGGCCAAAGACGAATTCGATGAAACGGTTGAATAGTTAATAGAAACCACCGAGTTGCTGTGCATTAGTCGTTCGGACTTCTGACCATTCAACAACCCTTTTGGAGTGCCAATCGGGTTGTCAATGTTGTACTCGTCGTCACCACTATTCGTCGCAGACTGACACACACCTAAAGAATCCCGTAAATTGAGTACGGAAACGTCATCTGATCCGTAATTCAAGCAGGATGATTGGCATAGCTGGCTACACTGGTCATCAAACAGCGAGACGAGAGCTGAGGCACCATCTCGATTGTTACTTGATGTTGTATCTGTACTGGGCAGCTCCGTGTCGCTAAGATAACGATTATTGTCCTCGTCAGAAAGCGGGGTTTTTCTTGTTGAATCGCCTTCAGTACTTGTGTCTGACATACACTCCTCATCCACATCACGTCCACGTTGCCGCCGAGATTTTCTTACATTACAATACAAACCGTACTCACCGCCACTCGCCATCTCTTCAGCCGTAGGAGAATGTGTCTCGGAGTGTTTGCCCAGAATAGAGTACAAATCCGAGTTGTAGTCGTGAAGAATTGGCTCCGAAGACTCACCAATTAATTTCTCAGTGTACTGAGTCAGCTTGTCGAGCTGCGATCGCAGCATCGCCGATCGATTGGTCTGTTGCTGAAGACGAATTTCAAGCATTGCGTTCTTTACTTCCAAGCGCTCAGACTGAATGCACACAGTCTCGTGCTTAGCCTGCAACTCCGTGTACGCTTTCTCAACGTCACGAAGCTTCTCTTCAAATGGCAAAGATGCAGGCGGTTCAAAGACTCCGTTTGGCCTAGGTCTTGCACTCACAAGTCCAACAGAGGCGAGAGCCTCAATCCACTGAGTATTGGTAGCCACCATGGTTTCTAGAATCGACTTCATCTCGTACGTCTCTTTCTCTAAGAACTCCAATTGATGATCATTTACCGTCCGTTGTGGATTATTTATATGGTGGGTGACCTGATTGCTCTTATAGTTGCCCAACGATGCCACACATGTAGAGTGCGAAGATGGAGAAGACTGTGCGGGGCGTTGAAACGACGCAAAAATAGGCTCTTCTTGCCGCAAAGTCGATTGCTGTAAATCAGACTTTAAGTTCGTCAAGCCCATCGAAGAACGGACATCACCTGCCGACTGGAAGGGTCTCCTCGTAAGCAATCGCCGAGACGACTGACGCCGCGGGACACCGCGTGCGCACGTCGGTCCAAGCGACGATGACAGGTCTTCGCGCTCCGAGGAAGCATCAGAGAGCTCTGGAGACAGGTCTGTAATGGTGAAACGGCCTTTGACTTGGGTCTTCCCCTTGCGTGCGGTCAAACTCGAGACCGCGAGGTCTTCGCTAGAATACTCGTTATTGTTACTATTGTTGTCGTCCTCGCTGTGCTCAGGCTGCTGCGAGGCGTCCGGCACATCGGTAATCACAAACTTTCGCGGCAGACGTAGCTTACGACCAGTAATTTTGGGCGCGGAGCGACGGCGTTGAGCGTCGAGACGTTGCTCGGGGCCCGTACGCGTCGACGAAGATTCTAGTGGCAGACTCGCGATGGGCACGGACACTGCACTGGAAGTTGTCATAACTGCTTCTGAACCACTTCAGATCGAGCCACTTGACGGAAGCGCTCGTAATCGCCGGCTGGGGGTGGCTGCAGCGCGGACACCTCAATGCGGAAGGTCCTTAGTCTAATACTAAGCTTTAAAATGGCTTTTACAAACGAGGGGGAGAGGAGCCTAATTTGTAGCACTCCGACTTTCGGGACAGACCCACGGGTTGGACCCAAGGCCTGACAACGCTCTATGCAAATTCCAGCTGTAAATTTTACAGGCTATTTCTGCAGAGGACAGATTTATTTAGCCTCGCAGCGACATTACCGCTAAATAGGTTTCGTATTGCAAAGCGTTTTCGCAAGACACGAAAATACCGCATGATATGTTAGAGCCCGAAAATTTATGGGACCTGCTGGTGTCAAGTCGGGATCCCTAGCTTCAGCACAATTTCATAACAAGCACTGGTAAACAGGAAACGCTTAAAGTAGAGGTGGTGGCAAATCCGATAGTTGGAAGACCTCGCAATTTGATCTGTTACGACTGCTACTTTACTGCTAATGGGCTGGAAAAGTCGAGTAGAAGTGGCGACCACTCAACAAGTCATATGGTGTCCGTACTTATACTTGGGGAATTTTTTCTCCAGCAGCAAATCCAGGCAAAAATATATTTATTCCTTAAACTTTATGAATGTGCTTGGCTTAGCACACGGAAATGCCAATTAAGGGCAAGTTTTTAATGCCCCACCTTCTGAATTGGTGGCATTGAAGAAATTTCTTCTGCGTGAATGCTCCTGAAAGTTGAGCTGTACTGGGGGAAATAAATCTAAACTAAACATGCAAAAAGCCACAGAACACAAGTACCCATTGCACAGTCACGACGTTCACTTACTTAAGATCCTGCTCATTCATGTAATTTTGTCTTGCAGATCATACTTCAGAGCGTTGATTGGACTAGTGTGTTAAGACGCGAAAATTTTTTTTTTAGTATATCTTAGCTTTAACGCAAAAGGTCTTTCACCTTGTCAATGTATAGTCCAAACCGTTATTCCGACACAAAATTATGTCATCAACTTGGATTATATATGACGCGCCAATTTGCTCGACAAACAAGCTCAGAGAGTGATCTTGCGTCACAAAACTTGACCCTGATATGACCTGCAAAAGAGGTTGTTCCAAATCATCAAAAGACGTGTACAATTTGACCACGAGACCCCTTTGACAAATTGCACTCTAAATCTTCACATCAATGATCTCATATAAGTGAACAGTCTTAATACTTGTATGAAGCCGTGCTTGGTAGCTGATGTAGCTGTTGGCTCTGACGAATGGGACCCACTCCCCGAAGCCAGTCAAGACGACCAGGCATGAAAAGGCCAAGGGTAGCCACCTTAAACGCAACGCTTTCGAATGCAGGTAACGATTAGAAAGTGATAGTAGTTGATCTTGAAAAGGATAATAGCGACCTCTTATCGAATTGCTGTAGATAAGCAGATCCTTGGCGTACAGAATTTTGACAAATGTTTTTTATGGTTCCGTTGCCTCGAGTTTAGTCTTAATTATATAAAACTATGATCCTTTAGCTGGTACGGCTGCACCTAGTGAACATACAAATGTGTTATTGTCCTAAAGGGGCCGACAAAGTGGGGTGAATCCTCTCTTTGAGCCCTACGAGGCTGCTAGCAGGAGTTGCGCTTGAAGGCCAAAAAAAATATCACCACGAGAGGCAGGGCGTTCCACTAATGAAGAAGTGAGTCTATATATTGGGTGTATGGGTGATACAAAGCGCGATGTAGCGTCTGAGAGCTCGACGAAAAACCAAGCAGTGTTACGATGCTTAAAGTATACGAAAGCGTACGAGGTCATTTTGAACTCTAATAGACGCGTTGATAGACTTTGCGCTCCGACAAACAATTGTGGTCAACTAAACAGGCTGAGTGATGCTTGAAGCGAATAGGCACGGAACCAAGTTTTTTTTTTTCGATTGGCTAATAAGACAATTTTTAAATGTCGCCAGAGTTCAGATATACGTGGCTGTAATATTTGAAGATTCTGACAGCACATTCGGTTACTATTTTTATCACGGAGAAATCTAAAAAATATAAGCCGACGGTCATTCACAGAACCAAGATTGTCGATGAAAACCATCCGTCCCGCTCAAAAGGGCTTTGGTGGATCACGTTCCCATCAACTGACGGGTGATAACGTAACCCACCACGTCTTCTTTTGTAGACAAAACATAATGATCTTTGATCACAACAAGACCTTACCCCTGTTTAAATATATTAAAGCTAGAGTTGCACAGAAAAGAAAAAAGCTTGAGATAGACTCTTGAAGTTGGAGACATTTCCTACAAGTAGACACCCATTGTGGTACAATTGGGTAGCGTACGTTTGCAAGGCATAGCGAATAACACTTTGTCATACGTGCTACAAATTCCCGGTAGAATATTTGGAACAAGAATGCGATGCTAAATTAATTTCAGAGTCAAACTTGTGGAGAGCAAGCGTGCGGGATAATATATGATGTCTTTTGGTGGACCGCTCACTATCGTAATTTCAAAACGATCACCGTATGCAACAGTCTGCAGTTTGAGACTATGTCTTTTGATAACATCAATGGGTTGGTCGCACATATGTTCTTAAATGCACGGTATTTAATCATATGCAGAAACTATTCTGGCTCCAATATCTTTTGAATTACCGAGGTATACAAACCAGAACATTGTGAATAAAACACCTAATGTGCCGGCAAGCAACACGCCTAATTTTTTAAAGAAGAGCAATGTACTCGTCATTTTATCCGGAATATAGCGCTTTAACTTGACCTGACAACTTCAATGTACTTTGGCGATGCACTTTCGCGCGGACCTGATTATGCAATGGTCGGTATAGGTAGAATTAAAAGCTCGGATCACGAGCAAATTTGTGAGGCATACAAACCAGTTGCCGAATATTTTTTTATTGCAATCCTTGATCGTAGACAATGATACTGAAGTCTAGAGGGTAGCCCTTCGGCAGCGATCGTAGTTGCATCGCTTTGCGTGGGTAGACGATCTGCTTTGCTATGGAATAAAACTAGCAAATTCAGCTCGAGCCGTTGTCCGAGCGAGAAAGACCTTATTAACAGCATACTTCTGAAATATATAGTGCTATGATAAGTGGTCATAAGGCCGTGTGAAAGTGCTTTTATTTAGTATGTGAGAACTCAAGGGACCTAGCAGACGGTCAAACTTGCGAACTCCGCGTCGGTATCTTGACAGCGTTCTAGCAAAATACCGCTCGAATTCGATAAGATTATAAGACCGCAGTATTCAGAAAAATGTATCCAAAAAGATTCGCTGTTATATTGTATCATACAGGCTGGAGCATATTGTCTTGCTTAGTATCGCACGTATACCATCATGTCCATCCTAACCTTCGGCAAGCCAAAGACAAGTTTGTTGCCGCATACGTACCTCCGCAGTCATTTTCTTAATTTTGACAAAAGTTCGAAAAAAAATTGGGACCCCACTCGATGACGTCAACACCTGACCTTTCAAAGACAGTTAAAAGATGTAAGAAGTCAGTGATCAGTATGTGCGCTTAGGCGCTACGTGCGTGGGTTGACAAGCTTTCAAAGGTTTAATTTGCACTCAACAATGCGGTTCACGCATCTGCGGACTTTACGCTCTGCTATGTATTACATCCGATACTCTCAAAGCACAAATGCTTCTCCTATTAGTAGTACAGAAGCAGGGAAACCCTTCCCAGCTATCTAGTTTAAGACTGACTTTTTTCTGAATCTAATATTTGAATTTGCAAAAAGGCGAAAGAATGTAATCAGCAGAGAATAATGTATTTGAATGATCATAAAAGTTTTGAGTACTTTTAGAAGAAAAAGTTCAAATGCATCCATTGAGGGGACGAAAAAATTTTAGATACAAAAAGTTGATCACCAGAAGGTATCTACTTTAAAATTAAAAATTTACTTTGTTCTCATTCGCGAAGACACGGGTCGGTGCAAACCATTAAAAATTCCAGTAAATATCAGCGTACCCATTAATTTTCAACATTTTAAGGTCTCGCACGAGACTTAAGGTGCACCTCTTGAAGTGGTTTTAACAGAGCTAGACCTTGCTGGGAAGGTGAATACGGGAGGTCATTCGGAGGCTGACAGGGCTTATAGCCACCATCGTTTTGGTCGTACCTCATAGAAGTCTAAAAATTATGTGATTGAGCGCTTTCAGTGGGAAACCGATTTTACAAATAATTGACTTTCTTTGAGTTCGGAAATTTTATTACGTGATCGATCCAGTCACGATGCTCATTAGTCACACGGTTAAAAGGTTCATTCTACTCCTGAATAGTTTGAGTAGTCCGGGGTCGTCTAAAAAAGAGCGATCCCGACAGCATTCTCAATCCCATACCTCTGGTCGCGCAGGAGCTGCAACTTCACGTGATGGAGAAGCAGAAACGAATATCGAGCATCCCCCTAGTGTTTCTAAATTACCATGTTCTGCACCTTTTCTCGTAAAGTACTTGGTAGAACAGAAGCAAAATCCTGGGTGACACGGTGATACGACGCAATTATTGGAAGCAGATGAATCGGCTCTGGCGCAACCGTTGTGATCTATGTAAGAAGCAACGGATACGCCATAAGGAACTCATGGACTTTTGTTTACATAATGGAGTATGGTTAGAGTGCCTATTCATTCCAAAAATAGCTCTTAGCGTCCGGTGTGGATAAATATTCGAGTCAAGACACCTTTGGTAGAAACCCAAGCCAATACGTCTTTGTGTTGTCAACGATCTAGTAACTAAGTGAATTGAGCTATAAGCTCACAGACGGTAAAAATTCCGTCCAGTGCATTAAAATTATAAATTGAAGTACTATGTAAGAATTACAAACTTCCAGAAAAGAGCAACATTATTGGGAAGTACCCAAGGGTAGTGCAAGGCACCTTTGTCTTATGGCTACTTATGGCTCTAGGAAACATTTGTAAGCAAAAATTGCTGTGATGGTACATGTGCGTTAATAGCCGCCGCAAGGTCTTGCCAAAGCAAGGCTTGAGCCAAATTTCGTTCGTACACGCTGGACGAGGAGTGGCATCCGGATGGCTCTCGCGGCCCGCGAAGACGATAAACACACAATGATGAGCAATTCTATCTGGACTGTTTTCTCTTCCTAATCAACGCATTAATAGGCGATCGCGTGATTCTCTCACAAAATGATAAATTGTATCAGTACCCAGGTGACAGTTGCGCGAAGCATGGTTCGAGCTTACCCTGGGGAAAACTGTTTTAGACTTCACTCTCTTTTTTTTGGCTACTAATATTGAAGACCTAATAAGCATGAAATTCCAAGCCTAGCCTTGGCTCCTTTGAGTCATCATAGACTTCCCTGCCTTTGCGGAAGAGACAAAGCATGACGAATTCATCAACGTTTAGTCAAACACCTTTTGAGGCTTGCACGCGCACGATGAAGTCGCTTTGACAGCATTTTCGTCTGCTCGATCGTTCCTCGCTACCTCAGCGGACGAGGAGTCAGACAAGCATTTTTAGAGCGCCTTTGGCGCCTCTTATCAATTTTATCGTCCGAGGAAGAATGTGTCCTCGGAATACCCTGCAAAGGAAAACGTTATGCACACCTTTCTCGCCGCAGTAGAATAGACGACTCTTTTAGAGCAGTTTTCGTCGCGAGAGGCTCTTTAGCAGGTGCATTTTGGGCTTGCCACTCACAGCATATGGACAATTCTTTACGCAGACACAACCTTTCGTAGGTGTAAAATTTGCTGTAGATTAAGGCTTTGTTGTAGGATAAGCCTTGAGTACAAATGATACACTTGGTGCAAAGGACCTCTCGGGCTTTGAAGCACCTATTTATGTGCTTTTTAGTTAACGGGCCTAGTAAAATTGCAGCCTCCAACTCCACCTGTTAAGGTTTTGCTACAATAAGAAGAAATCCAGCTTTTCGTATAGCTTGCATAACACTGAACTCCCTGTTAAATTTAGGTAAATTTTAGTGACGAGGGATGTGACAGCTTGCTACATTAAGTGAGCCTTGTTTGTCGCCAAACAATTTTTGTTAAGCGCGAAATTTCTCGTGTATGTTAAAGTGGTTTCTAAATCAAAGATAAGGTATCGCATGTTTTGCTTATATAGAGTAAAAGGCTGAGACCAACACACACGAAAATAGGAGTCTCTCAACGTGAAATTTCTGCAAACGTCGACTCCTTGAGACTAACGATTGTTACCAGTCCTTCGCCGGAAATTGTTTGTTGCTCGGTCCTCTTTCTTTGTGCAAGATGCTGAGAGACTCTGTGACCCGCAGTAGCCCTTGCAGTCGGCAAGGTCAAATTTCGTAAATAGATTAAGCAATCTGTAAGAGTGCTACTCAATAAAATTGCTGGCTTATACGATCCTAAGATTGCGGCCGCGCTTACACGTCGTGCGCCACGGCGTTGAGGTTTCGAGCAAAGTCTATGCTCATTTAATCAGACGTCACATGCTTAGATACTCCGGTTGCAATTTCTACTTAGAGGCTTGATCCGGCAAAGTATAAGATTTTAACTTTTAAAGAAAAGTCCAAAAGCCTTCTCATCAAAATCAAATAGTGGCTTAAGTCGCTATAATAAAAAACGGGTGGGTGAGCTCGACGTTTCACATTCTATCCTAGGAGGCGGGGTAAAAGGCAAGTACTCACCAATTGACCACTTCACTTATGTGTTTTGTGTTTTGTGTCGTGTGTCTTGATGTCATAATGAGATTAACGTTTTATCTGGAAAAGTTTGCGTTACGCAAGTTCTCACGCTTTCTCGCCTGCAAGCAACTTACACATTGGCATAAATGCAAATCGGAGCTCATCACTAGAATGCCAAAGGTCAAGGCGATTGTGCCCATGGATGTATTAAGGTTATATTTGCCTCGTGCTTCTACTCATGAGGAAAAAATACATGCTGGATATGCGGATGATACGCACCATGGAAGGCTAGCACTTAACAGCTTGACAGCTCTCAAAGGGGGACCAACAGCGTTGGAACATTGAGAATGCACTCAAGTGTACGAGCTGGATGGCAGTCCCAGAAGAATTTGGTCCATTGAGAAATTGAACTCACCAATAAGCGGTAAATAGAAAATAGGATATTGATACGGTCAGAGATATAGGACTGGTCAAAACTTTGCCTCGATTTGACTGTCTAACAAAGCAGCTTCAGAGGTCTCTAAATGTCAAGGCTAAAATATCGAGGACTTTGCCTGCTCGGAGTCATTGCTTTGCCTCAACGTGAACATGTATGACTTCTTCTTGCCGATCAATCTGGATTGATCGGCATAAATACTTAATGTGACAGGAGCTCAATTTTGCACAAAAATGATTTGATGAGTTGTGGCTCTAGCCCTATTGCGCATACGATTTCATGAGATATTGAACGAGTACAGATCCAGATACTGACATCTATACAAGACAAGACTTGACAAACATTTCAAGGCCATATGGCATACAGTTCTATGTGCTCGTTTTAAGACTCGGAGTGCGCGACAATTGTATTTTATTTAGACCTTCTGAGCACATTCTATGACGGTACATAGCAATATGTCATATTAAAAGCGTACAAAAATCAAAAAGCCTTGCACTACACAACTGATATAGCAAGGTGGGATTTTTGGTGAATACGACATGCCTCTTCGCTTTGTTAACCTACAAAAGCCACCATCAGCAAAACATAACAGCGATTTTTTTTTTTCGAGAGGCTTGTAGAACTTAGCAAATGGAGAAAAGGCTAGAGCTTAGAGGCTTCAAGCAAACCCTTTGGCGGTATACCGGCCCAAGCGTATCTGCCGTAACGCCTTGACTCGCTTAACTGTAAATTTCCTGTGTGAAGTATAGCTTTTGTCAACAACTGGGTTGTTTATAGGACGAAGGGAACGCTTTCGCTTAGCATCTCTCTTAAAGCTACGTACTCAACCCTTAGTGGTACTTTGATACCCACCTGCGAGCCAGTATTACTCACTTTGTTATCCTCTTGTGTCGGTCAAGATTACTTAAGGGCTTTAGAGCACCCACATCTGAAATGAAATTTGCCTCGCAAAATTATCTGCTAAGTTAAGAATCGAGCACGCTTAATATATTACGGCCAATTATACGCGCAAATCAAGTACCTTGCTGCTCTTTTCATTCTTCTTTAGCTGTTGTGCCTCTATTAAAGCAATCGTTTGATTCGCCTACGCTAATTCGACCCTTTGCTCGACAAAGTATGATTTTTCTGTCAAAGCAAAACCTAAACATTAATCCGATGGTGCTAATCTAAGAATGGTCTATCCATTGGGCTCATTTTAAGAAGACGAAGATACTCATAACTTTGTATTTGCTTGTATAGAGAAATTTGCGATACAGCTTTTTGGAGCACCCATTGAATTTTCTTTGTAATTTCTACACTTTTATTTGGTGCTATTTGAAGAGTATCTGCAAATTTAGATAGCCTAAATTCAATACCGTCAAAGGAAATTGAGTCCAGATTGCGTTTTAGCTAAGATATTCTTAATACTGTTTCTTATGTACAAAAAAGTCTATATTGTTGTGCCACCGCTTGGCGTAAATAAAATACCATCGAATATTATACTATGTTTTGATAGCGTACAATCATCGAAGGGAAGGCAATGCTCTAGAAATTTGATCTGCTCGTAACGCTATCAAATTTTGGTTATCGTCTGCAGACTTTTCCGCTGCTGTCTAGAATAAGTGCTTCGCTTGAGCATATAAGCTAGTTATAGCTGCTTTTATGTCATCTTAAGCCACAAAAATATCACGTTTAATCTTGAAGCGACCGAATAAAATAAAACATTCAGCAATTGATCCTAAAATTGAATATTTCGATTAAAGGGGCTGCAATTTGTTAATCGATGAGCAGCTTGGTGGCTTTTGAGATAGGACCACGAGGCTCCTCTCTTACTTCGTGCATTCACTTAAATGATCAGTTAACTATGTGAAAGCAGGCACACATTTGACGAACATGTAGCTCTGCTTGATAATAGATATGTGCATCCTGGTCTTTAATAATAAGTTTAACGAGTGCGTGCATGGCTTGTTTAGCGTATTTCATCTCTGATGCACTTTAAGCAATACAACCGCCGTATCGATTGATTGTTTTCGTGGCTGTCATCATCCACTCCCATAGCATACCGCTAGGCGTACCAGCCGCCGTGAGGGCTTTACTTTAATTAATTATTACCAAACTCAGCGCAAATTTACCAGAAAATTATCTCCCTACTTGAAAAAAGCTTGATAAAAAATTATTGCAGTCTTCAGCTCAATATAAACATAGATTAATCTTTGGGTTTTGGACACAGAAAGTCGGTGACGAGTGCAAAGACTTTTATGTCCCGCATCATCCAATCTTTGGTGATTTAGTAAAAAAGGAATCAATGGCTCTTGTAATAGTAATAATTGCTTATTGATAGAGAAGATCGCGCCCCAACTTGAGCCCCACTCCTCTGATCGGTGTAAATTATTGATAACGGAGATCTATTACCACAGCCAAATCTTCCCTCACCGAAAGATATATCAGATCTCAAAATAGTTCACGATCTCTAAGCCAAGCGCTGCCTATACGGCTGATCAAAGGAACCTTTTATTGAACGGAGGACGTATCTATATTATTGATCGAAATTGGCTTTCGTAGGAGCACTACCTTCCAGAATTTCCGCCTTAAAAAACTATGTTGCAAATCAGATAACTGAATCTTGTGATTGTTTGCTTCACTTCATTATATTCAATGTTCGTGGATTAATTCAAATGTAAACGACTCAAATAAAAATTGCTCGAGTCATACGCCAAAACAGTTGCTTTCTAGTACGCATGCCTCTTTCCTTTTCCTGCGAAAATGTACAGATGATTGCAATCGTAAATATACATCACAAGGCTTGATGAAGTTGTTCAGCATCAAGCTCTCACGCACGGATTTGTTGTACACCAGCAAAAAGGTATCAAATTCATCACAATTATGATTTAATAAGCTAACAGCGGCTGGGCGGATAAAACAGAGGGCATAAGTGCACAAATTTTGAGCTGCCTTGTATTGTTTATTATGCGTGCACAGATTTTTTGGATTTGGCGAAATTTATCGTGCTGGCAGGCCCGAGATTTTGCATGTCAAGAAGAATCGAGTGCAATTACAAAGAATTACAATTGGCTTTACCAATCGATCCTGTATGAGGAATGTAAGAGTCATGTCAATCGGTGTAAAAGGCATGGAAACTCCATAGGAGTTGTAGACAATCAAGGGCCGTGATCTATTTTGTTAAAAAATTAGAAGCCAGCAGAAAACAGATACAGTATGGAAATATTAAAAAAATACGAAAAAAATGTCAAACTTGAAATATCTATCGTACGCTACCACCTCCCCACACATTGATGCAACGTAAGCTCAAAGGTTAAATATGAATGTCGGCAGGCAGCACCGATGGCTTCAAAATTTCCTCAACCAGAAAATCCAGTGGAAACTCTACGAGGTGGCCGCGGATCTCCGAAAGCTTGCCACGCGCACGTGTTTCATCCTCTTTGCGGACTGTGGCTGCTGTTTGCACGTGTCCGATCTGACAGTCGGCATCTTCATCGCCAGAACTCTCTGCTGCTTCTTCTGTAAGAAGATTTTCGCGATGTGGGGCGTGATAGCTACTTCTACCGTCTTCCAGCAACGGATCGTCACTGTGCAAATGCTCGTCGTCTGTGTCGAAGTATTCAGCATTGAACTTGGAGCGACGTCCAAAATCGAGCATGTCTATCGAAGAGTACCACTTCTTGACCGACGCGCGAATGCCGTGACCTCCTCCATAGTCGCTACCACCTTCGCTAGAGTCGTCGCCAATTTCAAAATTTCGATTGCCGCCGGTAACGCTAAACATACCGTAGAAGCTCTCACGTGCGCTTCGAGTATTATTCCGCGTTCGGCCATTAGAACCAGTGCCCACAAGTGAAGACGTACGAGTACTGTGTGCTCCAGCCGTGAGGGCTGGACTTTGAGGCGTATGCTGAAAGCTTGCAACACTGGGTGAGGTGGGGCACGAGGGCACAGTCCCAGCCAAAACAGGTTGTAGTAGCGTGCCATTTCCTGCTGCGATTGGAGCGTTCGATGGAATTGACGACGAATGATATAGAAGTCGGCCGGCTGTGGTGCTTCCGACACTGACGCTCTCCGCAATGTCTCCGCCCGAGTCCATCCGACTAAAGTTAGTTGGAGTCATACTGACCGAGTTAGAGCGGCTAAAATCACCTTGCTGCAGTCTTCGCCAAATTGAAAAAAAACGTCCGTGTTCCTCGTCATCGCTGCTAATACTGTACGAGCTGTCGCGTGGATCCGACCGATGAGGAAGCAAACCTTTTTTCACCCACCGACGCCGGCGCACTTGGGCCATCAACCGATCCGCTACGAGATGCTGTAGCTTTTCTCGCTTCTTGTAATCCGTCTTCATTGTACGGACTTCCTGAAATATGGAAAAGTTCCGTGCGTAACACCACCCATCGTGATCCATCGAAAACAACTTTTTCTTCCGGTCCCTGTATTTGTCCACTTCAAAATCGGACAAATCCAAGCGATCTGCTGCAATGGGAACTCCGTTCACATCCGTCCAAGGTGCGTAGTCACCCTCTTTTAAGTTTTGCGCATCCCAGACATGAGATCGACCAGGCACCTTAAGCACATTCATACGCTGATTCTCAAAGATCTGCGTAATATCAATGCTCTGAAAGTTAACGAAAGCACGCATACGATTGGAAGGTGCACAGTCAAACACAGTCTCAAAAATCTTCGTGTTGTTTGATGCAACTGACTTGATAGCGAGCCATGTGCGATCTGACGTCGGGTCCACCACCGAAAGATCATCGTCAGTCAGGCCCAAGTGCTCACGAAAGAGCTGCAAGCGAAGCTTGCTAGCCGAAACGCCTCGTCGGTATGGCTTTTCATTCATCACTCCGTCCTCATCCTGCATATCCTCAATCACAAGAGCAATTTCTGAGTCGCGATCACCATTCATGCTGCGGTCATTAATGTTGGCACTACCAATGATGACGCATCGATCGTCTACGATCAAAAGTTTGCTGTGAATATAAATCTGTTCAGTGGAGACGCAACCATTAGGCATAATCCCATACTTGCGTAATCCAAAGAAAGCGACGTAATTTTCTGGAGTGGTTGTTACACCCTTTAGCGCCTCAAAAAGACTGTAACGACCACGACAAATAGTGGCAAATTGCCAGTGCATCACAGCGTGGAGATTCGTGAGCTCGTGGCTGCGAATATTACCCTCGAATGCCGGTAGCAGTGGCATTACCACATACACTCGAAATTTTTCGTCCCGCTGGACAGCACGCTCGATGCGATCCACTAGCGCTTGCAAGATACGATTTCGAACGATCCCGTTGCCATCCATTCCTGAGATAAAAAATTGGTTTTCGATGTACAAATAATGCTTTGAATTGGTGATTACGTCCATATAAGCAGCTTGAATACTAGCTTCCGTAGGCACCCCTGCAGACCACATTGACACAGAGCGACAGACTTGAACATTGCAAATACTGGCGCTGGGGTGAAATACTTGTAAAATTGACTCGCCACGTTGAGCACGCAACACCTCGCCATCATCTAATGGGCAGGTATTTGCCGATGCATTCGAAATGAGTGGTCGTACTGACTTTAAAGGATTTAAGATAGAGAGTGGTGGCCATTGAGGTCCTGTGGCATTACAAGAATAAATTGGATTCACCAACTTAAACACCTGAAATGGCTCCATACTCAGCGAATCGTCCCGCACAAGAGGAATGGTCGTACGAAAGGATCCGTCGCGCATATCATCTGGATCGGACGATGGGTACTGCAGTGTCCAACCATTAAAGTCCATTGGCACAAGACACTTCGGCAAAAATTTAAAACGGCGCGAGCGAAAGCATATACACCAGCCTGTACGCAATTGGTAGTCATTTTTCGAGCATACAAAATTCCAACGCTGGATAAAGTGGTACGCCACGTCCTGCACTGGTGGTCCTGAAATGCTGCAGTGCACATCGTGCCAAGGCATGCGCGGTTGCGAATACCGATCAATCAGGTCTTCAAATGGTTTGTTGACGCGAACAAAGTCTTTGATGATAGGGTTGGAGTAGTCCTTGCCTTTCCAGACCGAATCGTCACTAGGGTCACTAATTGGGTGCCCTTGGTGATCGTAGCGACCAAAGCACAAGTCCAAACCACCTACGAAAGCCAGAGATTGGTCAATGCAAACAATTTTCTCATGATGAGACCAAAATCCGAGACTTTGAATTTGAAAAATCGGATCACGAAGAACTCGAATGTTCGGGTGCACCATTAGAGTGCGTTTCGTGTATGCGCTATTAAGCGTAAGAGCCAACTTCACTTCACGATAAATCAGCACATAGATCTTGACGCCGGCCTCCGCTTTTTTCATCAAAAGTTGACGCAGCATCGTTTTGTTGACTTGCTGTCCATTCGGATCTTCGTTTGGGTCACGTGGAGGAAGTTTTCGGCCAGGACGGAGCAAGAACAAGTCCGGACACACCCACCACCCAGCAATCAAAATCTCGTACTTTGCAGTAGAAATGGCTTTGTACATGGCTTCATACGTGTCTTCTGCATCCACGTGCCAGCTGACAGCGCTAGGAGGTGGTGTTAAGGCCTCAAACGAGTCTTCCGACTGCGTACTACTAGCAACCCGAGTAGAGGCGGGTGCAAGGTTTACATTGCCTATACGAGCATGAGCCTCCGCTTCCATCTTCGCCATTGCATCCACGGCATGATTGCTACTACTGGTAACAGATAAATTCCCAACGGGTAGCCTCGCCACCTTTGCTTTAGCATTAATTGCTGCGCTTCCTTCATTGTCGACACAACTTATGTGTTGTGGTGCGAACGAATTAAATCGTGTAGACGTATCTTGACGCTTCAACTTTTGCAAACGTTGCACGCATCCAAACCAATGGTCCCGACGTACGTGAGAGTGCCAAATGCCGAGATACGTAACAAAATAGTTGGCCAGAAAACCAAACACTGGTGCGATAATGCCTCCTGCAAACAGGATCAGCACATAGTACAGATACGACCGCCATGTGAGAGGCGCGATGTAAACAGAGATTGCGCAGAAACTATCCACATTGCTAAACCTCTGCACATCAACATCCGTGATTACACCTTCCAGCGTAAGAGTTCCTACAACCGGGAGCGAGTAATTGGTACCTGACGCGAAAAAGCGATCGTTGATTGGATCGACTGATTTGACCACACTCACCATCGTCCCACCCCCAACTGCATTCGTGACCAAATTCAGACTAGAGCCCATACTTTTGCTCTGCCAAAAGAAATCAAAGTTAGCAGTCATGGAATCCGACGACGGTATCTGCAGCTGCGAAATCACAGCGTTTCCTTCCTTACTCTCAACGTAAACCGTGACACCTTTGGGGACGATAAAATAGTAGCCGCAATATTCAATTTCGCTACTTACATTCCAATTCTCATATCCGGGGGCGTTTAAAATAGAAGCACCCAGGCTCTTGTTAAATGTGAGATACTCGAATTCGTAAATACTATTTGTAAGCTGCATGATACCGAAGCAAACACCAATTAAAGCGATAATAGCCGTAAGTCGAGTGTAGTAATGTCCCGTATCGATCTCGATATCACCAGCCCTACTGCCCACGACCAACCCACTGGGCATCCAGCTCACACCTTGTCGGTAACTTCCTTTCCTGGCTGTAAAGTTTTTATCAAATAAAAACACTTCACTTGGCTCTCGGTCATTCCGATTACGATATGCCGCAAAGCACGAAGGCTTGAGCACAACCCACCGCCGTATAACACCAAGTCGATGCTTGAAAAACTTGTAAACGAACCCTACCAAGAAGATGATACCTGCCAAAACCGCTAGTCCCACGAAAACACCAGCCGTATTCAGTCGCGTCGACACTTCTTTCGTGCCAGACTCCAAGTCCACCAGTTCTTTTTTTGGCGAAAAGAACGTCGGTAGACTCGTAACGATCACAAGACAGACGGGAAATATAAAGCCCACGATCGAAGTCACGAAGGCAAGGCGCATCCAGGCACGGTACAAATGTCGGTACAATTTCTCAATTGTGCGATTAAAACACGTGTACAGCGGTAACTGGAACGGTCCGTTAATGCGCATGTGTACATATCCTTCCTTTAACGAAGGCCCCAATCGTAGCATGGCACGCGACGGACTCACCTCTAAAAACGACAACAAAGGCTCTGAATTTCGCAAATCCCTATCTTTGAGCAATTCTCGAATGTAGTCTTGCACTACATAAACATCAGCAACGCGATTCTCAGCACGCTTTTCACGCCAAATTGTCCATGGTAATTGCACGCCCCGCATGATTTTGTGGTGGGTAAAGAGACAGTAGAGAAATAGATTAAAGTGCAGACGCAATAGTTGCTTTTGTCCAAAGTAAATCTCCCAATCTGTCGTGCCCCACCGAACTCTTCCCACGAATACACAGCACGGAATGACGCCTGCTTTGGTCACTTTGGCTCGATTTACTGAAAAATCAATCGAGTTCTCCATAACTTCTTCTTCCTCGTCGCTCGACTTGGCGTCGTCGTGCATCATGGTCATTTCTCCATCGTGCAAGTCATGTACGACATTACTATCAGTACAGTCCGAGGCCTCAACTTCTGCTCTTTTGGCATCCACTTCGCTCGATTGGTAGCTTTGAACGCTCGCAACACTTTCAAGCCCTAATGTGTTTGAGCTTGGGATTGCCCTTATACCGTCGCTGTTGTTAATATCGCCAGCTCCGGTTGATTCTCGTGCATTATCGTTATGTTTGATCATCCCATGTAAGTGCTAATCGAACGCTACGGTGAGAGTGTGGGCCAATTACGTAAGCGTGAAAAACGACGAAATTAGGTTAAAACGGCCTCTTTCCTCTCGGTTTCGATGGATCTGCCGAGACTTTTCGCGCAAGAACTGAGTGACGGGAATCCCTGTCTTGTTGACGAAGAGGCGGGCCCACAGAGGCTCCGAATTCGAGCGAAGAAGAGCAAGGAGCGCGAACTAGACAGTCGCTCGTTGTCTATTGAGCGAGGAAAAACTTGTTAGAATGCATTTTTCCTGGGCCTGATACGACGATAAAACCTATTGGAGCGAATAATCGAGTCGGTTTGGCACAGTACAGCACCAGGCCCGTAAATGTGTAATATTACGGTGACTGGAGAATGTCGCCGCTCAATTGAACAGACATATCACGGCGTCTGGGAGTGATGGCAGTTTTACCACTAACTGCTTATTCGTCAAAGGTCTATACGGCTAGGCGTCGGCTAGCTAAATGAGAACAATATGCGGCTTGTAACCATAAATCACGTATTTGTAATGAAATACTGTTTTCGTAGACTACCCTAAAATCACGCACGAATGCACTATTGTAAAAATAAATCATGCCCGCTTGCATACGTACGACGGGTACTCAAATCTTGAGCTGGAACAAGTGCCTTCACTTTAGCTCCATACAGACGTAATTCTATTCTCTTCTTCTACCAGAAGCTCTCCTGCTTAAAGTTATTTGGTCTTTGTGTACAAAGGGCCCTTTAGGAGCAACAGAGAGTGATCCTTTCAAGGTTAACCGCGTTATCCATCCCCCATTTTTGTCTAATAAAGTAAACTACTGATTGGCTAAAATTCGAGCTTGGTGTTTAGATGTTCGTGACGCCACTACCGCTTTCCCATCTCCAACACGAGTCAAATGATTTTCTTCTATACTGTGCGCTACAGAATATTGTTAGCTCTTGAAGACTGCTCAAACGTTTATTTTTTAATCTTGAGGGTATAGAGTTGCGCGAGGGGGTAGTGTAGAGCCTTGTGCTGACAAAAATCTGAATCACGGTAAGAGCATCAATCATTTCACCAATACTCAATGCGATTAGCTTTAGAAAAGGCGATGCCTACTGGAGAAAGCCTAGTGATAACAACGGTAGGCACTGTGTTTTCGACACTTCAATCGTGGCACAGTTTTGATCATCTCAGTAGAGTGTTATAAAATGTTGTACGTTACTAAAGCCATCTTACCGAAATGATGTGAACAATGTTACTTTACTAAAGCCATCTTACCGAATTGATGTGAACAATGTTGATAGCTGAAGCAGTGACGGCTTACATTGTCCACATTGGCATGTTCGCGAATTTTCGCCAGTATCTTTGTAGATACGGCATCTTCGACGGTAAGGCGCTACGGCACAGTCGCGGGAAGATTTGGATACTCGATGCCACGTACAAAACAAAGAGGTAAACAAAGAATTACAATACTCTCTTACTTTACTACTTGAAGCTAATCAGTGTCCAATACAAGGTTTCGATTGCCACTGCTGCATGTGGTGGACATCACAGCAACGCAACAGTCCTTCACGATTTGTTACAGTCTTTTGGGTGATGAGACGACCGAATCTTATTTTGGGCAATATCTAAGCTCAGGATGTTGTTGGAAAATATTGGAAGAATGAATGAACAGCCCATATTCATTACGGATTGAGAGCCTGCTCTCATGACGGCGCTCAGAGACATTTTCCCACAAAGCAAAGCGTTGTTATGCCGCTGGCATATCCAAAAAAATATTTTTGCCAAACATCGACAATCTTTTTCATAAGAAGATTTTGGGCGATCTATACAAGAATGGATTCAACTGGTCTGCGCAAAATCTGCAGAAAAATACAAGACTCAACTCGGTACGCTGCGCGATATGGTCCCGCCACACGTAATGCATTACTTACAAACAACGTGACTTTTGTACCGGGAAAAATTTGTTGATGTTTGTATGCATGGAGTTAGACATTTCGGACACAATAACACGTCGCTAGTTGAGAGCGCTCATGCGGCGCTAAAGAGGTGTATTCAACATTCTTCTGGTATAGTCTACGGCGGTCTGAAATCTGCACCCCCATGAAATTCTTGTATCTAATGTTCGATTCTGGGCGATACAGGTGATTTGTAAACGGTGAACTGAGCTGTCAATCTTGCTTGCATCGGGCAGCTCGTAGATAATCAGTTAGGGACCGCTAGAAAGTAATCAACCTCCTATATGCGACTTGGCCCACTCTTTGCCAATGTCATAGGTAAGGTTTTCAGGGGAGGACAATTTAGTGCAAAGAAGCAATACGACTTACGCAACACCGATTCTGCTGACGGCGAAGGATACAGGGGCCTTTTTAGCTCAAATTAGGGGCACACTTGCAAGCATTAATTCAGGATACGTCGGAATCCTCTCAAAGATTCTGGCTTCGATGACGATTGGTGGCTTGCAGCCCCAATACCTCAGTCAGCGGTCATAAAGGGAGCCCCGAGCAATTCAAGACGTGCTGGGTTCAATCATGAGGCAGTACCTCAATGAGACTTCTGCTCATAGACAGCAAATGATCGTGAATAATCTAGAGGCTCTACCCACAATAGGGGTAGTGACCGATCCTGTTCAGATGCAAGGACGAGGGAGGCCAGCATCAACACGGCGTCTTCCCTCAGCATTCGAGCGCGTTAAGACTGCCTAGCGTTGGCAAAGTTACTTTGCAGCAGGCCAAACGATAAAAAGGTGTGCCGGTCTTTTATTATTGTTTAAGCGGACATGGTACGTATCGAGGAGGTTTGCAACTCGTCAAGAAATGCCTCCAAAGGTGTGCGCCCGGGAAGAGTCTTGTTTCGAGCTCTTGCTCGTACGTTGGCTATATCTTGCCTGATCGCGTGCAATTCAGCGTTGGATTGGCGTAGCAACGCCATAATCTGCAAGGGACGCACCCTAGTGGCGGACGAAGCAATTACTGACTCCTTCTCTGCGTAAGCAAGGTGGCGATCTTGCAGATGCGCGCCGCAGTGGGAGAACATTAAATTGTTATGGCTTGCGTCTTTTAAGTGTACTTGCCAAAATGAGCTCAACTCTGTCTGCACTCTCCGCAGAACGGCCGAGAATGGACAGTTCGTCTTGCTGCTGGATGTACGACACGTTGCTGGATTGATCGGACCAGTCTGCTTTGGCACCCATACGCCGGACTGTGAAGACTTAGTGTTGTGACTGCTTCAGCTTTATCTTTCTTTGTTCTCTTAACGACAATGTCAGATCCAGAAGCCCGTGCTTGCAACTGAAATGTGGTCTCGGCCTGTTCAATCGTTGCATAAGTCATTTCGGTTGAATATGGTAACATGTTCATGGTCTCAATAGCGAAAGAGTGGTCGTAGGAGAGGACAACTGTATGAGATAGCGTGAATGGGAATGTGAGGTATGTAGCGTTCTATGGACGGTGAAGTTAACAGCAAAAAGAAGTGTGGCGTCACGAACATTTTAAACCCAAGCCCGAATTTTAGCCAATCAGTAGTATGGGGGATGGATAACGCGGAAAAATAATATAGTTTTCTTACAGTACCTACTCTCAAGATACTTAATATCACTATATTGATAACGGCAGGGGTTATTTTATCGACTCAGTGTGCGCATAATGATATGTAAATTTACTCGTGTTACTGTAAGCCTTCAAATCGAATATTTTGAGGACATATGAGAACAATGTTCCAATAATGTCATTGCAAAGTGAGAGAGCAAAACTCTCTTTGAGTGACAAATTTCAACTTGTGTAAGGAAATGCAGAGTCACTCCTTCACGCACACCAGAGATAATGACGTAAATCTGTGAGGCCGCTTGTTGACAAAGAACAAGACTAGACAATGCGTCTTTGAGCGTAGTTGCGTATCGGCGACTTGCTTTACCAATGCACTCAATCCTCACAGCGTAAGCGCGACTAACCCAGAAGCAAGCCAAAATTCATTCTGGAATTCGTCCAGCAGAAAGATTCAGTGCATCAACGACAACCTTACTAGGAATGATATCTTGGATACATCTACTAGCAGAAATTTTATCTTCGCCTATTTTATGCCTCGACGACTAATGATGCAATGAAGCTGTCAATCTCTTGTAGCCACTAATTCAATTAGAATCGACGCTGGAGCACAAAGCCGTTTTCACCTTCACAACATCATTCCATGACGGATGCGATGGAGTTGCGGCTAACCTATTCCTTTCGGCGAGCTCACGCTCGAAAGTGCTTGGGATGCTTAGTTCGGTTGTTCTGGCGATGTCAAACTCAGCAGTACCTCGACAACAACCTCTTTGAATATCGCTACGAAACGGCGAGTGAGCTTGTTTCATTGCTTGTGAGACGTGTGGAAATGCTGTGTGCTCCAGAATTGTTCTGGTACTTCAAAACTGTGGCTCTGGTCCATTGTAAAATTGTTAATGGGATAGACTGCTAAAAGCCACTAAGTGAACCGCGTCAAAAGTGTACGTCACCAAACTTTACACTAGAGCATGAGAAAGCGTACCATCGATAGCCTTGTCGCCCAGCTTCTAAAATTCCGTGGATAAATCGCTAAGCTTCCATGTACCGGAGCGCTTGACCTGAGGTTGACCAAAGCCGGTCGCACACCTCTATTTAATTTACATTTTGTTGCTGCCAGCAACGGTGACGCCGCTGTCACGCTTGAAACATTGTCAAAAGTAGAAAGGGTACTCCATTTGTAGACGGCATCGTGGCTCGAAGCTTAAACGGGCTAAGGCACTGCTACGGTTTTTATTTGTTGGCCTTGCCACTTCTTCTATTCTTACTTTTCGTACACACTAAACTTCACTCTCGGGTTCTTCTTAGTCTGCACTCACAAAATGTGAAGACCCCCTTTTTAAAAGTGACGTAACGAGCCTCCTTTCAAGCACTTTAGCTTATACGATTTAAAGTACGCAGTCTTGTAATTTAGTAAGTCGGACATTTGTCGCCTAGTTTGTTGTGTTCTTCTAGAAGTTAGTCAAGCTCAGCTAAATTTCCTATCCTGAATTAGCATGTTTTGTATTTGGGGGGGATAAACTACTTCGTCTTAGCTGTAACACTTTCTGATAAAGAGTGTACGACAAAGTGCCAGACACTCGCAGACCGTTAAAAAATTTCAATCGAAGTGTTCGACTAGTGTCCTGGTCGGATTAACCTATTTAATCGTCCAGTTTGTCCATATAACCCGTAGTGGACTAGAGCCATGTTCTGCCATTCGGTATATTTTCGTTCAAACTGCGACAAAACTTTCTTTAATCGGCAAAAGATGAATTAGCTTGCGCTTGTGACTCTTAGGAATAACCTACCTGCTTGGAATCCAATCACGGCAAAGATCCCAGTATTTTCCAAGTGATAAGAGCGTGCATGATGGTCTTGCACTTTAGCACATCGAGCAAAATTGATGGATGTGGTTCTTTATCGTACATGTAATCCGTATCGCGATCGCTGCTTAGTCAATTGGTTTTGGATTTCCTTATGTAAGAACACTCATTCATTTATCTGATCCAACCGAGTTCAAGACGCAATCATCGACTGGGTTTCGAACACAAAGTCCGTATACACAATCGCATCTTGCGTGGTCGTTCCTCCAGCTCCAGCATAAAATAAAGCGCCACTAGTCGAGTTGTTTAAGTCTTGGCGTCTTCATTCGTCTCACATACTCTTTTTCAATCTTATTTTGCTTTCGTTCACAAAGAAATCAAGCTTACGAGCAAAGAAAACTAGTAGGTGGAAACTCGGCTCTAAAATTAGACAGCTTTTCTGCTCAATAATTGCGTCTTACTTCCAGCTTTTACGCAATTCTACCGGAAGTAAAGTGAGCAATATAGCGCCATTAATCCAGGCAAATTCCTCAGGATGCAAGGGCAGTGATATGATCCTTATAAAATACATATGTGTATTGTTAATCAGTCTCTCTTTATTTTTATGCTTACCTATCAAGGAATACATCAGCACCCAGGTATGCGAATGTTGTATTTAATATCTTTTCGGCACTTTTGAGAGTATACCGCGGTCGTGATACGTTGTACCACTAATGGATGAGGCTAAATAACTTCTTCATCTGAGACTTACCGGTGTATAGATCTCCTGCGGCCTCGACACATAAAAAGCATCGACCTCTCCCACTAGAGCACTGGCTTGTCAAGCTTTTCAGCAATTGACCTTCACGGTCGTGTGAGTCACAGTAAGATGACTACTGAATCGACGTCTTATTCAGTTGCTGTTTGTTCTAGTATGTATTTTTTGGTGATAACAACGGCAATTGAGCCGGCATATATCGTTCCGCAGCGACAGCGGCATTATTGTTTAGACCGGCATATATCATAATTACTGATATTAAAGTCACTATCCCGTTTCCAGTGGCTTGCAACAATCTTGGTTTGAGCGATGCACGCTGTAAAAGGCCTAACCGCGCGACTTGTTCTAACCATAAAAGAGCTCGCTTTCAGTGTTTCTTTGCGGATTGTCTTGCCCTCATCAGTTCCTATATTTTAATAGCACCTAAGAGCTGGAGCAAAGCCATCTCTTTGGCCACGCCATGATTTTACAGTGTTTTTATAATATGAGACGGTATTCACGCGCAGCATGGCTCTCATGACAGCAATATTTAAGGTGGTGCAGGTATCTCAGCAAGAATCCATCTTATGAGTCGACTGTGAGACATTTTAGCCTGGCTTGAGGCCGCAAAAACGGACTTTACTTTGAGAATCTTTTTGAGCGCCAAATTATTATTTTTTAATTCAATTGTATGCAGGGGCAATAAGGAATCTTACCCTGACCAGATAATTACTTCGTCGGAAATCTGATTCTGTATCAATTTGGCCGTTACATTACTGCTCCACCTTCGGGCTTGTTTTTTTCCTTATATCTTCCAGACAAATATATAGCTCGAAGAACGCCGACATGTGAATACTCAATGCGATCAATTGGGTCGCAGCCGCCTTGATAGTGACAGCTACTGCAAGCTGATGCCAGGCGTTAATCTATGTTTCAATTTGATCTTTAATTCTCTTAACTTTTGATAGCGGACGGAATTTTCTGAAATTTAACTTTCGCTGCTCGTGTTTCTAGTAGAATGCTCCATAGCTGCTTTAAAAGATGTAAGCACCTTGTTCTAGATGCCTCGGCATTCAGTTCAGTATGCCTTGCGTGGTATGCAGCGAGAGCTTTTCATGAAGAGTGTTGTTGAGCAGATAACATGTCTGTTCATGGGGTCTTGCTGTTTGATACCTCAACTGAAGTCAGACACGCCACTAACGGCTTGCAGCAATTACTACCATTTTGAAGCAATGATCGGTGGCTTAAATACTACTTCACTTGTCACTACTCACTTAGCAATGAGAACAAAGAATGTTTTTAAAAATAAATTTTAAAGTTTCACGCCTTTATTAACCTCAAACGCTGACTGCTCTTGGACCTGAACGCACCAACCCTGTGGCTCGAGCGGTTATCCGTTCGACCCAGAACCCGGGAGGTACCTGGTTCGATACCCATAATTCCGGATTAAGGAAGCCGGAGATAGGTCACTAAAGTGGACGAGCCATCACACCGAGTGTTGACTGCCCTACCAACTCGCGCCCGAATGGGTAATAAGAGGGTTGGATGGGGGACGCCCCACTGACCGAATAAGCCTCATAGTGTAATGAGGATTACGGAGCCCGATCCCAATATGTGTCGGATTGCTATCAGCATCCCGCGATAGAGATAGCTTAGTCCTAGCGCGTGGGTTCCGGTAGCTTGAATCTCTAGAAACTGAACGCAAGATATGGCTCAGCGTAATTATATTCTCGCTAGAGACCCATTAATTCTTGTTTGAACAAGGCCAAAAACTCCGATGAAGCCCGCTGATCACCCAGCGGAGCACAAGCGAGCCTTTAATCCCACATCGGAGAAGAAGCGCAAATGATGCGGACATTAGACCAAGTCAGTCTAAGTTTTGTACTTTCGAATGCAAGAGATGGACACCAGATCTATAAATAATAAGAGATCGGAACGTCGTGAGGAATGTAAAGCAAAGAGCGATGCGCCTGAGAAGTGCACGCGGCTGATGATATGATCGGCCTTAAGCCAAGGTAAGATGAACGAGGCCTTGCCTCTGCTTGTACAGTGGCTGGTAAATTACTGTCGGAGAAAAACGGGAAGTCAAATAGCCTAAGCCTTGAAGATTTCGTGCGTCTAAGCTTGTCTCTTAGTGGCTTGGACGTAGTAAAGGTAGTGTGAAAGGCTTGGGTACTTCGCTCAGCACTGTACAGTCGAAGGAAGTCAGGCTTATAACTATGCTATTTGAGCACACCAACGTGACATTGCAACAGAAGCAAGGATATAATTCGACTAAATTTAGTCTTGAAGTTTCCCGTCTTGTCTTTTGTTTGGTTATAAGCCTGGACACGAAGTGTGACCTCATCCAGAGTATTATGTGGCTGAAGCGTGGGCTAACTTGATGTCATTTTTACCCATTCTGCTTTCACTAATGATTAAGGAAGTCATAGTCTCATGTCTGCTAGAAAGCAGAAGCGCTGTTGGCATAGACACTGGACCGAGTTGATTAATGTGCTGGACGCTTGAATTTTTTTTGAAAAGAGAGTCTGTAACGGCAAGTGAAATATAAGCCACAAGCAACACTAGCCTTCGCTACATGCCGTGATAGCGTGATTATCTCCAGTCATGGCACCAAGGGCAAGGTCCTTTCATTTAACTTGGAGGAGCACGTTGTTCAGCGATAAAGAACAGAGTTTGCTGCAATTCATCTAAGATATGGTTGACTGTAGCAGAGCGCAGTGACGACGATATACGCGGAGTGGTACATATTTACATTCTTAGGAGCGGCATTTGCTATATCCCTCGCATGACATAATCGACAAGAAATTGTAATATCTAGGGCACTTCTCTACCGTTACACGTTGTGTGGTACGCATCCCTCTGAGCTTCAACGCTTGATGTACGTCCAGTGTTTTTCAGTCGACAAGAGTTTTAGGCATCTGAAAAGCTGTCCCGCATAACTTGTGTTATGCGAAGGTTTTGATGAGTGGAGCTTTATACTCAACTTTGTTGTAGGCGTCGGTGCATCAATGCCCAATAGTGCCACCACAAATTTTAAAACAGAGAGTCCAACTAAGGCCGTCAAGCTTGTGTGGGAGGAGATAAGCTCATTGGTGTCCCATCTACGATCTATAAAACAACCAGTAAGGTCTCTGAGACGTCCAGTTTGAAAGCCTATTTATCAGTGGATGCTTTTTTTATTCTACAGTTTTGTTTATAAAAGCTTGAAATGGTTAGATAGCCGACATTACTTGACCTTAAAAAAAGATCAACTCCATATCACTTTCGGATGAACTACCATCCTCTACTGAATGAAGTGAGTCTTCAATTCAAGATAATCCTTGACTGCGTTTTTTGCTTAATTTAAAAAAAGATAACGATGTGGTGTTACTAGATTCGCCACCAACATTACCATTTGGTACAGGTTTATGTCACAAAACTACCTTGATGTCGAACAGCGAATACTAAGTGAAATGATAGCGGTCTCGACTTTAAACGGCATAAGTCATTGTGTATTTTCTTCGTACCAACATCGAAGCGGGTTTTGGCTCGACAGAGGAAGCTCTATACCCCAATCCAGCAGTCTACTCCAGAAAGGCAAATATGGTGCGCTGTAAAATAGCATGGAAGGCTGTATAGTGCTCAGTGCACTCGACTTAGTCAGCGAGTATTGCCAACTTCTTACACGAGGCGAGTGGCACTTCATTCTTAGCGGTCAATACTTCAAGCGGTATGCTCCAAAAGGGTTTGGCCGTGCCTTATCAGCTGAAAATTTGTTTTGCTTAGGCCCGACAGGGCGTATGTACAAACATATCTAATGACACTTGATCCGTTGTCGTGCAAAACACGGGTAGACAAGCGTTTGAAATTGCATTGACCATTTGTGAGCAGTACCCGAGTGCGTAGAAACAAACAAAAGTTACGCTGACGCAGATAAGTGCAGTTTTTGTTGTAGAGAAAAAAGGCTCTTGGGTGCTCAAGTGGAATGCATGGCATCTGGGACATATCCCGCTATGGTCAAGGCTATTGTGAATTGGCCAATTCCAATGAGCTAGAAATGGCTTAGTCTGGAGAATTACTCGCACAATCACATAGCAAATTACGCAAAGGTGACATAGCAAATTACGCAAAGGTGACTAGGACATTGTCCAATTTTTATGAGAACGACCCAGATTGAGTTTGGAAAGCTATAATCAAGATGCATTAAATAGCTCAATCTGGCCTAATCTGATACAGAACGACCACTCAATGTCATCTACGACGCGTCAGATATTGCCATTGTTATTGCAGTAATATCGAAGGACGAGATTGAGTGTATGCATCCGAACTTGCCTGCCCATGACAAAAAGCTATTCTTATCGAAGTATTGCTTACCTGCTAAATTCCTCATTCTTACAGATCATGCGTCTTTCTGCAACAAATGCACCTCAATTTTTAGTAAAATTTGCCAGGTGGCTATATAATTTTGTGGAGTACAACGTCAAGCTGTAGTTCAAGCTCAGTAAATAAGCTTTGGCTGTTGCATTATTGCTTTCCTGATCTGTTAGCCAGTTCATGTACCTTGTCCATAGCACGTATTCATGGAGTGGCATTTCTGGCACAAGCCTCGAGGCCGAGTAAGAATGTCAGCTTACTGTACCCATCTTACATGCTTTTAGGCAAATAAGTGCACTACTTCAACCCCATACAGTGTCCAACTAAGGGACTCAAATATGCATTGGCTATCAGTTCTATCAGGAGTAGTTAGGCTAGTGTAGCTGCTTGCTTAGAGGAAGCTTAAAGACTCTTACCTTTTTGCTTCAATAAGAGCTAATTTAAGACGTCTAGTCGAACTTAAGAGCTGTTTTTTGTCTTGTTACACATGCTAAGTTTATCTTTACGAATTAAAATGGAAGCCAATCTTCTTCTAGCTTTATTTGCAATACCTCTTATCCTTACAATTACAATATATCGCAAACCGTAGTAATGTACATAAAGCAGTAGTCATCATTCCATGTACTGCGCTTCTCTTAGCGCCTCAGTACCAAGTAATGTCTGCTTATTGGTGTTCGAAGCGCCGCAAATCTTGTGTCACACATAACGGTATCACCTGCAGTTATTTTAATTCACAATGGGCTCAAGTGGCCGCTCGAACAGCTTCAACAATACTGCCTAGACGTCACTGTGATCTATAATGAAAGCAAAGGCCGCAGAAAGCCATGGTCATATCACCACGCTCGAAATTTTGAGTGCCTGGCTTTCCATTACCTGAAACATTTTTTTTTAATTTTTTTTTGTCTGAAGGGGATAATTTGAGCTAAAAGACCTCGGAGGTTGATAACGATACAAGAGCGTTTGTAAGTAGGCTTCAGACCTTTATCACCTTTGAGCATTGAATAGAAACGTCCACCAAAATTGAAGCGCTACTTAAAGCACACGCATTACCGTCGTGAGGACGGATAAAAAAGTGCCTTTCGAACTCGAAGTATACACTGCGCGAGGTGTTAACTGTGAAAAGACTAATCTGGGCGCAAAGTCAATGCACGTAACGCTTAACGCCGTGGCTTGCATTGAGCTTCCAAAAAAGCGATTTTTTACTGTCCCAATGACCAGTGAAATTTAAAATCTATCACGCATCCGGCGACGAGCGAGTTCCCAAGACTGCCGCCAACCAAGTTTTTCAAAACGATAACCCAAGGTGGGCTTTATATCGCGACAATCGCCATGAACTTCCTCAGTTTACAGGTAAATATTTCGCGCACGGTCGCTGAACTGTTAGCAACCTCTATGTCTTTCGCCCAGCTGATGCAACCATATTGATAACAGGCCTAACATTAAAGTCCTTTCTCCTATTTTATGGGCGTATGACCAGTAGAGTGCTGTCGTCAGCCATCTTAGTGCTTCCCTTCATATTCATTGCTCGAAGACGGAAATCTGCGTAATAGCTAACGATACGCACACACTCTCAGCTATAGGCTTGTTCGGAGCTATTTTTTACTTAGCGCGCCTTTGCGTGCTAAGCGCTTAGGCTTGTCTATTAAGACAGCGCAATTTTAGGCTCAGAGCCTTTGTTTGATGAAGAGGCACCCTGGCAACCCCTTACGTAGTCATCATTATTACCAATCCAGCTTTTCGCACAAAAGTCGATTGAATAATAAATCGCGTTCATTCCTTTTTAATCAAATGAAATGCAATCTTGAGTTGAGTTGACGAAAAGTAATGGCTCATCAGGGCGTCTATTACGAGGCATGTCAGTGCCACTGATCATTGGAGATCCCAGAGGGAAAAATTTCTCGGCCTAATTGAAAGCCAGATATAGCGCAAAGATGGTTTAAGTATCCCTCTTAGATATTAATACATCCTCCAATCAGAAGAAGATGACCTGTACAAGCTTTATGAGCAGCGAGCGCTGAGCGTGAGCTGGAGATTCTGAAGACATTCGGATCTAAGATTTCTTTTTTGGTAAGGTACTTGGATGTGGTGTCTAGAAACATAATAGTAGAACCTTAAGTGAAATGGAGGGATTACCAAATTAATATTGCGTCTTGTAAGAAGTATTGTATCGCCACACTACGTCCACTATCACCAGAGCAGTAAGAGCTCATCAATCCCTTCTAAATAAGAAAGCGAAGGCCATATACCAATACTTGTAATCGACATTCAATAATCGTTCCCAAATAAGTGGCAATTAGTTCATGCCGTGAACATTGCAACGAAATTTACCAAAAATCGTTTTTAGAGATATGTGCTGCTTAGCATCTCCGCGTTTACGCCATTACAGCGCGGAATCAGGAAAGTGGCCACTACCAAATCCGAATAAGACAGTCAAACATACCCACAAGGCTATCATTGCGCGTATCTTCATACTAATATGTGATACTGTTGGAGAATCGACGCCTCGACCAGCAACTACATATCGGTAAGTACCGGTATCTGCAATCAGTTGATGACTACTTAATTTTAGCACTTATAAATATATTCACTTTTGCAATTTGCTAAATAGTGCCAACATTTTCAATTAATTATGAGCCCAAGCCCCGCCGACTCTGCCTTTCCGCCCCCTGACTCTGCCTTCGCCACCATGAACGCGTCTACGCCAAGCCGGATTAACAAGTTCGACGGCACCAACTTCCACAACTGGAAATTCAAGATGCAGATGGTGTTGGAGGAGAAAGATCTGTGGAATGTGGCAAGTGGCGAGATTAAGTTGGAGCAATGCGTCACTTCGCTGGACCAAGGAACCTATAAGAGGAAGTCACGCAAGGCGCGTGTGATCATCTGTCTCGCAATGGAAGATTCGCAGCTGCCACTGGTTCGTTCTGCGACTGGCGCGCATGATGCATGGTCAAGACTCGAAGGACATTTCGAGAAGAAGATCCTCGCCAATCGACTCTTCCTTCGTCGACGTTTCCTGACAGCAACAAGGGATGAAGGTGATGATGTGCTTCAGCACATTAACATGTTAAAGACACTAGCGGGGCAGCTTGATGCGATCGGGGCTCCGGTCAGCGAGGACGACTTGGTTATCACGCTTCTGTGTAGTTTGAGTGAATCGTATCAATTTCTCATCACGACACTAGAGTCACGTGCTGATTTATTGACGTGGGATCTCGTGACGTCTCGGGTACTACATGAAGACATGAAGCGCAAGGAACAGGGTGGCGGCATCGATGGAGCCGCGCACAACCAAGGGCAAGCGTTCATGGCTAATGATAACAACAAGCGCAAAGGACGTCTTGTGCAGGCGAAGAGAAGTGGATCTTGCCATTACTGTGGGGAACAAGGTCATTGGATTGCCAAGTGTCCCGCGCGAATTCGTGATAATGCGGAGCGGCAAAGGCCACAGCGTGCCGATGTCGCACATGTTGAAGATGTTTCTAGCGACTTTCTATTTTCGGTGGGTGGTGACACAAGTGCTACCAAGTCAAGCAGTGTTTGGCTAGTAGACTCGGGTGCAACTCAGCATATGACGTACTCGAAAGAGTATACGATCAACTACAAGGTCATGTCTCCGGTGGACGTACACCTTGCTGATGACGGTATTGTTCAAGCGGCTGAAAAGGGTGACATAGTTATGTCAATGCAAACACCACGTGGAATCAAGAAAAGTGTACTTACAAGTGTGTGGCACATGCCGAAACTACTGCGAGATTTGTTTTCAGTGGGCCGTTTTACGAAGGATGTCGGACCAGTTACCTTTGAGCGAGATGGTTGCTTTGCAAATGCAAAAGGTTTGCGATGGCAGCTTGGTGCTCGCGAAGGAAAGGGTTTGTTCAAGCTCTGCATGACACCAATTCCAGCTGAGACGGCAAATGTGACAACTTCGATGGGATGCCATGGGGACACCAATTCGTACCTCTGGCACCTTCGACTTGGTCACATTGGCTTTAGTGGATTGGATGCCATTGGTAAGAGAAACTATGGAACTGGTATTGACATTGCGTCTGTTAAGCAGTGGGAGGCGTGTGACGGATGTTCGCTTGGCAAACAAACGCGTACAAGCTACATCAACTCATCACCTAACCGTGCGAAACAAGCACTGGAGGTCATCCACAGTGATGTTTGTGGCCCTATGCGGACGCCAACTTTGAGTGGAAAGCGATATATCGTCACATTTATTGACGACAAATCACACTTTTGCATGGTATACTTGCTGCGCAACAAATCCAAAGTTTCTGCCAAGTTTGTTGAATATGTCGCGCTTGCTGAAACGCAGACCGGATATCGAGTAAAGTCGCTTCGCAGTGACAGTGGTGGAGAATATACATGGCACAGAATGGCCAAGTTTTGCAGTGACCGGCGATTCGCTCAAAAACTCACCCCGCCGTACACACCACAGCTGAATGGAGTGGCTGAGCGCATAAACCGAACGTTGTTTGAGTGCGCGAGGTGCATGATGGAACACGCTGGATTACCAAAAATTTACTGGGGCGAAGCAGTTATGACCGCTGCATTTCTACACAATCGTTGCCCTACACGCGCTGTTTCTCACGACTAGTCACCTCACCAAATTTGGACCGGTAAAAAGCCATTGCTGGCAAACCTTAAGGTGTTTGGTTGCCACGCATTTGTCACGGTTCCCAAAGAAAAACGCACCAAACTTGATGCAAGGTCAGTACGCTGCCGCTTTATCGGTTATTCCGAGCATGAAAAAGCGTATCGTTTTAAGGAACTACAAACTCGTCGTGTGCTAGTCAGTCGCGATGCCAAGTTTATGGAAATGGTCTTTGATACTGGGAAGCGTGATCACTGCAATGAAGAGGTTGTCATCGAAGATGTCGAAGAAGTTGATGAAGAATCACAAGAACAAGAGGCAACTTCTGCCGATGTTGACATTGAGGTGGGCAGGAAACGTCACCAACGAAATGAATTGCTCGAGAAAGCAACAGAAATTCCAAGAAATAAGCGGCATACAATCTTCAGCAAAGGTCGTGGACTTTAAAGGATGTCGGCAGCAGCACAAGACTGCTTCAATGTTGAGGCGGCCTACGTCATGGATTCAGTGGGAGAAATGCCGACTTCATTCAAGTCGGCTATAGAATCCAGTGACGCTGTAAAGTGGAAGGAAGCCTGTGACTCGAAGGTTAAGTCCCTGCATAAGAATCAAACTTGGGAGATTGTGCCATTGCCAAAAGGACGCAAGGCGATTGGATGCAGATGGATCTTTCGTGTGAAAGAGAATCAGGACGGGGAAGTTGGAAGGTTCAAGGCTCGTCTTGATGCTAAAGGCTTCTCACAGAAGTACGGCATTGACTATGATGAAACGTTTGCACCGGTGGCGAAGCTCACATCGATTCGGATCCTGTTTAGTCTTGCTGCCAAATACAGCCTTACACTGCATCAAATGGACGTCAAGACAGCGTTCCTTAACGGACTGTTGGATCAAGACATATACATGGAGCAACCGGACGGCTTTGTGAATCAAGAGCACCCGGATTTGTTTGCAAGCTCAAGTGGTCACTATACGGCCTGAAACAGTCACCTCGCATGTGGAACAAGACCATCGACGAGTTCATGCTTAAGCTTGGGTTCAAGAATTGTGAGACCACTGCATTTACTTGATGCGAAACGACCAAGCCATGATCTTTGTGGCTCTTTACGTTGATGATTTAGTGCTCGCAAGCAGCAGTGTCAAGATTTTTCAAGATACCAAGCAAGCATTAAGTAATCGATTCGAGATGACTGATATGGGCCAGCTCAAGTTTTTCCTCGGAATTGAAATTGAGCAAGACAAGACAAGTGGAGTTATTTCGATGCGACAGAATAAAATTGCAAGTGACTTTTTGCACAATTTTAAGATGGATGCCAGTAACCCGGTCAAGACACCTCAAGATTCGGGCCTCAAACTGACAAAGAATATGTGTGAAGACGGTTGTAAGCACGACGTGACCATGGCTGGAGTCCCCTATCGAAATGCAGTAGGGTGCATCATGTATCTCATGGTATATATTCGACCAGACCTCGCGGCAGCAATGGGAGTACTCAGCCAATTTACGGTAGATCCATGTCCTACTCATTGGCAAGCGCTCAAGCGGGTCTTCAGGTAGATTCAAGGGACAAGGACACATGGTATTGAATTCCAATCGGGCTGCGATGATGGATTTCGAGGTTTCACGGATGCAGATTGGGCTGGAGATATTGCAACAAGAAAAAGCACGAGCGGCTATGCGTTTATGATGAACGGCGGATGCATCAGCTGGAGAAGCAAGAAGCAACGTACGGTGGCGCTGTCATCTACTGAAGCTGAATACATGGCGTTGTCGGAGGCAACACAAGAGGCTATATGGCTAAAGGCTTTCTTGTGCAAATTGGGTGAGTTGACAGCTGATGAAGCGGTTACAATTTACGAGGACAATCAGGGCTCCATTGCATTGGCCAAGAATCCGGACTTTCACAAGCGCACCAAGCACATCGACATTCGTTATCATTTTGTTCGTGAAAAGGTAGAAGATGGCCAAGTGGTGTTGCAGTATTGCTCAACAAACGACATGATGGCCGACATGATGACCAAGCCAATCAGCGCTGTACAGTTTCAAAATTTCCGGAACAAGTTGGGCATCAAGTCGCCAAGTGCTGACGAGTCGAGTGGGAGTGTTGGAGAATCGACGCCTCGTCCAGCAACTACATATCGGTAAGTACCGGTATCTGCAATCAGTTGATAACTACTTAAAATTAGCACTTATATAAATATTCACATTTGCAATTTGCTAACTAGTGCCCAAGTAAGATTTTCAATTGATACAACAGGTGCTAATGATTGCCCTGGTGATAACACTAGTCTTATCATACAATGTTTTCAGCGGTTACGCAATTTTGCTAAGTTTGACAATAGTTTCGTCGATCGGCGCATAAGGAAAAGTCAGTCAATTTTGGAGGCTCTTAAATGCCTCCTGCCTTGAATTAATTGAAACCATAAAACATTTTTGCCAGAATGGCCGAGTAAGTCAGCTTTTCTATTACATGTACTTTCTTTAATTTTGATAGTCGATTAAACCATTTTGTTCACCACGGAGTCGTATACCAAACTCGGTCGCTGACATTGTATACTTCGTTGTCGTCCATGAAAAATCAAGCTGCAATGACTGACTCTTCTTGGCAAAAAGAAAAATACCTTTGCTATGTTTAGACGATAAACCAAAGACCACGGAGTGAAATTTTTGTCTCACTCGAACGCCATGAAGGGTCGCTAACAGATTCTGCTTCTTCAGAGCCATGTTCTTCAGAAGTAAGGACATGCTCGACTGGTAATTTGTCCCTATGCTGGGTATGCTAATTAGTAAAAAAAATTGCTTAACAATTTTACTACTTTACAATCAGTGAAGAAGTAAATAGTGTTTTGAGCGAAATTTCACTTATAAACCCATCGGCATCCATACTTCAAATGTGTTCAAAACATGTTAAGCTAAGTTGGACGTCTTAGTCCTCAAAATCAAGACCATCAACGATTTTCTGTGCCACTGCCGCAGCCGGTATCGGCTTTTTGCCGATGACAAAACAATACGGAATCGGGTGCTTCGACTTCGGGGTAAGGATCGGCACCCACGGACGACCGAAATGTTCCGCAGCATCTGTCAGCGAGGCCTGCACTTCCAACGTCCAGGAAATTTCGCTCAAGACTCCATGCAACGGGTCATCCTCGCCATATTTGAAAGCGCGCTTTTCCCATTCTTCACAGTCGAGTATAGTCTGGCCTGGTATGTCCAGCCAAAACGCACTCCCAGGAGCTGAGAGATAGTCGATGGCTTTCATTAATTCAGCGATACTTAAGCGTTCCAAGTACGGGATCAGTCCCTCCATGACCCACATAGTTGGCATTGTAGGATTAAAGCCATGCCCCATCAAGTTTGCTTCTAAGCCTGCTTGAGCCACATTTGAGACTATGCTGTCGACGTTTTGAGCGACAAGTGGCGCATGAAGCTCCTTCATGATTTCTGCCTTGTGTTCAAATACAGCACCACTTTGGTCAACTTCCAAAACGTGACATCCTCGCAGGGACGCCAAACGGTACGCACGAGCATCAAGACCCGCCCCAAGAATCACGATCTGGAGGATACGTGGGTCACGATGGTAAAGCGCTTCGTCCAGGTAGCGCGTCCGGAAGGCAATGAGGTCAGATGAAATGAAATTACTTCCGTTCTTTATCTCCTCGATAAAAATTTCAATATTTGCCTTTACTTTTCGGATTAATGGGTCAGCAAAAGGGTCGTTGATGATCCGGTCATTGCGACTACTTTCGACTGCTCGAAGGTACGTCGTGACGAAGCCCATGGACTCAGCAAACGCATCGTCGCCTCGATTATTGGCTTGAAACAGCGACGGAGAAGAAGCAGGATTCATGTTGCTCTTAATAAATAAATGTTAATTGTCCAACTCAAGGTATAACAGTAAGTGAGAATTTTTTACAGCAACAGCGTTGAACCTCGTAATCGAAATAAATACCAAAGAAACGTTTTATTCAGCCTAATGAAATTATTTTGAAAGAACATGTGACAATGCAGAATATCTTTTTGTCTCAGGCGCATCGACCAGATATTGGGTGCCGATATGGATGACATGTTTTTAGACTAAACTTCGCTCATTTATGATCGAAATTATGAGTTTCATTGCACGCTAAACTTGCAGGTTGTTTCTGAGATTGCTCGACTCTTCGTCGCAAGAATCCATCATAGCCTTTTTCTTTATCACATTGGCGAATCGACTCCATTACTCGTAAATTTGCGATGAAAAGAGATTTCGCTCAGATGGATCAGCGCCCTGAACATTTGCACCAAGTCTGCTACCGAAGCGGCCTTTACCTTTCTGAGGTACAAATCTAAAAGGATTATTTGCATGTAGCTGTTTCAAGTTAAACGAGTTGTGTGAGTTGTAGAACGTATACGATGGTTCAACTGAAATGGTGACGTCACTTTCAAAATCGACAGGCAACGAAGAGGTACTCATTGGCTTTTACATTAAGCTATCAAAATAGTATCTAACGAGTGCATTTCGGTCGCCAGGTCGCTTTAGATTTGCTGGTGTCGAAGCATAAACCGAGAAGTAAGCGAGAGCATGCTTCGATTACAGAGAAAGGTGACACCGAGCATGCTGGCGGAATATTGAGTAATATTGAGAATGAAGAGAAATTGGCTGTGGATTTGGAAAACGACGAGCGTGACGACAGAACGGTTCTTGCAGACGAGCATAGTAAAAATGAAGATAAGGAACCCCTACGAAAGATTTCTCGCTTAATAGAAGATATTCGCCAGAAACCAGCTGCCGTGGATTCAAATAAAGTTTTTGTTAACGTCCTTAAGGACTATGGTGAGCAGCACCTTCGTCAAAAACAGATAGGCAAAGGGGTTGCACAATTACGAGCAGCGCGTGCGATTTGCGACTATCCGCACGCAATCACTTCGGCCACTGAAGCTCGTGCTATTCGAATGGTCGGACCCAAGATGGCGACGAAAATTGAGCACATTTTAAGCGCTCAAAAACATGATGACGAAACATCAACGCCAAAAGTTGTCGAAAAATTCGAATTGCCGACATTAATTCAAGAGATCCAGGATAATAAGGTCAAATGTCCTAGAAACCAAGCGTTAGTGAATGAGCTTGCATATTTTGGAGAGCATGAGCTCTTTTTCCGCAGTGGTAGCAAAGGGATGAGTCATCTTCGTGCGGCTCGAGCCTTGCAACTTACTGAACAGAATATTACCTCGGGAAGTCAGGCTCGTTGTGATCTACCTCAAGTTATTGGACTAGCAATTGCCGACAAAATTGACCAGATTCTTAAATATGGTCGTATTGTGAAGGATCTAGTAGTGGTTCCTATTGTGGAGGATCTTCGTTTAAATCGCGCCGTACAGATTAAAAATCAGCCTCTTGTCGATACATTGGCTGACTATGGTAGTAGTCACTTGCATTCGGGCCATGCTGGCAAAGGTGTTGCCCATTTACGTGCAGCGAAAGCAATTCGAGATACCGAGTTCGTGGTGACATCGGGTGCAGAAGCTGAAGCGTCATTAAAAAAAGTAAGTGCGACGGTAGCGGCAAAAATTGATCAAATTCTAAAGCAGGGTCATGCAGATACCGATGAAGAAGACGACGACAGCCAAGGCGACGGCGAAAGTGAATTTGGAATTCGTGAGCTCCCCGGCACGCCACCGATCGTGCATGAAGTTCGCAGTAAACCTACCCGGATTGAAGAAAACCAGGAAATGGTAAACGCACTTTCAACGCACGGAGAGACGCAACTTGCCAAGTTGCACACGGGTCGAGGAACGGCATTTATGCGTGCAGCTCGTCGACTTCAAGACGCGGCTGAAGTTGTGACTAATGGTACTGTAGCGAAAGCGCTGGGTTGTATCGGAGACAAAGTGGGTGCCTTCATTGATGTAATTACCATGGAAAATGCAACTGAAGAGTAGGGTACAATAATCTTGGGTACTATTTCGTAGATTTTCTTTTAAGTTTACGTTTACAAAATATTCAAAGATGATTGGTAATAGGAAAACTATGAGACCGTTCTAGCATTCCAAACGCAACAGTGGCAGTTGGAAGACCACGGTCTCACATTTTTTCTTAAATTTTTGAAATGGTTTCCTACAATTTCTTGTGTACTACTTGTCTGCTGCCCTAACGGTGGCATTTTTTTTGATGGCTGCGTCTCATACTTTCACTTCCTTTGAGTTTAAACGGCCTCAACACATGATCTCATTAACGTTTTTTGCAGAAGAAACGCACTCGTAGATATATTGCATTGACAATGACCGACGCAAAGACGGCCAACGCGGTGTACGCTCAAATCGGAAAGCTTCGAGAGATGGCTGTGAAAAAAAACATTGATATTCCCGAGGTGATGTCACGCATAATTTTTGGGCATTTATCGTGCAAAGAGATGCTAATGTGGTTTGGCTATTTACGTAGAATCCCTATGTGGCCACTCATGAGATCGCTACAGCGCTTTTTGCGTCAAATGGAGACGACCAGGTCCTTTTTCCGAAACTTGACCTTGCAATAAAATTATTTATATCTATATGCTTGATAGGGTGCAATGAAGAAGGTGATAGCAAAGTTTGGTCGAAATAAGCGATCGCTTCCAGCCGAGTCGAGCCAACGCAATAAAAAGTCGAAACGTTCGAGTGAAAATGATAATGAAAGTATGCTAATGTCCGTGGGGTACGCGGACGCATCTAGTGGTCAAGGAAAGGGAGAAGAGTCACTGCCTCCTCACAAAACCGTTCGTTTGGCTGAAGAAGTGCGTGAAGTGAAAGCTGCAAACTTTGCTAACCAGAAGATCGTGGATGCATTTGCTGACTACGGTGAAGATCAATTGAACCTTGGCCATACTGGAAAGGGGGTATCGCATCTTCGTGCTGCCATGTACATTCGCGACCATCCGGATGCTATTAAGTCGGCAAAAGATGCGCTACTTGTTCCAATGGTGGGTGATAAGCTCGCTGCCCAGATCGAAGAAGTGCTGGAGACAGGAAAGTTGGAAGACCAACCCAACAATTTAGATGGGGGCGATCACCAGCGGCCTGAGCTGGTTTTAGAAATTCACAATTCTCGAGCGAGGTGTCCCGAAAACCAGCAGTTGGTGCAGGAATTAACAAAATTTGGTGAACACGAGCTCTATTTTGGAAGTGTTGCAAAAGGAACTACTCACCTCCGTGCTGCGCGCGAGATTCAGTTGACTGATCAAGTGATCAAGTCGGGGGCTTCATCTCGGACGAAAGTTCCATTGGTTGGCGATGTCATAGCTGACAAGATTGACCAAATCTTACAGCATGGTCGAATTATCAAGGATAGGGGCGAAAGTATTGGTTTTCGAAGCTACTCGCGTGGCAGTGGCGGAGGTTATGTCGAAGCTCCCATTGTAAAGGACTTGCGTGAGAACCCTGCCAAATGTGCTGAAAATCAGCCGATCGTGGATGCTTTGGTTGATTACGGTGATAGCCACTTGTACTCGGGGCACAGAGGAAAGGGGATTTCGCACTTGCGTGCAGCTCGAAGTATTCGAGAATCGGAGTTGGTAGTGAAGTCGGGGCAACAAGCTAGCAAAGAGATCGGGATGGTTGGTGGACGCATTGCGGCCAAGATTGACCAAATTATTGAACAAGGAAATGCCGATAGTGACGAGGATTACGACTATGATGCGGACGAAGAAGATAAAAGTGAATATGGTGAGCGTGATCGTGATTCGGTGGTGCCTCCTATTGTGCAAGATGTCGTGAGTAAGCGAGCTAAGGTGGAAAAGAATCAGATATTAGTGGATGCACTCGTCGAATATGGCGAAGAGGAGCTTTACAAGCGCCATACTGGTCGAGGAACGGCATTCTTGAGAGCTGCACGCCGACTTCGCGATGCTGATATTGCGGTGAGTAGTGGACAGGATGCGAAAAAGCTGGGTCGTATCGGCGACAAGGTAGCAAGCTACTTGGACACCATTTTAAAGACTTAGTAAAAGCGCGACGAGGTAGCAAACGCGACGAGGTAGCAAACTACTTGGACACCGTTCTAAAGACTTAAGTGAAAGACTTGGGTGAACTCTTTTGTAAGAACTAACCGTAAGAAGAACTGTTAGTTTATCCGTGCTCGATGGGTGCATTGTTATTGACGGTATATATTAAGTATGCGTGAATTGTAATCTCAGGAGGAGCTACTTACCAGCGCGCATGAGCGACTTTGGTGTTTATTTGATTGTAGTCGTTTTGATCTCTTTTTGAGCATCACTTAAAAGGCTGAAGCCCGAGAAAACACAAATGCTTCAAACATTATTAGATTATTGATTAAAAGCCCCGCAGAATTGGTCTTGCAACACATTATACGAAGAAACGGGACTTTTGTGATTGCTCTGCTATGTTGTCGGCCTTGAAACTTCAGCCTCGGTTTCACTGAATTGGATTGTTCGGCCAGTTGCGGACTCAAATGTTCTTCATGATTTCCAATCGAGTTTCAACCTTGCTCAAGATGTCGCTGGTCCTGACAAGGATTTGCTTTGCCTTGCTGCTATAGTGGCATCAGAAGCTGGACCTTTATCTGCAATCACACCGTTGTTTGCCTTACCGGGCTGTGCCTTCGTTGTTGATGTTGGGCGAGGGTTTCGCCTCACCTTCGTGCCGGCAGGAGATGCCGTACGCGTTTCGTGGCCAACGTTTTGGGAGCCTTTGGGTGCAAAGCTGGATTGGACGGTCAAAGGTGGCAATGGACCAGTATACGGCGTGTAGCTAAAGTTCGAGCGCGACGTCTTGTTCGCCACGTTTGGAGTCTTGGGAGCCGGCGTCGACGAGCGCTGAGCCGAAGCCGGTGATTTCTTGGGGCGCGAAGATTTTCGAGCAGGCGAAGGCGTCGGTGTCGCCTTTATAGCTGCGGCCGCACGATTGGCAGAAGAAGCCGTTGGTCTCGCAAAGGAGAATTCTCTTGTTCTAATTGTAGCCTTCTTAGTGTCTTTTTTCATCTTCGTACTCGGCGCCACGATGCGGGTCTTTTTGCTCTTGATAGAGGGTTCTGCATTAGATTGAGAGGTTTCAAGCTTCCTCTTGGCGTCTGATATTGCTTGTTTGGGTCTTGTCTTGTCTATGGATGCACTAGCCGCTGGTGGTATCTCCTTTCTCTTTTTGATCTCGTTTGTCTCGTCATCCTTCTCTTCCTTTTTCTCACTCTCGTCTTCCTCCTTCTTCTGCTGCTCGTCCTTAGTAATCATAAAACTCTCCTCTATCTTAGTGTCGTCTACTTGCTCTTGCGGTGAATGGACTGATGCCTGCTTTGGCTTCTCCGCTTTCTCCTCACTCATGGCAAATTTTGGTGATCAATGACTGTCCGCCCTCTAATTCAAAACCTTCTTACGTTGCCCTTAGAAAGTCATTCTATTTACTCAACTTTTGCCATATCGTGCAACTTTGTTATTATAACTAGTAAGAGGGTCATCGTAGTACAGATGCTAGTTTATCTTGCTGCGCCGTGCTCAACTTGGATGCTGCACTCAATACGGCAGCGAGCCCTAACGTCCCTTGGAGTTGCCGCAGTAGTCTTGTATTTGCGTCTTTCACGCTGCTCTTGGCTTCTTTCAGTAGATTTAGCGCCAAAGGCAACACATTTCGCGTCAAAATGTAATTGCTCTTTTCGTCCACGCTCTGTGCAGTCAGCTCCGTTAGCGTGTCAAGCAGCAATGGTAGCACGCGCGAATTCGCATTTCGAGCTTGGAGTGCTAGCTGCTGGCATAACGAACGATGGTCTGCGTGAGCGCAGAGCTTTTGCAAAACGGATTGCGCCAATGTTGACGTTCGAGCATTGGCGAGATTCTTGGTAATTGCTGGCACGAAATTCGGCAAAACTTGCTCCATCCCACTACCAACAGCAGGCACGATTTTTTCCATGCACTCAAGAGCAAGAACGTTCACTTTGGCATTGCCATCGTCCAGACGCTTGATAAGCTGGTCGAATAGATTGAGCATCTGACCACTTTCCACTAGAGCCGTAGCGCAGCTACAAATATAGTCGGTCGTCTCTTGCAGGGCATCAAAACGGTCTTTCCAATTGCTGCTACCGAGTTTTGTCTCGAATTGAACAAGCTCATCAGGATTTATCTTGATTCGACTTTCATTGCTCGATGTGGGTGGAGACGCTCCACTCTCATGTTGTGAGACCCGCCTAGTCCTCGCTGCTGCTACAATGATCTCGTGCTTCTTCGAAGCATCACAATGAGTAGGCAAGTCCGTGACAATTTCAGACATACTAGAAAATTTCGGCACTGGCGGTGAGTACACGACTTTTCCTTGGAGAACGCTGTCGACTTTGGTCTTGGCCAATGCCGGTAAAAATCTCTTAATTCGCTCGCCCGACATGCGCTCGCTGTAGTGCAAGTGCAAAATTGTCTGTTTTGCAATGTCCCGCACCTCGTTATGGGAGTCGGCAAGGCCTTGACCAACAAGCTGCAAGATCAAAGACAGGTCCTTGGTTGTTGGATTGGTCCCGGCCTGACTCATGATTAGCGCATGGAGAGCACGCGCTACTTCTCGACGGATTGGTACGGCCTTGCTGTTCACATGACACCCTAGCGCAGCTACTACTCGGACTAGCGAACACTTGAGCACCATAGTATTGAGGGTGGTGATAGCTGACTCAGACACAAAAGAATTCGAGTCGGCGCAACGTTTAAGTAAAAGAGGCACCAATTTCTCCACCTCCATATCAATGTCTCGACTAAAAGTAGCACACATGGAGTCAAGGGCTAGAAGCGCATTTTTTGAGACGGACGAACGTAAGTTCATCATTTGCTTCATAATCTCAGCAACAATTGCGTGGACCTTGTTTGCATCGACAATGTTTGAGTGATGCACTGCTAGCCGCCGAACCATACTTAGCGCGTCAAAATTAGTCTCCCAGTCATCACTTCGAAGTTGCAAAAGAACTTCGCTCAACTCTTGTTTTGGATTAGTCAGCGGTGTAATCTCATGAGGCTCTAAATATCGTGGTTCTTGCTTAGTAGAAGACCGAGGACTTTGATCCGACGAAATTGAGCCATTTGACTGATGCTGTGGATCGAGTGGCGACGGACTATTAAGCTTCGATTTCGCCATTAAGCGCTTTCGCGTCGCTTGAGACACCACGCGTTCACAATCGTTCTTTAGTATTACTGACCCGGCTTCTTGCTCTCCTAACTTTTCTTGATTCACAATAGTAATGTCAGGGTCGCCCGAAATGTTCATTGGACGTATAGGGCGCTCGTCTGGCGACTGAGGCAGAGTGTCTGTTTGTGCGACCCGATCTTTCAAGAAGATGGACTTCAGTAAACGACGATCTGTGCAACTCAGTCCCTCCTTTTTGTCATTTTGTGAGAGCTGAGAACTGAGCTGGGTTGGCTGCAAGAATGCACATTTTTCAGATGTTGCCGATGTAAGCGCAGAGTTACTCGGGTGAACTCGCTTGTCGCGTAAAGACTGGCTTGATGTGCGATCCTTGCTTAGAAAGTCGACATCGTTGTCGAGGTTGTAAGCAGACTGCTCTGGAGAACTCTTTGATCGGGCATGCAGTTGCGTGGTCTCTATATAAGTGCTAGAACTACGCTCCAGATTCACTGCCGTTTTAGCTTTGTCATCAGGGTGTCGTAATCGCTTGGGGCGAGGTTGGTGAAAATGACTTATTTTCTTTCTTAAAGCAGAAAGCTTATCGTCGATGTCGACTGTTAAGGGCCTACTTCTAGCACAGTCAGTCGTTTCCTGAAGATAATTACACTCACCGACATTTTCTTCTGCTACCAGTGCATCTTTCATCTCTTGTAAAGAAAACCCGGAGGATTTAGGCTCTTCGTGCATCTCCATCATTCTCAGCTCGGAGACATTATCGAGCGATTGCTCCACACGTGACGCAATTCGGTCCAATGGACGTCCATTTTCACTCTTGACAGTGGCTGCTTGTTTAAATTGTAACATGTAGTTGGACTGAAGTTCAGGAACATGCTTTTGCCACAATCGTGCACGCAACGCAGCCCAATCCACTCGCTCTGAGACATATTCATCGTCCATACAGATCTCTAGTAGTGCATAGATATTACAACGACACACCATTGTAAGCACGGCAACAACCTCAAAAGCTACGTCACGCACTCGTGCACTAGTGTCCCCAAGTAAGCGACCAAGCGCCTGTACGACGACTTCATGTGGTGCATAGTTTGCTGGGATTAGACGTTCCCGTTCTGCGGTCAAAAGGAGCACCAGCCAAACTTTGACTGCTTCCTCTCGCACTTGAAAGCGACGTTGTCGAAACAAAGTGGACGCAAGAATTTGCTCGACCGACGCAACACTAAGTAATGCACTTGCAAAGATCTGGCCTAGCAAGGCGTACACGAAACTCTCCATCTCATGATCGTCTCCAGCAAAGTTTGCTGCAGTTACAACAATGGGCACAAGCATTTTTGTCATGTAAAAGGATGCATGCTTCTGCTTCTTTAGGCGGCCATTGCGCTCGTCGTTAATGTCAAGTTGCGTTCGCTCCATTTCAAACTGTTGCAAAGGAATCAACTTGCGGAACATTATTTGAGTGATCTGTAGTGCTCGTTTTACAAGATGCACGTCAACATCTTGCGTAAGACGCACTAAAATGTCGAAAAGTGTCTCGAGATCGTCCATCCGACTGCCTCGCTCCTCGGCTGAAACTCCACACAAAGTGTCAGCATCCACATCCTTGCAGGCAGCATAAAGCTGTTCAACGGCGACTGTACGTTTCTTCCAGTTTGCATTCGAATTGTCCACTTGGGTGGTAAGTGTTGTTACGATACTAGTTTCAAGAAAACCAAAGTAAAGCCCATCTAAAGCTTTTAAAGAAAGAGAAGGTCGTAAATTTGTAGATGTGGAAGGTGATGCATTTAAAGACGGTTGTGATGACTGTGTAGCTGAAATATGGGATATTGTCGAGTCTGTGCATACCAGCAAAAATTCATTGATCGGTTCTTGGTGCTCTTGGAGAGTTCGTTTGTCTATAGTACTAAGAAATTTCATAATATCAGCTGAAAAACGACTACCCCAATAGGATTCGAGTTTGGCAATAGCTTCCTCGGCCGCAACGACCACATTCTCGTTCGTATCTTCCAAAGCTGGTATGATAGCTTGCACTAATGCAATAATAAGGGCTTTGTCTCCTCGTCCGATTGCACACTTGTCACAATCTTCTCGATTGATTGAACGCTTCGGGAAACGTTCGTCTAGCAATCTCATCAAGACAACAAGCGAGGCTTCGCGGACTGATCCCTGGCTACTTCCTAGGCCAATATTAACGAGCAGATCAGCAGCCGCTTGCAAATTATTTGTAACAATCGTGTACTTTCGAAAAATCTGAACAATTTCTTCGTGAAGCAAATCGAATTCCGTGTCATCACTATCTTCGACATGTTCCTGGTTCTTGCGTGCCTTTGGTAAAAGCGAGATCAAATGTGGCAGGATTGAAGAAAGGATTTGATCAACGTTATCTTCAAGCGAGGTCATCACGTCTCCTACCAGCCTCAGCGCTTCAATCGCTACACGACGATCGCTTTCGCCAATTATTCGTCTGCGGACACACTGAAGAAATCGTCTTGTGTTGCGAACCGGAAAACGAGTCGTTTCGACTGCTGCAATTTTTCGAAGTTTCTGCAGCGAGTTCCAGCGTACCATTGGTTTGTCATCTTCTAATTGATACACAAGTGTGTCCACGCTCGTTGCTATCGAGTTTTCCCTAGTGCTCGACATTGTCGACACTGGACTTTGCCTTGTTGACTTCCGTTTTTAAGGTTAACAAAAATAGAAGTGACAGTAAAACGATGAGACTTATCAATGTTCTTCATCTATAAACCCATTCGACGCTGTATTATGAAGCGATAGACTAGCCGAACGATTATAAACAACACGTTAGCGAGACCATGTTGAGCGGACCTCTATTCTTGTCTCTTGTCGTCTGGATCGTCTCGTCTTCGTGCGTCACAATCACAAATGTGTGGTATCATACATTACTACAGGCTCGTGCTTTAGACTCCTCTTCTTATTGTGGAGCTAGCTCTTTGTTCAAAACGACTTCGTACTTTCATTGCAGCCTACACGCTCTTGTTCCTGCCTCCTTTCTTCACATTGTAGTTCAGCCAACACTCACCGACAGTGCACTCAGCTATTTGGTTGTCCACTTCGCCCGACTCCATCTTCATACACGCCAGCAGCAGGTAGCGCTTGTCTAATTGCTGTCTAATTGATCGGAACACTTCATTCATCTCCGATTATTGCGCTCCGCAAACATTTTAATTTCTTCAAAGATACGCGCTGCACATGGATGCGTTAGAGTCAGTGCTATCGACACTTTTGGAAATATTGTAGACAATACCTTTCAGAGCCTCTTTGTTTATTGGAACATTTTCGAACTCCATGCCAAAAGGATTGGACTCTACCGTCTCGGACTGGGCCCTCCGTACTGATTCCAAAAACGGGTGCGCAAGTGCTTTGTCGACCTATAATAAAAGAATATTTAGACATCATTTAAAAAGTCAGACTTCGTGTTTGATGCATACCGAAATTCGGCTCTCAGGGTTAAAGGAGAGCATTTGCTTCAGCAAATCAAGCGAGTCAGCAGGAGCTCCTGGATACATCTAAAGAGTTATTGCAGAAGAAAACAGAATCAGCAAAGTGCACCAAGAGCGATTTTATACTTCATTCACGCAAATCTCACCTCGCGAAGATCCCTAGGCTCCTTTCTAGGTAGTTTTCGCAAATACTGCTTAACTTCACCCAAACTGCCGATGTCGTCTTCCCCAGGCGTGCCGATCACATTAAATATCACATTAAGCTGGTCGAGCTTGTCCGAGTATGTCGTTGGACGATCTGCGCTCAGAGGGAAGCACGAACGACCAGGAAAGAGAGGTACACGCTCTTGATATCTTGGGCAGCTCTCGACTTGCATGCTCAACAACTCCGCGAAAATGCACCCAATGCTCCACATGTCAACAGAAAAGTCATAGTCCTGAAGGAGAATAAGTTCTGGTGCTCGATACCATCGAGTGACCACGTGCTTCGTCAACTGTCGTCGCATCTTGGGAAACTCACCAGACGACGAAGGTGTAGAGGCGGCACTTCCAGGCGATGGCGCTGATGTGAGTCCTCCGTCAGATGTTGTGGGCGACTTTGAGTCTTTTGGTGAGTACAAATGTTTGCTTAGTTCCTCCATCGACATGTCACTCTCCATGACACGAGAGAGGCCAAAATCGCAGATCTGACATTACGCAGAACAATGAAAAACATAAGTTACGTAAAGTGGAAGCAGCCATTGCCTCTACGTACCATAAGAGTGCAGTCTTCATTAAGCAATATGTTGGCAGGTTTCATATCACGGTGAATTACATTGGCCGAGTGGATATACTTCAAACCACATAACAGCTGGTACAAGAAGACTTGAATGTGGCGTATCGTCAAGTATTGTGGGCTCATAATGAGTTTGTGCAAGTCCGTGTCCACAAAGTCAAACACAAGATACAAATCCGTGAATGTGTCATAATTCTCAGGTGGAATTACATCTATCAAGTTGATCACTTGCGTGTGACTAATACATATCGCAATAAATACAAAATTAATACAAACTCCAATACAAATCGGGACAAGATATTTTCCAAACTTCTACGCACCTCAGACGGCGCAAGATATAAATCTCGCGGTACAGTCGCTTGCAATCAATTTCTTGATCAAAAACATTAATAATCTTTTTGATGGCAACCTTTTGCTGGCGTTCTTTATCAAAAGCTTCAGCCACCTGTAACAAACCAGAAAAATGACAGACGAATTAACACATTGGATGCACAAGAGTAATTAAGACAGTCTTTCGTCGTACCTGTCCGTACGATCCCTTTCCAAGCAGCCGAACAAGCGTATAGCGGCTTCCAACATCCCAATTCGCAAAGTTGCGGAGATTAAGCGGCGCTGCACGGGGCAAGTGTGACGGCGTCGAAGCGTGCGACGAGTGTCCGTTGCTCTGGCCAATCTGGTTGTCGTCTGCAGGAGTAGAGGCCGAGCTGGTGGTATGGTGAACCACAGTGCTATTTGATGGGAAACCTTCACTAGGAGTAGAGTTGAAGCCTTCGGGTGTGTGGCCAAAGCCGTTGCGGTTAACGAAAGCAGGTGTGGGCGGCATGTGCTCCACAGGTCCATGAGGAGTGGGCGCCACAGCGGCACTGAGCATGGCACGCTGGTGGTCAATAAACTCGTCAGACGTGTGAATAAAACCCTTTGTCGTGGCCACAGGCGGAGTCACGCCATTTAAGATGCTAGCACCGACTGAGGCGGTCGGTCGGGACAGCTTGTTGCCACGCTTGAGGCCAGTAGGTGGCGTGGTGGCGGACATCTTTCGCTTTCGATTCGCCGCATCAGTCATGTCTTTGTGGGGGGCGGTCTCCATGGCTAAGCAGCGGTAGGGGTGATAGACAGAAGGGAGAGGGGGGAGCTAGTAAGGATACGTGCGGAATAGTCAAAGCGGTTGTCTGTCCAGATATCGCTCCTATCGAGCGCTTTTTGCGATGTGTTAGCACTTTCAAAGAACGGAAAATCAGTGGCCTTTATTTTCACCAATAGTCAAGCCGTAAAAGCGTGTTTCGAGCACTCGATTTGTTACACTTTGCACCAATACCGCGTCTTCCTCGGAACTGACTCAAAATGCAATTTACCTGGTCACCTGGATTGAATGAGGCCAGCGGGGGTCAACCAAGCATCCTCACCGCAAGTAAAGTGAAACTCACGCCAATTCCATTTTGTTTAGAAACGCATCCAACAAAGCGCATTGCTTCAATCGATTATTTATCGGTAGATACCAATGGCCTTGCGCGTACGAATGTTGATTTTGAAGTACTTGACAGCTTTGCAACCATCTGGCCACCGTGAAAGTAACCTCACACGTTCACGCCTTTACAGTGCTAAAGATTTGAATGCGGCAAATTTACTTGATGCAAACGTGATGCTTCTTACCAGGGCAAGACACTATTGCGTTGGACATGCACTTGCTACTGAAAAGTTGTCAAAGAGAGGTTGCATACCGACCGTACTCACCACTGACCATACTTTTCACCACGCGTGATATTGACGCATCCCAATATAAATTACCCGAAACTATACGATTAAAACTGGGCGGCGTCTTGAGCCAAAAATGCGTCTAAGTCGTCGAGATCGTCATCGTGCATTTCAATGACATTCTCTCGTCGGCGCTGCGCCTCTTCAGTCCTCGCCTTGGCCTCTTTCTCTTCCCGTAAACGCTTAGCTTCTTCTGCCTCAAGTCGCACCCGCTCCTTCTCCTGAAGTTGTATCATACGTGTAGTAGCAGCCCCAGTGTCGTGTCTGTCGCTTTGACGTTGTTGACGACGCTGCTGCTGCTCCAGGTGCTTCTGGTCCTGTAACAGTTGACTCAGTCGCTGCTGAATCTGCGTCCTAAGCGTTTGCACGTGCCGGAGCTCTGTCTCTAAGTCCGATAGCAGCTGCTCATCTTCGTGCTCCTCTTTGGTCTGCGGTAGAGTCTCCCACTTCTTGCGGTCGTGCACCGATGACATTTGAGTACACTGCAGTTTGTGTTTCATACATCGACAATGTCTACATACCTCTAATTGTAATATGGATGACAGCGACGCTAAGGAGAAGAATTATAGGCTTAATGCACTGCAGGTGGTGGGCGACTGGTCAGTGCATGACGATGGCGATGGTCGACTGTTCTACTACGATCGCAAAGCAAACTTGTCCCAATGGGAAGTTCCTGGCGACCTCGCAGCGCTTGAAACTGAGTGTATGATGAAGCTGATGCTGCAAAACGCAGTAGCTCGCTCGAATGTGTGGACAGCTCATGACGCTGGTAATGGTACACTGTACTACTTCAACTCAAAGACACGTCTGTCGGTTTGGGAGCGTCCTCGTGAGTGGAATGAAGCAAAAACAGTTGGGGAGAGTGAAGCAGACGTGAAGGTACAAAAAGAGCGTCAGAACGAGACGGGTGTTAAGAAGGAGAAAGAAGATGCTGTCAAAAAGCGCAAAAAAAACAAGCGCCACGAAGGGGAGAGAGAGAAAGCGGCTGGAGAGAAGCAATTAGAGGCAAAAGAGGACGATCACGTACAAGAAGAGGATCTACCGCTGACAGAGGAAGAGGTACGAGCAGAGGAGGAGCGCAAGGCACAAGAACACAAGCGAAATGAGCAGTTTCGAGCTATGCTGCGTGACAAGAATATTATGCCACTCTGCAAGTGGTCGGTGGCGCTGCCCCAAATCGCAGGAGATCCACGCTTTATGGGCGTACCAACTATGGACGAGCGCCGTGCTCTTTTCGAAAATTTTGTCAAGCATCGTCGAGAAGATTTGAAGGTGGAAAAGAAGAGCAAGCTCAAGCAAGCGAAGAGATTATTTGCAGAGCTACTTAATGAACAGTTTCAGCTTGACACATGGGAACCAAGCACAACACTAAGTGTGTTTCTTTCGACACTAGAGACGCACGTTGATGCTGAGCGATACAAACAGATCCAAGCAAATGCACTGGCACTATTGACCTTGTCTAGTCAGGAAAAGATTTATACCAAGGCAGTAGCTGATTACAATTCTGAAGCACTTAAAAAAGACGGCGAACAATTCCGTCTTATGAATTTCCTGGAGAAAGGTCTCTTGCCTCAGGACAGAAAGACATTGCAGTGGGAGAGCGTTGAAGTACAGGACCTTATCCGTGAATTCTACAGCAATGCATCATCAAGTGGTGAGTCGCCCGCGTTATTGTCGAAGGTTCAGCAAAAGCACGTTTTTGACGAATTAGTCGCACGTGGTTGTTCCTCCACACGGATCAAGACGGAGTTTCAGTCATCGCCAAAGCGTCGTGCGCGTATTAAAGAAAACAAGCAAAGTGAGGCGAGTTTACAACGCGAGTCGCGCCATTCGCAGCACGATCGCGGTCGATCTCGATCTCGTCGATTGCAAAATCGCAGTATCAGCCGATCGCAGTCTCGTGAACGTGATAGGAGCTACCAAAGGCGAAAAAGCAGTCGGCGACGCTCATCATCTTCGTCACGGTCTAGCTCCCCCAAAAAGTCTTCATCTCGAAGGACCTATCGACGCCGTCGACACTCTTACTCGTCGTCAAGATCTCGCTCGCGAACACGTTATTAAAACCGGTGCATTTGAATATGCTGAAAGGCAAATTCGAGTAGGATTAATAGGCCAAAATTGAGTCCTTCCGCTAAATTGTCTAATACGTTCTCTTTGAAAGTTTCGAACTTGGCACCGAGGAGAAATCGACGGTCCGCAACACATATTTTGGCTCGTCAACAATCTTCATGACTGCCTGAACGCCGTAATCTAGTGGTACGGAGTAGATACCGTCTATAAAAACCTTCATATCCCATCCTAAAGATCGCATTGATACTCGGCGAGCTTTGCCCCTACGCAGTCAAAGGCATCATTTTTAAATATGCTTTCAAGATTAAAAAATTAATCGCAAGACGGACACACCGTCTAAATCTGATATCACCAAACGTAGCGTTAATAATCGGTTCACGAACAACATAGCCCATGTCCCGTGAATCCTCCGGAAAAACATTCTGCTTGTTGATGCTAAACAAAGACACGCAACAACAGCCACACTGGTCAAATAACCTTCGCCTCATCGAGGTAAATACTTACGATTCTGTCAGCTCTGTCACTGTTTCGTTTGTGTGTGTATGGTCCATCGCATTGAGAACAGTCGCAACCTGCTCTCGATAAATTTGACACTGCAAACGAGGATTATAATAGTCAATATACTGTGCATTGAATCGGCGGCCACATGTAGACGTACTGCACTGGAGTACCAAGCGCTTGAGCCTGTGCCTGTGCACATAAGAATGCCACTGCTACGGTGAGATTCACGCTGATGCTGGTCGATACCAATGTCATAGTGTGAAGGCCGCGAGGCGTCGCTTTCTGCGATAAAAACTTCATTCAAAGCAAAGCGAGGTAGCTCGAACCAGTAGCCATCCTGGTTCACCATACCCACACGTATTCGCTGACGTAGTCGCCAACTAAAGTCACCCGCAAGCAAACGATCCAGGACAGTACTAAATCGGTGATTTACGTTATCGACCTGGTAGCAGCACAAATTGCCTTCGCTTCTTTTAGGGTCAGTATTGATGCCTGCTACAGGGATCGGAGTGGTGACAAAGCTTGCAGTTTTTAAGAAAGTACCATCACCACCAGCGGAAAAGATCATGTCCGTTTTCTCTACCGCTTCGTGTGTCAGGTGATTAGCTGAGACAACCTTTACTTCAATATTACGCTCCATACAACTTTTTGAGTACAACAAAAAGAAGCACGTCAGAAACGCGACACCAACAAAGAATAAGTTAGTGGAGCTCATACCTGCTGGTTATCTCGTCCACGGCCTCAATATGGTGTTCGTGGCTCGCCTTCAGACGATCATGCACAAACCCTCGCATTGACATCTGCTTCCTCAAGGCTTCACTAAAAACAAATAATAACAAAACCACAAATACATTTATAATCGAAAAAGAACATACCCGTACAAACTTTAACATACCCGGTGTTGCCGTACAACTCGGATTCATGCTGAAATCGAGACATCTTCTTTACTACAACAACTTTTTTTAGATTGAGCATAGCATTTCCCGGTATCAGTAGCGGCGTCTGACGATCTTCTTTCCCGGAAGGTGCCTCTGTGACTGCCTCAGTAGACGCTGAAACCTGTTTTAAAGTCTTGGCGTGCAAACGTGCATCCGGGTCCCCGCAATCGTCTCTCAGAGTCTTTGATCGATTGTATGTCTTATCAAGGTATTCCTCTGATATAATCATTCTAGGAACACGCTCCGCTGTAGCCAATAGCAATTCATTGTCGTAAACTGGCCGGTTTATTTTCATCCATCCTTTGGGGCTCAACTTCTCGTTCCAAGGACACACAGAGCGTACATGGGTAAAGAATGGCGCCATTTTCCCACTTTGTGGATTTTTCCGAGTATAATGTAACACATGCCCATTGTGGATTTGGTCTACCATACGACCGGACTCTTGCAGCTCAATAAAAGTATCTTGGGACATCCTCTCCAGTCTCGTGCGCATAGCCCAAATCACCTCTCCATGTGCTACAACAATTGCTTTCTTATCATGACACTCTTGATTCAAAATGCCAAGCAATCGGTCGGCACGCTGTGCCACTGCAGCCAACGATTCACCTCCAGGTGGTGCGTAGTAAAAACGGTTTAGATCTCGTCGCTTCAATTCATCCTGCATCTTCACAAACCGTTCCTTCTCACTCATGAGGTCCATAGCACCCCAGTCACGCTCACGAATGAGCATTTCAGCGTACCATCGCGCACTGGGAAGACCCATGCGGCCAGCTGTCTCCATCGCACGTAAATACTCCGAGACGAGGTAGCGGTCAAAGTGCGCAAGATTGTTGCGCTTGAGCCACTCACCAGCGGATGCAGCCTGTCTACGGCCTCGGTCCGTGAGACGCCAACTTGAGCTATGACGGTGCTTAAACTCACCGGCAAAGAGACTGTGGTCGCCGGCGAGTGAGCGTTGACGGGCGACGTTGCCCTCGCTTTCGCCATGCCGGATAAGCACCAGGTCGGACAGACGCGGGAGACGTTCACTTGTAGTGCTGCAATGTAGAGTTTCAACACGGATGCTAGTCGGCGCAATCCGCTGACGAGTCAAGCGGTGAATGCGCTGCGTAGTCCGTAACATACTGGTAGTGTGCGGGGTTGCTGCGACGTTCGCAAGTGACGGCAACAAGTAGGATGGTCTATGCTTGCCCGACTACAGAATGACCAATCAACGCGTAGTACTTATACCGCCCAGCGTCCGCGACACCTGGCAAAAATTACCGATGCGCGGCGGATGCTGATGCGTCTGTAAGTTTTTGAAATTAGTGCGTAAATTTTCGTCTGCAAGGACCCGTGAAACTTAAAAAAAAATCAGCTGTGGACTATTGAGTCTGGGTTCAGAGGAGGTTGATGAGACAGAAGGTGCCTGCCGCATGCGTCGCATACTGTCAATTGCAGTCGACAGAATTTAGTATTTGTATTGTATTGTATTACGTTATCGCGTTGCCAAGGTATGCACGTGCTAGGCTCAGTCTGGCTAGTCCACGGCATAGAGTGGTGTCCGCATACGTCGGGTCTCGTTCGGCGGGCAGTGCAGCCAGCACCGAGGTCGTGAGGGTCTTCCATTATTCTGCTTCGCTCTGCCTTGGTAAGAGCCCAGGTGGCGCCCTGTGCTGGAGACCGTCGCGTCGAGGGTGAGACTCGTTAAAGACTTGCAGATGCCCGAGAGCACCTGCCCGAAGCGCGCGAGCATTTAGCCCCCGCGCTTCGAATTTAGTATCTATCCTATTAAGCTCGGAGCCTAGAAACCACCTGGCAGCTTTGTAATTTACAAGCTTTTATATTCTGGTATCCCCATCGTGACGATGGAGTGTCATTGACCTTATCCGTCGCAACCCCGATCTTTAGCAATAATGACGAATCTTGACGCCAGCTACGCGTTGCTGAGCGATGTGAACGCCCGCAATCGTGACTTGCAAGCAAAATTACGCAGCAGCTTGCCATTGCTTTGGACAAGCAATGCTCTAGTGATGAAGAGGACGACTCGACCAAGGCGACGACGAGTTGTGGCCGACCAGTCGGCAAATGGTGAAGCGGATCAAATGCTCTTGGCTGTTGAATTACAGTCGAGTCAACAGGCCAGTCGTCGGTATAAGCGCCGTGTTGAGTGGGAAGTGGCGAGACGGATTGCGCGAGTCGACCGAGAGCTGCAGCAGTATCCTCCAGCGCAGAGATTTTGGAACCAAAAGAGGAGAGAGGTGGCGTCTCCTCGCACTTTGTCATTTAAAGAGCGTGCGAGACTCCCGAAAACAACGCAAGCTAGGGATACGGAACCGAAAAGGGTTAATGTTATGGGGAAGAATGGAAGAAATGAGGCCAAAGCTAAGGCTACAGTCCATCACCACGAGTTAAAAAGTGGGATGAGGCCAGAGGTGACATTGAATGCTGCTCCTGAAGTGCAGTGCGAGCTTAAAGATGTTGCTACAAGCCCACTGCATGGTCTTGTGAGAGAGATTGAGCAAATCGAGGATACGGAGGCAGTGACCAAAGCACAGCCTCAAGCAAAAATTGGTGTGAGTGGTACAAGGGATACATCGTTGTCCGATAAGACCGTTGTGAAAAAGACGCCTAATGATGAAGCACATTTAGAGGCAACCAAGCCACAGAAGAAGCGAGGTGCTTCAGATGTACATGTGGAGAATCCAAGCTTTAAAAACACTGTTGATGCTTGTGAGAGAAGCTCTGGCTCCGAGGATGGCCCTCTAAAAAATGAAATAAGCACATTCGATATCCTAGCTTGCAACGAAGAGGATGATTCTCCTATAGAAGTAGAAAGAAGAGTTCAAAAAATCGAGAGAATGGAGCCTTCATCATCTTCCTTTGGAAGACAAGTGTTGTCAGATTTTCGCACTGTTCCATCCGTAGCGTCGTGGAATGCTCAGCCAATACATTGTGGAGGCACGGGAAATCCAGCAGAGAAGCGTTTGAGTCCAGACGTTCTTCGACGACTTTTTAGTGACTTGGATAGCGACAGAGATGGCCACATAAATCGCATCGAAACATGTATGGCTCTTCATCGCCTGCAGATCTCTGTTCCAACTACCAAAATCATTTCCTTTTTTCACAACATCTATTCGTTCAAATCAAAGGATATACAAAGCTATCGCGCACATCATCTACCGATGAAGGAAGTGATCAATTACAAGGAGTTCGTTGCGTTCGTCACCGCTGCATTCGACCAGCAACAACAGCAAAAAGTCCAGCGAACACAGCGTCAAGTGCTGAAGAAGGCGGTCCAGCCGCCTCTTTTACCGTCCACATCCTTGCCAATATATACGCATCCAAAAGGCTCATCGAGGCCCAACCAATCTGTTCGTGTATACCCAACTCCGATTTCAAAACAGGAGATTCAACCCTATGAAGTCGATGGCGACGGCTCCGAACAAAGCGAAGTTGGTGATAGAGTGCTAAACATAATTCCAGATTTTTTGGTAAATAGGGTACTTGCAGACAACAACAGGGACATCAGCGTGAAATCTGAGGAACAGGCAGACAACAACAGAGATATCAGCGTGAAATCTGAGAAAAAGGCGGACAATAACAGAGATATTAGCTTGGAATCTGAGGGAGCGGCGGTTGATCTTGTAAGAAAGAGCCTGGAATTATGGCTTGAAAGGGAAGCAGCTGACGGTGAAGTCGTGAGCGAAATTACTCAAGAATTGATCAAAGAGCGACCACAAAAGAGCAAGTCATTAAAAAAGGAGGCATTTATTGACACTACTGGCTTGGAAAAAGCTGCAGCTTACTATGATGAGAAAATGATGCAAGAAGACGCCGAATGCTGCTCTGACAATGACGCTTCAAATCACGACAATTTGGGAAATTGGGTAGATCTCCTTGCCAAAGAGCAAGTTGGCGGCATGGTGCGACAGTTCTGGAGAGACAAGCAAGCTAGCACAAATGATTTGTTGGCGCCTACTAAAGACGTGGACATGCCGAAAGATCATCTTGTAAAATTGATGGATGTAGCCACAAACACAAACGAACATCCACCTCCCGAAGCACCGTCCGCAAAGGCTGTACAAGCTTTTGAAGACGAAAACAACGAGAAAGTTGCTATTGCTTGCGAAAAGATTGTCGTCGCTGATTCCAATGTTAATCCAGAAAAAATTGTGTTCTCAACGCACTTCGGTAGATCGATTCGTGACTGTATCAGCCGCTCTATTCACGACAACAGTTCCGACATGTTGAGACCGATTACCAATATTGAGCTACTGCGACGACTTCGTCAGGAGAGACGAATGCATCAAAGCTTGTCCAACGAGCAACAAACTCAACTTCCGTGCAAGCAAACTCGTGGTCCGAGTGTTATGACATGTGATGGGGAGAAAATGGGTGTAGATGTTGACGTAAAAAGTAATTCTTCCTCGGATAAAATCTTTGAAAGTAATGTATCAAGTAGTGCAGAGCAGCTTGACTTTGGAGCTGAACAACAAGACCCAACTTCATCGCTGACGATAGATCCCGCACCACTTGATCAAATTTCTCTGAATCCGATGCACGACCTGGATGTTTCATGTGATAAAAGCAGCCTTGTTAGTTATTCAGTGAGTAGCAGTTCTCTCTCGAATTCCAACCTTGTAGATGGAATGCACCAAAAAATCGATCACCAACTTGAGGCCCGCACGCGATGCATTCGCCATCTGCGCCCCCGCCAGCGTTATAGACGTAGACGATCGTCGTCTGTAAGTAGCGATCCGGACTCTATTTGCAGTGCAGAGCTCTCGGAAGGTGAGCTCGTAAGGGAGGAAGGTTTGGACTTAAGTGATGGTGAACTATTTGGCAAGTGGAAAAGTAAGTGCATCGAACGCAAAAATACAATTTTAACAAGGATGGAAAGCAAAGAAGAGGCCAGCCAAAATAGCTCGGTTGAATCGGGAGAGATCCCGGAGTTGGTACGTCTTTTAATCGGATCCGTGGAAGCTGGTGCCTAACTTTTCACAACCATCATGTTTTCTTGACTAGATGACAGCTCATGCAAACTTTCGCCGTCAAGTGGTTGCTCAATCCCTTTCATCGATCGAATCCGGTGAAATCGAAGATGGTGCGTTTTAGACAAATTAAAAGTCAGAGTCAATAAATTGCTAGCCCTATAGAAGCTCGCGGCTGAAATTGTCTTCACTACTCAAATCACTGCCTTCTTCGTTGTCATCCTTGAAACCATTTAGATCAAGTAGTGCGGGAACACCTTGATCACTACCAGTGGAGCTATCGTCTTCAAAAATTATATCTGCCTGTTTGTTCGCGTCTTTTCTTTCTGGCAAAACTTGCTCTTTCTCGTTTTCGCTTGGAGCTTTAGACAGAACAAGTGCTGGTTCTTTTTTCACCTTTTTTGGAACCTTTAAGTCAGTACTGTCTTGATCTTGGCCAGCAGCTGAGCGCTTGGATGGAGTCAAATCTTCTTGTTTGGGAATTCTTGGCTCGATCCCTTGTAAAATTTGCTTGGTGGCTTCATCACTGCTGACTACAGAAGTTGTGCAAAGTGAGTTGTGTCATTCAAAATTAAATTTCACTAGCGAAAAACCTTTCTTCTTGTGCGATTGGCGACGACGCAAACGCTTCGCTTTTTCATATATTAAACGCTGCTCCCATTCAAGATCAAATCCATACTTTTGCTGAAGTTCGTCTTGCGCGTCTCCCAAATTAAACTAGCAAATAATCGACAAAAAGGTGTTGAAATCGAGCGTACAGTTTAACAAGTATAGAAGTAGCTCTACCTTCCCATTCTGTACCGAATGCATGATAGCTTCCACCACCTCAGCACGCGCTTCCAAAGGATCCTGTTTGTAAGACCAGCAACTTTAAAGCTTCAAAAAAAGTTAAGTGCAGGCCAATTTGATATTAAACCTTCGGGAGATAAATATGCGCAGCTTCACACTTAGCTACGAGATCAGCGAGCAAGCGCTGTGCCTGACGAAGGTTCATCTTTGAAAAAATGGAATGTGCTATCTAATCAAATATCTTCAAACGATTCTGGGACGAGGATAATCCAACGGTACCGAGTGAACATCATGCGAAACAGTTAGCAAACCACTTGAACTTTTCAACTCGCATTATATTCAAACTCATACTTTTGTAGTAATTACGTTAATTAGACACGGACAGCGCTTCATCGTCGCCATCGTACTCGCTTAAAGCTGCCTCGAGCCCATCTCTCAGTAATTGATCCACTTTTGTAGCCACCACTGGACCCACATGGTCCAATTTTTTTGCTTGAGCTCCTGAAGTGATGACAAGTTGACTGTTACAAATCTCCTTCGCTCCTCGAAGACGAGCCAGTCCTCGTTGTGTGTATCCATGAGCCATCTCGTACTCACCCAGTTGCAACAGTTGGTTTACCAGTGACTGATTTTCTCCTCGTATGGCAGGAGTGGCTTCTACTTGCTCTTGGATGCGACTTTTCTTTAAGCTTTTCGTCTTCTTCTTCTTTCCACTTGCCACAGTTCTCTTAGCATTCGCCACAGTCCGCTTTTTAAAGCCTTGGTCATAATCAATGCAATCATTAACAATGAGCTGGCCGCGTTTAGACGTATCCTGCATATGTTTGCGCTTCTGGTGAGACACCACTCGAGGCAAACTCGTCGTGGTTGCAACCTTTTCCATCGCTTCGACATCCTCGTAGCACTCGCTCTTAAGCTGTTCGAGAGCCTTTGAAATTTGCAAATAGCCCAAGTCTTGATTTTGAACAGCTCGCAATGCTTTAATTGTCACGCGAAGTGCCAGCCAAGGGTCCTGTGAGAAAAAAACCCAACGGGTCAGAAGCAACAGTACTATTGCAAAGCCCAATGCTTATCCATACAAACCTCCGGCAGCTGAATGCCCTTCTCCTCGCATTTCATCAACAGATCCGAAATCGCAGTCTCCACCTTCATTTGCGTTGAAATGTAGCTTATAAACTGGTCGCGGCCGCGCCAACTGCCCGAGAAAGCCTGACGCAAGGTCTCACTCCCATTTCAAGTCACCGTTATGTCATCCACACCAGTTTACAGATGCCCAGATACCGATCTCATTTTGAATATTTGAACGCGGAAAAAGGTCCATCTCTTGTATGACCCCAAGGGTGCCTATTTTTTCAATCTCGGCATCATTGTCACCTTCTCATCATGCAAGACGGCGGTCTTTTCATGATGTCTCCCATGGACGCTGCGGGCGAGGCACGTCTTACAAAGTTGCGTGCGTGCATCCACAAGAAGTTTGGCCCTCGCAGCAGCAATTGCCACACTAAACGCGCGTTGGAAATGGCGGACGAGGCACCTACGCCCATTAAGACGCCGCGCACGAAAGTGCGCCAGCGCATTGCTCAGGCCGCACAGATTAGCTCAGAGCAGCTTTTTGTCCAGCAATTTGGTAGCTGCGCGGCATTAATGAGAGAAGAGTTTGATCTTGCCCGGCCAGACGGTCCCCCCGCTCTCTCATCGAAGATTCAGACTTCGCAACAAACCACTCCAAGCCGGTCATCAACCACCTCAACTCACAATGTGGTCCCACCAACAATTATTGCGCCAACCACTTTCTTCTCCATCCCTTCAAGGGCACAATCGACTTCGTCGTTTGCCACTTCGCTTCCTGCACCGTCGACGGCCGTTAGCCAACTGACGCGGCCAGCGCACATTCGCACGCCGCGCAAGGCAGCTGTCAAAAGAGGCCGAGCAGGAGAGAGCAGTGCTGAAAAGGCCTTACCGTCAAGAAAACCTCGACTTGGCGGCATCCCTTCCAGAAGTGTTGACTATGCCGGTACAGGCGCCTCGACGTTGCATCCCCACACAGCAACAACATGGTCGACTCTTGAGACTCGTAAACCTTTGACGTTTGTCACCAACCGCAGTGACAGTTTCCAGTCGAACGTGTCGACCACCTTTTTTTCGATGACGTCACCAAGCAAGTTTCATTTCTCGTCCAGCGCTACAAAGCTCTTTTCGCAGCGTCAGACCCCGCGGCGGTAATTTGAACGTGGTGCAACAAGTCATAGGCATGCAAGATTTATTACTTTCATACGTACCAATTTGGTATTACAAGAGTAGGAAACGGACAGTGTAGTTGTAGTAAGAGATATGGCAATTGTAATTGAATCGATTGTAGTCGCAATTGTCAAGCGCACACTTCAATATTCCTACCGCGATCTAATAGATCATGGCCTCCATGCGGTTCAGCCGCTCGTTTGTGCCCGAGGGTAAACGAAACTTGATCATGCCTGCAAATGTCACGAGCAGTTCGGCTCGTTCGCGCAAAGCAGCGATACCAGCACGTCGGACTTCGCCAGAAACTTGAGACTTTAGGCGATCTGCATCACGCACAAGGCACTCCATGTACCCAAGCAGCAGAATGTGAAAGTTCTGTCGAACGCTTTCATCAAAGGCGAGAAAACGATCGACGCAGAGGGACAAGTTACTTGAGTTCTGGGTCGGGACGATTTCGAGTTGATCAACGAACCCGATGGCATCTTCGTACTGTTGCTTTTCAAAAATTTCTAGAAAGATACTAATGTTGAGAAGTGTCTGAAAAGCAATAGCAGCCGTGCGCGCATGCCGGTTAGCAATGGTCTGAACCCACGGAAAACGCATCCATTTCTCAGCAAACTCTTTAGCCTCGCGAAACCACTCCTCTCGTTCTGGCCGTGCAGCTGACAAAGTTGAGCTGAGCTGTAAATTTAGCAGCACTAAAATCCCTTCAATGTCCCCCGCGCTCTTCAACAGTGTGAGCGAATCATGTGGGCGACCACGAGCTTCAGCCTTACGCGCAGCCGAGAGGATGAGCTCCTTGACCTCATCTTCAGGCTCGTCTTTCAAAAGGTGGTCGTACAGACCGCGAGTGCGCGACCCGTCTGTGTTGTTCGTAAAGCCAGCTAGTACGTCAAACATGCTTGTGTCAAGCAGCAACTCGGCAAGCAACTCCTTTTTCGCTGCCAAGTCCGAAATGCAGGCCACGTAATCGGCAGCTTCAGCAGCATTTGACCGCTGAAATCCGTGAATATACTGGCGGACAAGGCGCACCAAATCAACTGTCCTTTCGTCTCCTTCGCCCATGAAAAAAGATGTACACTCTAGCAGACCGTAATAATTTAGTGTGATAGCAAAATGAACCGCTTCTAACAGAAATCCCTTGGATGCCAGGTAGTTTACTGCCTTTTCGAACTCTTGCGCAATGAGGAGGACCTCAAAATACAAAAAGGCGGTAAAATTACCATTACCAGGCTGTGCACCGCCTTCAAAATGCGTCGGACCAAATTTTTGCATACTTTGCGATAGCTTACTGATCGTGTAAGTGCTATCCGGTGCGGATTCAGTGGCTGCCGCGCGCTGAATAAAGCAGAGACGCTGCCACAAGTAATCTTCTACCGTTGTCGTGATGCGCTGCTCATTGGCATTCACGTTACCAAAACACAACAAATTCATAACACACCGCTCGAACGGATTCACAACAGAGACCGCGTCAATTGACGAGCTCACTAAGCGGTGATAACGATCCACCAATCGGTCATATTCGGCAGGAAATTCCTTGGAAAATGCATGTAGTGGGTTTGCACTGTGATCCGCATGCAGCCTTTTCTGGTGTACTCGATACTTCAAAGCACAAATTACATCCGCACCAATGTCGAAATTGTCACTTGACGAGTCAGTCACAAGCTTTAGCGCTTCCTGATCACCACCGCAGCGAAGACAATAGTAGATAATGGCCCAAAGATTGTCCACGTCCGTGAGACTCCCACTGCCATTGGCAGCGTACCGTGAGCTGTGCAAATGCTTGACGAATGCTCGAATCATAGACACCAAATCAGGCACGCTACCAATAGCAAGATTGTTTTTCTGTATAGTTTCCTGCACAAAAGCACGGAATTGGTTCTCCAAGAACACACGAGCTCCAAGTACAAAGCGATGTTGGAGTTGCGCACACTGACTTTCGTCCATTGCCCGTCTCGCAGCCTCAAATTCACGCTCTGCCAACTTTGGCGCATTAGGCTTTGAAGCCTCTCCGCATGTCAACATATCGTTGACAAGCTGCCAGCACTTATAAACTGCTTCCCACTTGGATCCAGTAACCGACACCGACACGTTTGATAAACACATGCGTTGGAAGCGGTGTGCGAGTTCAAAGTTACTGCGTGTGTTGGGTACACGACTGCTATTAAGCTCTTTAATGATCATGTAATACTGCTTCATCTCTTCCGTCATGGCGCTTTCTACCTGCACTTGGGACAGGTGCAGGGACGGCATTCCAAAATTTGAGCTAGTCGGGGCTTTAAAATGTGGCTGACCAGCAAAAGATGCACCGCTTAGTCCTAGACCAGTTCCAGGTTCAAGCGCTTGACGTTTCTCTTGAGCAGCGGATGAGAAGATGCTACCAGCGCCATTGTCCACCTTCGCAATCCGCGGGTAATTGCGAATCCCAAGCTGCTTAGCTCCCCCCAAATCCTCCAGCAGACGCTGCTTGGCATCCTCAAACTCATCAATGAGGGCGCGGTTCATCCGATCGTGGATTGACTCCACCGTGCGGCGATTCACGTCTTCGATAGCCGTAAGCACAATCATTTCGTGGTGGTGAGCTAAATATCCCTCAAGGTCCGTCTCGCCTAGCGGTGTCTCGGGTTCAAACTCGGGTGCAATCTCAAACTGTTTTAACTCCTTGCTAAGCTTTTCAGCGTCGATTCCCTTTGATGCCAATAGAAAATTAGCCTTGTCACCGCCCGTAGCAGCGGGACGCTTGCGACTGATAGTAGGAAATTGAGTGCCGAGCGTGCGCGATGCATCATCTAGCTGTTCAAGATGCTTCTTGAGTCGAGGAATGCTTGGGTCTCCAAGAGACGTAGTCAGCTTGAGCGAGCTCTGGTACAATGCCTGGAAATCTACATCGTTGGAGGCCATGGCAAAAGGGGGAAATTAATGGTGTGGTGCACAATAGTAGGGTATCGATCAAGATACTTTATGGTGCTTTTGGTATACAATTTGTAATCCTCACAGCAAATTTTGTAGTTTTGGCATGCAAAAATAGATATTAGATCGCGCTCGATTTCTTGTGGCTTTTTATGTTCCTTTGGAAATTTCTTTGATTCGAAACTTCTTGCACCCAAACAATCAAGTAACACTGCATTTCATTTCAACCCGTTATTTATACGCTACAATGTCTTAGCAAATTCTTAGAAATTATGGGCAGTTTTGCGAAGCAAATTACTGTTACCGATCAACTAGTGGAAGATGATGTCGTAATTGTTTTGCCTGCACAGTTCGCTATGCATTGATGTTTTTGAGCGGGATCAAATTCAAAATGGCTCAATCTTCAATGTTGTGCTCGATTCTCAAAACTTCTTTACTACCAGGGGCCTTCTTGCTAATCTAAACAATCGTCAGACAACGAACAACTTTGTCAACTTTTTCTCTGATATGCGGCACATGTATCGAAGTAGTTATAATTGGAGCATCCCGATGAGCAGTTCGATAGAGACTTTTGATATAACAAGGTTCGAATTGCTATCGTTAATATGAAATCGAACCGAGTATGCACCCCAACGATGTTGTGCGATCTGTCACTACAGCAAAAGACTAGCTTCTTAGCGCATGCCAAATAAATTTTGTAGAAATCAATGAAAAGTCCAAATTCTTCTAGATCAAAAGCGATTAGTATGCAATTGGGTAAAGATTTTCTATCTTACCTCTTTCATCCTTAAGCCATTAGGTCGAGGTCAAACTCGTCGTCTCAACGGTAGAAAATCGATCAATTAGAAAAACAAACATAATTGCGGTCTTTTTTGTTCATAAATTTACACAAAATTTCTCTACCCAATAGAGACATTCTTTTGAATTAAATATTTGGTTGCTTGATTTACGAACCCAAATTCCCTCTGAGTCATCTGCTACATCGATGTAGCTTGCAGTTGATAAGTCATACTCCATTGCTGAAGTCAATGTATTATTAATACAAGTGTGTGAATCCATACCCAGGATGAACTGTACATTTACGTAATGAGAGCAACACGACGGAATCCTTTTTAATTACAACGTTAATTGTCAAGAAAAAGTTTTGAAATGTTTTCATATAACATTTTTTGAAGAAATGTGTCTTGCGTTCAAGGATTGACCGTGAGCCATATGAGCATTTTTACCAATCACGAATAATTCTAATCAGCATCGGCTTTCGACATTAAGCATCGATCAATGTGCGTTCTACACAGGGCTTAATAGCTTCTTTATCCATAGCAAAAAAGTTGTATATTGTCTCCTGGTGCGTTTGCATCCTCATCAATCGAGATCTCACTTTTCACACGTCCATACAAACGAATTGCTTCAGATTTCCTTAGCTACGATGGCAAAGCGGTACTGAGAGCAATAAATATCAGCTTACGATTAATTAAGTTTTGACGGGAAAAGCAGATTTGTCGGTGTAAAACGCACTGACGAATCGCACTGCATTTTTTGCGATTGGGATTACACATGATTTTCATCTTCAATGAAGAAAAGCAATACTTAGGCAAAAACGAATTCAGTCTATACTCGACTCAGCTTAATTTTTTGCGACTAATAAGCTTATTTGATTTCCAAATCGCTCGATTAGTGTATGCCATATCAGCAGCAATATCTAGCAAGAATGGGACATCGAAGAATAAGCCAAATGTTTTTACTAATTGCTACATATTCTCGTTTCTTTTTTCTTCAAGAAGTAGAAGATGTTTGTCTTTTTAAATGTCTTGAGATTCAATATGGGAATTTGATGTAAGAGTTTCCGACTTTGTTGGATTGCAGAAAAGGTTTTCTCAGCATGTACGTAATAATAATCTTTCATCCCGCAACCGTAGATTCGATGTTGGTAATAACATGCGCTAATAACTCCCACTTCAAGCGATCGCTTGTCCCATGTCACTTACGCAGATGGCAAGATTGCATCCGGTGTGTTCAATCAAGTGCGTGTTTGAACGAGGCTGTAATCTAAGGAACCATCTGAAAAGCCACTTTTCGATCGTGCTCTCATATGCACTAGATCTCGCATCTATGAGCCGTTGGTCTGATTTGTTGAAGAACTTGGCTTTGCAAACTGCTAATGAACACTTCAAGACACATTCAAGCTTTAACTGCTCAAGAGCAGATTCAACATATGCGAATCCACTAACATAATTATATTGCCGAACAAAGCTACGTTTCTTTGTTTTGCGATTGACAATCTGCATCAAACTTCGCATTGTAGAAACATTTATTGCTTTCTGCATATAGCATGTAGCTTTGTGCTCAGCACTACTGGCGTGTTTCTTAGTAAAAGCCTGAAAAGGTGCCCACAGTAAGGCATACTTGTATCTAAAGTCATGATCTCGATCAAAGCAACTTCAGCGATTAATTTTACAGATATTTCGATGACTGCTTTGGCAACTGGAAAAACAACTAGAAAAACGACTGATTTTATCGGTCTAGGGTCCTATCAGACTACTTCAGAGGCGGATTTAGCACCTAAGTTAGCTAGTTTGGCGGTGGATACTACAACTTAGTTGACAATCGGCTTGACGACCGCTTTGGGGATCGAATTTCCAACAAGCATTAAAGCCATATGTAGCTCACACACGCAATCACGACAACACCAGCGGCGAGGTGTAACTGTGTAGCGCACACGGACATAGTTTGCAACTTTGCACAATTACAACCGTTGTAGTACACAAATGTATGGAACGACAAACGAAAAGACTCTGACTTGAAAAAATAATTTGCTTTTGACTTTGGATGCTGTAGGGTCGTTCACCGATAGCTCTTGAATACTTTATCCACGCTGTATGAAGGGTGCTGTGTGATCAAAATTTAGCCCGCATTGAGGCAACCAATGCCAATTATCAATTCAATGGCATTCCATACCAATCACAGAGATACTATGTAAAAGTCGCTTGAGCTTAAAAGGTCGATGTTTTGTTTCAGAGAAATATTAGATGTGTTGCCCGAGAACAGGGAACTATTGGCCCTTCATGCAAATTTTAGCGTGCAACATGCAATGCGAATGCAACAGAGCTGATGACAGCCTAAATTTTTTACTGTAACAATTATAATATAAAAGCAATAACGTCACAGCCATGTGCCTTTGCTCGAATGTTATGCTGTCATCAGGGTATCACCTTGTCTAAATCTATATAGCGAACTATAAAATCATTCGTGCTCTTGCATCCATAAACGACGTTGACCACCACGCACTGAAGGCCAACAGCGCATTCAAGAATTCTTCATCATCGGTACAGGATGCTTGCTGCAAATAAATCGCACCGAAGTGCTTGTAATGCGTTTTTCACGGATTGTGGGACATTGGTGCGGTGACGAGTTATTTTTTTTATACTATATTAATGCATGCCTGAACACTAGAAGGCAGTCATTTATAGCTAGCACATATGTAGTACATCTCCGCTGTCTCTAGGGGTATGCCCGATGTCTCTTATATGCACAGAGAGATAACAAGTGAGGTTGAAAACAGGCATTGTAAGCGAACGTCTGCTGAATCGATAAACTCAGTAGAAGATCGCTGACTACACGTGATACTAAAGCTGTCATTACACAATTATCGGCGACTTGTATCTGCTTCATCATATTGTACTTACGCAATAGCAGTACCGTGTGATACTCAATAGGGTTAGCTGCAACACCATAAGCCGAGCTAGTTTGTGTAAGTGTGTCGTAGCACGTGTATTCTTTAAAGAAACTATTCTCCTCAAAGTGATGATGACATTGACATCATTGTGATGTTTGACTGCGTAAAAATCGTTATACTATACTACTTCACCTATTTATGGTGAGTTACAAAAACTCGCGTACTGATTTTACAAAAACACATCCATGAATGATCACCGTGATGAGAACCACCTCCAAATACGAACAGATTACCCTTAATCATGTGCTGATAATGAAAAAAAATTGAAAAAAAGTATGATTAGCGACAAGTACGACACCTTGATACTTCAAAATTCCAAGACGTTTGATGGACATAGACACCGTTATCGTCCTGTGAAAGTCTTTGTTCCTGATTGTCCTCCACGGACAAAACGTTTTATTGATGCAGGACAGAAAAAATCTCGTCAGTCTTATAGCACATTTCTATTGTTTGTCCCTCCGTCGCTACTGGTACCATATATATAAATCTCAGTCAACGATCTATCATCACCTCGCATATTTCTCGTTAAGACACGCAAAATGGCTATAAATTTGCACTGCAATCGCGTCTCGCATAATGAACCTATACAACTTTGTCGGGGTATTTTCACGTCCAAAGCTTTTATGCACAGCTTAAGCGAAACCGTAGATTTCTTTAATTAGTAATTGCCAAATTAATGATACAGACGCACTTGTGGATTCCATCAGACCGACAAGCAATAAAAAATGCGTGGATCCGGTGATGCCAAAGCTTTGTAGCTCTTACTGGCACAAAAAACAGAGCATAAGATAAATGTGATAACAGCACGACAAGAATACGATAACAATCTTAAAGTACACATCTGTTCAAATTTCATATGCAATCTGAACTCACTTGTCTCGACTTATTTGATCGACCTTTTGTTCGACCTATGGTAAATCGTATTGACAAAATCAGCCAGTCTATGCAAATCCATTCTTATCGTGCATTAATTCTTTTGTCTTATCTCGAGATTTAAAATCGACGTCGATTCGATATGGCCCTTGCAAAACATCAATCAGTCTATAGAAACATTGGTAAATAGTGGCAATTGCTATTTACTGATAACATTTTGACAGCATTGATAGATGTCAATTTCCATTTGACCCTCCTGTCTTTACAATATTGAGGGAGAAACGATTACTTAAACAGAGAAAAGATGTTTTTGCCAGTCTTGAGGTACCTCTCGACTCTTTTTTTTGTCCCTATATAATTGTACTTGTCTAAAGATCATCTCAGTCAATGATCCATCATAACCTACTATTTATTCTAATAGTGGATCCACAACTTGGACATACGGCGACCAAACGACATGAAAGGATTAAGCATTGCGGTTGCTTCTCGAGTAGCAAAACGCTAAAGGTTCACCCAGAGGTTACAATATTTTCTTGCATGGAACGAAGATGTTGTCTTGTCCAGGAAAAGGCTCCATCGAAAGTTTGATCGATATGTCTTTGTTCCAATTGAGGCAGATCATAGTCGAATTACAAAGACGAAGAGAGCGAAATCATGAGTCGTCGAATTATGATTTACTGTACCAAGACAGTCATCAATATATATTCATATATAGATTTAAGGTTTAAAGGTCACAACTTTTCTTTATTTATGGTCTTAAAGTAGGGCAAGTCTAAAGACAAGAACAATTCCGCCGTCATCCAATGATACAATTGATGAGTGTTAGTAAATATATATTTACAGCTAAAAAGTCGCATATGAATAAGTAGCATAAATACCAAAATTTGAAATGCGGACACACTTACTCAAGAGACGTATAATGTTAGTAAACTAATTTAAACACAATAGATCTATTGTAGGTCACATGTAGAAATGAAAATCAACATGGCGAAAAGCGAGAAAATTTCTGTAAAGACTAGAAATACAATGTCAGGAGCACCCAGCAATACCTCAGTTATGCGAAAATGTTGGCATGCAATACTCAATGGTACCGCTGTCGGCTTAAGAGCCTCAGTGATCGTCGCAAAAAGCCTCTTTTGCTCTTATTTGCGCCAGGAGGACGTAAATTTCAAGGATCGCTTAATGTGGACGACGACACACTTGCAGCATAGTGCTCGCTAGTCACATGAAGCTTCCCCATTGTGCGTCTGCAAGCCTTCAACTCGCAATTTGCAATGTTTCCAAAAACCGCTTTGCAAAGACGATACGGTGACGCCGAAAATTCTTAGTACTTCTTTTGTAGTACCACCACTTCTCAGGACGTTAAGCTTTCTAGCAGTATCTGAACGTGTATCTGGACGCTGCCGGAGAAATTGGAGCAGTCATTGTGCTAAATCGTCCGCTGTAAAAAAAAAATGCAACGGATGGTCGGCGATCATCGATCGGGACCTCACTCGAGACCAGTCATGTCACATCGCGCGACAAAATGGGCCAAGGGTTTAGTCTAATTCGTTCACATTTCGCGGATTAAGATATCACAAGTGTCATGCGACACGTAGAAATCAAGTCCATCGCGGTAGTGCGAACGAGTAAGGAAGGATGTAGTAGCATGTAAAATGCTTCTTGTGGCTAAAAACAAAAAGATGAATTGTTTATTGAGCTCAGCAATCAATTGTTACGCTTAAATCATAGAGCAGCTCATTCGGAAATGAAGTCCCTTATCAGGTTTTTCCTGCTTCCTGGCGATTTCTATAACGCTTATATTCGCTCCTTTCCGAGCATAACTTCTAGCGGACTTGTTGCATGGCGTGTTGGTGAAGGTGACCGGCGATCACGCTAGATGATACACTACTTAAATAGACTTGCTCTGTCTTACCTCTTCTCAGATCGAAGTTATCATTTGGTACCACTTACGCCGTCAGATTGGATAGCGATACGCAACTCATGACTCCTCATACCAGTCGCGTACCTCTTGTGACGAGAAAGCGGGGTGATAACTTAGCTCATCAGAATAGTCTTTTGTGTAAATTGGCTGAAATTGATTAATTTGACGCTTTCGATGATCGACAAAGACAATATGTCGACACCTGCTTTGCCAATGTCATTCACGAAAAGGTAGCCACCCAATTTTTAGTCGGTTGCTTCAATTTATTTCCATTCTGTGGATTAAGTTGAGGACTTAGGCACCGAACGCGCCCGCACCAAATAACGTTTGACAAAGCAAATTTTTCGGTGATGGCGCTCGTTTTATCAGACATCAATGTGCCTAGAAATAACTTCTTGAAGTCGCAGTCGAGTGCTCAGACTTTAACGCTGCATTAATTTTTACTACATAATAGCAAGCACCACATTTTCCTGGACACTGCTACGACTGAATTTTATTTTTGACTGTTTCTATATTTTTCTTGTCGTTTAGAGCCAACGCCAAGTGCATCCTGAAGCTCTTGTCAAATTGGCACCACGATCCAATTATCTACGAAAGTGATATAAAGTCCAACAATAAACTCTATGGAGTGGACAGATTTAGCACATACACGAAGAACCATAAAGCCTCAACATTTTAAGGCTCTTAACAGAAATGCCACGTAGTTTTGCTTTTTGCCCCGACTCGGCAAAAGCTGCAAAGTAGACAGACGGATTATTCTTCTAGGATTCCATGTAGCACCCAACTTACTTCTTTAAGACTGTCACGAACCACACATTGATGTTGTCCAAATGCGAAATTTTCCTGTCATCATAAACTCATCAGCCTACCACCGAACGCCGCCAAGCACGAACAAGTTGAGGCAAATATTTGTATGACTCAGAAGCCTAATATAGCTCACATTGCTCTTCACAACACTGAGCGATCATACCATTGACAGAATACTATCGGGAGTCGCTCGGCCTCGAAAACAAAGAAATGTTGATTTAGAGCGATGCAATCGTTGCCAATCCCGTCCCCGCAAATATGGCCAGCAAATCAAAGTCGACAACTTTGAGCACAACGAAGCTCTTGTTACCTTCGCAAGCTCACGTAATAGTGACATGTTGGGATTTTTCCGACGAGCATCAATTATAAGGCCTTTTTAAATTTCATTAACGCCGAGAAAGAGATACATCAACATTAGCTTGTGCAATATCTTTCGCAGCTAGCTCTTATTGTTTTGTTCGCACAACTTAAAGCCAGCTGTGCTTCATTAAAAGTATATCGCAAATAGTCACTTGGGAATATTTCCTGCACTTCTTTTTTTTTGTAGATTAATTATACAAGATCCGCCAAGAAAAATACGTCCCGGTTGACATCGATCGCACGAGTATCTGCGGACTTAAGACTTCAAAAAAGCATTTCCATTTTTCCCTAGCCATTATCTGATAATATATTGACTTAGATTATCGGCTCTAAGCCCGATCACACGGTATTGACATTAATCAATATTACTATCTCTACTACTCAATAACGATGGTCGGTGCTTCTGGCATACCATTCGTATCCTTAAAAATTCCATTCGTATACCATTTCTTTAATCTCATGTCGGCATTTTTGATTTTACTATGCGCGCACTCGATTTCTTGTGATTTAACTACATCTTCGGAAACGTACCCAATTCAAAGATTTCTTGCATCCAAAGAGTAAGTGCCTCCGCATTCCAAATCTTGGTAGTTCTGCTTCTGTTTTATATGCTACATGGCTGATAAACGACGGTGGAAAAGACTCCGTCACTTTTTATGCTGGCGTATGATTGTCTTTAAACTTTTCCTACTTGAAGAGGCATCGACAAAGAAATGTTGTGGGCTTTTAATTTTAAATCTTGTGCTCAAATTATGAATCTTCTCTGCTACCGGCGACTGTCTTGGTACCGTCAACCATAATTAGACGACTAATGATTTCGCTCTCTTCGTCTTTGTAATTCGACTATGATCTGCCTCAATTAGAACAAAGACATATCGATCAAAGTTTTAATGCAAGAAAATATTGTTACCTCTAGGTGAACCTTTAGCGTTTTGCTACTCGAGAAGCAACCGCAATGCTTAATCCTTTCATGTCGTTTGGTCGCCGTATGTCCAAGTTGTGGATCCACTATTAGAATAGATAGTAGGTTATGATGGATCATTGACTGAGATGATCTTTAGACAAGTACAGTTATATAGGGACAAAAAAAAGAGTCGAGAGGTACCTCAAGACTGACGAAAACATCGCTTCTCTGTTTAAGTAATCGTTTCTCCCTCAATATTGTAAAGGACAGGAGGGTCAAATGAAAATTGACATCTATCAATGCTGTCAAAATGTTATCAGTAAATAGCAATTGCCACTATTTACCAATGTTTCTATAGACTGATTGATGTGTTGCAAGGGCCATATCGAATCGACGTCGATTTTAAATCTCGAGATAAGACAAAAGAACTAATGCACGATAAGAATGGAATTGCATAGACTGGCTGATTTTGTCAATACGATTTACCATAGGTCGAAAAAAAGGTCGATCAATTAAGTCAAGACAAGTGAGTTCAGATTGCATATGAAATTTGAACAGATGTGTAATTTAAGATTGTTATCGTATTCTTGTCGTGCTGTTATCACATTTATCTTATGCTATGTTTTTTGTGCCAGTACGTGCTACAAAGCTTTGGCATCACCGGATCCACACAGTTTTTATTGCTTGTCGGTCTGATGGAATCCACAAGTGCGTCTGTATCATTAGTTTGGCAACCACTAATTAAAAATTATACGGGTTCGCTTAAGCTGTGCATAAAAGCTTTGGACGTGAAAATATTCCGACAAAGTTGTATCGGTTCATTATGTGAGACGCGATTGTAGTGCGAATTTATAGCCATTTTGCGTGTCTTGACGCGTTTAACCTTACAATTGAGAAATATGCGAGGTGATGATAGATCGTTGACTGAGATTTATATATACATGGTATCAGTAGCGACGGAGGGACAAACAATAGAAATGTGGTATAAGACTGACGAGATTTTTTCTGTCCTGCATCAATAAAGCTTTTTATCCGTGAAGGACAATCAGGAACAAAGACTTTCGCAGGACCATAACGGTGTTTATGTCCATCAAACGTCTTAGAATTTGGAAGTATCAGGGTGTCGTACTTGTCGCTAATCATATTTTTTTTTCAAGTTTTTTTCATTATCAGCACATGATTAAGGGTAATCTGTTCGTATTTGGAGGTGGTTCTCATCACGGTGATCATTCATGGATGTGTTTTCGTAAAATCAATACGCAAGTTTTTGTAATCCACCATAAATAGGTGAAGTAGTATAGTATAACGATTTTTACGCAGTCAAACATCACAATGATGTCAATGTCATCATCACTTTGAGGAGAATAGTTCCTTTTAAGAATACACGTGCCACGACACACTTACACAAACTAGCTCGGCTTATGGTGTTGCAGCTAACCCTATTGAGTATCACACGGTACTGCTATTGCGTATTTACAAACTGATGAAGCAGTTACAAGTCGCCAATGATTGAGGAATGACAGCTTTAGTATTACCCGAAGTCAGAAAATTTCTGCGAAATTCCTCGATTCAGCAGGAGATCGAGGAAGATGCCTCTATTTTTTTCTACGTGTGAGATTTCAGGTTTGAAGATTGGCAGCATTAGTCTTTTTCATTTTAGCAACCATCCGCGGGTTCGGTATGATGGCCGGCTCTGTGGAAGGCTGAAGCTGCCATTTCCTAATTTTATAAATACAGACGCGGTAGAAGGAGCACACACTTAAGCAAGGATTAGATGATCTGACGCAGGAGTCGGGACTTAAAACAATTCGGTGTGATCAAACTATTTTATGAGCTTTTTATGCACCAGTGGACGGAGTGCAGTCGTTCAATCTTTCTGTGCATATAAAAGTGTTGGGCGTACCCCTAGAGACATCAGTGATGTATAATATGATCATATTTGTGGCGAGCTGTGCTAGCTACACACAAATATCTCTCAGTGTTCAAGCATACATTGATATCGTATTTAGCAAAAGATAACTCGTCATCGCATTAATGTCCCAAAATTGGTGGACAAACGCAAAAATCCACATCAGGGCGACTAAACGTTACTTGCATTTAGTGCATGACAAAGCGTAATTTATCGCGCTATATGCTTGCACCACCCAAAGTTAACATCGTTCGTGAAAGCGAGAACGTGAAGGGCTTCTTAGTTTACATGAAGTTTCAAAAAAGGTAATTTATGTATTGCAGCATATATTTCGAGCAAAAGTACGTAGCTGTCAAGCGGTATTGCATTCACATTATTAATTTCGTGCCGAATATTAAGGCAGCAAACACTTACTTCGCATTTGTATCGTATGATGGGCACTTTTATTTGCATGAGGAGCCAAAAACTAAATGCATTCCTTCCGTGTAACTACCCACTGACTTTCTAAGCTCAGAAGCACTTGAACATGACATTAATGCCTTGATTGTCTGCTATGACCAAGACTTGCAGCCTGTATTATTGCAGCTTTTGATAGAGTTAGGGCCATTCAACACTTTGTTTATCCCTCTATTGTTGGTATGTAATACAGCAAAAATTAAAAAATCGACAGTATTCGACAACTGAAGATTATTGTTTGGCCACACAGCACCTTGCACAAAGTGTGAAAGAATAAAATACAAGACTCTCTCTGGAAAATTCCATTGCTTCAATAGATACTCTTTTGCGTGATTTTCGTCCTTTCGTATAATTCACTGTGTGTACTTAAATCACCTTTGTAATACAGGCAGGGACTGAATTTATTCCAATATCCTCAGAATGCAAGCTGGTCTAGAATACCATCATACCTTCCATTTCATTTCACGGAAAGCGACCTTTTCTTGCAAAAGTCGGCGTTTCACAAGAGGGAGATCAGTGCTACCTGTCATTCTTTACCTATATCTAATTGATGGTCACGATGACCAAACACGCAGCATAGACGTCTTCTGATCGGCCCGAATTACTGCATGATGACTGAGGCTAAACCAAAAAAAGGTTGCGTCGGCTTCTACAGGTGCCACTGTGTTAAATTCGGGCTCTACGTCTAACGCCGTGCCTATAACAAAATTGTGGATAGCGAGCCCTTTACAAACTTGATCGCGAGAGAGCCGCTAAAGCAAGATGGGCTCTGATTGAGGTTTCCACTCATACTTGCGACTTGTGAATTGTCTACTCTTGGGACAATGGGTCCGACGAGAAAGGGAATGACCTTTTGGTACTAGCCGAAGTAGATGCAGGCCATGGCGCTGTCAGTATTCTCAGTTGCTTTGCGTGTCGCAAGGACACTCTGGACGACACTCTTCGGATGGCGTCTATGGTTTTTTTTTAAAGGAGTCATTGTTCTAGCGCGACCTTACAACGGCTATGCGCGTGCTTACAGCAGTCCGCTAATAAAGCTACTCGGCGTTGTTAAAAGCCTGAAAACAAGAACGACCTGCATCGGTATGAGATCATTGTCATCACCACGGTTTAATTGGAGAACCTCTTCTGGGGATGGGTAAACCGTTAGCGTAATACAAACATAATTTCAACCTCGTACTTCGCGTTCATGAGCTTAGATGAAAAACCTCACGTTTCGCGCCGTCACCGTTGGTGTCTCCTTTTTTCGAAATAGTTGGTACGATGAGATGTATTTCTAAAAGGTTAACGCAGCCTTTGCCACAACACCATGAAAATTACTAAAGCTCAAGTATCAAACTCGTGGTCTTGTTGCAAAGACTAAGTGTAATACCGCGGATGTACCGTAAGGCACAGCGGATAAAGCCTAAGATCGACGATATGTTTGTTAGGGGGAGTCTCGACCGTAAATAATTCCTACACAGTTGTGCCTTCGTGCTTCGACCTTTTAAATTTACAAAAGCATCGGTGACTTGCTATATATACACCCCTACCCCGCGTATTAAAAAGGGGGTGAGGAAAAGTGATATTCGATCGTTGATCGTAGAAAGGGAAAACGCGATCAGCGAAGCAGCCCGAGGACGCGCCGTTCTCGTAAAGCGAGTTCACGTGACGCGAGAGCAAGTGGCGCAAACGTGTGCTTACTCTTGACGCACAGTGGCTTCGGCTAGCGATCCTCAGCGCTCGAGCGCGAAGAATCTGATTTCTTAAGTACGTTTTCTTTCCTCCTAGACCCCTCTCAAGTATCTGACCTTCACTCTGTGCTTACGTGTCATAGAGCCAGATTGATTTACGAGCGGCAGTATGGCGTGGACCTGCACCGCGTGCGAGTTTGCAGCTAATGAGGACGGCCAGGATGCGTGTGTGGCCTGTGGCTCGGAGCGTCCCGAAGAGGAACTACAGGGCTCGGAAACCGTCGACGCGGCACTTGAAGTCGTAGTGATTGAACTCCCAGCCAAGGAAAAGCTTGGTGTTAAGCTCATGCCACCCAAAGATGGGGTGATTAATCATGGTTTGGCTATTGACAATATCAATAATCCGCTGCTCGAGAATAAAGTGCAAGCTGGTGACCTAATTGTGGCTATTGGCGGAAAGAATGTGGACGGTATGGGCTTTTCTGATGCTATCGATTTGATCCGAAAGTTGCCTCGGCCTCTGGCGATCTCGTTTGAAATTGATGAAGTTCGACGCCAGGAAGTTGTGCGCGAGAAATTTCAGCAAAATCAGGACGATGAACTCGACACACAGCTGACGACGTACGCTGTAGTCTTTGATAATGGTCCTATGGGTTTGAACCTAGAAGAAGCCGTGCGATATGGTATTGATGGCGCCGTTGTGCGCGCACTGAAAGGACAAGCCAAAACAAGTGGAATGATTTCGGTCGGTGATATCGTATACAAAGTGAATGAGACGGATGTGTTGTGTATACCGTATCTTGAGGTCATGAACGTGCTGCGAAACGCGACAGCTCCGAAAACGTTGCAATTTGTACCAAAGGACAAGCTGGCAGATGTACAGCGCGTCAATTCGCGTCACTCAGAGTCGTTTCGGCTTCGTGAGTCTACATCGAACGTAAAGCAAAAGCTGATGAACAATCCACGCATCGTCAAAGACGAGGGTCATGATGGAAACGATTTCCAGTCAATTGCTCAGTTGATTTTAGACAATCGAGGAGCAACGATCAAGAAGGGCCGCATGTACAAGCAGGGTCGTGTGATGCGCAGCTGGAAGTCACGATATTTCGTGCTGAGTGTGTCGAAAGTTGAATTTTTCAAGAGTCCAAGTTCGACGACATCGCGTGGTGAAATGAGTTTTTTGAATCACCGCAGCACGGTGCGTTCGCTCCCTGGTACAGGGGACGTGGTGTGTCGTTCTCCTAACGTGACTGCCGAGTATTTGCTGGAACTGCGTGTTGACGATCGTCGTATGGTAATGGCCTGTACGTCTGAATCGGATAAAAAAGGCTGGATGGATGCGATTAAGTTGGCAATCGATGCTTCCAAAACGGTGAATCGAACCCAAAATCTCGACGAGTCACTGCGAGAAGCCAAGGCTTTACGAACACAGCGTACGGAGAGCCTATCAATGGATGGAACGTTTCTGGAAAGAAATGCGGGTGGACGTTTGTCTCAGTTCAATTATGAAGCATTTTCAACTCCTGTAATTCACGTTGGTGTATTGTCAGCAACTAATCTGACCAAGTCGGGCAGCTCTATAAACGCATTGTGTGAAGTCACAGTGGGTGCTGAAACTTTTAAGACTTCTGTTGTTAAGAACCAGCGATCTCCTGTTTGGAAACAAGACAATTCAGCTTCTTTTGAGGCGCCTAGTGATGACATGGTGGTGGAGATCCGCATTTTCGACGAGCACTTGTTCCGCACGACCGAACTTGTTGCGACGCTTTCAATTCCTCTTAAGTCGTTACCAAACATGCAAAAAACTACAAAGAAATATCCACTTGCACTTGGTAGCCGCTCGGCAGGAGCCGTGCTGACTTTGTCTCTAGAATATGTGAACAAACAGAAAGCGTACGAAGAGGATCAAGAACGTGGCCGTCTGGGTGATGATCTGAGCAGCAACGGTATGATGAACGAGCGTGACGAAATGGTCAAAATCAAGGCCGAGGCTCAGATGGCTGCCGATGAAGCTACACACCATGCCGTTCTTGCCCAAGAAGAAGCTCATATGCTGCTTGAGCAGTCCCGACAGAAGGCTGAAGCAGCCATGGCTGCAGCGCGGGAAGAGCAGCGTGAGGGTAAGGCAGCTGTAGAAAAGGCTATGGCGGAAGCAGCTCGAGCCAAAGAGGAAGCCGAGAAGCAGTTTGCCGAAGCCAAGCGAGCACAGGAAGAGGCTCAAAAGCTTATTGAAGCAAATCGCCGTATCCAGGAGTCAGATGTCCAGGGCCCATCAATCTATGCACCGTACCGTCGCATGGTGCAGGATGGTCATTCAAACGACGAGATCAAGAAGAAAATGCAAGAAGATGGTGTTGATGAAGAAGGCATTGCGGTGTTCTTTGACGGTATCAACTCGTACGACGAGAAAATTCGCGCTTTGCAGGCAGAGGTAGAAAAACTGAAGCGTAGCCGCTCGATGCGACAAAAAGACGAACCGAAAGCACAAGATATGTTTGCTAATTTGGATATATCTAGCGACCAAGTGAAGTTGCTACGTCGTCTACTAAAGCTGGAAAAGCAGTTGCAGCAGGCTGGTATTGCCGTAGCTGCGGATATTCCATATGAAGAGGCTATGGCGAAAGTGCAAGAAATCTCTAAGCGAATGCAAGAAATCGGTTCTGCTGATGTGACGCATCCAGATCCAGCAATTCAAAAGCAGCTTCGTGAAGAGTATTATCGTTTAGAGCAGGATATGGAAAAGTACAATACTGCGCTGATGCTCACTGACGAGTACGCTGCTGAAGAAGCACGGAAGGAGCGAGAGTGGGAGGAGGAAAATTATGAGGAAAACATGAAGGCACTGAAAGCAATTCGTCGGATGATGCCGGTTGATGTGAAAAAGATGTCTGAGGCGGATCTTCAGACGACACCATCGCCAACAGGCAAATTTTTATCTCGAGAAATCGCTCGTAAGTACAAGCGGACAAATGTTCTGGAACTACTTCGTATGGATCCAGCAGATATCGCGAAGAATCACCCATCGCTGTTGGACAATTTACGCGTTACGGGTCTTACGGTGACAGAGCGTCGTGCACTACACATGCATTTGCGTGACGTTGCAGAAACTTGGAAATCCCAACAAGGTGAAGAAATGACGAAAAAAAAGTATGAGTGGTTCAAAACGTTGAAAGAGACATTTAAGACTGTTGTGAACTCGTACAACAAGCATGTAAAACAGTACGGACCCGAGGATAATCATCCGTACGCTACGCGCGACGACCCGGATATTGGGTGTCCTATGATTGGTAAACAGTGTCCCATCAAAGCAAACAGGGCCCCGGCATACGATCAGGACCTCGGACATCCTGAAGGAGACGTGTACATGGAGTCAACGGTCCAAAAGGGTAATCCTGATGATGCAGGTGCCCGCGCTTTGGCAGAAGCCCAGGAGCTGGCGCGGGCGAAGCTAGCAAATTCTCGTGCAGACGCTTTAAAGAAACATTACCGCAATGTGCGTCTTGTTGCTGAAGCGAATGGTGCATGTGAATTGATCGACACCTCACTTGATCAAATCGAGAATCGACAGCTGCTCTGGTTCCAGGCACGCCTTAAGCGTCGGCTTGAGCGTACAGAGACTGCTGCCACAATCAAGGTTGAGTTGGCCGAATTCGGTGAATTGGTGAACGAGATCCGTTTGGCAAGTTTAAAGTTCGCTGAACGATCAGGTATGAATTTATCGGGCAAGCGAGATGCTTCGCGGGATGCAAAAGACACGCGATCGTCTATCGAATGTAATTTGATTCTGCTTTATTGCGAGGCGGTAATTGACTGCTTTGATGGCATGGACGAACGCATGGATGAGGTCAAGGCAAGTGACAAACGTCTGCGATCGGCAATCCCTGTCATGCGGGGCCTTATGAAGGATCTGACCGAGAAGAGTCGTGCCACGCTCGCCTCATTGAAGGACAAAGGTCCTCCGATGACCCGTCGCGTGAAACCGCGAGCTGAAATTTTAAAGGAGGCGAAGGAGAAGAATAAAAGTGCTACAGCACCAGAAACTGAAGCAGCTGAGGAAGCGGTTTCTAATCGAGCACCTCATCCAATGATGGCTGCCAGAGGGAGGGGACGCAACGGTCGCGGTGGTGGTCGAAATGATCTTTTTTCAGCGCTTAAGGGTCGTGGTGGTGGCGACGATGCAGGCCCTCCCACTGACTTTCTCTCATCTATTCGCGGGCGTGGTCGGGGCAAGCCCGGGGGTCCAGGACGTGGTGATTTGTTCTCTGCAATCAAATCGCGTGGAGGCGATGATGGTGGGCGTGGCGGCCGGGGTGGTGATTTGATGTCAGCGATTCGTGGCCGTGGCGAAGGAGGTGCAAATCCTGGACGAGGGGATTTCCTGTCTGCTATCGCCTCACGAAAGAAAGAGTAGTGACCCTTGTGATAGAAAAACGGAAAGTGAATGATGACCTCAAGTAAATGCAAAAAGTAACGACTACGACTTATAATCCAATCTACAGGTTCTCTTTATGAGCTGATGCACATAATCCCCCACATGTCCTTTTAACGTGGACCAGTCTCTTTTTTGCAGGAACGAGACCATAGCGCAAAGGTTACGAGCTCTCTGTGATCACAAACAGACCAACTTAACGAAGCAATGAGATACGCTTGACCTCACCAATGGCTTTGAATATCTGCTCATTTCAGTCGTCAAACTGTACGACAGCGGCCATGCATTCCTTAATTTATGTAAAGTTCATCCCGGGTGATGAAAAAGGATTAGGCGTTTGGTGTGAGTGGTTGATTATTCCTTCGTAACGTAGGCGCGATAATTGTACGGTGGACCATGGTAAAAGCTCAGACTTTTATACTAAAAAGCTTAATATAGATGGAGTCAATTTAATGCTCGAAAATGATTATTGCCTTGTTTTCACTCTATTTTGAAAGTATTGCAATAGGTATTTAATTAATAAGAATATTTATGTTAAGCTTGGAAAAGGTTGGGGTGACGCCCTCCTTCCAAGCGCGGGGGCTAAATGCTCGCGCGCTTCGAGCAGGTGCTCTCGGGCATCTGCAGGTCTCAAACGAGTCTCACCCTCGACGCGACGATCTCCAGCACCGGGCGCCACCTGGGCTCTTACCAAGTCAGAAATAAACAAAATAATGGAAGACCCTCACGACCTCGGTGCTGGCTGCACTGCCCGCCGAACGAGACCCGACGTATGCGGACACCACTCTATGCCGTGGACTAGCCAGACTGAGCCTAGCACGTGCATAACTTGGCAACGCGATAACGTAATACAATACAATTATTTCTGTTAAATTACTTTCTTTGTCGCCTGTCAGGTCAACCAAATGACGAATGGACGACAGCGGAGTTACCTTATTATTTGTTTAGCGTTGTTTGCCTGTGATATATATATATATATATATATATATATTATTAACACCCCACATTTCGCGGTAATGCGTTGCTATTATAGGAAAGTGCTTTTTCAACGTGGGAAAATATATCTCCAGATAAGTGAATGATGCGATAAGATACTATACGCTATATGACTCAAGAAGAAGGCAATGAAAAAGGACGACAAGCACCAAGCTGGTCCACTTTTTGTAAGTTGAGGCTTGACGTACATTTGTGGTCTTAATCCCTTCATTGCACCCACCACCATCAAGTCGGAACTTATATTTACTAAATACCTTTCTTGAGTATGCTACACATATCGATATCTACACCGGCATGCATATGTACAATGAGTGAAAGGACTATTTTGAAGGGTTTGAGTCTTTGCCAGAATCGCGGTAGCGAATTTGGTCAAAGCAAGGGATCCGTGCCACATAGCATTGTAGAAATTAATAAGTCCAAGAATTAAAGTCTCTTGCTCAATCTTTGTTTTTTGAGACTGAATGCAGTAATTAGTCGCTTATCGAGACGCCATATGTCTAAATGTATGCTTAGATGCTGTGATGAGATGAATGTGACACCTAGCTGCATATCCTACCCTGAATAAATGGGCAGGACAAAGCCATAAGTAGAATTCCACGCAACAAAGCATAAACGACACCCTATTGTGTGCGAAGACTTTCCTAAAAAATTCTAGATAGTTCCACACCCCAACTAAATGCTGGATGTATCGATATTTTATCGAAGTGGACGCAAAGGCGTGGCAACACCCGCTGTTGATAACAATAAAGGTAGTGCGAAGAGCAAAAATTCATAGGTGGACACCGTAATGCAGGGTACAAAGTTCTGCAAGCGGGTTACATAGGTCTGCACGACGTACTTTATTATTCAGACGAGGCAACATAGCTCTGCAAGAAGAAAATGGAGTGCGAAACCGAAGAAAGCCCTGGTGTCACGAGCACCCAGTAAATGAAAGAAATGGCCAAAAGAAATATTGAGAGCTTGTCCAGTCGTCGTGCTAGACAGGCGCGCTTCAGTTGAAGAAGCAGCCGAATGTTGAAATGTTACTGAGCTTTAAAATGCTCGAGGCTACTGAATTTCAAGCCGAACTAAATTCCTAATGTATCTCAGAGGTAGTGAATTCGTTGGCACAACTACATAGGTCTTCTCTTAAGCAGAACTTTGATGCGGATGCGGTACCCGACCGGCGGACCATGGTTCGGATGCAAAGAATCTGTTGATATTAGTGCATGAATGCAACAATGTGTACTTTGACATTGTTTGAACATCAAGACGTCGCATGGCATCAGGGTTGCGTGGCTTGCATGAAATCGTGATTTACAAAATTCTCGACAGCATGTTTTCCAGGGAGAGAACGACCCTGATCGGGATGCGTCAATCTCACTGATAGTTCATTACAAATCAAATTAAGAGTGTCAATATGATTTCACCAGCACGCATTTAGATACGAAGATGAAAAAAGATTTTTAACAGGCTTCACAATGGATCCAATCTTCGGTAAATTTTGGAATGGCACTGAAGCAAAAAAAGCAATAAGGCTGTGAAGATGGAAGAGCTGCTTTTTCTCCAAGCAGATCATAGCGTTAAGCGGTTGTGTGTACCGAATAATGACAAGTATCGCACGTGTAATATTATTGACGAAATAATGGAACAGTGGCTACGCATCATGGGATTTAGCGCACATAGTTCAAAGTTGAGCAATGATTTTCTAGCCAAGACTAGAAAAACACGTTTGGAAGTTCGTCTTTCCCTGTAAAACATGCATGCGATGGAAATTAAGCAGTTTCAAGAAGATCGCAAAACCGATGCCGATTAAATTCCAAACAAATGTTGGGAAGATCGTTTATGGACTTTAAAGTTGCCAGTTCATTGTTTGATGGAGTCGTGCGACACCACCGAATGTACCAGGTGACAGTCGTGTCGAAATTAGTGCAATCACTGTTGCATCTAATGGAAGGCAATTGAGCATGATAGCGACTCATCGAGCTCGATACGAAGGACGAAAATTGTCAAAATTGGTTCTGGAAGACACATTGCGGTATATGCCTCCGTATCATGGCAATGACTGGGTAAAACATTCAAGCACCATTGAGTATGCACATGCAACAATTGTCAGTTCCTTGATAAAGCTGTAGCCATTTGAGATTGAAACAGCGATGCAACCAAGGTCAGTAACGAAGACCGAGTGCACAAGCTCAGCACAAGAAGCTGTGTGGATCGAATTTGCCAAAGGTTTGTGGATGAACGCATGGAATTGACTGAACCTAAACGAAAGAACATCCTTGCCGCCAAAAAAGACAGAAGAGAATTACGACAAGAAGCAACGCGAAATTAGGCTCACAAAAGCAGATTTAGTTTTCCTGGATAACAAGAACAAGAACTTGACATTGGAAATTGCTGCAGACGGTGCGGAGGACAGAAAGAGTAAAGTGGCTATAGAATGTGTCGGTCCATTAGAATGTGTCGGTCCATTTTGTATTATTAAGTTGATCTTCGACAATGTTGTGGAACTAAAAGTGATTGCGAACTTGTCACGACTATAATTATTGTTTAATTTCGAGTTATCGACGCATTATGTGCCAAATTCGGCCACGATCTAACACCAATCAAATTCGATACAGAAACTGGTGACGAGACGCACATCGTGAAGAAATTTTTGGAGTTTCGCCAGGTGTAATATAGACACGAATAGCTTGTCAATTGGAAGTTTACCCAGAATTTTATCTGCTCTTCAATTTATTTTTTAAGTGTGTAGTTAATAGATAAAATAAATCAGGACTTTTTAATATATTCGATGACTCCTTGGAAACCAGAGAGAAATAAGATACAGCTAGATTTGCCTTGGCCAAAGTTGGTAAAGATATGAAGACCGTCACCGCGGAGTCAAATACGGGGATGTAATAGACTACCTATCAAAATGCTTGACTTACAACAGTGACGTCTTGGTAGGCGCACGGAGAGATGGACGCAAGGATATTGAGCTCGAATGGTGACATAAATGGTAAATGAATTCGAATTGGATTTTAGACATGATTGGCTATAAGGTAGCAAATTGCGTAACAAAAACAAAGGATCAAATGTATGCATTCACTTTGCAATTTATCAATTTCGCATTGGAGGCAGACGATTCTATCGATCATTTAGACTGAAAAATAATATTTTCTTGCTTCTTTAACACAAGACAATAAAGGACCCATGTCAGAATCTGTGATGCTTATCAAAAGATAAAACCCGCGGCTTACAAACAGCTATTTTTTAAAGCCAACCAGTACCAACCTACTTTTGGAAGTTCATAAGTTTCGACGTTGTCTCTAGCCTTCTGAAAGTTAGTGGCAGCACGAGTATAGTGACGATCGTGTGCCACCTGATAAAGATGAAATGTTTGGCATTGTCGACAAACAGCAAAGCAAATATAATTGCGGCATTCAACGGCCATTGCTTGCCGAACCCGACAAGATATGTAGCAAAAGCTTTAATTAAGGAACAACAGTTCTGATTATTGCAAGTCGGATCGCTGATGTCAGCAGCAGACCGAACGCAAACAAATTATCAGATAGATAGGTTGAAGTATACTTTTGAAGACAGACTGGGCACGATGTGCACTGCGGCGCTATATTTAAAGTGCAAAAGGAGTGGTTTCGCGCCGGACGCCGGGCTACGCGCTTCAAGCATTTTTTAGACTAACAACTCTCGCAAAGTGATAAGGACAAGAAATCTGATCTCATCTAGCAAGTCATAGCTTCAGTAGGGCACCTCATGACGTTAAGAAGACTCTCGTCCTTAGACAACAAATCTGCATTGAGGATATGCATCAAGAATCCCACGCACCTATCGCTTATTGCATCATTCTTCGTAACGAAGAGTTTTCTTGTTTTGAGAGCACATTGGAGTGGTGTAAAGCAAAGCCTTACGAGCAGAAATGAGTTCTGCAAGTGTATTGTATTTAAATTCACTGCAATATGTACTAGCAAGTCAAGTCCGATGTAGAGCGTTTCAAACAGACTGTCGTCCCATCTCTTGTGGATACGCACGAAATGGAAGGTCGATAAATTCTACGCAGCTTCGTCACGAGTTGCAATGCTCCAGTGAAACGCGGAATGCATCCGCACACAACATAAGTACCAGCAGAAACTATATTTTTGAAAAGCAAAGTTTCTTTTAACGTTATCACGTCAACCGTGAGGCATCGTCATTCTGGAAGTCATGCAATCTCGGAATATATTGTGCAATTGATGGGAGCCAAATGTCAGCAATAGAAAATGGTACATGTGTAAGATCTTTACAACCAATGGTAAGAATTCAGGCTAAAAAAACGTTTTATAGTAACTCAATCCAGAAGATCGCACTTAGATTAGTGTTCGTTTACGGACAATAAGAGCATCGTGTGATGTTTTTCGAAAAGATTAAGACCAATTGATTACGAAGATGACTGATGGGGTCTGTAATACTGAACTGATCACCAAATTAGTGCAGGAGGGTCCGTCAAGCTGACGCGGATACATTCCGAAGTTCTAAGAACGAGATAGGTGACTTATCAAGTCCACAAATTAACGCTTATCTCAAAATTACGAGTTGTTTTATGTATGTCGAAATACGGACGCTTTCGTTCGGATACTGCTCAGACATTCGTCTATAGCCAAATTACTAACATGAAGCAAGGATACGAGCTACACACACCACTTTGATTTTGAGCAATGAATTTTAATTTCTTTTTAACCAAACACACGATTGTACTCGACGATTATCCTTAGTTAAAAATGAGGTTGCTGAACAAATCACAAACGCAGAGTTGGATTGCAAAAGCCGCTAACACAGTAGCCGCCAAAAGTGTCGTTGATCAATTTTCTCAGAGCATCTGACGCGGCATCGAATGTTCAATAAAGGAAACCACTCAAATCACTTCATAGCTTCGTTTGATAACCCTTAACTCGACTTTATGCTACATTACCAGTATACATCCATTTTTAAAAAAGAGTATTCATTAGTTAAGCCAAGATCGCCTGGTCATTTGCGTTTATCGATACGACGAGTAGCCAATCTGAGTCGAAGTGCCGTACCACTATACCACCAGAACACTTGTTACCTCGTGTGTTTCCTATTGAACGAGACTTGAGCACAAGCTGACTCGTCACTTTCGTTTGGCTTTCTCCTTTCGGCTTTATATGGTATGGCACCTTCCGTTTTTTTGTAGATGTTCAACTTGCGACGCCCGTGAGACAATGACGGCTATTTTTGTTAATTGAGTGGAGTCATTTAGGTTACCCAGGAAGAATTCTGTCGAAGGTAGCGTGCGCGAACGAAATAGATTGGCTGACTAGCATTTTAAAAATATGAATGAGTCTCCGATCTGTCTATTAACGTCTGCCGTCAATATACCATGTAGCTTCCCAGAAATTGCTTTACAGCAAAAAGCAGAATACTGCTTTGGTCTTGCATCTTAGCAATACGTGGAACAAAAAAGCTTGCGTTGTGAATAGCAACAAAATGCCGTCGATTAATAATTCGCGACCGAGAACCACTGGAGCTGCACTGTTGTTAAATTTTCCGTTCTTGTATACATTTTTCAATTCAAATCGATCGAGTCTACTATTATCCTTACATTCTCAATCCAAGACGTTAACAGCACTGGATTTGTTATAAAGTCTCATTTGTTCACTCGAACGAACAGAGCGGTGTGAGAAATCAAAACCCAGTCAAGCCCATCCTATAATCCGTACTCTTTTTAAATGGCTTGTTACATCCAGCAAAGCACAGTCTCTAGGCTTTATGGTTTGCATGTGGTAGAAAATCAACCAACAGACGAGGCGCTGGCGGCATTCCGATTAAAGTCGGATGTCGACTTTGTTCTTTTTTACTATCACAGCAGCTGGAAAGTAAAATCTCGGTGAAATTCTGAACATCCTTGATACACTCAGACAGTTTCCGGCCTAACCGTGGAGCATTATTCCACTCTCGCTCAAGTACTATTTTGTCATCCAAATAATTAATGTCGCAATAAACACCTCGCAAAGCAGGTTGCAGGGCACTGCCTTTTCTTAGAAGCATACGACGCTGACTCCTGATATTATGCCTTAAGTCTTTGACTTTCTCCAGCAAAATCCATCCTGAGCCTTCACTTCAATACCTCCTCGCTTTTTCTCTTCACTGATCGTACAAACCTCTAACGGGTCACTATCTATTTTTTCAAGTTTTTAGCAAATAGCTCTCTCTTTTTGTAAAAACAGACTTGTTCACCCTTGACATCCTGATCTAGCAGCATTTACTTAGCTGAGATCCACCGATATCGTATTTATTCCGATCCTCCGGTCATTGATCAATTTTAGCCTTCATCATATCCGCTTGATTAAAACTTGATCAAATCATCATTTGATTTGTGATGGCTGATCACAACATATGCTTATTCGCTTACTTTCGTACCTCCAGGAAATGACGTTTGAAGTTATCGAACAACGCCTCGATCGGTCTATCGATCTGATTATTTAATTCGTTCTACCACCAATGACGGCCTTAATAGACAAAATTTAACCATTAAGCAAATCCCTGCGATTGTTGCCTTGGATTCCATTTGCATTTTGAGGCAAATGTGTACATATTTCAGAATCGCTTAGCCAAGAAAAAATTTGGAAGAGTTAGCAATCTTAACGACTGCTTCCCATGTTGCAACACTGAAAAGAGATTAGGTTTTGGAAATAACACAAAGCTGACACTAGCGCAAGATGCTGGTAGCTATCCGACCAATTTTAGGACCGACTTTCGTATTTCTCAAATCACTATAGGCCTTTTTGGTCAAGGGGCCGCCCAGCCCATTCAACGTTCACACTCCCATTGGGGTGCGGATTGGTAGGACAGTAACTCTTTTGAGTGTAATTGCCCGTCCACTTAAGCGACTCTTCCATGACGGTCTAAGTCAAGACTTTGTGGGTACTGAACCAGGTATCTCCCTTTCCCGGTAGCACGTTTAAGTACGGACAACATCGATGACCGTCATCCGCTCTGGGATCTCATTTATACATGCTTCGGACTCTAACGATAGCTTTCCAACGTCGTGACGAAGTAAATTAAAGCTATTGCCCTGATAACGCACAGTAGTGAACTAATTTAAGCAGGATCCATTGAAAACTGGAGATACCTCCGCATCTCTTTTAAAACCCTCTTTCTTATCATCCACTTATTTTTGGCCGCTCAAGTAAGCTTTGGGTTGCTTATTAGTTTGCAGAGCACCACAGCACTTGGTACAACATCCCATTTCTCGGAGAATAGTGCCATTACCCACATACAGTGTGTTCTTGCCGCCAGGAGCAAGTCATACCTTTAAGATAAGTTGATCCCGTCCGATATTAGACGTCATAAAGTGTCCATTCAATAGTGGATAGACCTCTGGCTCACGTTCGTATGACGAGACGTCACTACCGCTCAACTTGTGACTTATTGGCATTCGAAACAAGGTTTCGCTGGTGGATGTTTTTGTCGCTAGACCGTGGACCATACTAGCTAAAAGTATTGTCGCATAGGGAGCTGCTGCGGCGTCCATATATAGAGTAGGCCTCTGTCGAGCTACACCTCCGTATGACTAGGCACCGCCATCGCTTAACTAGTGAACCGTAGCCGTTCGGGACAAAAATCTCGCCAGTGGATATTCGTAGTCGTTATATCGGGCACCATATCAAGTAAAAGCGCTGTGCTATGACGGCAAGAAAGCTTCGGGTGCAAAGATGCCACCATAGATATTAACAAAGAGGAGATGATAAACATGACTGTGACTGAACTACTTGTTCTTTGAAAGGTCGACGAGCTGCTAACAATGCTCGGCAGTCAGGCCGACATCTCGGACTTTGGGTAGAAATATACCTCACCACCAGCCGCGACAGCTCATAAATAACATATAGCTCTCAAATCAAACACAAGCTTATTGGTTCCATGCAACACCCTTTAACGACTGGGAAAATGATCAGAACTGATCGCCTATGAACTCTTCTTTAGTACGGCTATCTGCGCTCTTCAAAAAATCACGACGTGGACTTAAATGCTTTGACTCCCGAGGATGTTTTTGCGTGCCGCAATTACGTCCTACTTTAGCGTGCTCTGAGCCACCATTTCTTGTTGTGCATCAGCAGAGATGGCTTGGGTGATTCTGCTTTAGCTAAATTTTGTGCGCATGGAAATCGGTAAATGGCATGCAAATTTAGTATATAATGTGATATTCGCTGTCGTTTTTAAATGCGATATTTGCTATTGACATTTTTCACGTTTCACTGCCAAATGGTTGCCGATGCGCTGCCTCGCGCTAAACGGCTGAGGCTGCTCCGCGAAGCCAAGGCTCGTAAGGAGTCTGGCGAGGGTAAAATTGAAGAAGCAGGCATGATTGTAACTACAGGAGCACCAACTCCTGAGAATGAGACAATGGAACACAACGAAGTACCGCAGTCGACAACGGATACCGACCAAAAGTCCGAGGAAATCGTGGAGAAAATTGCGCAGGTGCAGGAAGAGGGAGCAAACACAGAGGATGAAAGTGATGAAGAGCTTCTAAATCTTGCGCCTAAGCGCGCTAACTGGGACATGGAGCGCGATATCGCGCCAATGTTACGCAAACTAGAGCGGCGTACGCAGCACGCCATCGTCGAAATTCTGCGTACGTGTGATCTGAAGCAATAGCTAAAGCCATTAATCCTAAACTTAACAATTTTTATCAATGTAACAATTGTAGGTGAAAAACTAGCAGCGGAGCAACAGGAGAAACTTAGTGACGACGACGACGAGGAAGAGGATGATGACGAAGAGGAAGAGGAAGGAAACTAAGAAGGTAGATAAATGATGCTCATTTTAAGGCATGTAGTATGTTATAACGCTTTAATTTCGCCTTAATGTTTTGAACGGCAAACGTGGAAGTGATTCATTGGCTCAAAGCCGAAGCAATTAAGCTTTAGCTTTCTTTTGTTTCTTTATCTTTTTCTTGTCATCCTTCGATCCACCTTTGCGTTTCTTATCCTTTTTATCCTTCTTTTTCTCTTTCGTTTCGTCGTCATTGTGAAACTGCTTGAGCTTCTTATATATTTGTTTAACTTGTTTTGCAAGCCGCTTCGTCACCTCCTCGCTCCCTTTATCCTGTCCTGTCTTCATCGCTTGAAACGCCTGTGCAATTTGTGTCAGTCGACTAAATACTTCGTTTACAGGCTGCTCTTTAGAGAACTTGCTACGTCTAATGTAGTCCAGTACATCGGCGCTCACGAGTCCGCAAGCCTTTTCCCCGCTGCTGGCAGCAACTCCATCTGTTACATCCCAAAGCGATGCAAGAGCCAAATACGACGGATAGTGAAGCAAAGGCAAGTCTGTAAGCAGCATGTCGTTCAGCATTGCGGTCGAATTAGCGTGCAACTTTTGCAAGACCGTCGCGGGTAAATCCTTTTTAAGCGCTTGCTTTGCAAATGCACGAAAGTCGTCCAAAAAGCCGAGGAGTGCTCGGAATGGGTGGTACATGATGAGCTGGAAGCGCACACCCTCCAGTAAAATCATTTCATGACCAATGATAAACTTGTGGTTGACGTGAAGCTGGTCGGCGATTGTGTCAACGGACATATACTGCTCCTCGACCTTCCCGGCCACATAAATGGCCGTCGGGACAAGGTACTTGGGATGAAATTCCATCACGCTGTTGCTTAAATAAAACCTTTTAAATAGTAACATGGCGCAGCACTTGACCTTGTCGGATGTGCGCAAAAACTGAGCATTGCAGCTCTCCTGCAACTTCTCCTCGTAAAACCGCCGCAGGACCGCTTCCTGTTCTGTGTCCAAAAACTCCAGCAGTGGCGTTAGTTGCAAATTTGCCTTCTCCTCCGCTTCTTCTAAAGTCGATAGATCTCCATCGGTTTCATCGTTCCAGTCGAATACATCGCGCACAGCAGAAGACGAGCACGGCACTAGAGCCGCGAATGAACGGGCTTTGCGGCACCTAGCAGTCGCCGCTTCTGGCTTCTGGCTTCCCTCACGCTCTAAGCGCAGTGCACGCTTGGTCTTTACATGCTGCAAACGCCGCACACGCTCTAGCTCCTCCGTCGCAAATACCCAGTTGTTAAAATGCGTGGACGCCGCGAGGTACGACATATTGTGCGTTAGGACGTATGCTTTATACTTATGCTTATATTGAGGGTACCTTGTGTTATATACACCATCTTGAAGTTGTTTTCCTTACAAAATTTGCACCGTAAAGGACTAAAAATCTTGAGTATTATCGGTGGAGAAGGAAGGACATTAAAGCTCTGGGCATTGTATGATGGCCACTCAGAGTGAGTATCAGTTTTTTTTGAAGATTTGCTTTGTACATGCGTTCACAACGCAGCACGAATTTATTGCGTAATGCATCGATCAGCACCTGTATCTATATCCGGTGTGACAGAAGCTTTGACTCACTTTATAATGTCTTTACCTTCTCAACGCTGCAAACTCTTGAAATAGTTTTTTTGACTCAATGTTGCCCATAAGATCGTCTCGTGTAGGCTTTTGGCCAGTTTTGAGCTCAAAGTTTTTGCGCCATTCGGTGAGCAGGTTCTCCACTCGTGCCAGCTTTTCGGCGCGAGTTTCTCGAGTTACCTCTACCGGAACGCTATCGAGCATGGGCTGACAGAGAACACTCATAACGTCGCGCTTGTCTACAGTCCCATCAGCATGCTTAGTCATCTGCGCATTAATGAAAGCAATTAATTACGCTGGTATGACAATTCATGCAGAGGTTAAAGCCCATATCACCTTAACTAGCTTTTGTTCGGCTCCTGCACTTCCGATTGGGATTAGCAATCCCCCTCCAGGTCTTAAATATTTTAGAAAGCTTTCGGCTTTCGCTTTGGTTTCCACGGCGACACCGACATGGATGCAGTCGTATTGACGATTAATTGGCAAGCTACAATCGTTGTTTCCGTGACTAGTGATGATCTCGGTCTGTTTCTCCGCCGTCTCCTTGCCTAGACTATGCAGCAAGTTTGCTTTGGATAGCTCTACTAATGCCGGGACAATGTCAACACCTGTTACAAAGCCTTTAAGGCCCACAAGATGAATCATAGCAGCTACGAGAAAACCTGAGCCACAGCCCACATCCATTGCCGTCATCCCTGGCTGGAGGTGAGGCTCTAAAAGCCTCAGCACTTGTGCATGTTGCTGTGGAGTAGAGATCGTAGCTACATGATCGATCTTCAGCGGACGATTAGCGTACCGTTCGCTCGAGTCACGGAAGTGTAGCGGCACAAAATTGCCTCGATCCACACGCCGCAGTACCGTCTCCAACCGCGAGCCGGCAGCCACCACATTCGCTCGAACCAAGCTATTTACTAATGTCGTATGTGATTCGCCCCCGATTTGATAGCCGATGCTTGTGCTGACAAGAAGATCTTCTGAAACGCCACTTAAGACGCTCAATGAACGCCAATTTGAGCAAGCACGCGATGAACGGATCGACGACAAAAAAGACATAATTATCGTTTTTAAGTCGCAATTTGCTGATATTTCCTTGCTCGTCCATATTGCAAGATTATTGTACCGCCCTTACATGTCCATATGTACATGTACATTGCTTTAAATGCGGTACCTAATCTTCAAAGTTACACAACAGGAACAGCCCAAGCTCCATGGCTTTCGATGTTGTAGATATTCACACCTCTTTCGGCAAGGAAGAAACCAGAGTCGCCCCAATTGGTGCCGTCCGAGTTGCGGACAATCCAGTATTGTACACCTGTTTTAGCATCGGTGCCCCATCCGACGAGACTCACGACGTGAGTCGTACCCGGGTACTTTGTTGAATCGCGCAGAATATAGCCTCCTTTATATTGACGGTACTCCAATGTCAATGAGTACATGCTCACGACGATGGGACCACGATGGTAAATTTCGCTCATTGCCTGGAGCTGGAATTCTTCAGACGTTGTAAAGTTTAATGTGCCATACTCTGAGATACGATACTTGACTGGATTGTCCAGCACGAAACATTCTCCCTTTAAATTGCACGAGTGACACTGCGTTGCAGCGCAATCACCTCCACCCATCCACGACGGATGCGATGCAATATATGGATTGCATGTCAGATCAACAATACCGTTTTCGTGGATCCACTTATGTGCATAGCGTGGGTCTCCGCCATGGCAAGATCCAAACGAGCGCATGCCACAGTCCAGCAAGACTTGCGGGGATAAAAGCACCTCAGTGTCAAGGCGGCCTGTCCTTTTGAATCGTGCAATCCGAATTCGGTCCGATAATGCACTGACCGTGGCAAAAGCCCAACACGATCCGCAAGCGCGCGGCACCATTTGGTTCATGACGCTAGTTGTCAAGCTAATACCCGTTCCATTGTAGTCACGCCAGTCCCAATTTTGAGGAAGATCCTTAAAAGACGTTACTTCTGGAAGTGATGTCAAGACATGCTCGGGATCGCTACCACCGAGGAGCCAGCCGACACCCTTGTTCAAAATCTTAGACGCGTTGCCGATCTCCCGAATTCTCACGGTGGATTTACATGCCGCCATCGAAGCGAGTGGGTCTTGACTTGTATGATTTAAGGCCTCGTTGTGCGTGTAGTCGATTAATCTAGTGGGTGCGAGCATTGCTACGCTAACAAAGCTGCCCAGTCCGATCCATCCGAGAACCGATCCAATAGACTGTAGCTTTAAACGGCCTAGACAAAGCAACTTCTGACTTGATTGCGATTTTGATGCCTGCTGTAAAGTGTTGTCTTCGTTAAGAAGCGAGCTGATGCGAGGCTGCAAAAGTGGAAGATCACAATCATCTGTGATGGTCATTACGCTTAGGTCCAAGTGTGTCTTTAAATTTTTTTGGAATGGAATGGCATGCAAATCGGTTGTGGCAAATATCTGTAGGCATTTTTTTTTATTAATGCAACCTCTAAGTCTTGACTGTTCGTGAAGTAGGCGACGCGAGTGGATGTCAATGCTCAATCACACCAATCAGAGAGGATAACATGTATTTGTCGATTTCAAAGCTGCAACGGCACAACTTCTGTATAGCCTAACGTGGGGCAATACCGCGTCCCAAAACGCTGGAAGGATCCAATGGATCGAGAGATCCGATTCTACTCATGTCAAGCTTGAGTCTCGTCGCTTTGCTATATTTTTTTTTTGAGGTACCCGTAAAATATCGTTTAGGATATACTTCTGTGGGTAGGACCATAAAGACTACGAGAAAAAATGTTTTGCGCAATAAGAGAGAAGTAATACTTCTTGTTGATTAGCTACGACGAGGGATTGCTAAGACAAAGACTTATGAAATGTACAATGCCTAAGTGACTTCAAAGTAAACGAAATTGATCCAAATGTGCGAAAACCTAATTCTTTTGGGAGAATGGAAAATTATACCATTTTCCAAATGAAATGGAGAGAATATAGTTAAATGGAGAAAATCTACCTTGAATCACAACTTTTCCACCAAAAGGAAATACCTATCTCACTAAAGAAAATATTTCTTGACGCTTGTTGTGTCCCACTTGACTACAGCTGCCGCATCGATAAACACTTTTTGGCGCGTCAACTTGTACTGTAGCATGCTGTTATTCGATTCGCTTCCTTTTGGGTCGGCCTCTTCTTTTAGACGGATTTGGTGGAAGATGCTCACTCTTTACCATTTGACTTTTTGGCACAAATGGCTTCACGTCGAGTGCTTCATGGTGGAAAAGTAGATATGTTTTGGTTGACCACATATTTGAGGATATGTGGTCAAACAAAACATATCTACTTGCCCGCGATGGAGCACTCGACGTGAAGCCATTTGTAATAGTTCTGCACGTGACAGCTGATTTATAAATCAAGTGCTGCTATGGGGTGTCGACACGGAGCATTCATATCCTTCACGTAACCGCATGCGCAGATACCACTGGTACTTTTTACCCTAACAGCATACTCCATTGGCTTGTTTGTTCGATTCGAACCGACATAACAAACGATGTTGTATAAGTTGGACATATTTGAATTGTTTCCTCGTATATTTTACCATTGAAGTGATGCATTTGACAGCAAGAGACGTATCCACACCCCATTGTTTAATCTGTCCAGAAAATTCGAGCCACTCCGTACCGTCATAGCGTTTGATTGCCATCATACAATTTAAGATCGGCATTTTTCGGATGTTTTTCAGCGCGTTGTTTATGGGCTCGACATTATTATAAGAGAACATTTCATATCGTGAGCATGAACTTTGGGCAACGGACCACTTCCCATAGCCAACGTCAGCCCGCCATTCAACTGCCTCGCGATCTAGCTCCATCAGGTCTTTTCTTTGGATTCGTACGATTGCCTGAGCAGTGCACGTGTTAAGCCCCATGCATGTTCCTTTACCGTCTTGTTTTTAAACTTTAGACTGTAATTCTTCATAAGGTGACGTAAGAAAAAGAAATGTGGTATCTCTTTGCCATTTTCTTTCATTGGTGGTACAAATCCTTGTCACAATCAGATATTACGAAAAATGGAAGTACAGATAACTGCTGGAACAGGACCTGGATGAACCACGCCCAATCTTTTTTGTTTCGCTGCTGACGAATGCAACTGCAACAATCTAAATCTCATCGCTACTATTTTTGAAACACGCCACCAACAGCACACCTTCAACTTTTTAAAGCCATCCAATGCCATGTCGCGTAATGCATATGGAGCAAACGCATGAAATCCTTGCATATAACTAATAGCTGCCCGCAGGTTGTATGCAGTATATTTTACTATATCAAGGTATAATTTCTCTATTTTTCATTTTTTACATGGATTTTTTGCCATTGTTGGAAAAATGTTCATTGCTAGGTATATTTTCTTTGCTTTTTAATCATTTTTGTTATGTAGGCGTATTTTTCTTGAAAGTAGTTTTTTTTCATTCTCCCAATTCTTTTTTATATATCTTTGGTCTTATTTACGATATCTCACGGGAGAGGCTTGTAAAAATCTCAGGTCCTCAGTGTGAGATTCATAGGACTTTGCAAAAAGTCAATTAATAATAATCAGCAACAGGAGGGGGGATGCGATTGCATCTGCTCACGATCGACAAAAGATTTTTTTGCTAAAGCTAGAGCCAAGCTCTATAAATGTGAATATAGTATAGCTGTACTTCAAAATTATCGCAAAAAATAATTTTGGTATTTACAAATCATGTGTTAGCGCTTGTACTTAACATTCTATGTGGACCGTCTCAAGAGGTAGTTCGATCAAGACAGCCAAAGCCTCATGTGAGTGCTGGGGTGTTCACAACACCACTTTTACACGATGTCCTCGAGCTCGGCCTTGCTTGTTAGGTAGGTACGAATGCCCGGACGGCGGCAATTAGTATTACTGTGTTGGCCATAAGGCTAAGAAAACGCGAGATTATTATATTAAGCACTTTTAGCGCCTAGAAATCACTGCGAACAAAGCTGTTCCCGGATGCAGTTCGAAGATCTCGTGCTAAGGCCAGCGGCGGTCGATCCGACTTTATAATTTGTGATTTACAGATCACCTCCTCCTCGAAAGTAGTGACATATCGAGGAAATCCCAGCATGACGGTCAGGGTCAAGCCCGTGAGTAGTGTCATGTCCAAGATCAGATCCTACTGCACGCTGCCATTTAAAGGCACTTCTTGGCCGCCAGCTTGAATGAGTGCTTAGTATAGCGATGGTGCCATATTGAACGCCAGAGCTTCTTGAAACATGGCGTAGATATTCCGTCTTGCAGAACCCAAGAAAGCCAATAGAACGGCTTCTTCTCGACTGCGCATAGGCCATTGTTATCTGGAATCAGAAGCAACGGGCGCTTGTATGTAACCTGCGATTAAATTACCAAACATTTAAACACGATCAATAGACCGCGACATATGGTATGGTAGAAGTGATTCTCTACCTGTGCTCAAAGCTAGCCATATGCTCAAGCTGAAATATCACAGCGGTCTTCTTATCTACGCATGAATATCCGAATAAAATCGCGGTCGTGATAGTGCTAAAAAGATTCAAGGGTATTAGTACTTCACCCGTTTCTTAACGCTTACCACGGCGCCGAGTTAAACCCTGTGGACCGGATCGATGTTGTGGTAGGAGTCTGAGCATGGCGACTGAAAACTGAGCTATACCAAGATTTTCTTTTTAACCAAGCTAAGCTCCTAACAGCCAAGTAAATTGTTGCGTCAACAAAGCCCTCGCGGATCGTGAAGGATGTAAGCACTGCTTGACGCCATGACCTGCACCGGCCGAATGGTTTTCGTTCCGAATGTGCTCCCCTTCCTCGTTAGACTCAATGTTAAGAAAGTAAGAGGAACTCTTGCGCGAAGGCGACTTGCGTCGGCGGCTGATGTTTGACGATTGACGCCCACTGCGTCAGTGACTTCGGTAACCCGACGAATGCATCAAGAACTATCGTTTTTGACTTCGTTTTGCTCCCCCAAATCTCCAAATTTGGTGACCTAAAAGTTAACGAATACACCTTAAGCAATTTTGGTAACTGGGTGTGTAGTTCGTTAATTTTCCTTTCTCTTCTGTGAGGTTTTTTGCATGGCAGATGAGGCTGACGTTAAATCTTCCTTCTAGCGTTTCTATAGCGATGACATTAATCTGAAGCTCCCTCGCAGCTCTAGCAGGCAAAACTCCAAGCGCGTGGTTGCAAAATTTATCGCTCGAAGACAGAGGTGTTTGTAGACCACTGAGCTACGTAAAACGGTATGTGCGCATTCTCCGCCCTAGTGGAGTGCGAGGCTTCTCCACAGCCTATCTTTCTTGGAGCTTTCTAGCGAACAATTATTTTTATGTTAGTTGCCCATGGTTTAGGTACAGTCTCCAAGGAGCAGCCTCAATTATAAGCGTGGCCACAGGCACAGAGGCTGATATTGGTGCAGTATTCTTCTTCGGCGTTGGATTGGCCGACCGACACCCCTTTTTACTGCAAGCTTCGCCATCTATATGACAAAAACGACCATTCGAATGAAGGCCAAGCTTAACAGGTAAAACTTATCTCTCTCCTCTTTACTAAAATCGAGTCTCAGTTGATGGAAATGTAACGGGCCGTTACATGAAGCGTGGTAATATTTTTTGAAGGCCCACAAGAATAGTGTTTGACAGGCACCTTACCGGTATATGTACCGGTTTGCACGTCGGATAAGATGTACCTGGTGCGTATACTGAATTTTTCAAAGTGCGCCTTAACATGTGCACGGCATTCATACCTTATATTTTGCCTTTGTGCAAGATGCTGTGTGAACTCGCCGCATTTACAAAGGCAAAAGTAGGGAACGGGAGCGAGCTGGGAGAGCGAGAGCCATAAATAGGATATAAGAGACCTACATTCGCTTTCCCGCGCTCGGCTCTCGCTTGTATTACTTAAAATGGTTTGCGTGCCGCGCAATAGAGTATCTTTCTTAGGTCCATCTGAAGTATTGCTTATGTGACCGAAAAAATCATGGTATAAAACCCGTAAGCAATGACCATTGTTGTAGGTACTAGGCTGCATTGGCACAACCATACGCAGCGCGACCGAATTGACGTATCCAAGGTGTTGGATCAAGTCCGTGCCTTTTGCGCTCGTGCAGCCACGTACTCGGATGGTGGGATCTTGATAGCTATAGGTTTACCTGAGACGATTGTCAGCTCTGTCTTTTCGTCGAATGGAGACGTACCCCCGGTGAGCATATTTGTTGAGTCTGTACGCGAGTTTATGGTTAAATTGCAGAGTGAGGTGGCTGCCGGGGCTTTTGCCGGCCAAGTTGAGATCATACCAATGCTATATTGGGGCAAGTTTGTGCCGGCCTTGAATGCATTGATCGGGACGGCAGCTGATCGCTTCCCCGAGGCCGATGTTTTGCTCCTCCAGTCGCTGGAAATTGACATTGATGCAATTGGTGTGGCATCTCTGCTTCTACAATTTGATAGCAAAACCGATCTTGTTGTTGGCGCGGTTCTGCCTGGGCATGACTTTCAACCCGATCTCTCGAAGCAGCCAGTCGAGCTGAACGGCTTGACATCGCCGTGGAACACGCTTGCGCTGTGGAATTTGGAGGCGCTGACGAAAGTGGGCTTTGCACTCATGGGAGATGCCTTGCGTCTCGAGGTAGACGGAATCGGATCGGCCGCGGGCATTGAGGAAGTCGCCACCGTTGCCATGTATCAACAGCTTTATGCCAACAGTACATTTCCTACGAGAGCAAAGTTGGTGCGTGTGCCAAGCATTGCGTGGGAAATACATGATTTACATGACCCCAAGCGTCTCGAGTGGCACAATCAGAAAATGGCCAGCAAGCAGCAACGTGCAGCCATGCAGCTCGCTCATTTCGGTGGTGTAGCACCCGGCCGTGTATATCACTTAGATGCATTAAGTGAGAGCCTTGAACGTTAAGAGGCAACTACAACACTTAAATAACGTTTGCGGTTGCAATTGTTAATTTGATGTCTGATCGAGCTTTCTGCTATTGGCAACCTACGAGTCGCAGACTGCGTTCAAATTATTCTGCATGACATTGTACATGTCTTCTCAGCTTTTCAGAGACAGACAATGATAAAGTAATGGCTTACAAAGAAATAAGCAGGCACTTGTGGTGCTTTTGTACGATTTCGAAGGAGCCAAAGCTTTTCTCATCGCAGATGCAGCCGGCAATGTAAGCTGGGACTTCTACAATCTAAACGCGATATACTGGAAATGTAGACTGCTAGTACGCAGAACAATGGCAAAGGCAAGCATTCCACTCTGTACACATTTATCGACCAGAGAAAAATACTACGACTTACAAATACCAGAAAACGGTGGACACTACGGCCAGGATGGCGGCAATGCTGGAAGGCATGAGCTGCGACGCTTCGTTATCAGCGTTCGACGGTGAGGGTGCGCTTGTTGGCGAGGATTCCTCCGTGTCGGAGGTGGGAGCTCTAGACACAGTGCTACTACCGGGAGAGGTCGTGCCAGCACTGGGCGAATCGCCAGACGATCCCGATGACTCAATCAAGGCAGAGCTGCTCGAGTTATGCGGGTTTACATTCTTGGAAAGCTCGAGCTTCTCGTAAGCTGCCTTCATGGTTCCCACTTCGTCGAAAAGACCGAAGTGCGACTCGACAGTTTTCGAATCATCCGCTTGCTTCTCCTTGTAGGGCGTGTCAAAGCCTGCAAAGTAATAGTACTTCCAGCCCCTAGACTCGGCCAATTGGTAAAAGTCATTTAGAAAAATTGCACCATTCTCCTCTGAAGCCACCGAGCCGTTTTCAGCCGAGCCGCTTGTTGGCCATCCCGTTTCGCTAATGACAACTTCCATGTCGCCAGCCATTTTAAGTAGCACTTGAATGCGCTTATCAAATTGCGCTACGGCCTTGTCGGGCTTGATCTTTTCCCAAAATGGAAATTGATTGATGGTGACGATGTCACCAGCTTTGAGCATGTCCGGGTACTGGACAAACGTGTCGATAACATCCGTGATACTGACGGGGATGGTGATGTTGTGGTCTGCCATGACCTCTTTAAAGTCGTTGATGTACTTAATGGCTTGGCGAGCTGAAATGTCGCCACGGTAGACAGTCTCACTACCAACATTCATACCCACAATGTTGCTGTCGATATGACCAGCAGCGATAAGCTTCTTAAAGGCCTTAACCTCAGCATCATACACCGTCGAGTCCTCGGAAACCCAGACACCAAGCCACACGGTGAGCGATAGATCCTTAGCGGCTGTGAGCACGTCTGCCACGTCGCAATCAGATAGACTGTAAGTGCGCACATTGGATGTGATGGTGCTTAGAATTTTGAGGTCGGCCGCGATGGTCTCTGCGGACTTGCACTTTGCAGGGTCCCAATCCGGGCCTTGTCGAAGGTCGTAATTGATGCCATACAGCTTCTGATCCAGCGCTAAAGTCGAAGACCCTAACAAGGCCACGGCAATCGTGGAGAAAGCAACTTCGCGAAACATCTCGTGATTGGAAAGGAAATATGAAAGTCACGTGGTCTTTACCGCATCGCCATGAATAAGGAGTTCGAGTCAGTTCCGTAAGTTGCCTTTTTTTTACATACTGCTCAAGTCTCCAAATCTGACCTGTAATGTAATTAGTTATATGCTTTACTACCTCCACCCAAAGGAGCCCAAGATTTTCTATTCCTTAGTGCAACGCAACAAGTTTGCTCACTAAAGCGGCCTAGCCTAATTACGCGACTTCCCGCGATAGAACACACGACCCTTTTATGCTGTATAGAGAGCACCTAACTTTACAAAAATTGTGAAATCGGCTTTAAGATCACATTTCCTTATAGGATGATATTTTTGTCTGAATTTTGTCAAGGTAAAGATAATATTACGCATTCAAGAGGGAGTCGTGCTTAATTGCAGAGTCTTTAAGTGGTGACGGGAAGAAGAATGCATGAGTAGATAGAACCTAATGTGCATTCAAAGAATGCACCAATTTTTCCATTAACCTATGCCGAAATGAATTCTATAAATGGCACAACTGTTACAACAGCGCAAAGCATATAACAAAAAGCGTTTATTTTTCGACGTGGGGAAACCTCGACGAGAAGATGCCCTTTTATCCTGCAAAATGATTATTGCTGCATAGAGTGTCCTGAGCATAACGCCCACATTTCAGTTAATTTTGTCACGGAGCTTATCAAAATTACGAACATTTTGGCTGGATCTCTGGTAAATTTTATGTCTGGGCCAGCAAATTAGCCAGGCAAGACACGTTCCTTTGTACGAACGTCACCTTTCAGTCTGGGTCCGCTCAATGAAATGATGCGTGTACTCGATATGGTCCGCGCCCTGTTACCCGGACGTTGACCGAATGATAACTCGAAAGCGTGCTCTTTCCCAATCTCAATCTTCTGAAAAGTGAACTAGTGATGGTGAGTCAGCTAGCACTTTGCTTGGAGCTGGTGTCTCATTTGCTCTATCCAGCGCTTTCAGTAAGCTGCCGCTGTCAGATAGCCACACTCTTTGCAGAGGCCGGTGGTTTTTCTGGCAGCTCAAGTGCAGCCTGCGACGACCAGTCTCAAGCGTGAGCAAGAATTGTTTGCTTACCCATTGTCTGAGACTCGCCTTGGCCAACCTTTGCTATAGTCAGCTTTGCGCATTTCTATAGTCGGCTTTGCGCATTTCTATCGTCAGCATTGCGCATTTCTATTGTCGGTGTTCCGCATGACTACCGACGGCGACATTTCTGACATGCTTCCTACTTGCGTTCGCTTATAATTTTTTTTGCAGAAGTACTCTGATCCGTCGTCACACACATCTCAGCAACTTCAGCATAGTGCTCCTTTTCTTTCCTCTCGAAACTTGGTCCATCCACTTTAGTTGCATCCTCTTTGAGCTCCTACTTAGTGATCTGATGATGGAGGGCCACTTCACGAGTTAGAAGGGGATTACTCGTGATGTCTTATACACAATCGTCCTATCTTATTGCTTCGATGTCGCGAAACGAATTTTCCAGACCATGTGATTGTATAGTCGATGTACAAAGGAAAAAATCGAGCTTATTGAGATTCCACTCAATCTGTCTCATTGTCAAATCGATTCGTATCTAACGCTTTCTATAATCATTTATGGTAAATTCTTGTCGATCAAGTAACTAGTAGCTCTAATAAAACTTTTCTCAAGATGATCGTAATTTAAGTTGCTTTAGGTCTTGTGGTCTAGACAATTTATAGGATTCACTCTCCTTCAATTTTTTGTGGCATGAGATTGCTGAGCTCAATGTTCAAAATTGGAAACTCGCGTGCGAGTTAATCTTCTCTTACTATGCAACCTACATAGCTCCACTAATTATGGTTATAATGTAGACAAGCGCCTTTTAAACTTCTTTATTTCAAAATCTATTAGCAAGCCTTTAATTTTATATCGATTGCGATCGGCTTATTATAATCTTTCTACAAAAGTAGGTGTCCGCACTGAGTGCGTCCGTGTATCGTACAGTGACCAAGTATCGCCACTCGATTTGAGTTTAAGCTCTTCGTCGATACATTTTTGCTCCCAGCTGTCTTCAGGCAGTAGAGTTCGATCGAAACCTACTCGATTTCCTTTGTCGATTGTAAGTGTGACAGCTGGACGATGCAGGTTCCTTTTTATTATCTCGAGCTTGGAAATATTTAAGATAGCAACAACCGGTATTCCATCTCAACAATACCAAATCGCACAGTATGCTACTGTATGTGGCCTTTTCCCGGAGATGTCCATGGCGCATGTGTGCTAGCTTTCGGGCACAGCTCCCCTTCCTGTTGTCCAATCACCATTTGACTTTGTTGTCATGATTCCTTCACTTTTCATCGTGCTGATCTGCACGACCTTCCTTCTCTTGGTATATTGCGTGCTTTGATTAAACACGAGCGTACTGATACTGATGTCAATACGCTACGCCACCTCAGCGGGTCACAATATTGCCATCAATTGCTCTCACGCAATACTCTCGCATCTAGAAAGTGAATTAGGCGTTCCCAAACAAAGCACACATTTATATATATTTTGGTAATTGTCAAGTTGATAGTCGATATACTCGTTTTGACCGTTATATACCCTGTAGACAGACGCACTCATGCCAAAAATGCAAATTCATGATAAAGAGACGAGAAATTGCTTATTGTAATGTACTGAAATGTGCAAGTCGCTCTTTTACTTCCCGTAAACCGTCTTGATAGCAAAGGTGTTTTTCCTTCTCTACATTGTTGCATGTAGCTTAGTACGCTACTAAGCAGCCTGCGCCAATCAAGCGCGCCCTGATCCATTGGTCAGTTTGCTCTATTCTTAATAATCAGTTCAACGTATGGAAATGATGTAGGGTGTTCTGTTGGAGGCATCAATCTCATACTCAATTCGTGCTCGTCATTGCCTCATACACCTGCAGGTACTTAAAAAGATTATTCTTGTCGATTTTTGTATAGATTTATAATCCTGCTGAGCTTCATTCGTCTGGCTCTTCGCTCGAACACGAGTTTGGCCACGATAAGCACTAAATAAGTCATGAATTCGGACAACTATAGGCTGCGGTTTGATCGCCGCAGCTTCGGCCTTTGAGACCAGAAGCCCCGGTGGCTGATGGATGGTCATTAGAAGCGCTTCTCGTCAGCGTTATACCAATTCGTTGTTGTAAAGCTGCACTCGCAAGTCTGTCGGCGCTTAAAACGCTTATTGTTTCAGTAGAAGCTCGCGTATCGACCAGGATCTCAGCTAATCTAACGCAAGCTGTCGAAGTAGTGTTAGCCTACTCAATCTCGCCAAACGTTCAGTTGTTCTATAGGCCGAAGTTAATACATACAATTCGATGCTCTTCGTCCAAGCGAGCCATCCGACCAAAATCTTCAATTAAGCCCGGGATATAAAGCTATTTACCAGACAAATTTTTAAATTCCGCATACACACGCTTTTTTGATAAACTCAATAAAGTTACACTGTATGCACCTTCGGTCCGAATAAGACAATATAAGATAATCGCGCGTTCTTCAAGTGACGCGTAATTCTTCGTACTTCGCTGTACGTTTTATCGTTACCTGTTCTTGGTAGTTAACGGTTATTGCTCTTGTCAGCGTTATACCAATTCGTTGTTGTAAAGCTGCACTCGCAAGTCTGTCGGCGCTTAAAACGCTTATTGTTTCAGTAGAAGCTCGCGTATCGACCAGGATCTCAGCTAATCTAACGCAAGCTGTCGAAGTAGTGTTAGCCTACTCAATCTCGCCAAACGTTCAGTTGTTCTATAGGCCGAAGTTAATACATACAATTCGATGCTCTTCGTCCAAGCGAGCCATCCGACCAAAATCTTCAATTAAGCCCGGGATATAAAGCTATTTACCAGACAAATTTTTAAATTCCGCATACACACGCTTTTTTGATAAACTCAATAAAGTTACACTGTATGCACCGCCGCCAAATTTGACACGATCTGGCCCATCAAAATCCTTCATTTTTGGGTTTTTCAGAATTCAATTTTAGGTAGAAACGCGATAACTTGCCAACGGACTTAATTTTTGAATTTATCTATGCTGAATCAAAACTTACATAATTTTGCGACCGATAGTTGCTGCGATCATCCCCAAAACTAAATCCTCGCTTTGGATGCAGCCTAACTCCTTTATAACGATTATGACATGAGAGCGACGTATTCGCCAAGTCTGCCCTGGGCTCTTATCAAGCGAAGGTTTGTATCGGACGAAAAACCAGTATCGCGAGAAATTAGCACACGATCTGCAGTGAACCTCTTTGTATTTTAGCTTTATCTTTATTAGTGTTCGACTGATGAATGACATAGGCATGAAAGTATTGTCGTGAACTTGCATCCGCGCGGTCAAATTCGCATAATTACTTCTGCGACGAATTGTCAATTCGGATCGAAGTGTTAACGCTTCAGAATGATTGGCATCTTTTGCTTCAGCATGAAAAGCAAAACGTGATCACGATCCTGACGGTTGTAAGACTGAAATAAACCTATTTATGCCGAAATCCCGAGAAAGAGCCTGAGCTCGTTATCAGAATTAAAGCGTGATGCACAAATCTTACACGCCCACTCTATTTAACATGCTTGTCTGATGTGCCTTGTTCAAGCGTATTGAACATTCCATGCAATTCTTTTTGTGTATATTATAAAGTGGCAACGTATAGACTAAGACGAACTATCGACATTCAATTTGCTCGGATCAAGCTGTATCAATTTCAGCGTATGCAAACAGCAAACTTGTCAGCACGCCTAGGTTCTCTAAAATAATCTCCCACTTCATCGGCTGATGTGCGGAGTTCTAGCTAGTTTACCACAATGTATCGTAAGAAATTTTAAGCGCAATGAGCGACAAATGTCATTGGTCACGTCTCACAGAAAAGTTCGGATTTTTGCCGTCCAGGAACGTCATCGATGTACGATCGTCGACTGAGTACTGGCTGAGCCGTACTAATGTCGGTCTTACACTTCCATAAAAATTGGACCGATCAGCAAATGGTACTATAACGTTGTGATCTATTAACAGCTATAACATAGACATGCAGGATACTTTGTACCATCGCTGGCAGATTTATATACGTTTTTGAGCTCAAACGACATGCGTGATCCACTCAGGACAAATTAAAAGGTCCAAAGAAATCAGAATTCAGTCAATTTAGTGTTTTTATCTCGAACTACTTTTAAGCAAGCTCTTTAAAGCACTGCCATAACGCATTGGCTCGGTACCGCCAATCAATAATAGCTTTCACTATTCGACGGTAAATTTATTCGGTCAAAGGTTGCTCTCATCGACGAGCACCTTGATAATCCGGCTGATTAATTTTCCTGCTCCCTTCTACATCCCCTCTAGAGACTCGTACCCCAATTGAATTATTGATCTTATTGTCTGACCCGTTCTCGCTATCCATGGTAGCTAACTAGGCCTATTATTGCACATTTTCGTAATCCCACAGCGACAAAACATTGCCAGTCCCAAGCTCGAGGAGATTACTTTCATCGACATTTATATTTTTCAAATTATTCTTTGCGCCGAGGCCGCATTCCGGTAAAGATCGAGCGCTCTCACAGTACTCATTATGAGCTTGCACTGCGCAATACTGCAATAATTTAGACAGTGCTCATTGGTACGTGTTTCTCGCCCAGAGGTCGTTATGGACGCTAGTCTCATTAACCAAACACATCGTTCCAAAGGCCGTATCTGAACCAATTCTGGCCGAGACAAATTAAAGTTTCTCTCAAATACTACATCTTTTCTTGCCAACTCGTCGACTTAAGCATAATGCAGGAATACGGGACCCTAGCTAGAGTGACTACAGTCTTTGGCACGTTCGATTTGTAAGCTTCACTGCCCACACATTGATTTTTTTCTGTCCTTCACAGTCTAACGAGCAAAGCTAGTATCTAAAATCGACCATTCGTCATTACTTATTAAAGGTTGATCGTGCTTTCTCTTTTGGTATGCTTAATTCAGTCAAGCATTTTTTTTGGTAGTGTATCCAGCACATGTAATGTATGTAATGTATTACGTTATCGCGTTGCCAAGTTATGCACGTGCTAGGCTCAGTCTGGCTAGTCCACGGCGTAGAGTGGTGTCCGCATACGTCGGGTCTCGTTCGGCGGGCAGTGCAGCCAGCACCGAGGTCGTGAGGGTCTTCCATTATTTTGCTTAGCTCTGACTTGGTAAGAGCCCAGGTGGCGCCCGGTGCTGGAGACCGTCGCGTCGAGGGTGAGACTCGTTAAAGACCTGCAGATGCCCGAGAGCACCTCCCGAAGCGCGCGAGCATTTAGCCCCCGCGCTTGGAAGGAGGGCGTCACCCCAACTTTTTCCAAGCTATCCAGCACATGCTCCGCAGAAATTCGAAGGCTTGCAATAGCAGTAGTACAACCTCCAGAAATAAGTTCTTTATAAGCTTCTTCCTCTGCTAGTCTTTGTCTGTCTTTGATTTATGCACAGATGTAGATGGTTGAGTACTCGGCTCGTCCTGGTTCGAATTGGGCGAGCATCATCTTCACAGCAATTGCGGCGATATGTATTTGTGCTCAGTAAATTTGTTATTTTAATGGATGGCAATGTCAAACTCCCTTATCTTGCACTTACCGACGTCATAAAAAAATTTGCTTCCTCAACGCTCGAAAAAACAATTTGACCACAAGCTGGCGATTGCACAACATACATTGTCCCAGCGAATCGAGCCATGGTGATCGTATTGCTGCGATGTTGTTTAAATTAGCAAGGCCAGAATCAATCCTTTCTTGCGTTTGATATATACTATAACCCATCTTTAAAATGGGTGGGGGTGTGCCTATTCTTATAATTAAAAGGTGTAAATTACACCCTGGTCATTTTTTATCTGGGGTTGTTGTTTACTAAAAGCACCTTCGGTAAGTTAGGCAACCTACGGTATTTCGCGATACACTGTATTGCACTGGTACCGCCCGTATCGTCCGCGCGTCGGCTTGAAGCTAAAAGACCGACGTACGTAGCAGCGAATGAATTGTGGCAATAGCGTCCAAGCACGCGCAACCTTTTTGCGCCATGCAGCAACACAGCGCTGGCTTGTAAAGGACGAAATATACTTTTTACTGCGGCACTCCAAACTGGTGGGCGTTCCAATGCGCCACTCCCTGCTAATGCGGCCTCCCAGTCCGTCTTGTTGTCGTGCAATTGCTAAGACACGTATGCTCACACGTCTGTGCTGGTTGCTAGGTGGCACTTTGTTGTTTTACAATACACAATTGGACTATAAACAGGATGGCTGGCGTTGGCAAAAGCGCAAGGATAAGGGCGAACGCGTGCGCGAGGACCGCGCCAAGCTCGTGATTAATCGAGAAATCGTCATCTTAGGGACGTATGTGCACTCTGCCGAAACGTCTGTACGCTACTAGTTGATGGTCGGTAAACATATTGGTTGCGCTCTAACTAGTCCCGGTCCTTCTAGACATTTCATCGACGGATCTATTCGTTGCGCAACTCGAAGGAAAATGTCATTCTAGTCCACTACTTTGACGAGATTAACAAGGTTTCTGTAGCTCGTCAACCATCTCTGCAGTGGAATTTAAACCCTTATAGCAAATTCATACCACGTGGACGGTCACATTCTAGTAATTCGACCACCACTATCATGCGTCCGTCCGAACTTTCTTTATCAGAAGGAAAGGCTGATTCTAGTAAGCAATATGGCGGTTGGTTCGACTGCTAAGATGGTTTATCTTATTTTCGATTGTGTATAGACTATTTCAACGAGAATTTTGAGCCCCGGACTGCATCATACAACACTTGCTCGCAAGATGTTGATGATGTCGATCAAATGGTACCAACACACGTTGCGATGGAGGGACTTACTACACGTTTGCAGGCCGACGACTTGTTTCATGATGTATTCACATTGTCGACACCGGATAAAGCTACCGACAGTTTGGGAGGGCAGCAGACATTTGAACAAATCGAAATTTCTGACTTTTCACCAGACTGGGACTTTAAAGATGGTGGAGCAAAAATCCTTATATGCCTAGCAGCAAGTATCCCTGAAATAGCGACTCGAGAACCAGCAGCAATGTGCGTGCAATTTGGAAATTGTCGAGTTCATGCTGAGAGGATTTCGGAAACAGTATTGCGCTGCACTGGTGCGTGTTCATGTGCTTTAAAATCTGTGGAGCATTATAGATACTAATCGCACTTTTACATTGTGTGTGTTTTACGATGAAGCTCCCGGTTCGACAAATGACAGTGTTGACATGTTTGTTTGTCATTGGGATAAATCGCAGAGATACGTACAACTATCTCACAAAAAGCGATTCACCTATCGAAATCGCTATCCAGTATCGCCTCTTTTCACTGGTTGCGGTGCTAATAAATCAAAAGAAGAAGAAAGTGATACGTTTGGTTATACAGCATCAAGCTCTGCGCATGTTGGTAAACGAGTCCGATCACCGACTGGTCTATGCCAAAGTGTGGCCTTGAAACGGTCCGAGAAGAATTGCACTGGTACAAACACCAACCTTTCGACGTTCGTCGAGTCAGATTGTAAATGAGATAAGTTTTGTAATGCTTATGAGCTTTATCTCATGCTGCGACGTTGATTTAAAATGTTTTGCTATAGTAGACGAACGGCAATGCAAAATTCAAGTCGTAGAGCGGTTGTCTGAGTTTCACCAAGCAATTCGCACCAAGACAGCTCATTTTGCCGATGAGACCTCATTGCCTCATGTTGCCACAGACTTTACTGATGAGAAAGATGAATCGGGACAAATAGAAGACGAGTTGTCTGTACCATCTTCAAGTTTGACCTCGTTATCGACTAAGCAAGCGTCTCACTATGCATGTCTCCAGCATGGAGCTCCATCAATCAGCTCTGCTGAAACTGTAGCCTCATCATCTTCCTTAAGCGAACCACCGACCGCATTGGACGACTGCACTATTGAGGCACTCAGTGACAATGACCTAGAGCAGCTTTCGGAAAAATTGCTGGAGCGTGTAGTGCGTCAACTTGTGACAGTCGCGCATACGAGTGAAGAGCTGCTGGAGGAGCTCAACTCCCTGGACGAAACAGGCTTGAGCTTGCTGCATTACGTGAGCTTTTACAACTATTCACGATTAGTGCCGCTTCTCATTGCTCATGGCGCCCACATTGACCAGCAGAGCACTCAAGGGCAGACAGCACTTCACTTGGCAGCAGGATGTGGTCATGATGACGTTGTAGATGTGTTATTGCGATCTGGAGCGAACCTACAGAGCCGCGATTTCGACGGTCTTACGGCAGCTGATCGTGCAGAAAAGTCAGGACACATTGACGTTGCTACCAAGCTGCACCACCACATGGGATACGAGACTTCAAGCAATCACTGGGGTCCAGTAAAACATTCTCACAGCTCTAATGATTCGCCGATGAACATCGATGATACCCTGACACCTTATTATGATGCTGGAGATATGGGCCTTCTCGCAGAAATCGACGATTTATCTGCTGCATGTCCATCTCATCCTTACGTCAAAAATCATTGTGAGAGACCATGCGATTCACCGTCATTAAAAGCGACATCCTATGTAAGTTTTTGATAATTGGGATGTTGCGAATTTTCATGTTAGCTTAGTATCGTGTTCGGTGCGACCTGGTAGGTGGGAGAAAATCAAGAGCATAATCGGAAGCTTTTGCTCGGAGCTTTTTCGACGATGAGTTTGCACGATAAGTGTGCGCTATCGTTGACGATTTCGCGGGATTCGGGAAGTCACGTTGCTCGACGTCGTGACAATAGTATTGGCGACGAAAGATCTCTTTCACCTAACAGTAGCAGTACTCCGGCAAAGTCAAGGTCTATGCCAGCAAGTATGATTGACCCGGACGCCAGTTTTGCTGGTCAACGATCTGTCCTGTCCGGTTATGAGAATGACTCGGATGTGCAGTGTATGATTGCTGATGATGAGGAGAGTTTAAATAAACTTCGAGCAGCAATGGAACTCATGGGTCCAGAAGAAAGACAATCGTTAGAAGATGAGGTGAAGATATTACAGCATGGCATTCGAGCATGGTTGCTAAAAAGAAATTGTAAGAATATGCGTGAGACGACCAAACAGCTCCGCGAAGCCACGCAAAGTATAGAGGACCAGCAGAAGCAGCAAGAAGCAGCTGAGCTTGAAGCTTACATCAAAAACGAGCTTTCAGAACGAGAGCGTGCCGCCGTGACCGTCCAGGCAGCAACTCGCACCATGCTGGCTAGACGTACTTTTCTGCAGACAAAGCACGTCGCTATAAAGTTCCAAGCAGCCACGCGAGGTATACTCTGTCGCAAGAACTTTGCGCGAATGAAGGCGCACGCTTTAGCATCACTGGTAATCCAACGCAATGTCCGCGAGTGGTGGAACAAGCAACCAGCTGCGATTCAACCGAAAAACATCGAGAACGAGGGAAACGATAAAGTGCAAGACTCAGAGTCATTAAGCTCGTAAAATGCGTTTAAACGAGTGTTGCAAAGCAAAGTGCAACGCCGCTTGTTGGTCACATACAGCTCACAAAAGAGTATACCGTAGTCCAGTTCCATCTTCAAATTATTCATTGTACTCGCTGTTTCCAATGCCTCTATGTGGCGGAGCTTTGCTTGTTCTAAAAAAGATGTCACTCGTACAAAATCATTGATTTTAGTCCATCGTTTCAGCTCCATCGTCCGTGTATCGTCGGAAGCCCTGAATGGGAGGCGTCCAAGTGGCAAAGCCACGCCCATCGGGCTCAGGAGAGTTATCAATCTCCAATGCCTCCGCTTGCAATTCTACAGGCAGCGCATTGATGGCTTCCCACTTTAAATCAATTTTGGTCTGCACGTCGCGCATAAAGTGATTGTGCTCAATGGTGCTCATGATGTTATAGCGACGCCCAATCTCCTGATGGCGCTGCTTTTCCTCTTCGGTCCACTCCTCGCTGCAACAAAGTACACATACAACATTAATTACCGATCACTAGCGTGGACGAAATGTTGAAAAGCAGCTGAAACGTACGCATCGGGATATTGGCCCTTGATGGCACATAGCATCTGCTCAAAATTGGCGTCACCACCACCCTTTTTGCCCTTCTTATTTTCCTTTTTAGACGCAAACCCACGCACACATGGGAATCTAGAGACCACGCCATCGATTGCGCAGGATGTTGTGTGCTGAGCGCTCACAATACGTGCGCCACGCCGCAGAATTGACATGTCGACTTTGACCAATCGCGATGATTATGTATCCTACTCGTAATAGTAGTCATGCTTTACTTTTCTCACAATTGTCGTGTGGTTCGACACAATTTATTAATGAGCTCCTTAATCTTTAATCTAATCTTCTTGATTACTTGGATTGTACTGTGCATTTAAAAAGTCAGGAGATGATACCACCCTAGAATACAGCTCCGCATTTCGAAAGCCGAGGCTTCTGTGCAACTGTAAGGGCATCGGTTCAGGCTGAAACAGAGGCTCAATTGGTATCAGCTGGTTCGGGTTGAAATAAAATAGGGACGATTGAGTCTCTGCTGCAGTCGAGATATCGTGCGGTGCACGATATTTAGCGTACGTGTCGCCAATAGTAGACGAAAAAAATCGTACCACCTCTTTTGGCGCCGTTCGCCAAAGAGCTCTTTCGCTCCAAAAACCATCCACACTAGGATCTTGCAATTCGCACTGCCGCGAAAAGTCCCAACCGAAAAGCGAGGATGTAGAAGAATATACTTGTTGCAGCTGCAATTTCAAAGCTGCATCCTCTTCTCGTCTGTGTTGCTTCCTCCGGCAATGATGTTGAACGCGTTTATCTTCATCTTCGTCTTCTGTATCGGCCATATCTTCATCAAAACTTCCGGAACCAAAAGAGCTACCTGCATCGCTCTCGACATCTTCCCATGGTACGCTCACAATACACTCATCAAATTTTCGTTTGCCAGCAAGTGAGCTTCGACCTTCCGTGTCTTCTAAAGCCACCGCGTACCCTTGAGGCTGAAATACTATGGCATTCGGATTTAAACTTGATTCTTTTTTCAAACTAGGTTCCACATCTACAAGCAAAGCTTTCTGATCCTCCACAATGCCACCATCGGTAAGAGCTGGCGATATATTTGACTGACAATCACTTCCCACTTTGGCTTCGGGCATAGGTTCGGCGATAGGCTCCTCCATCACAACTTGGTCATTTAAATTTGCAAATGCTTCACAGAGCAAACAATCCGGGCTACCCGCTCCAGCCTCAGTACTGCAAAGAGTTTTAGATGGTTTAGCAACACCTGTCGGCATCTTCTTCTTTTTTTTCTTCTTGCTCTTTTTTTTGCGGTAGGATAACACGTTTCCTACTTCTTCAGCTGCCTTATCCTGCAGTGATACTTCAAGTAATAACTCCTCCATTCGGTGTGCTGCCTCACCTTCCAAGTATGAGACGTAACTTCGCAGAATTAGCTGGTGTAGCAATCACATCAGTCACGTATGAATTTAAAAAGAGAAACGAATGGGATTATTACCTGCTCCAATAGCATTGCAATGAGACGCTGGTAATCTTCCCATGTGTTTATTGTTTCGCTTTCCGTCACGAAAAGTTTGATAAAGTTGCTCTCTGTAAGCACGTGCAATGACGTCAAGAATCCCGTGAGCACATTTCCAACGAGCGTAAAGAAACGGTCTGTAGTTTCTACCAGCTCCATTTTCACCGTAAGAACACCTGCGTTACGTAAAAGTATTACTAAAGCCACGTCCATACATTCACATACATAACAACATTGTACCAGTGCCTAGATCCATAAATTCCATTGCTTCGAGGAGCTCATAGGCTTTTTCCTGGGAGGTATCGATCGCCGCACGAGATGAAGAAGACGTTTGGTGCATGGGTGCTGCAGTGATGTTTGAAGCCCTTGTAGACGCTTTTGTCGCTATTGTTGCCTCTACCACTTTCTCGCTGGTAGGTGTTGCGGCGGTGGCTCCTCGATTTGATGTCTTGAGATGGTGCCGCATGAGCCCAACGCAAAGTAAACTCAGATTGATTTTGTACAGCTGCTTAACAAGCTCGGGTGTGCTCAAAAATAGAACCTGCTGACGCTCATTGACGCTAAGTTGTTTCCAATACTTACAAATGCCTGCGAGCACGGCATCGTCGTCTTCGCTATCACTACATTGCGTCGTCAAGGGTGTGCCGAGCGTCATCCAGACGCCAAGTTTACGCCCTTGCACTTCACCACGAGAGAAAAGCGGCTTCGCTCGCTTCCGTGCACGTACTTTTCTTTTGCAAATACATTGATCTGCTGCATCATTGCAGACGATCTTTGATGTGGAGGAACGAATGGCCAGATATGATTTCCAAATTGGGGCTTCGATATGTACAAAATTACAGCAAGCGTAATGCTGTGTTAAGCTGAAAGCCATTAAACGAGCAAAAACGTACTCGTACCGTTTGCGGTAGAATTGGCGTTTTTAGCCGAGGAATTACGGCCCCGAGTCAGCGGCGTCATGAAATGTTAATGGAGCTCGATTTCGTTCCTTATGATTTTTTGGTAATTTGGTCCAGTGGCAATATTGCATTCAATATGGCAGACGTCCATCATAGAAGAATAGCACAGAAGCTCAAGGTGGCGTGCGAGGAAACTGCGGCGCAGGCTATCGAAGCGACTTCTGCCAGTGGACAGGCAAGCCGCATCCACGGCAAGAACCGCAAGTTTGGCAGCAGAAAAGAGGCCATGGCAGCTAAGGCAAGATAAGGCTCCCGTTGTAGCAAACAGTCGCATCTAACTTGAACACTGACAGATTGAAGCAGCCAAAGCCAAGCGAGAAGCAAAAGGAGCAGACATTTCACAGGGACCGCCAGTAAAATTAAGTAGGCAAGAAGCGAAGTAAGAAGCGAAGCAAGAAGCTGACATGTAAAGAGGAGGCATTAGTACCTATCGCTCTGCTTATAATTTTTAGTCGCAAGAAGAATCCCGATTAGACATTTTCTTAAATCTGGTAAGTGGTTTTTCTCTCCTTTAATTTTGCTATTGTCACTTACCTAGCTAGCTGCCCGTGACATCGTTTTCGTGAGTGCATGGTAACGTCGTCAACATCGACACTATTTGCACACTTAATGAACACGTCAGTAGCAGCTGTTGGATGGAGACTTAAGTACAGGTTGCGCGAGCGAATCTTACTACCACACGCGAGTGCAATATAATATTGACGCCTCCTACGAAAGGATGTGATGACGCCCGCAATGACGTCATTTTAAAAATGGATAGAGGTAGCGCAGTATAGCAGACGTACGACCTGAATTGTAAACACTCCCAATCTTGCTTCTTACTGCGCAAATCTCCACATCAAAAGGTTTCGATTTCAATGCTTTGTTGCGACGGCGCGCCGAGCGCATTGACTTCAGACATCCTTCGCGCTGGTCACGAAAGGGCCGCCAATCCTTAGGTGATTGTGAATTGCACGTCGACCGCTTGAAGGGGCATCAACATCAGCAATTAACTTTTGGCTACCTCAAAGCTCGAAAAACGTTAAGGAAGGCTCCGCAAGTGAAGAGAGACAAAATAGCGTCGGAACAATCAAATTTGAGATGTTCTAAACTACAACTAGCGACGGACGTGGTGGTCTGCCGATGCACATCGACACCGTAAGCGATTTGTCAATGCGACAAAGAGGCGATCAAGGTCGCGCATACGCGCATGATGTAGAAAAATAAGCGCAAAGCCGAAATGGCACGCTTGACATGGCGAAATGCCGCAGCAATCTCTGTTCAGCGCATCAGAGTATTCGGTGGTACAAAAATTTCCGCGACAAGCAATGCTTGAGCTAGGCGAGCGCCAATGAAGGCTCAAGATTTGCAAATTTGGCAGTCGGAGCTGTATCAAGGATTAAGCCTTGACTTTCTGGATCGAAATTGGACGTTCATGCGCCGCGTTTGTAAGAAAATGAAACGGGTGGGTTCAATCGGTCACAAGACGCGAAAATTGTTTTGCTTGGTCCCTACTTAAGTGGCACGGTTTAGCGTAGTACAAAATTGAGGTTGAGAGTTGGCAATATCAGGTCTCAAACCTTGGCCATGCTATGGAGCGACTTCGGCAGACATTCAACACTGCGTTTAATTCAAAAAGACAATCAATAGCAAAAAAAGGCATCAGATTGACCAGGATCAAGAACAACCTGTATTTATCGCAGTGAGCGATACACTTGAAGGCGCAAGCACGCAAATGTTTATAGATATTGTTCACTATCGGCTGAACGGGCTGCACAAGGTGCTTATTCTTCATGTTCAAGCTCAAAGTCTCCCGCATTTTTTACAGACTGCTAAATTTGATACTAGAGGTTCTGCTTCGTTTGGGGAAGACGCTGTTGTGAGCATTGACCAAAGAAAGCCTCGCGTCGAGACACGGATGGGCTTAGCTGGAACAAATGTGGCCATATTGTGGCAATTTAAAAAGAAGTGGCGGTGATAAAATGGCAGGGAGAGATACATTGAGGCGAATGACGCTGTAAGCTCACCTTGTGCGTGCAGAAAAGAAGCACTAGAGACAAGGTTTGCAATTTGAATAGCAAATGAAGACGACATCTAGTAAAATCCGCAGTGTATTCCTCGTGCGCACAAAAAATTAGACGACAAAGATATATAAGCGCCTTTTGGCTTTCTTTTAGAAGCGTTTAATTGTCGCGTCATTGTGCTTCTCATTGATGATGAAAATGGATGTCCGTCGGCGTTTAAAGACAGAAAAACGAAGTGGAAAATTAGTAATTTAACGACAAGGCTGATCGCATGCACCGGCAATACTCAATATGGCGTACTCCATGGAAGCTGCAAGCAAGCTCTCGCTGCTAGCTGCTAGTGCATGGTGTGCGTTACATGTAAGCAGAGTATGCAGAGCAAGAGCACGCATCAACGAAAAACGTGGGCGTGCACTTTCTGACGAAAAGTGTTGTTGGTATCATCTGCCCAACTTCAAGAACCGGCTAAGAAATCATTACACGGTGAGCTTAAAATAGCTGGAGCAAGTTCTGCCGTGTGTACCTCGTGCGCACGAAGGGTATGCGGCAAAGATATACAAGTTTTTTCCGGCTTTCATTTAGAAGCGTTTCCATTGTCGCGCCCATGTGCTTTGAGCTGACGGAGGGAGAAAATGACCTTTTCTGCAAGTCCGTCGGCGTTTTACGGCAGGTGAGCAAGGTGAGAGCTTAAATATCAAACGATAAGGCTGATCGCATGTACCGGGCGGCATAAAACATGGCCTACGTCTTGAAAGCTGCAAGCAAGCTTTCGCTGTCCTTCTGAAGATAGACGTGGTCTATTACTCGGCCCACTTCCTGAATCCTTTTCTTTGAAACACGAACTTGAAGAACGCATCGCCGACTCGAGGGCTTACAAGCCAAGCGCTTGATTTGGCTCGATGCCCTCTGAATATTGTAACTAAAAATTGAACTCGTGTGCGTCGTAGGTGTAGACTATTACGGCAGCGACAAAATCAAGTTATATTGTGTGCATCTACGGGAGGTCAAAATTTGATTAGAGTCTCAGCATGTTGAAAACATTGAGGTTTACCACCACCATGCTGAACAAACAGCTCCATGGTAATGCAGATAACAAATCATAAAAACGACCTTAGATGATGACAAGGCCGATAAAAACCTGGAATGGTTCGTCGCATGCCATATGCCGGCACCTACAGCATTTTATCCTAGTGTGGCATATTGCATGAACCAACAAGCGGAAATGGTAGAAATTGTTGTAAAAGTCTATGAGACGGATCCAAAGACGTACGCTGAGGCTATGCGCAGCACAAGGGCCAAATTATGGAGCAAGTAAATGCCATTAAAGTCTTGACGCTCTAAGACAGCGGCGTCTAGGCTGCGCCGGATCCAGCCGGGCAAACATTTGCTTGCTCCAGTCACTCGTTGGTCGCCTGGTATGGGTCGCAAATTATTGTGTTTACACTTTGAGTTTGCAATTCACAGAGCAACGTGATATGCACCACGCGTACGAGATTAGGAGCTGGCATATAAGAATGCTCGCTATTTTAGAGGCGCCAAGTTGATGCGGCTTGAAATGTGCGCTAGTACTGAGCGTATCGTGCCAGCACCAAAACTTATAGACGTGCGTATCAAGTTCGTTAAAGATTTTGCTCGTCGTGAATCTTAGCCTTGTCGAATTGCAACTCATGCTGAAGGTTTGTTAGCAAACAGCGCAATATTCCGAATCGGTAAGCACTTGTAGGATTACGCTTAGTGTAACGAACGCAAAAAGGGTAATTTAAAGTAGACTTAGGTATAGGCTCTATGAGCGATTTGTTTTTCACACACCACAAAGTGACATGATAACACCCGCAATGGCACAAGATGTGCCACCCGCAATCATATCACAAGAGAGGCTTAAAGATAGCACAGAGTAGCGAGCAAAGAACCTTAACTGTATTACTTTCAACTTATTTTCTTTTGCGCCATTCTCCACACGAACAGTGACGTAGATGAAAGAACTTTAAAGGAAGCACTCGTTATTTATACGCAACAGCACCGACATACTCTCCTCCTCGTATGTTTATATTTAAGGCCTTTGCTCGTAGTAGCAGCCCAATGAAGCTTTCCACCACCTTTATGCATAGAGATGGGCCAAATCACGCGGGACGAGTTGCATACTAGATAATGCATTAAATTATAAATGGGTTTGGATATCTTGAACGCCGGACATAAGATGTGACCCTCCAAGTCTATGTAGGGAGGCTAGTCAGATTTGAAGAGCCCAAGAAGGACTTATCCGGAAGCTGTCAAACATTACATGTATTACCTACACGGCACCGGGGTTTATTACATATCTTCAACTGGCATATTTATATTAAATGAAATCCACAAACTTAGTCTGTGCAATATACCCAGCAAGCGTTGCTGCATCGATTGTTATATTAAATTTTTCTGCAACGCTTTTACTGTTCGAGTTTCACGTTATCGCTACTCGTTGGAGTCTTAACAGAGTAAATCACACTTAACCATTGCGTGTGTCAGCTATTTAGGCTACGACGGCTCAAGACACACTCTAATTACAAAAGCTTTCACTGCCGATAATAGCATATTGATATTAGTGTATCTGCTTCTTTTTTGTACAAAAGATAGTACTTAGAATTGAGTCGACGGAAGCGAAAAAAATAATACTTATACTTGTCACGTCACAAGCAAATCAAATTGAATATTAAGCCTACCGTTGTAGTGTGCATGACTCCCACTTGTAACGGGCCACCGAGCTTTGCGTCAAATGAATTCTTAGAAGATTGATCGACTTTCTACCGAAGTATAATAGTTTGCATTCTGGGATATTTTAAACTATTTGAATATATATACCCCTGACTTTAGTGCGAATATTGAATCATACATTAGATGGAATAGGATGATCGGGCGTTAGAAAATCAGTCGTAACACTGCATTAAAATGCACACGTCGATCTTCTTGAGACCAGGTATATGGAATCGGAAGAGATAAATCTTTCGGCACGTCTTCTCATTGAAAGGCGCTGTCACACCAGGCAGCGAATTTTGGTAAATTCCGCGCCCACGGATAATGAACCTTCGCAAATTTTTTGCGATGAGTAGAACCAACTTCTTACCATTGTCAGACGAGCAATTTGCGTTGCTAGGACGACTTGATGAATGTTATGGTCAAAACGTCTCCCGAAATGTTCGATTGGTAAAGTGGCAGCATTTGCAGCCCATTCTTTCAAGTATGTGGAACGCAACACGACATCTGAGATCTATGGGCAAGGTATATGCCCAAAGGCTGGGGCAACACCGGCTTCAAGAGCTCCAACCGTAGCGCTACTGTAGGTTTTTCATCCAGCAGGGAAAATCACTTCCCAGTAAGCTCGGCTTCAAAGATGCTGCTGCTAGTATTTTCTCTTTGGGCACGAATGCGTGGTCGTTGTTCCCAATTAATGCAGATTGTACTCAATCAGCTAGTCAATAAACATTTTAGGGTGGCTTTGGCGTGCTCGCGAGTGTCGCGATCCCACTATTTGGTTTGCCGTCGGTTTTATGCATGACATCTTGAAAAGCCTTCGCTCAGCGCAAAATCTTGAACTGCTTTCCTTAATTCTTCAAGTTTCAAGAGTCTACAATTTATAAGAAGACAGCAAAATTATGAAAAGCTGAAAGCGTTTAGATGATGAGGGTGAGTTTTTTGTGCTGCGCGGTATGCAATAATATCATGAGGATGGAAGCACGAAAACACACGCTTTCAGTGGAATCTAATTTTACAAAGAAGGCGGGAGGGGGTTAGGGTGTGTGCAGCTATACTGAAATGGGTGTGTGGCTATACCGGTGGTCATAATATTTTTGGAAATAACTCTAATTTACTTTCCCATTCGCTGCGCCTATTTAATTTCACGCAGGGTGTTATATCGGATTTTTTTCTGAGTATAATATTTGCGCCTATGAACAGGATGAAAACAATTACGCCAACAAAAACAAGAAATCCATTATCCAGAAAAGAATGAAATCAACCTGGAACGCATTTGTTAATGAGGCCACCGGAATTTTCTGACTTGAAAGAACAAATCTTAACACATTGCTCAAGCAATTTCAGTGGCCAAGGAGCAACGTACGCTGCCTATAAGGCTGATCGAATATCTTCTTTTTCTCTTGGAAAAGCTTTATTCGTAGTTATTCTTTCTTCGAATTGTTTCAGCTTTTATTTTAAGCTTTTAAAGGTTTAGTAGCTCGAAGTGCTTTCAACTGGGGTACATCTGACGTGACACAACGACCGGTTATAGAGTCAACTAATTCTGAAAATAAAGTCTCTTTGTTAGCCACGGAGCCGTTTTTAGTTTCAGGATCGATTCCACATCGCATATTTATTCTGTTTTATGATATCCGCTCTTGGTGTTAAAAACTTGAATCTGTGTTTTCCATTGTGTCTTATCGATGTTGTACAAAAATATCTCGCCATTACCAGCAGATGGTGGTCACTCGTGGATTGTGCTATTCACAGTCGAAACTGGTACAGAAATTTGGCTCCCCGGAATTTCTTTAGATGACGTCGTTATATATATCGTCGTAGAGATGTTAGCACCGTCGATCTATCCCATATTTACTTTGGGCGTATTCTGCTCGGGCTTATTCGCAAAGAAGCCTTAGACACAATAAGTGTGGTAATGTGCAAGATTGGGTGGCAAGTATGCATGGTATTGCCTCGCCAGCCGATCCGCACCTAAACCTTTTCTTGACACAGTATGCCCAAGACTTGTCCATGCCGGGGTTAATATATACTATGTGCTGTCAAAATTTCCATGTTTTACAGCCAGATTTTCTTCTAACCTCAAGGACGTTTAGAGCCGTCTCATTAGCCAGTTGATCTGGAGCTGACTAATTTCCGATAGTAACACTTAATGCGTCAGTATATCCACTTTGGTTGACCGCAATTGCTTGAATTCTTTGACGCACCAGAGCAAATAAAAGCCAAATCCTTTTACACTTGCGTCAACAAATAACAGTCCGACGTAGCTGGATCCTCATCCAAAGCTTCCAAGCTTCCAAAAGCTTACCTCCCATATATCCGCTAGAACGCCCTACCCCTGTTAATTTTAGCTTCATTGCGTATGCGCACGCCTAGAATGGTAAATAGGACGTATCACCGGTCCTACAGCGTTCATAAGGAGAGTACACACTATGTAGCTGTTTTTGTGCCTGTGCGCGTCTGCAGTGAAAGGAAGGACGTATCTGATGCCATTCATCATCTCAGCGCATCAAGGGAAGGTTTAAACGCATTGTTGTATGACGGCGTAATTTCTGCCAGCAGCTTTTCAAAGCCTTTACGCAAGACGAAGGTTTACTCCGTTTAAGACAGGCGCAGATGGCGTGTCCTGTTGTACCGCAGCCATAGCAGCGGACGTAACTTTTGTTGATAGCACATAATTCCACTATGACTGGACCAAGTTCTTAGGTTTCACGAAAATATACTACAGGACGAGTAGTTGCCTCTTCACGGCGTTTTGATCGATGACACCGGTCAATAGCTATACTTCTTATGAAATGTGGCAAAAATTGCCGCCTTTTCCGTTCTGTCTACAATTCAAAGATTCACATTTTGTTTTTAGGCTGTCGATGAGCAAAGTCACTTCAACAGTAACGAAGGCCGTCGATTCATGAGCATATGCATTGAGCTCACAACTATCTTACTTGCAACAAGGACTCGAGAACGCTCGCAAAAGCTCACCAACACAAATGTTGCTCTTATAACCATCACACTCATTTCCCAGTATGCCAAATTACTTTACATGCAATTGCTTCAAGTATAAATAAACCGATATAGCTTCATATTTTTGGCCAGTTACAATTAAAAACTCAAATCATTTGTGCAAAACATTGTAATGGTAACGTTAACAGATGGAGTCACGTCCAAGGAAGGGCTACTCGTGCTGGTAATCGACACCAACCCGGTGCACTGGTTTGGACGGGAAAACAGTGCGAACAATCATGGAGCGCTACAACATCTAATCTCCAGTATGCTCGTGTTTGTGAACTCGTATTTGCTCCTTCACCGCAGCAATCGCATCGTGATTATAGCAGCCCACGCCGGCAAAAGCGCCATGCTGTATCCAGATTTATATCAAGACGACCCCACTGGAAATGCTGAACAGGCTGCTGAGGTCAACGCTGGCGTCTTGCGGCGTTTGCAAGAACTTAGCGACGGTCCGCTAGACTCGGCCAAGCCCAACCAAACAGCCATCGCTGCGTCATTGTCTCGCTCACTTTGTTGTAAGACCGATAAAAGTGTGCTGGATCTTTATGTTGACAAATCTGACCCATTGCTATTTTAATGGGCTGCAGTCATCAATCGTGCCATCAACGAAGAGCCAGATATACGACCGCGAATCTTGGTCGTTCAGAAGTCTCCGGATGTGTCGGAGCACTACATTGCTATCATGAATGGTATTTTCTCGGCACAAAAGAAGAATGTTGCAGTCGACGCCTGCATTCTTGCGGCGGAGCACTCGCCATTTATGCAACAGGCAGCGTATCTTACTGGCGGTATCTACTACAAGCCTTCTGACCACAGCGGATTGCTGCAATATCTGATCTCGATCTATCTGCCCGACCCTTCCATGCGCAAACTGCTGAAGCTGCCCTCACAGGATTCGGTAGACTTTCGCGCCATGTGTTTTTGTCATCGCGAGGTGATTTCTACGGCGTATGTTTGTCCTGTGTGTCTGTCGCTCTTTTGTGAGTTTCAACCTATTTGCTCTACGTGTGGAATTCGGAGTCATATTCAACCAAAGAAACATGGTCTGCACAAGAAGCGTCAACGAGTGATGTAGACTAGTGATATTCGTATCCGATTGGCAGTAAAAGACTCAATCGCAAAAAGCGTATTACTTTGATCAGTGATTGGACAGAAGAATCAATGATACTTTATTTACGCGTCTAACCTCAGTTGGCAATATGAACAGGCAATGTTGTCTAAAATGCACATGTAGTAACACCAACTAACATTCAAATGCTGTCAATCAGGCCTACGATTGCAGAAGTAATTGCCGAGCGCAAGGCTAACAATTCGGCAGCCTTCATTACGTTTGTGCCCTGCGGCTTTAAAACTAAGGCCGATACAGTGGATATCCTCTTAGGGTTGCAACGTGGCGGTGCCAATATCATCGAGGTCGGTATTCCGTACTCAGACCCACAAGCCGATGGTCCTACTATCCAGCGCGCCCACCAAGTGGGAGTAGACCAGGGTATTACACTGCACGACGTGTTAGCCACGGTGAGTGAGGCACGTCTGAAGGGCCTCACCGCTCCCGTGGTGCTTATGGGCTATTACAACAACATACTGCAGTACGGCGAAGACAAAATATGCGTTGACGCTCAGAAAGGTATATCTGCGATTTAGGTTAACAAATAGATTAAAAAAACGACTAACGAACCCCGGTTGTCGATGCACACGCAGCTGGTGTGGACGGTTTTATCATTGTCGACTTACCCCCTGAGGAGGCAAAGTCGCTCAGTAACGATGCGGCCAAACATGGCCTTGCCTACATCCCGCTAGTGTCTCCCACGACAACGGAGGAACGCATGAAGCTTATTGACTCTGTAGCGCATGGATTCGTGTACTGTGTGAGTCTTACTGGTGTCACGGGTGCCCGAAGTGAGCTGCCCTCTAATCTCGACTCGTTTATGGCTAAGGGTAAGTTGTGCTTAAGTCTGTACTTTTTGAACTCCTTCTCGGTTAACTTTAACTTTGCTGCAGTTCGCGCCAACATAAAGCACCCACTTGTATTGGGTTTTGGACTGTCCACTCGCCAGCACTTCGTCCAAGCCAGCGCGCTTGCAGATGGCGTCGTCATCGGATCTAAAATTGTTAAGATCATTGAAGACGCCCCTGACACGGCTACACGCGCCGCAAGCGTTGAGGCGTTCGCCAAGAGCATCGTTAATCCTACCGAATAGTACGAAGTTCCAATTTTTTTTGGTAGTGTATCTAGATTGTTTCCTTGTTTTGCATAGAAAATTTGGTTCCGGCGGGTACAGTCTTGCCTACCAATTGATTTGTATCGACGTGGGTTCAAACCCCACTCACGACGAAAACCTACTGGATCGTACTTAATGCATACTCAGTAGCACTCTTCGAAGCCCGGTGTGTCTGTGCCATTAGACTAAGGATCGGGTCAAAAGGAGTGCAATATCAACTAGCGTATCAGGGTGTCAGTACTGGGAAGAGGATTAATAACGCCAATTAGTCCCAGAAACTGCCAATCGATAAGCATACATCGTTTCTACTTTTAATGCGAAAAGGCGTATGGGAACGATGGAGGCAATGAAGGATAAAGGCAATACGCTGTTCCGGCAGCAACGTTTTTCTGAAGCCGTGCAAGTCTATACCTCCATTCTCGATCAGCTGCGAAGTTCTTGCGCTGATGAAGCAGCCAGGCGGCTCGAATGTGCAGTGCGATTGAACCGCGCCTGGGCGTGGATCCAGATGCCTGGCCGTGAAAGCAGTGAGGCCATACTTGCTGCTGCAGAGCAGGATTGCACTCTTGTTATTGAGGTTGATGCAGTCTGTGTTAAAGCCTACTATCGTCGAGCGCTGGCACGAGAGCGCAGAGGGCAGTGGAAGGTTGGTATGCTAATAATGCAAAAATCTCCGATCCTTAGCTCACAGGTGTATGCTTTCAGCTAGCGATTGACGATGCAGCCACAGTAAAGCGGCTCGAGCCGAACAATCCTTCGATCAGTCCGTTGCTGGAAAGACTTTTCCAGCACCAGCAAGACGAGGAGTGTTTGGCGCCACCGTTACAACAGTGCAAGATTTACAATATCGACAAAGCGAAAGCTGCACTAACAGGAGATGCGGAAATTGCATGGCAGGCTTTGCAAGAAGCTGAAACAAGCCTACAGAAGACCCGAATGTCCAAAATTAAACGCTCATTGGCGGCACGACGGAAAGGTAAGGGAGCTCAGAGTTGTATAGGTGAAATATCGCAGAAGACGGATGATCTATGGGAAGCAATGAGGTGTGAAGAAGTTCTGACAATCGCTAAAGCACTTCCTCGCTTGAGGCAGATAAGTCTTTCTAAGTAAGCAGCCTGTTAAGTCTGCCAAAGCACTTTCGCGCTAAACGCAGAGCATTTGGCATGAAAATAATATCTGTACGAGTCATGTAGCATAGCGATCGTACAAACCGATGTAAAATGTATAAAATAGTCAAACGCACATCGGTGAACTTAAAGGCTCTATTTTCCTTTAGCTACCAGTCCTCGTCATCGTCGTCCAAATCAATAATTTGAGGCCGAGAGCGCTGGTAGCGATGGCCGCAACTTGAGCAGCTGCCATTAGTTGCCGAATTGAGCAACGTACAGCGCGTGCAGCTCCAAGTGGCGACAAGGGTGCTCTCCGGACGCTCATCACTTGAACCTAATTTTTTATCTCGGGCTGCATAGCTAGTACTCAGAATGTCATCAACAAAGGCGTCTTCGTCTTTAGAGTCGGAAAAGCTCATCTTGTGCGTTTTCGAGGGAGACCAAGAGCTTTCATTAACCTCAGGCGCAAATGACACGTTTCGTTTTAACTGCGCGGGTGATGCACCTGCTAATCCAGATCCGGTTGAAGCCGATTTAATCGATTTCTTTAGCGAGTCCGTCGACTTTGTCGGACACAGCAAGGGTCGTTTCGGAGTAGACGAAATGTCAGTTCCAGAGGCTACGGGGCTGGAAATAGGTCTCGATAAGTCCACGTCTTCACTACCGCTCTGTGAATCACCACCGCAGTGGATTTCGTCGAGTAAATTTTCATCACTGCTCGAGTATTCGATCTCCGATTCGTCGTCTGACTCGTCGGTAGGTGTCATTCTCTTCGATTTCCAGCTTTTTTTTGCACGATTTTGGTCAGCATTTTGCTCAACAGCCTCAGCATTTTCCAAGCGCTTCCGCTTCCGCTCCTCGTCACGCTTAATTGTCTTTTCTTCATTTTCAGCTTGATGCTCTTGAAGTAATTCCCAGTCGATACGACAGCTAAATGCAAAGCTAACAAGGTCGTTCCCAACTTGCCGTAAGGCTGCCTGCATAACTTCATCGTCGACAAAAGCGTAGGAGCGATGATGGCCCCAGCTGTTTAAATCTTCTTCAGGTGGCATACCGATTTGCGGGTGGCAGCCCTTGTGTGGATCTGGGCCAGCATATTCGTTACTTGCGGTATCACTTTCAACCACAGTTTCTTTTTCTGTCCCATTTTTGCTGTCGACTACACCGTCATCCATTATCGCAGCCAGCGCATCGTTATCATTGGCATCGTCGCTATTTCTTCTCCATTGACAACGATCGCACTTGAGCTGATCATGAGTATCGGACATTGTATCTTTCCGAAACACGAATAGTCTCTTTAGATCCTTAGACGATAGCGAGTTTACCTCTTCTTTATCGTCAACAATATTTTGAAGGCCCTCCTTCGACAGCTGACGCTGAAAAATCTTTTCTTCAAGAGTTCCCGTCGCTAGAAAGCGATACACATAACACATCTTTTTTTGGCCTTCACGCCACACTCGTGCAGCAGCTTGCTTGTCTGTCGCAGGGTTCCAATCAGGATCGAAGAGCACCAATCGATTCGCACCAATTAAGTTAAGGCCACATCCACCAGCCTTACTTGACAACAAAAATGCAAACGAGTTTGATGTCGGGTCATTAAAGGTATCCACCAGACTTTTACGTTTTTTGGCGGATGTTGTACCATCCAACCGAACGAATGGTAGTTGTCGTTCATGACAAAGTGTAGAAACTACATCTAAAGTTTGTGTGTAGTTTGAAACGATCACAATCCGATCCGTTGTTGATTTTCTCATTGAAAGCATCAAACGGTCGAGTAGGAGCATCTTTCCGGACCATTCTGGATAGCAGGTGCGACCTCCAAATCCACCTCGTCGATGTCGCCCACTATCGCCTCTACCACCGGTTAAAGTCTTCGCCGCAGCAAAATATTGGGCACAATTGTTAAACCCAGAAAGCTTGGTATTGGTTTTTCCCATTTCATCAAAAATCAAGAGCGGGTGATTGCATAATTTTTTAAGAGCAGTGATAGACGACAAAACATTCGTGGTCGAATGTTTCATCATATCCCGACAAGCATTCGACGATAAAAAGTGTTTGTAAAGCTGCTCCTGAAGTGGCGATAAAGGACAGCAAATCACCTGCATGAGTTTTGGCGGCAGGTGCTTTGCGTTCAAAATGTTGCCTCGACGCAAAATGAATTGATTCACAATTTCACACAGCATTGCTGAACATGACTGTGCCACTTGGCGTTCCCGATCAGTAGAGTCAGGCTCGCGGCCAATTAAAATTGGCCCTAAATAGTCTTTCCGAAAAACGTTTGGTGCGCCAAGAATGTTAGGGTTAGTAAAGTCGACCATAGCAAAAAATTCTTCTAAATCATTTTGCATTGGTGTGCCAGAGAGAAGAACACGTTTTCGACAGGTCAAAGACGAAAGCGCCTTGTTAATCTGCGAGTTGGCGTTTTTGAGTCGATGAGCTTCATCACAAATAAGCAAATCGCAGCACGCTGGTATGTCTGCAAATTTTTGAGCATGCATACGAAATGTTTCGTACGAAATGATCAGCACCTGAGCAGAAAACCCCGGTCGAGGTTTTTTACTACCCTCAATGAATTGGTGAATGCCCTTGATTACTGTTTCACGCTTTGCTTCAAACAGCGCCACCGTCTTCACTCGTCCATGCAACCACTTTGTAATTTCGTCGTCCCAATTCTTTACCAGTGACGTTGGACACACAATAATTGCTCGACTCACTGTCGGCTTTAAGTCCATGCCCGTCATTAACAGCGTGTACATTAATGCAATACTCTGCAGAGTTTTTCCAAGGCCCATATCATCAGCCAAAATGCATCCTTCTCCCTCAAAGCCTTTTACCCGGCACACACAATCAAACATGAACTGCACACCTTCCCGTTGATGCGGACGCAAGAATTTGCCTACAATTTCAGGCACCACCACTTTGACCTCCGGGTTCGTCTCACTCTGCCACAATACAAGTGGCGGCGGCATATCGGCAACCAAAGTTTCGATCGGAACGGGATCTTCATCGACCGTAACTTTTAAGTCGATGGGAGAGTTGATCTCTTCGACATCCACTTCAACTGGTGGCAGGTCGTGTCGCACCATGGGCTTCAGTACAATAGAATTCCACCGCCGCCGCATGCCCAGCGTCTTTGTGACTAGCAGACGATTGCTCTCAAGTGTACGACCACCTTCTCCACACGGAGATTTGAAAGGTCGCCGCACATGTTGTGCACGTCGCTCAGGTTCCATCACGAGGAACGAAAGGAAAGGTAGCTGTTTGACTGACAGTGATGTGCCGCTGCGCAGCGCCTGGCGATTACTTGCAGCATCTTCATCTTCATATGCATTTTCTTCCTCATCTTGAGGATGAATGAGCTGTGCTTTGTTTTTCAAAGGTAGCACGAACGGCTTGAATTTAACGCCACTACCGCTTCGACGCATCATAGTGTGACTATGAAAAAGGCGATTAAGTATCGGCAAAGACCATCACTCCTATAAAGCAAGCTTTGATTGGGTGAAAGCAAACTCGACGTATAGTGATCATTGGGACGCAGTTGATGGCGCTTCGATGCGCGCTGCTACGATGTATATCAAGTCCCGTGCTGGGCAATACAGGAGTTTTGAGCTCCAGAAAGGCATCACTTCCTGTTAAAAACTTCTTTGCGCGGCGATTCGCCGAGCATGCTGTAAACGACACCCAAAGTCAGCGCCAGGATGCGTTGCAGCGACTCACTGAAGCTTTCATGATGTCGTGGGAAGTGCGAGCCATCGTGAAAAGTGTAGCGCAATCTTTGCCACTATACAAAGGAAAGAGGTTCTACAACCGCCGAGTGGTGGAGAGCTTAGAGCAGGGCGATCTTGATCGCGCTTGGGCTGTTGTTGTGACACTGCATCAACGCCACATTGACAAAGTAGTGCTCTGGCCTTACACATACAATCTGTTGCTGCGTCATTACTGTAAACAGCAAAAAACTCTTATGGACACGAATCTTACCCAAATTTTAGCACTACTAGATTTCATGGTGGCTCAAGGCTGCGCAGACCAGGCGAGCTTTGAAGTGGCCATGGCGGCGTGTAGCCGAGCTCGACATTTACGCAGTGCGAGACGTGTGTTGGAGAAAATGAATGAGTGTGGGTCAAAACCAAATGCGCAAATATATGGGTTTTTGATTAATTGTTGTGCGAGGAAGCAGGGATTCGTAGAGACAGCGGAGCGATACTACGCTGAAATGCTGACTGCAAGGGTAAAGCCGACAATTTTGGTGATTAATGCCATGTTAAGAGTGTATTCGCGAGACAGGGGACGGTCGACAATGATGCTCGATCTCTTAAGTCGTGCGCGTGATGATTTCGGTCTCGTTTCTAACGCAGTCACAACACGTACAATGGTGTATTATCTACTGAGAGAAGGTGATGTGAAAAAGGCGATGACGTATATGCACTGTATCGAAAGTGAGTCTTCATTTAATGGATCTAGATGGTTGCAGGTCAATCGCCAGGTTGTCAACTCACTAATCGATGCTTGCCGCCAGCAAAGTGATTGGAAATCCGCACAGTATGCGCTCGGCCTCTTGCAATTAATCGATGAAAAAGATGCGGGTGTACGAAGTAAAGATGCTTTAAACACGAGCACGATGTTGGCTAATTTGGTTCAAAAATGTGATAATTCTTCTCCTGCTTTAGTGTGGGCACTGAGTGAACAAAATTGGTCCCGAACGACTCGACCAAATCAGAAAGCACTTTTCTTAAGTCAAAGCCAGAAGGAAAGCGTTGAGCGTGCTTTAGAGAGAATCGAATGCACTTGTGTACCCGAAAGCCATAGTTTAATTTCACGACTATCGTTGAATGTCGAAGGAAAGCTACGTGTGTTGGACGACATAATTCGTACTAAGAGAGCAAGTGTGGATGATTTTAATGCCGTTTTGGAGGCTTGCGGGATACAGGGTCGACTGGCTGATGCCAAAACTGTTTTAAAAAAGATGGAAAATTATGCAGAATTGCTGCCTCAATGTGCGCCTTCGACGCGAAGTTATAACGCGTTGCTAAGTGCTATTGCAGCTCGAGGCGATGTGCATGAGATCGAATCAGTCGTAAATGACATGATTGCAAATAAATTACAGCCTGACCAAATGACTATAAATACGGTTTTAAAGGCTCATACTTCAAATCTAAGAAATATTAACGTTGCCAGGTCCAAGAAGCGTCTTAATACAGTGGTACAAGCACTTTTATTTTTTAAGTGGTGCGTCAAGGCTCAAAAGCTGGAGCCTGATGCGTCGACGTATAAGTCGCTGTTCCGGCTGTTCACTACATACATAGAGATTTCTGACGATAGCAGTGTCGCTGTTGCATTTCGGACTGCAATCTTTGACGACGTAAAGAAGGAAGAACAAGACTACACTGAAGGGCAGGAGAGAGAGATGATAGCGTGGATAACTGGGTTCATCGCCACTACCTGTCGTGACGCACCCACTACCACTTTAGATATCGGTGTGTTTAATAATGCATTCGATTATTATCGGCGACTCGGTGCCGTGGACAAATCGTTAGAGCTATTTGAATTGATGAGCAAGCGCGGTTTCCAGCCTAATAATGCAACTCTTGGCTTACTGTTTGCAACTTGTGCTTCTCAACAGCAGTTTGAAAAAGGCCTAAAAATTTTGGACAACTTAATGACCATTGATGGCTACAAGCCAACGCTGGAGGTTCTTACTGGAGCAATGCAACTTTGTGCAAATGCAAAAAATCTTGATGGGGTGCTAAAGATTTTTCGAGCGATCGAGGCGTCAAGTGCGTTTACACTTACAATCAAAACCTATGAGCCCGTGGTCTTCGCGTATGCTCGTGTTGGAAACGTTGCCGGTACCTGGTTGATTGCGGATGAGATGGAAAAGAAGCTCGGAAAAGTTTCGATTAATATTTACAACTACATTTTGCTTGCGTGCGTAGAAGCTGCTCAGCCGGGGCGCGCCCTTGAACTTTTTAGCGTTGTCCGGCTTAGAAAAAATGTGACGCTTGATGTCGTTTCGTACAATACTGCGATTGAAGCCTTTGTCAGAGCGGGAGAGCGGGCCTCGTGGTGGAGGAAAAATAGTGTCACTCAACCAGAAGAAGTTGAAGATTTAAATGATGAGGAGATCAGGAGTGCCGAAAAGGGTAACGATGCGAAGGCTGATCAGTATAGTGATGATCGGAAGGAACATGTGGCTATCTTTGATGACTTGGCCCAGACAACTGAAGTCGATGGTGATCAGTCGGAAGAGACTTCTTCACAAAATTTTGAGTACAAACGACCAACGAAGGCTCCGTGGGTTCGGGCTAGCGTGTTTGGCCTGCTTGAGGAGATGCAAAAAAATCGTGTGAAGCCCGATATGACAACATTCGAGCGTGCTATTGCTGCGTGCAGTGTTAATGAGGACTTCGAAGGCGTTATTGCCATATTTGACAAACTAATCTATCGAAAAAGGCATAATAATGCAAGCGATCTGAAAAGTAAGCTCGTGAGTACGTCTAGTTTCACAGCCTATCTTAAAGCTTGCACGGCAATGCATGATAAACATCGCATAATTGAAGCGCCTGAACTTCTTCACAAATGGCACCTTGCAACGGGCCAAATTCCGCCAGATTTTGTGGTGACGCAGCTGTTGGAGTCTCTAGAGACTATGAGCGAATGGCGTTGTGCTGTTCGGATGCTTCCCGAATGGCAAGTGCTGTTTGGTGCTCCACCTGGAATTGGCGTATTTAACAAAGTAATGGAAATGTGCAATCGTGCAGGGGAACACCAGCTCGTCGCTCCAATTTTCGTTACGATGCAAGACACCACCGCCTACCGTATAACTCCCGACGCTGAAAGCTATATTCAACGCATTTATGCTGAGGAACAACAAGAAAATTGGGTAGTAGCCACTGATTTGTTTGTGGAGATGAAGAAGAGATTTTCGTACGAGGAAATATCGCATCGTCAGCTTAAAAAGCTAAATTTGGGCCGCTATAGCTTAAGAAACGAGAAGCATTGATACAAGTAAATTGCGTCACTTTCGTGTAATGCATCGTTACGACGAGCTGTCGAGAAGCTTCTCTTCTTCATCTCGGAGCTCGGGAATCGAGGCTGAAAGAAACGAAGTGTAGCTTGAGCTTCCAGGGATGCTGCTTGAACTGGTGCTAGTACTGCAGTTTTCGTTGCTGCTGCGTCGGGACTGTGAGTAAATTGATTTATCCGAGGCATTAAAATGGAAAAATGCAGCACCAAAGACGAGGACAAAGGCAGCAATCGCAAAGACAAGGTCCCAGGAACCCGATGCTTGAAGTATTGCACCCGTGGCCACATTGCCAATAATACCTGGTATAGTACCAAAAGTGTTGGAGACACCCATCACGTGTGCAGCGTGGTTTGGTGCAACATCGATCATGTTGACCCAGTATCCAGCCATTGCTGCTCGACTTGTGAACAGCGTCAGACACAGCAAGGCCACTGCCATAGGAGCAGACTTTGCAAGACGTAGTGAGGAAAGAAAAATTGCGCATCCAAGGAATGAGAACGCATTCATGGCCTGACGCACGTGCAGTTCACGGTAACCACGAGTGACTAGGAGATCTCCAAGTCGCCCAAACAGTAGCGTTCCAATATAACCGCATATGTAGGGCAGCGCAGCAGCAAACCCGCCCTTCTTAGCGAGGTCGAGATGCAAAGCTTGATTAAAGTACTGCGGGATCCAGCCAAGCAAAATATACCAGCTGTAGTTGTAGCACATGTGCGCAACGTAGATTGCCCACGCAGGCCGAGAGGTCAGCAGCACACGCCAATTGATTGCATGGGTGTCTACTTTTGCGCGTAAGCTCTGATGACGATGAGATTCTAGGTCCACAATGCGGTTACGCACGATAAAGTTTCGTTCCTCTGTGGTGATGTAAGGGTCCTCCTCGGGTCGACTCAATCCCATGATCGCATAGACCACGACCCATATGAAGCTTAGCACGCCAAACACAATGAATATGCGTTGCCAGCCGCTAGCTGCCATAATGGCAGGCGAAATGATTAGCGCAGAGATAGTGCCTAGATCCGAGCCACTTGCAACCAGCGACACAAGCCGACTCCGCTCCTGCACAGGGTACCATGCACCAGCAATTTGGTGCATACACGGAAACAGAATGCCTTCTCCAAGCCCCATCCCCGCTCTAGTAAAGAATAGGCACGTGAGGCATTTCGCCACCACAACTGTCGACAAATCCTGCGATATATCATCAACATGCAAGCGTCACAATAGGGTACAAATTGATCGCTTTCATATCTTTATACGTAGGCCACCCACAAATAGCGTCCAGACGATAACACCTGTGAGAAGCACGAACTTGGCTCCAAATTTAGCAGCAAAGTACCCTCCTGGGATCTGCAACAGCAAGAGGCAAGCACATCAGGATCACAAATCTTTCACCTTGGCCAATATTGGGTGAACGAACTTGGGTGCACATGTAACCGTAAAAGAAAGCGGATAGTACTTCGCCTTGCTCTTTTTTGTTAGTCACAAACGCCGACAAAGCAATGCCCATATTAGTGCCTGCTCCAGCCAAAGTACCGACACAATAAGCACACTGATCAGATTCCAAAAGCTTTGCTACATGATCCTTTAGTAAAAGATACGCACGATCTGCGTAACAGATGGTGGAGACGCACAGGCACAAGAAGGCTGTCACATAGCGACGTTTGCCTTGTGGTACCTTTCTTATGTCACTTCTCGTCGCGCCGTCAACCTTATTCTTTTCCTTGCTCATTTTGCAGATGACAAACTTACACTTAATTTTTAACCAATCACAAGACTTGCATGTACATCAGGTAAAATTGACGCTTTACGAGCAAATAAGCTTACAGGACGGGATTAGCGAGAGTTCGTGGTCTCTCCTAAGGGTGTCTTGACATGATACCGCTTTGGAGCGGCAAGAGCAGATACTTTAGTAGACTTACGAGCTGTTACTGTGCCAGCACTGGAAACCTTGACGCTCCTATGAACATTCGCGGGCTTCTTTCGCTGCAGTCCAGACAATCCTGCTTTTTTGAGGTTTGATGAAATGGTGCTGCCTTCTTTGACAGTACTGTCCTTCATCGTTGTCGCTTGTGATTCCGAGCACATTGGTGTTTCACATGCTGACACTGATTTCTGGCTGCCGCTCAGTGCATTGCACGCAATAACGGTCTCAATTGTGTTCTCTGTACTGGTTGGCAAATCGCTTTGGGGTTTGCTAAGATTTCCATCCGTAAACGGTGTGGCTAGTGGACTAGCAATACCGTCATTAAACTTTCTGCGCTTTTGACAAAATTTCATATCTTCCGGAGACGAATGCGCAGGAACAAGTGATCTCTCCAACTGATCAGACGACACTTTGGTGGCTTCAAATGTAGGAAATGGAATGCATTCGCTTATTATCGGAGTTGTCCGCGTAATGATCTAGGCAAATAGTAGCAAAAGATCAGCTGTGAGCACTAACCCAAGATGCAGTACCTAATAGGCTCACCTTTCGCTCTTTCATGTATGTTTCCATCGCATTTAATTGGTGAGCCGAGGTGTCAGTGGCCTCACCAATAACTACTTTTCCGAGCGCCGAAGCCGATTCAACTTTTTCCTTCGTACCCGTGACGTGCGTTACAATGCCTTCCTCCAATGTCTTGCACCCACCATTTAAAAACTGTCGGAGCTCCGAATGGTCTTCTAGAAATTGCGACAGTTGACTTTGCTTCTTGCTGATAGCCTCAGTATCAGTCTCTAAATGTTTTTCCATCAGCAGCGACACGTCTGCCACGTGCCTTTCGGCAAGCGCAACAGCGTCGTCGCTCCACGCGATTTGCATCCGCTCTTGCTTCTGAACAAGTTCTGTTTGTCGCGTGTTTGTTTCCCCAATTTGATTTCTCATCAGAGATAAACGCTTGCGAAGCTCAACCATTTCGCTTTCATGTGTTAAATTTCGAGAACCCATGTCCTGGACACAATTCTTCATCTTCTGTTCCGTCAAACTTTGTATGTACAGCAGCTGCTTGTGCTGCTTCTTGGCATTTTCTTTCAAAAGCTGGGTTTGGTCGTTAAAGTTTTGTTTCTGATTTTGGATGCACTTATCGATGCACTGCGCCAAAAGTGTTTTCATGTCATTCAGTTCCTCTTGTTGCTGAGTGTAACTATCCTTCAACGCAGCCGTTATTACCGCCTTGTTTTCGTTAAGTTCCTTTGACTGCTTCTCGATCGATTCGTCAATAGCCCCCTGAAGTTCGAGCAATTTATGGCTTTGCTCATTAAGAAAGTTGCTCAACTCTTCGCGTGCACCCTCCAGTTTCGACTGTACGCTGTCCAAGGACGACAGAGTTTGTGACTTGGAAAACGCCAAGTCTTCCATGATAGCTGTTGCGTGGCTTTTAACCTTCGCAACAAGCTCAAGCAAGTGGAGTTGCATCGTTTCTTGCTGTTTCTTCGTTGACCCTGTCACCTCATCACGCTGTGCACGTCTCTGAGCAAATTCTTCTGCAAGCGTTTGATCAGTTTGTGCTTTGCGGGCCTCGACAAGGCCTTGCAGAGCGTTAATACTTGTGACCAAACTGCTCAGGTCGGTTGAGTGGGCAGTCTGTAGCTCGTGGAGAGCGTTCGACACATCCCGATACATGTCTTCTTGACTCTCCTTATGCTTTGCCAACCTTTTTAAGAATGTGTTTACTTGCGACAGCGAGTCACTACGGTACGAATTTGCAAGCTCTGTGTTCGCTTCCTCGGCTTGCTGGGATTTCTCTAAATTTATAAGGTTTGCACACAGCGTTAGCAAAAAAATCGACCCATTAAAGGCTAAAAGAGATGTGTACCAATCTCTGACGAAAATTGAGCTGCGCGCTTCTCACTGGCACTGTACAACGTCGCTGCAGTAGCTCCATTATCTAGAAGCACCTCCTCATTGTCTCGAAAAGCCTTCAGCACAGCATGCATTCTATGCAGCTCTTGCGTTGTTTTACGCAGCGTTTCGTTGGCTGCTGTCAATTTATCTTCAGCAGTGATTAATTTGCTGCTCATCTCTTCGTTTACGAGGGTCAGTTCTGCCACTTCATTTGCATGTTTTGCAGCAACTTCCTCAAGCTCTTTGCACGACAGATTTCTTGCCTTAAGCATCTCTTCAAGTTCTGCTAACTGCGCACCCTGACCTGTTATTCGCTCTTGCATGTCGGTAAATTGCTCCAGCGGAAGGAACACACCGTCTTTCAGTCGTGCAGCACGCAAAGCAGCACGAAGCGTTTCAATCTCGCTCCCAAAATCATTCAGCAATCCAGCCTTAGTCATCTTCTGGTTCAATTCAGGCTTGTTCTTGATATTTTTCGCGCGGAATGCATATTCTAGCGTACTTAGAGACTCGTCAAGACTATCCGCACATGGAGCTAATGTTGCAATAATTGTTGTCTTTGCTCGCCCTCCGAGTGATTCTTGAAGTAAGCGTGTAAGCTTACTATCACGGTACGGCACGTGGGGAAGATTATCCACGAGGGCCGTTATTACACGTCCTAATGTCAACAAGCTTTGGTTTATTGTCCCTGCTTCGCGTGCTCGAGCATTGCGAGCCCCTGATCGACCAACACACTCTGAGCCTGCAAGGTCCACAAGATTCAGTTGCCCCACGCGCAATAGGTCCTCACCCGCTGCATTATGCTCCTTGCTATGAATTCTGATTGTGAAAATGCTATGCGAGCGACTAGAATTCTCGTTCATTAGCGTCTCCGACGTGATGCGGTTATTAACGCCAGTATTGACGAGTTCGTACACATGCTTGGCCGTGGTCGCGGTGACTTCCAGCAAGTTCATGCAGTAAATTCCACCCTTCTTTGTGTCCTCCATCAGCCTCAACTTCTTTTCCGTATCAGGGTCGAGCAAGTCTTTGAGTTCTTCATTGTACAACTGTAGGAAGGACACACGGACGCTAAACTCCTCTCCGCTGGCCTCTAATGAGTCAAAAATGCAGTGCACACTGCGCGGAATGATGCCGGCCGTCTCACTCGTCGGAGACAGGTCGCCCTGCATCGTGTAAGTCTTACCCGTGCCTGTTTGGCCATAGGCAAAGACGGTGCAGTTATATCCAGCCAGCGCTTCATCCACGGCAGGGCGAACAACAGATGTGAAAACGTCCCTTTGCGTTGAATACTGACCAAAAACGCTATCGAACGTGTACGTCTTGCGTTTGACCACGGCCACTTCGTTCGAATTGGGTTTGCATTGGACTACAGCGCCGCGTCCCGTGGCCTTTTCACGGCTGTTGAGCGGACGGCAGCGTACCGCTACCTGTACGTTCGTGGACGTAGGCGAAGACAGCGCTTCGTGATTATAGGACGATGACATGCGACGATGATCGCTACTGTCCTCGGACATGAAGATTGACTCTTTTTTCTCTACCTTTCACGCGACTCGAGATTTTTTTGAAACCATGAAATCTCTAAGCTCTGATAAATGCATGTTTTTTTCAAGTATTCAATAAATTTACTAATCACAAGATGTTCCATTTTGTGGCAGCAAGTTCCGTGAAAGCCACCACGATCGTAGCGAATGCAATATACCCATTACGTATTGAAAGAGAAAACACTACAGCATTGTCAGCGTCTACTTGGCAGGGGAATTCGGCGTCAGCAAGTTCAATACGCCAAAGATGACTTAACAACACTAGCGATGATAGCAATAAAAACTGGAAGCCGCAAATTCCATACAAGATTGTTAGCAACGCATACCGGTAAGATACTGGTCTTGGTACCAGTCCGGCATTATCTATAGAGCCTTCAATCCGCTGACGTCACAGCCAATTCCAAGACGTAGCAACAGATTTACGATCTAAGAACCTCCAAATATAATCAATTCATTACATGCCTCCTACCAAACAGGGCTACAGCCGCGATCAACTCTCAACTCCATGCCCGATGCCACGATGTCTGCTAATCGCGTTGGTATCGTCCTGGGGACCGACAACTACTTTCACTGGGAGTTCGCCATGCGGACGACGCTGGCGAAGAAGGGTCTGTTGGTGCACTTTCAGATAGTCAAGTCTGAGACCGAGATGACTGAAACGTGGGTGCTTAATGACATGAAGGCTATGGGAATTATCGCTCAAGTAGTGAAAATTGAGCATCACACGAAGATCCGATCGGCTACTACGGCGATCACGGCATCGAACACGCTCCAAGACCTCTACAACCGCTCGACAAAGCACAATCAAAAACTTCATGGCTCGCCCTCTTCATAAATTCAAGATGGAAACTGGAGTGACGATGGCGAAGCATTAGACAGTTTTGTTGAGCTTATTGTGGGACTTCAGACGTTGGAAAAATCATTCAATGAGGCTCGTCAGCTAGTGGTTCTGCAAAGCAGCCTGTCCTCGTGAATGAGCTGATTTTGTCAGTCGTGGAGTATACCAAAAGTGTCGCGCTCATTGAAGTCAAGGAAAACTGCTGAAGGAGTGCGAAATATAGAATCCATGAAGCGCGCGATCTAGGTTAACGCAAGTTATGTTCAAGAGAGGTCAATGCATTAGCCGAAACGGGAGCGGTCCAAGGAGAAACATCAATGGATTCAATGCAAGTGTTTCAAGTGTGGTCATTGGAGCGGGACTGCCCGAAACGACACGGCACTGAGAGAGAAAAGGCTGTGTTCGGTGCAGGTGAAGGATGATGGGCTGATTGGCTTGTCGATAGCGGTTCTACGTCGCACATGACACTTCATCGGATGTCGTCGACGTACAGGCAAATATAAACGAAGTTGCTGTTTTCACCTTGACGTATATGCATTGATCTGCGCCACAGCTCCAAAACCCGTTCCGTATGAGCATAGCATGGATCGTCTTTTCCATGCACTCACAGCGTTTTCGAGTCTATATATTGCCTTGTCAAGCTTGCACAATACGCTGTTGGTGCTGGGGATACTGGCTGTTACTTTCATATTAACTTACTTCTTAAGATCTCTGTTTTAGAACTCCCTGTCTGCGTTCAGCTGCTCAGCCACGTATCCCCGCGCCACCATAACTACCAGCACACCCTGATAGAGTTCATATTTGTCATGAGAGAGTGCGTCTCGAAGATGTCGACGCCAAACTTCTGCTTGAAACAATTTGCGACGAGCCCGACCTTGTAGCGTATTATTTGTGCTTCTTTGCAAACACCCATCAGCATCCAATTGGCTGAAAACCATTCGCCTTGGTTTTAATGTCCATGAACGATTTTTGGCCTGGGCCTTAAGCTCTGCTCTCAGTGCTTTCACCCACTTTTCAGCGTCATTGCGGCTTGCTGGTATGTGGCTGGAGCTTCATCTGCGTCGCCAGCCCTTGCATCATGAGCCGGTACCACTTCAGCTACGAGCCCTTCGTCATCACGTCGTGCACGCTTTGCACTTGACTGGTTGTCGAATTCTGCTCTTCGCCATCGCTTATACCACCCTCGAGAAAAAGCATAGGCTCGCGCAATCGCCTAGCCCGTTCTGATTTTGGCTAGAACACCAGCCTATCCTCGTTATAGGCGGGTGGTATCGTTTCAGTTCCATTCCTGTTGTTGCCGGACAAGAGGGCAAAAGCAGCTGATGCATGTTATTTTCTTGGTCGGATTCACCTTCATCCAACTCTACGTCGGGGGCGTGGCTCTCAACGCCTTCCATGTGCAACTCCTCTGCATCTTGCTTTCGCTCATCATCCTTGACAAGTTCATTGCCTTCCTTGTAACCGTATCCTGCTGTGGACAATTTGTGTAATACATGCCGTCCACTTCACGCTCATCTAGCAGTATTGATCGCACAACTTTGACCTTAAAACTCTCCAGGTCGAACACACGATACCCTTTCGCGCTATCTGCATAACCAAAAAACGTACACCGGATACGCTTTGGCTCGAGTTTCGTCCTCTCGACGTCGTCAACACGAGCAAGACCGTACGAGCCAAAGACACGCATGTGTCCTAGCTCCGGCATTTGCTTAAAACCCAATTCATAAGGCGTAATTTCCCCAATTGATGTGTTGAAAGATAGATCGATACGATACACCGCCGTGCCGACTGCTTCTGACCACCATTCGATAGACACCCCTTTGTCGTGCAGCATGCTCCATACCTTTTCCATGATCGTATGATTCATTTGGTTCGACACTACATTTTGTTGAGGGCTAGTAAGCACCGTGCACTGATGCATGATACCACTCCTGGCACAGATCTTGCTGACAAACTCCGTTTCGTTTTTCGATCGAAGGTTCTTCAGTCGTCTGCCCTATTGGTTCTCGTACATTCATTTAGCTTAGTATATTGAGCTTCATAAAAGATGCCACCACAAATTGCGAAAGGCCATCAAGAAACGTTAGCACAAATCGTGCACCATTGTTTTTATTGGTCTCATCAAATCCGTATGTACGGGATCCAAATTACGCGGTAATTTCGAACGCGGTCGTGAAGAAAAAGACTTCACTATTTCAAACATCCACCGCAAAGTTTTCCAGTGGCCAACTTCACAGCTGGTACGCCAATTGTGGCACGCTGTATCTTGGCCAGCCCCTTCTCACCAGGGTTTTCCAAAAGGACATGCCGAACTTCTCACTTACTACCAATCCCTGCGTGATCAACAAATCGTGCCTCGTCTTGCTCAGAGTCCAAAACATACGCGTTGCCGTCCTTCTTTCCCTTGACAAGTGCGTGATTCATACTCCATATCACGATAAATTGAGTTCTGGAACTCAACCTCCATGCAAAGTTTCGCCAGTTGACCGACGGATAGAAAGCGCTTGTCAAGCCCTGGAATGTGGAGGACCTCTTCCATGTAGATTCTCAACCCGATTCAGCTTGTCAGCTTGACCATCCTTTTTCCTGACACATGAAATTTCTTGCCGTCTGCTATGGTTACCTCTGGGCCAGCGTCCATAGCCTCGTATTCAAGAGCATCTATCATCGCAGTTAAGACAAGCATGAAGATTCAGAAAGTAAAGCGGTGTTGAAGGACTAACAGAGAACGAATTTTGGGCAAGGTCAAGTTTATCCTTGGAATGGATATCGGCTACTACCGAGTCTGCGGTACGCTCATAATACGACACACTCGGCACATCGATGACGTGATGCGCCGATTCAATTACAAAGACACCAAGGCAGTTGTAAACCTCCGTGATTCTGGTGTGAAACTGTCAAAAATGCAATCACCAACACTGGATAACGACAAGGGTAAAATGAAATCGAAGCCCTACAGGTTTTGATCGGATGGTTGCTGTACATCATGACATGTACATGTCCTGATGTGGCATACGTGGTCACGCAGCTGTCACGATTTTTTGAAAATTAAGACCAGCAATACTGGAAGGCTGCAATCCATGATCTTCGGCATCTCAAGACGACAAGGATATATGGTATCGCCTACGATGGCAGTACTAATGAAGTGCAGATCACTGCATACACGGACGCCGACTCGAGTAGTAATATCGACGCCCGACGCTCACTATCGGGAACTATGGTGATGATTGGTGGTGCACCAGTGATTTTTTAGTCCAAGTATTAGCGTACGGTGGCACTGAGGTCGATTGGGGCCAAAAAACGGCTCTTAGCCTTTGTGTTTAAGAGGTGCTGTGGATCCGCACGATGCTCAAATGTCTTGGTCACAAGCAAGTCGGGGCTTCGCAGATTCGGGGAGACAGTTTGGGTGCAATCGGACTCGCCAGCAGCGCAGGCTATCACGCCAGAACCAAGCACGTCGACATCCATCACCACATCATTCGAGAGGAAGTGGCCCGAAACATTACCATAGTCATGTATGTATCGACGGTGGATCACTGGCCGACAAGCTAATTGAGACTCTGGGGACTAAGAGGCTCAAGTATTTGCTGCACGCTTTAGTGGCATTGAGCCATGACGCGTACAACATTAGCGGTGATTGGTATTGTTGATACGACACCGCATATTGCATACAAGTCTAATTTAAATCTTCATTGAATTAATCGTTTGAATAGGGGAACAGCAAGGCATACCGAATAGTTACTGTTTTTGGTGCCAGAATGACGCCAGTGAAGGACGTCAGCGGCTTTAAAGCATTCTAAAAGGCTTTATAGATGATGATTGGCTTAGACGCAGCAAAATGTTTGAAAACTAAGGACCTTTAATATATCCACTTCACCATTTGCCTTCTACTCAACACTTAGCCACCACTCATTTTTTGGCTATTCACTACTCACCCCAATGTTCCTAAGCAGCGGGCGTCAGAATGAGAATAACCTCGTATACAGTGATAGCCTGCGATTAAAGGGTCACCGAGGAGGTGATGGCGCCGTTTAGAGGAAAAAGGCATGAACCTGGGCTGACGCCGCTTCGAATTAAAGTGAAGAACGGGTACAGAGATGGTCAGAGTGTTTGCTGTGAATGCTTGCAGATGCTTTTGAGTGCCATACAACATACAACAAGCTTGTCGATTTGCAAAAGGACAGGCAGTACGAGACGAAGAAGAAGGTTGTTAGATTTTAATCGAAAGCCAGGCATAAAAATGCTACTAAAGCTGAAAAGTCTATCATCAATGCATTTGGTTTGCAAAGAAGTAGTACTAATACGATAGACAAAAATATTTGTATATCACTATTGGTTTTGATCCATGACGGAGTAATTGGTGTTCTAGACGCCGAAGTGCATTGCAAGAAGGTTTCGAAGATGTGATATCGAAGAGGTTCGTGTTTCATCTATAATGTTTTAATTGGTGCACCTAGCCAGTCGGAGCACGCGTATATTCCACAGAATTCTTTCAAAGGAGAAGTTGAGTGGTAAATAGCAAAACGTGAGTGGTAACTTGAGAAAAGCGGCTTCCTAACAGCATATTATCGGTCTAGGACCAATCATCCAGTTTTTCCATCGACCGTATGATTACGGTGAGCCAATTATTTTAAAGGATGTAAGTAGGGCCTTTTTGTCGAATAAACATTTAAGACGACCGAAGCATGCGCATTTTATTATCAGAGACGGCACTGTTAAATAAGAATGCAAGCTTCAAACGGGCTCGTGACCTTAAAAGTATAAAAAATTTTATTGGTGCATTCTACAGCAAACGCTATTTACTCGTACGCAGCCGATTCGTGCGACATTGATGTTGAAGCTCCCTTGTTGTACTGATTTTGATTTGTTAAAGATTGTCGCCGTTGCTGAGAAAAGGTCATACTACTTTCATAATTTAATTTGAACTGGGCCCGTCTTGTTGCATGAACATAAGTGTTGATTTTAAAAATATTACTCCTTTGGGAAACAATATTTAGCATTACATGGATAAGTCATAGGGCTACTTAAGCCCGGACATCTATTATTTGGCTGAAAATGATAAACGGAGTTAAGTTTGCTAAAGACTAAGGACTTGGTAAAAGTTACGTTATTCTACCAAATTATACGACAACGAAGGCCAGATTGATAAATTATAAGGATAGCTCTGAAGCAGGTAGCATCCCACACCTCTCACGAGTTGAGAAGAAATTTTTACTCTACCAATCGGAGGTCTCCGAAGGAATTGTTGCTGCGTTACCATAATGTCGGAGTAATAGCACCGAGCAGCCTAAGTGTTTAGAAGAAGTGGATCGGCGATAAACAATTGCATCGCTTCTGTTCAAGAACAATACTGAGAGGATGGAAGCGTATATGTATTCTGGCATCGATCCTGAAATACTACCACTTTAGTGAAGGCTTTATGAGATGGAAATTGCTATCGCTTCGCAAGTTATTGAGGTGCTTATGGCTCTCTGTTTTTTTCCGGCTGGTCAGGAGGGCCAATCTCGACGTGCTCGTTGCTGATGCACAAGATTACCTCACGCTTGACAAGACCCGGCGTAAATTCGACTTGCTTACAAACAGCTGATACGACTCGGGCTTCCGTGCTAACTTTCTGCGCTCGAGTAAGGCAAGTTGCCGATGCCGATAGCATCAGAATGACGCCTTATCTTCGTGCATACATTGCCACGAAGTCAAAAGTCATAAATTTACAGGTCCACGTCTCTACCTTCGACAAAAATGAAGGCATGACATGGTATGCCCCACCTAAGACAGATTTAACCCGCTCGAGAGAAAAAAAAACTCTCGCGTTTTGCTTGGAACGCGTAGTAGTGTCCTTATGTAATAATAATTTGGCCCTAGATGGCCATATTTTTAGGCTAAAATCAACGAAGATTAATGCAGTCGCTGTCTTTGAAACCGTATCCAATATCGGGTTGGCCTGCCGGATGTCTCAGCTACGGTGCGTAGAAGCTCGATCTTTGCGCGTATATACGCAGCGTGTCAGCGCCCGAGTTGACTCAGGTGGAGTCACGTGTGCCCTTCAAACATCCGCGATATACTTGGCATAGAACGGTCAAGGTTGATAATTCTTTTGGCTAGTATGGAAGCAAAAGCTATGTAGTTGATCGACCCTTTAGCCCGTATGTGATAGAGGCACAATTACGGTGAGCTCCAACTCAAGAAAAGTCATTGTTAGCCTGGTGCTCGGCGACCACTTTCCGTGATCGAGCGTCATAAACCTCTCCGTTGCAACGAGTTTGTCGGTGCTTCGTCGTAACTCTGTCGAAAGAACATTCCAGCCATCGAACTTTATTCTCCGTGCGGGAAAGACTGCGCGAAAATATAACGGTGCGTCGCCTATGTTGATATCACAATATATGTATGTAGTTAAACTCAATCAATGATAGAGGACAAGAATAGCGGTAAGGGTGCAGAGCAATGTAGAAATGAGGCTTAACATTTCGTGGGATGCACAGGCAAAAGCTAATTGCGCGAACCAGTGTGTAGGGATGACAATGCGACGGCAACGAAGTCGCCTCAGTCTAGCCATAAGCTGTAAGTTTCTCTTCGACGTCTATGATAGCATGTCATGAACCAAGTGTCCGGCATTGGGGTGGCTAGTTTCAAAGGGCGACGAGCTCACCAGAAAGGCCTCTCTATGTGTACGAGACGATCTAGATTGTCTCGCCCCACGCTAAAACTCAGGTGCAGCGGTAGCGAGTAGGTACGGCTAGTGTCTAGGCAACTCCTGTAGTGTCAAATATCCGAAATACTCCTTTGAAACCCAAAGCAAGTGCACTTGCGCCAATATTCGTTATTGTCAAAGTTGCAATGTTTTTATGACCATATATTTTGAACTGACTTGCGCCTCTCCTCATTAGGCCACACGCCAAACTTAATGAGCATCAGAGCTCGATACACAAAAAAGAGCAGAGTTCGACAAACTGTCATGTTATTCTCACTTAATGCACCGTCGCGATTGGAAACAGACATCATTCTTCGGCACGAGCCAAGCTAAAGAGTCCAAATTCCGCATGGATTACTAGCAAAGTACGCTCATGTCGTCGAACGACGAATTGGTCACCAGAAGATTACACTCGCGTTACCCGTGTCTGTCAACCTCACCGCAAATTGAGATAGACCAAGCCTCATGATTGACTCCAAATTTTTATCAGAGTATGAGTATAAATGAGGTGAGTGCTTCTCAAGTTCGATCTAGACTTGTGAACCTTAAATTCTATCAGCGTGATTCAAGAAAAGCTTTAAGAGGTTAGATATTGGTTACGCAGAATTTTTTATGAGAAATATTGTACTTGCTTGACGGCTCAAAAGATCTGAGGCTTGAACTCGGCACTGCAAATCATACTAGTGGTACACACGCCTCATGAAATGTCGCAAAATTTATGGTAAATAGAATGCTGCTAAAGCTCTAGGCACGAAGGAGTAAGAAGTTTTATTTTTCACTCGCACCTCGCAACAGCTGCAATAAATTTTTTGTGCGAGTGGATCAGTTTCTTTAAATAGAACGTGACTGGGCAAAATTTTGTCGTCGTTTACCAAAGAACAGTTTCCCTGCAGCCTATCGTACACAGCATCTTGCTCTCATGAGCTCTTTTTCAATGGATCAACAGGATCTAAAGATAGTTAATCTTCGTGGATTTAGTGTCTCTGACCCTAGCGGCAAGAAGCGTAGTCGTGTCAAAGACGCTGATCACCATGATCAAAAGCGTCTGCGATGTCAGGGCAATCTTGCCAAAGTGGGGCCTAAAATTCCTATGAGTTCTTCGAATGACACTACTTCTCCACCCGACTGCCTTCTGGCTTCGAACCTGGTGGCGGTGTTGCACAAGAATGCACTTCGTGTAGAAGAGGTGCTCGCCCTCTTTATGTAGGAGAGATGAAGAAAGAAGGTGTCTTATAATAATGCGGCGCAATTTGGGGCCTTTGGTATGATGCTGCTGATGACCGGAGTCTGGCGGAAGTGATTTTATGGCTCGCGAGCCGCAACGCCGATATTCAATCAGTGCTGCGGCTCTGAAATTGTAAGGCATTTTACGACCGATCTATAAGCTATAATAGGGTTACGGCATCACTTTGTAAGTCATTTGCTTGATGTGGGTCCTCCTTCAATGCAGGCGTTGTGTCACTCTGATGGGTCGGCCTCTCGTAGTACGATTCGACCAAGGCGTTGACGTGGGACATGATACGGCTTAAGTAAGCCTTCATATAAAGCGTATGTCTTTGCATTATTCTATAATTGTCAAGCGTATACGCTGAGCCTATAATCGTGAATGTTTTTATATAAGACGGGCAAAATCTAGTCTTAGCGACAGTAGTGACGGCATTTTTAGGTACACTTTGGCATATTATGAAATCAAATTGTCTTATAAGGAAGCTGTATCGACAACTAATCCAGTTCGATCTGAACCTTCCTTAAAAACGTCTTTCAGTCGTTTTTGTCGCTTCCCTGCATTAAAGCACTAAAAATTACAGTCAGCAAGGCTACGACTGGCCTACGACTTGTGGAAGAGCTGGTGCCAGCAAGCTTCATGGAGAATTCTCCCCTAGCCAGCCATTGACCACAATGTGGTGGCAGCAACAAAACATAGAAAGTGGCTATATACTCGTTAAAAACGGCGTGTAGTGTATTATGGCAGAACGGGTTGTCCAATGTATACTGAGCGAGTACGAGTATTGGAGCGAGTGAGAGCACACGTCTTTGTGTCGCGTTATACGCGCTCATATCTTTGCTGGTAGTGTATGCTCTCTCAGCTACATAAAAAGCTAGCTATCCTTTCAGCTTTTCAGAAGTCGACAAAACCATGGCGCATCTGTGCGCACACTTGCGGATGCAGCCAGCACACCATCGCTGCTAGTTCCTTAGTTGAACTGTCGAAATATATATTTTAATTAGTACAAATTAATCCGCAAGTCACCCCGCTTCTGCTGATGACCAGCATTTTCCTGGCCCCGAGGGCGTGACGTATGCTACCAAAACACTTGATTTTGACGAAGAGTCACTGGTGTGATGAATACGGATCGCGTGTCACAGCCAACGGAGCGGGTGCCGCTTGGCTCGGCAGCATCTGGACTAAACCTGAGTTAGGACGGGATTTACAGGATGAAGAGCTGCACCTAGGACATTTTTGGTGAAGCGAGCTGTGGCTGTACTTCTCTTAAAGAGCCAAAAGCCGGTAAAAGCAAAAAACATGAACCTCTGGGTGACCGAAAAACCCATATTAAGGTTGACGTAATACGTATCACATGTATTATGCCGCTTTTATCGTACTTTAAAAGGAAGAACGCAAGTAGGGCCTCACCAATGATCACAGGCACGTAGGCTTTTTCAGGCGAAACTTCTAGGATGGAGACCTTCAGCGCCTTAAACATATAAGCATATTCATGAGCCTCTAGCCTTTCCTACTAGCAGATTACAACGTGTGAGTGCTGGCGGAGTTGAATGTTTCGAATTGAAGAAGATCTGCTCTCTCGATTTCCTTCTTGCGGCTGAAGGCGCAAACCAACCCGGCAAAGTCGTCTTAAAAGTCAGGCCTATCTTTTGGCCAAACGTTTGTGCGAGAGAATGCAAATGCCATGTGTTCCTGGTTATCTGTGATCAAGCTCGCTTTAGTGGTCATCTATACCTTCTATCATCAGAAGAGTAGGTTTGAATTACTTTCGTTCAAAGATGTCAACCTTAAGCCTCAATGGCTTACACTCGATGCCTCGAGGACAGACTCTGCTCGCAGAGCTCCAACGCCATAATTGAATGGGAGCAGACAAAGCTTTAACTACCACCACCATTTCAGGCCTATAGAAGTGTGGTATAATCCGCTTATCTGATGAGGGGGATCGACGTGTGCAAAAATATCAATAATCGCATTTAAATTGCTTTCTTACACCTATAACTCACCATATGCACTCTATAGTTTAGACAAGGATAAGCCCTCTGTCGGCAAACCGATAGATATCGATTTCGGGCCGGTTCTTATAACACTCAAGCATTAAAGTCGTTACAGTTCCTGAGTAGAGAAAGATATTCGTAGCTTATTTTTGATCCAGTACTACGCTGACACGCATAGGGCTTGTATCACTAGCTGTTTGTGCTCTCGATTTGCTCCATCTGACCCACATCTGTGCTTGAATCCTTCGCACCCGTCTCTGTTTTTGCTTTCTTATAGATCAGCACAATAATGAGGTGTCATCTCCGGTCCCGTAAAGTCTCAAATTTATCGACATGGTGGACCGAAATCGAAAGTAAAAAGTCTGACACACCTACATTGGGTTGTGGTTGCTTTGTTGTGAAGTATTTGGGCGTTTGTATAGCACCTGATGTTTTTTCATTGTACAGCAATTCTTCATTTTTCGTTCTAAAAACGAATTTGTCGGCTCCAAAACAAGATCCTTCTTTATTACAAATCTCATTCAATTAAATGCGCAGATCCTTCAGATGTTTGGCGTTGTCGTCTAAGCTGTAGTATCTCAACAACATCTTTTACTTGCTTTTCATTAACACTTGACGGGCCTTCGCATTTGATTTACGCCATCATCTTCTTCGTTGCAAAGATTAAAATACATGCCCGGGATTTTCGCCACCAATTAAATACTACCTCGTTGGCTTAATCTTTATATGCCCAACCTTTCTTGTCGATTGACAATTCCTTTGACTTACTGTCAAAAAGCACTATTGAGCCAAAACGACCAAGTGAGATCTAAAAAGCACTCTGTATTTGTAACACTACTTGGGAGGTAGATTTTCGATTGGGGCTTATACAATGAGCGTTGCGAAGTCAGCGAAGGAGGAACCTCGTTACACATATATCACGGCTTTGGGAGATCAATTGTCGATTAAGACTTGTATGGCGAGCCTTGCGTAGTCAACAAAGGAGATGAATTAGTTACACCCACGTCATAGCTTTTGTTTATAATGATGCTGAGGTTTTCTAGGGATAGCATCACACAACAGCGTGAAATCAAGCCTAGGCGCACATTAAGGTTCCCTGAAATTATAGTCACACGCTTAGTAGCTTTGTATCTGAAAACGCATCAGTAGGCAGCCCAAATACACTTTGTACATACTCGTACACGCCATTTGCCATGAACTTAAAAGCTCAAGTCATTAGTGCCGTGCGTTGCATTAATAAGCATCATTTGAGGGAACGTCTCGTCTGTAGCGCGATAGTCTGCACAGTTTTGAATTCGCCTACGTACGCACTTGCTTGGTTTCCACGACACACGCAAAACCATCGTAGCCATCTCCAAATGTTCCTTCTCGTCTCGTCTCCCCACCATCTTGTGCACATTGCGAAGTGTTACATTCTATCCTGCATGCAATAAAATACATGGGGGAGCACACTAACTTATCCGATAAAAATCTACTAATTGTATACCTTCTTCCGCAAATACAGTATTATAGCAACACCAATAAGGTATTGTATTGTATTGTATTACGTTATCGCGTTGCCAAGTTATGCACGTGCTAGGCTCTATGGCTAGTCCACGGCATAGAGTGGTGTCCGCATACGTCGGGTCTCGTTCGGCGGGCAGTGCAGCCAGCACCGAGGCCGTGAGGGTCTTCCATTATTTTTTGTAGTTCTGACTTGGTAAGAGCCCAGGTGGCGCCCTAGTGCTGGAGACCGTCGCGTCGAGGGTGAGACTCGTTAGAGACTTGCAGATGCCCGAGAGCACCTGCCCAAAGCGCGCGAGCATTTAGCCCCCGCGCTTGGAAGGAGGGCGTCACCCACCAATAAGGTATATATCATTACACTCTTCGTTCTACATAAAAGCCTACATTCAGCAGTCGATGCATTTGGGCTCAAAAAGCTCTCGTCCTTGGCCAATGTATTTTTTTTGAACAGGTGAGAGCGTGCGCTGCGACAAGGTTTAAGTGCGTTGGCTAATAATTAGACTTGAAAAAACTTAACGGCTACCCTCGCGCTAATGTTAAGTATCGTCTATTCTGGCCTCTATTCGTCTTTTCCGCACAAGCATACGCACAGATTGTACATGCGGAAGACGCTGCGGGTGGGGTCATTTTTTAAAGCTTGAGCTTTCGAGATTTATACGCGATTTACACGCCGCGGCTAAGTACAAAATCATCTGCTTGTTGCCTTTGCGAAATCGCAACGTCGCACTCTTCAGTAGTTTTTGTTAGATCTATTTTATGGGTCAACGCCAACGAGATGTTCCGACGCAGCCTTAGTACAGTACATCAAGTGCGACAACAGGGTCCGCGACGAGGTGCAGCCAATGACGAATTTTTGCTTCCGCTAATCTTAGTACTATAGGATCGCCATACTCTATATCAATCAGCACAACCCTCGAATTATGCTTACTGAAAAAAACCTCAGGTCTTAACCCTTAACTCTTTCAATCTGCAATATGGAAAGAATTAATACCAACCATCTTACTTCACATAGTAAGATTAGAGCGAGATCCCAGAACACGAATACAAGGAATCGCTGATTGCAAAGCTATTGGAAGATGTGTCGACCGATCGAGTCACGCGATTCACTCGGTGCCATGGGCCCAGCTGCTGCGCTCTTTGCGGGCTATCATGGAAGCAGTGAAACAATGGTTGTTCAAAACCCCAAGACGAAGGGCCGTGCCCCGGCCTGGTCCGCCGCGGGAGACGCGGTCTTTGGTGCTGACAATATGCACATACTTAGCATGGCAGCTTCACCTCCGGCTTTGCCGTTTGTGTCATTTGCCAAAAGCGACATGCCGACCGCACCATGGGAAGCGAACATTTTAACGACTAACCTCTTAAATTTGGGTCTGCCCTCCGATTCGTACGTGCCCGCCCCTATCCCGTTCGAAGTCAAAGCCGAACCCTCTGTCTCGCAACAAAATCTTGATGCCCAGGAGCTTGAGGAGTTGTTGGACTTTTCAATGCCGGAAGACATGGACAATGTCAAGCCTGATTACGTGAACATGGATGATGGCTTTGACGGGACAGAGATGTCGATTTTGTATAGCTTTTTGGTAGATGCACCGGACGACAAGGTGGAGAAGAACTTAGAGATCGACGACGGTATCTTGAACCTAGGCATACTGAAGGGCTGCCCTGTCGACCGTCCTATGGAGTCGCTCGAGTCTGATTCTACGGACACGGAGCTTACGTTGTCTTCGTGTCATCCGGAATCACAGCTGATGACCTCAAAGATCGGGGCCAAGCGTGTCGAGGTTAAGAGTCGGCGCCTCTGCAAAAGTAAAGGCTGCTTCAAGCGTTCCCGCTCAAATGGCTTATGCATCTCACACGGTGGGGGGCGTCGCTGTGCCGTCGAGGGGTGTGAGAAGAGCTCACAGGGTAGCAATCTGTGCATCCGCCACGGTGGTGGAAAACGTTGCAGTAATGAAGGCTGCGATAAGGCCGCTCAGTCTAACTTTCTGTGCAAGGCTCATGGCGGTGGCCCGCGCTGTCAGTATGGTGGCTGTTTACGTAGCTCTCAGGGCGGCGGCTTCTGTCGTTCTCACGGTGGTGGCAAACGATGCATGTTCGACGGTTGCGAAAAGGGGACGCAGCGCGGCGATTACTGCGCGCTCCATGGAGGCTCGCGTCTATGTGAGGTACCAGGCTGTATGCGCAATGACCGTGGCGGAGGCCTCTGTGCTACGCACGGTGGCGGTAAGCGCTGCACCGTGGTTGGCTGTACTAAGCCATGTCGACGCAAAGACCTGTGCTCGGCACATTTGCGCCTGGTGGACGCTACGTTTCATTAAAAAAGGGGGTGACGTCGTGGAAGTTCTTCTGCCTTGAGCGACAGGGGCTATCAACGGACGATGTCATGGAGACGGAGAAGGGTTGAAGGAAATTAAGAAGTGGCTGCGGCATTGGCATCCTTTGCCGCTGTGTGGCTCTCGGCTGTTAATACAAGCGTGTGTGTACGTGCGTCTCCTTTTTTTTAAGGTGTGGAGTAAAATTACCTTGAGATAGCGTGCTGTGGATGGTTGCTTGGTAGGTGGGAAGTCGGTCGGATTAAGTTAGTTGAAGCTCGAATTGCGAAATATGCTATTGATATGGAAAGGAGCGTCGACTGTCGGCTGCATAGGCGGCTTTGCATTATTCATGTGTTGTTTATTTGGCTTGGCGACTGGTTGGAAGTGCGCAGTTGCTCTCTTCGAGAAGTGGTGAAAACGAGAGGTAAAGTCGACTGGATTATTCGTTATGACAAATTTCTAAATTTAGTCACACATGGCAAGCTGTTTTCGGAAAAGGTTGGGGTGACGCCCTCCTTCCAAGCGCGGGGGCTTAATGCTCGCGCGCTTCGGGCAGGTGCTCTCGGGCATCTGCAGGTCTCTAACGAGTCTGACCCTCGACGCGACGGTCTCCAGCACCAGGCCAAACCCCCTTCCACGCCCTTAACCGCGCCAACCGCATCCGGATTGGCTCCTTTAATGTGAATTCTCTAGGTTCGAAGCGCAAGAAGCACGAAACACTCCCCGAAGATCTCCGGCGCTACCGCGTCGATATCCTTGGCCTCCGAGAAACCAAGATCTACGATAGAGGTGAGCACCGCATTGATGACTTCCTTCTAACCCTGAAAAAAAAAAAAAAACGGAGCCAAGACCGAAGTCACCGAAATCCGCCGCCACTGCAACCCGTCGGGCGCCACTCGACACGCCCGATCCCGAGAAGAAATTCGGCGCCACACTAAGAAGCTCGGAACACTCCTCGGCGATATTGAAGATCTATCCCGACGCAAGTCCCTGGCCACCCTCTCCACCGCCTCTGGTCCGTCTGGCTCCGCACCACGCTCATCTCACCCAAGACCCGCATTCGATTGTACAACACCTACGTTTTACCGATTCTGCTGTACAACTGCGCCACCTGGGCTCTTACCAAGTCAGAGCTCCACGGCCTCGAGAGTTTCCATCGCCGCCAGCTTCGCTACGCTCTTGGCTACCGCTACCCTCGACACATTTCGAATGCAAGATTCTTCGACCTCTGTGATGAGCGGCCGCTGAGACTACGACTGACACAAGCTCGCTGGCGCCTGTTTGGCCATGTACTTCGCCGCTATCCCGACATTCCAGCTGACCTCCAGATGCGTGCCTACTTCTTCTCCACCGCAGCAAAATGGCGCGGACGTCCCCGCACCACGCTCCCCTCGACACTCGACCACAATCTTGTTTCCCGTGGCTCCGGCTTTCGACTCCGGACAGCACAAGACCTCGAAGTGGTACGTACCCTTGCACAAGACCGAAAGAAATGGAAGACCCATTTGACCTCGGTGCTGGATGCACTGCCCGCCGAACGAGACTCGACGTATGCGGACACCACTCTATGCCGTGGACTAGCCAGACTGAGCCTAGCACGTGCATACCTTGGCAACGCGATAACGTAATACATTACATGGCAAGCTGGAGGCTTGTCACGTTGACAGTTTCGTCCTCCACCTCTTGTTTGTGGCGAGGAGATGTAGGACTAATGCCGAATTGTTCTTTCACTTCCTGTATTGTCTCTCTCATCTGAATGTAGTATTCGGGGATTGTTAAAAACAAATCCCAGAAAAATTTATTTCAGCATAGCGCCTGATATACGTGCTAGGCTTCTGATTTGCCACAGTACACGTACGATAGCAGCGGCAGCATTGAGATAACCTAGTAGGTGCACTGGAAGCTACAGAAAATTTAGCGGCCTGGTCTACATTCTGTAAATCCTGAGCACAGTGGGACAAGATTTCCCTTATCATTAGAAAGAGTTATTCTGTATTATAATCTATTTCCCATGGTCGTATCTTGAAACCACCACTTTGGCACATTCGGTTAAAAGTAGAGAGTTGCATTCTAGATACCTAGATCTTTAAAAGCAAACTTAATTGTAATTTGGGGATCAAATCATGATTACGAAACAAATTGCCGTTCTTTTTATTGTGTGGATACAATGCTAAATGATGGCTGGAGGTTTATACCCCCAGAATAGACCACAGAGTTCTGGGATCGCTTTGGTTACAGATCTTACAGTGGCAGCTTGGACCGCTAGCCAACAACTTTATACAAGCGTTTAGTGATGCGAGTTTAGCCGTCTAAAAGTGCCGAGCTCAGTAATGTAATGTAATGTATTACGTTATCGCGTTGCCAAGGTATGCACGTGCTAGGCTCAGTCTGGCTAGTCCACGGCATAGAGTGGTGTCCGCATACGTCGAGTCTCGTTCGGCGGGCAGTGCATCCAGCACCGAGGTCGTATGGGTCTTCCATTTCTTTCGGTCTTGTGCAAGGGTACGTACCACTTCGAGGTCTTGTGCTATCCGGAGTCGAAAGCCGGAGCCACGGGAAACAAGGTTGTGGTCGAGTGTCGAGGGGAGCGTGGTGCGGGGACGTCCGCGCCATTTTGCTGCGGTGGAGAAGAAGTAGGCACGCATCTGGAGGTTAGCTGGAATGTCGGGATAGCGGCGAAGTACATGGCCAAACAGGCGTTAGCGAGCTTGTGTCAGTCGTAGTCTCAGCGGCCGCTCATAACAGAGGTCGTAGAGTCTTGCATTCGAAATGGGTCGGGGGTAGCGATAGCCAAGAGCGTAGCGAAGCTGGCGGCGATGGAAACTCTCGAGGCCGTGGAGCTCTGACTTGGTAAGAGCCCAGTTGTACAGCAGAATCGGTAGAACGTAGGTGTTGTACAATCGAATGCGTGTCTTGGGTGAGATGAACGTGGGGCGGAGCCAGACGGACCAGAGGCGGTGGAGCGCGAGGGTGGCCAGGGACTTGCGTCGGGATAGATCTTTAATATCGCCGAGGAGTGTTCCGAGCTTCTTAGTGTGGTGCCAGGTTTCTTCTCAGGATCGGGCGTGTCGAGTGGCGCCCGACGGGTTGCAGTGGCGGCGGATTTCGGTGACTTCGGTCTTGGCTTTTTTTTTTTTTTTTTTTCAGGGTTAGAAGGAAGTCATCAATGCGGTGCTCACCTCTATCGTAGATCTTGGTTTCTCGGAGGCCAAGGATATCGACGCGGTAGCGCCGGAGATCTTCGGGGAGTGTTTCGTGCTTCTTGCGCTTCGAACCTAGAGAATTCACATTAAAGGAGCCAATCCGGATGCGGTTGGCGCGATAAAGGACGTGGAAGGGGGTTTGGCCTGGTGCTGGAGACCGTCGCGTCGAGGGTGAGACTCGTTAGAGACCTGCAGATGCCCGAGAGCACCTGCCCGAAGCGCGCGAGCATTAAGCCCCCGCGCTTGGAAGGAGGGCGTCACCCCAACCTTTTCCGAAAACCGAGCTCAGTCATCTTGCTAATAATAAAATTACCGGTAGCATTTCGGTATATCAATACCGCTTTTAATAAGTACCATAATCTGGTGTCCAACCAATTCGAAACACAAGTAATGGCGCAACCCAAAGTGAATGAGACGCTTCTCGACGGACAGAAGCCCTTCGCCGAATGCGAGTTCAACTTGGATCGCCGTCTCACCAAGGCGGTAGCCAAGATGCGCTTTGTGTATGCCACATTGGTGCAAGTGCACTGCATCCCACTAGCTTTGCAAGGTAAAGATCTGCTAGTGCGTGCGCGTACAGGCTCAGGCAAGACGGCAGCTTTTGCATTGCCACTGCTACACAAAATTTTGCAGCACAAGCAAAACACGCCTGTCTGTGAATCGGCCGTTCGAGCGCTAGTTTTGGTGCCTACAAAAGAGTTGGTGGAGCAGACACGTCGCCATATGATGGACCTCATGTACTATTGCCAAGACACGGTCAGTTTGCTGGCACTAAGTGGACAAAGTATGAACGCGCAGCAGGCACTACTACGTGATACTCCTGATGTGCTGATATCAACGCCTGGGAGCCTCGTCAAGCATTTGGAGGCTAATAATGTCACGCTCAAAGACTCGGTGCAGACCGTCGTCATCGACGAAGCTGATCTGGTCCTGTCATTTGGATATAGTGAGGACATCCGCACCATTTTCAATGCACTGCCTAAGGCGTGCCAGACATTTTGCATGTCGGCTACGTTGAGTCCCGATTTGGAAAAGCTAAAGCGCTCCGTACTGCACAATCCCGCGATAGTCAAGCTTGAGGAAGGGGCGACCGATGGCAAGCTTCGGCAATTTTATTTGCCAGTGGTATCAGCCGATAAAGATTTGCTTTTGTACGCACTGCTGCGACTTGGTGTCGTGAGTGGAAAGGTCATTTTCTTTGTAAATTCGACGGATGCGGCGTATCGTCTGAAGCTTTTCTTTGAGCAATTAGTGATAAAGAGTGCGGTACTGAACGCGAAGTTGCCGCACAATTCGCGCCAACACATTATTGAAGAATTTAATCGCGGTCTTTTTGACAACCTTATCGCGACGGACGATAGTATGGATCGTGTTGAAGTTGAAGACGAGGATGAGAACGAGGAAGAAGAGGAAGAAGAGGAAGTTCATGGAGAAGACGAGAAAGTGGAAGAGGAAGAAGTTGATGGAGAAGTTGGTGGAGAAGAAGGTGGAGAGAAAAGAGACGAAGAGGGGGGAGAGGATGTAGAGAATGACGGCGGAAATTGTATTGCTGCATATGAAGCTGATGAGAATGATGAGAAAGCTAGTGATAGTGAAGAAGACAACGACAGAGTGAATAATTATACTATGGGAACAGACCAGGAAGAGGCAGTCGAAAATGAAGGAGAGAATGATGACGATGAACAGCAGAAAAAGGAAACTGTGGGCACAAAGCGTGGTCGTGCTGACGACGCAGACTACGGTGTGTCTCGAGGAGTTGACTTTCGTGGTGTGCAGTTTGTCATTAACGTGGATTTTCCAAAGAGCGTGCGTGCGTACACCCATCGTATCGGACGTACAGCACGTGGTGGTGCCTCGGGCACAGCATTGTCTCTAGTGTCCATAGGAAACGCCAAGGAAGAGCGAGCTCTAAAGCGTGTACAAGCCAAACAGCAAGCTGTCCGCTCCGAGACGAATGATGTAATTGCGCAGCCTGCTGAGTTAGCCTTTGACCTGAAGGAGATCGATTGTTTTCGCTACCGGGTGGAAGATGTACGTCGCGCTGTCACGCGCGTAGCTGTGCGCGAGGCTCAATTGGCTGACGTTAAAAAAGAGATGCTTAACTCCAAGCGCCTAGCAGCACATTTTGAGGCAAATCCACGTGATCTTAATATGCTTGAACATGACAAAGTGGTAGGGTCTGCACCAGTGCAGCCTCATCTTGCAACAATTCCCGACTACCTAGTGCCTATTGAGCTACAGCCGCCAGCACCAGCCCGCGTGAAGAAGAAGCATGGCAAGCACAATAAACGACAGCGTCTTGCAGATGGCAAGCGCCGCACAGATAATGATCCGTTGCACACGTTTGTGGCTCCGGATGCAGATGACGACAGGAAACAGACTGACGAGGATCGTATCAGCTATGGAAATACTGGCGTCGGCAAGAGTACTGCTGGTCGTCAGAAATGGAAGAAACAGCACCGCAAAGGCCACTTCAACCCAAAAACCATTGCTAAAAAGAAATTCAAAATGAGCAAAGGTGCTACTCATTAAAGATATGACACGTTACTTGCCAAATAGAACACACGTCTTTGCCTTATCTTGTTTCCTGCATTGCTGTCGCAGATTGCGGTCACGAGCTGAAGCGCACGCCGGCATTAGAATGTTGTGGCTGCGTCCAATGTAATGCAACGCAGAACGGTGTATTGCAAGGTGAGATTGCTTAGCGTCAGCGTCACTCTTAACCTCTTCACAAAGCTGCTGCTAAATAATGTGATGCCAATCTCCGTTACTTTGACGCTGTACGACAAGCTACTTTGTCGTCAGCTCAACCGCCTCAACCAATGCAAAGTTTGCACCAAGCTGCAACGCGTCGGTCACCGTTCTTGAACGCGCACTCTAGCGAATTACAGCCTGCGCATAAAGTTACATGCTCCCATTCTTCACAACTAGATCGCTTGCAGTCTACTTTCGTGCTGGGTGAGACGCGAACAGCCGATCTTTTCAGTGGTGCCGGAACGAGGGTGCTTGTGGAAGTTGAGAGCGCATAGAGGCTTCTTGCGCCGTACCAATTCCTCACGCAGAGCCTGGAAATCACGTGACAAGACCAAGTCTTCTGCTGCAAGCACCTTTATTTCAGATACCTCTCGGTTGCGTTGTGCGCGAGCATCCTGTTCAATCGCCTTGCAATGTTCTTTGTGCCGTCTGCTCCAGTGACGACCTTGGTCGGCTCGTGCAATTTGCACTTCAAGTTGGTACTTGCAATGCTTGCGTAACTCCTTGCTGTGCACATGACGAGAGATCATTGCCACACTGGCACTAAAGGCGTGTGTAGTCGCTGCACTTTGCTGTTTCGACTGCCGTGCAAGCTTCGCAGTCTCCTTTTTTGTTCGACGGTGCTGCTGCTCGGCAGTTTTGAGCTTGTCCACCGCTGCTAAAGTGGCAGGGTTGAGATTGTGACAATGACAGTATTTTGCATGCAACAAGGCTGGAGCAGACGCAGACATATTCAACGACGGTGCTTTTGCAGGTGGGTGGTGAGCGTAAGTCTCGTAAGAAAACGTGCTCGTGGCGTCACTTTCGTGCACGAGCCGGTCAAAGGGCGCCTGGTTTAAACGCGTAGGCGACTGCCGATAATCGCACTGCAATGGTAACAGCTTCGTGCGCCCTTTACCTTCATCACACTGATGCTTCTGTTGCGCTAAAAGTGTTTGCACATGCTCGATAAGGAACGTCTCAGTAAACCAGCACTGACATCCTTGAATAAAGTCACTAACTGAAACTGTGGGTGTTCGAGTTAATTGCGAAGGCTGCAAACGTTGTTCCCAATGACGAAACGCTGCCGAATCGACGTCAAGTCCATGCAATTGAAGCAATGGCTGAATCTGAGCAAGCTTGATACGACGAGTATGCTGCACTTGCGGATCAAACGTCACTAAGAGTTTCTCACACGCAGCCATGAATGCCAACCGACGATCGCAATTGCTCCTCGAAGCACTTTTGCTAGGTGATAATGAAAACGCGGGAGGCGGTACGACTGACGATCTTGATGTAGAACCACTCAACGTTAGGGGACGCCGATCTATTTGCTTTGCATACGGCGGTGGGCGATGCAGCATGCGCTTCACCAGCTGGTGATCGCGTGCGATCGCTCCTAACGTTTTGATTGCTGCAGTTGAGTGGGATTGCACAAGCGGCACAGTCTGACGATACAACTCCACCATTACATCGTTTTCATGACGAGAATTGGAAAATCTGCGATATTCCTGTCCTTGTTCACTTCCAGCAGGGTTGCTGTTATCTTCAGTATCGTCGAGCTGGAAGGGTAGCAGGCACTTAGGAGTTGTCTTCATAAATTTTATTTACATATTCAATTCCAACACATGTAGCATCCATTCCTCCTAGAATAAATCCTAAACGGCCATGAGCTAATTTTATTGTCACGTGGATACATATTCTATATCCATGGCAATGTCACGTCTTCAGATTAGTGGCTGTAAAACGGCAGGATCATTCAGCATACTATTGCGAATTCCGTAGCACAGATATACTATCAGGCCTATGCCTGACCAGATAATGACTCCGATCCTGGAGACGACAATCGAAACGAAGTCAGCACTAGCAATAGCGAGGTTTTTAGCAAGAGCAGTGTACGTACCACCCCTCACCAGGGATGCTTGCCACCATGTACACATTAGCAAGAACCCCCATACATGGCACGAAGGGAACTAACGGGCACTGGAATGTAGCCGTCAAGCCACTGCAGACATACATTGAAATTGAGTCAGGCTATATAAAAGTGATGCTTCGACACTGCTAGACGGACAACACATACCCTACTTTACCCAATTGATCTATCCACATGTACGAAACGAGAACCAACGCAGCAAACGCACTTTGTATTACCCACGAAAAATCGAACACGAAAGCCAGCGATAGAATGAAACACGATACTACAAACAGCAATACACGGTGAACAACTTTAACTCCACTGTTGCTTCGACGCATGCGAAGCAGTAGCACGCCAGCATTCACAAATGTAAAAACTTGCAATGTGCCGCACGAAATCACGTTAGCCAGAAAACTTAGATCAAATACGAATGCGATTAAAGCCACTAGGGATCCAGTCAATAGTGTACTTGCAACAGGGACTTGAGTTTGATGATGCAATTTTGAAAAAAGTGTGGGCAGCAAACCATCCTTGGCCATTTGGTAGAAAATACGCGGTTGACCCATAAGACAAGTAAATGCAGCGGTGGTAAGCCCAAAAATGGAGCCAAACGACACGATACGTCCAGCCCAAGGCAGGTTGTGAAAAATAAACGCGTTCACTAAAGGAACTTTATTGCCAAGAATGTCAATGGGTGCCATGCCAGTCACAACGAGCGACACTCCGACATAGATAGTCATTGAGATGAGGAGGGATCCAATTATTGCTTTGGGCAAAGTTCGCTGAGGCTCGCTAACCTCCTCCGCTAGACAAGCCACCATGTCAAACCCTAAATAAGAAAAAAAGACCACTCCAGCGCCTGCCATAACACCATGAAAACCCGCAGGCATAAAGGGCTCCCAATACAACACATCCATCTTGGTGCTTCCGAACGCCACTACAAAGGCAAGCACTAGGATGTTGAGAAGTGTTACATAAGCATTAAATTTGGCAGATTCCTGTCATTGCAATTATGCTTTGATGAGCACGACCCCAATACAAAATATACTCATGTCTCGAAGACGTACATGAACGCCAGCGAGGAGAATTAATGTACAGCAAATGATGAGCAATGCCGCTAATATACTACAGTGTACACCAAAAAGCTCAGCTTGAACGATGTATCGTGGAAGATAAAGACCCCACTGCTGCAGGAACAGGTGCACGTAAGAGGCCCAACTCCGTGCAATCCCCGCTGCAAACGCAAATTGAACAACGTACTTAAATTCAATACAAAAAAAATTGGTCACTTTATCGTTCACCTGCCGAAATGCCGTATCCGAGAGTTAAGTTCCAGCCAATTAACCATGCAGCTAGCTCGCCAAAGGTGATGTATACGAACGTATACGCCGAGCCCGTGACCTTCACCCATACACAGTTTCAGTGTCTCCCAACCATTTCTTCGTCATTACGAGCAACGTACAGGCACGCGAGAAGAAAATTCCGAGTACGTGAGTGACGTGAAGATGCAGGCGATACCACTGATGAGGAACGACAAGGAGATGCTTGGCCCTGCAATCTGCGCGCCCACGCCAACGAGCGAGTAGACACCAGCCCCTACTGAGCAGCCTACACCATACGCCACTAGGTCTTTAAGCGTCAGACACTTTTTTAATGTGACAGTCTCGATCTTGCAGCGTGACAGCGGCTTCACGCGACTCGCCACCTCTAAGAAATGGTCCATGGCGAATGCAATTCTGTCACGCGTTCCCGTATGTAGTTATAGCCAATCCGACACGAGTATATATTTATTAAGTCGTATCCAGATTGTAAGTACCAAATCAAAGCCATGGCGTCTGTTTCGACCGAGGATGAGCGCACGCAGGTGCTCAATGCATACAAGACTAAGGTCATGGAGCACCGTGAGATGGAAAGCAGGTTTGTTGATTGCCTATTATACAGCCATGGTCGTTGAATTTCTTTAGATCCATTGTCATGGCAATCTAAATTGCCATCGTCAGAGTATAATTCCGATCATTGAGCTCTATTTTTTATGCTATTCAGGGTCAAAAGTATGCGCGAAAATGTTAAGACTCTCGTGAGCGAATTTAACAAGACTGAGGATGACCTCAAGGCGTTGCAGGTGCAAACCTACTTCTTGTTTTACGCTTAATTGCCATTTTTGATGTGGTCTATTGCAGAGCGTGGGCCAAATTATTGGCGAAGTGCTGCGTCAGCTGGACGAGGATCGCTTTATTGTTAAGGCTTCAAGTGGTCCACGCTACGTCGTCGGATGCCGTGCTAAGGTGGACAAAAGCAAGCTCGTGTCAGGAACGCGTGTGGCGTTGGACATGACGACGCTCACCATCATGCGCTACCTGCCACGTGAAGTAGATCCAACAGTGTATCACATGCTAAAGGAAGATGCTGGAAATGTGTCGTTCTCAAGCATTGGTGGCTTGAACGATCAGATCCGTGAACTTCGCGAAGTCATCGAGCTACCACTTACAAATCCGGAGCTATTTCTTCGTGTCGGAATCAAACCTCCCAAGGGTGTATTATTGTACGGTCCACCTGGTACAGGCAAGACTCTGTTGGCTCGTGCACTAGCGTGCAATATTAATGCCACTTTCTTAAAGGTAGTGGCTAGTGCCATCGTAGACAAGTACATTGGTGAGAGTGCTCGTGTAATCCGTGAAATGTTTGGATACGCCCGCGACCATCAGCCATGCGTCATTTTTATGGACGAAATTGATGCTATAGGTGGCAGTCGATACTCGGAGGGCACATCTGCTGATCGTGAGATTCAGCGAACGTTAATGGAGCTGCTGAACCAGCTCGATGGCTTTGATGCTCTCGGACAGGTGAAGATGGTCATGGCAACCAACCGACCGGATATTCTTGACCCCGCGCTGCTACGTCCCGGCCGCCTTGATCGCAAAATTGAAATACCACTACCTAACGAGGCCTCGCGCATGGACATTCTTAAAATCCATTCGGGTCCTATTACCAAGAAGGGCGAGATCGATTACGAATCGATTGTAAAGCTCACAGATGGCTTTAACGGTGCTGATATGCGAAATGTTTGTACCGAAGCAGGTATGTTTGCGATCCGTTCCGACCGTGAGTATGTTGTGGAGGAGGATTTTATGAAAGCTGCGCGAAAACTGGGTGAGACAAAAAAGCTTGAATCCAAGATGGATTACAGCAAGGTTTAAGAGCATCGTCACCTGGCACTGGTTGCATTTCTTAAACTTTATTGTTGGGCAGGCTAGTTAAAATGGCCGATATTGTTAAGACTTTACCAGCTGTGTCTTGAAAAAAAGGTTAAAATTGTCCTCTTGCAATTGTAACGTTACTAAAAAAAAGACAATGTCGACGCGCCAACACATCAGCGTCATGGTAAAGTATTACAAGCCCATGGGTTTCGTGCCTAATTTGAGCCTCCAGCATGTTTTCTAGGCGTTATACCCGCGCTCAACCTCGTGATTAAGGCAACTACGCGCGGGTATTCGGTAGTTTCTTGTACCCGCAGCACCCAATGTATTGGTGGTAGGACTGAGGAGCCTAGCGCATAAGACTGCGCGCATTAGATGGCTAACCGAGCCTGCAGCTCATTACGAAGGAAAGCAATTTCTAAATGCAGTTTAATGATCATTTCGAATGACAGAGAAGTGATGCAAGATGTGCTTCGGATGCATATCAAGCTCCAACATATAATTTGATGTATCAAAGCATGTTGATGGCACCAAAGGTACAAAGGGGCGGTCAAATATGTGAGAACTATTCGCTACTCACATGACACTGTCTGAAGTCCATTTACCTCTTGACTTGCCATAAATTTATGGCAACACGAGTATATGTTTGTGTGCCACTTGAGCAAATTAGTGCTGTTCCAGCCAATACATCTTAGAACAACCCGCAAGGCTACGGTGTTTATTCCTTATGGCCTACTAGGACACGTTGGTGTAGATAGAAACACGCGATTATCCACTGCCTTCTGTCAAACAATTTTCTAGATTGTGGATGCCAACATTGACCGCTTTTGGACAGATAGACAGACAAATATATTCATATCCGAATGAATACCTCTCCAGTGCAGAGTGATCTTTACTACCGTCACAGAAATTATGAAAAACGATACCTTCGACGTCCGTTTTATACAATTTTCTCCCGATAAACTGCACTACGCCAGAAATTAAAGTTTCTGTGAAGTCTCAAAACTTTTTTTACTGGAATACTGGGCTTTAATTCAAAAACGGAAGAAATAAGTTTTTAGCGTCAACCCCCCCTTAATGCAGTATCCCTAATGACTTTGATTGATTGAAGCGAACACCAATGAATTTAAATGTTCTGTAGGATCGCAATGCAACAAGACTTTGCCTTCTTTCACCTTATCTTCATTCTTCCATTACTTCAACTATGAGTCAACAATTTATCCTTGATACTACGCACGCGTCGTTGAAAGAGGCTCGCTTGGCAAAAAACCCTTCAATTGCAGGATGAGGGCTGCAAATTGACGTGCAAAAGAACAAGGAGAGTTGGACACCGATCAGACGGTGAAATCAAAGCTACATGTCTTAAATGCTCATGTGCGGAAAATCTAACTTCCAAGCCGCACCAGCAGCGTAAACGTGTGCGTGGAAGCCGCGGAACAAACTGTCAGTCTACTGTAATAATTCGCAAAATGCGAGGATAAGAAGATTTAGTCTACTTGGTTGTTGATGCCAACCAACTTGAACACAATCAATGGCGGTTGTGGACGCTGCCGCGCATCTGCAAGGTCGGGCCCTTGGATTTGTTGAGCGGCAACAAATTCTGAATTACCGTCGGTCGGGTCTGGCTCCTATGCGTATTGTCACGCTAATGCGCGATAGTAACGTTCCGATAACACCTCGTGGTGTATACAACATTCGTGACGCAGTACGTAGGCATTTGTTACATGGTAAAATACCGCTGGCTGTTCTTATTGATGGTCTTGAATCAGCAAGTCTTTGTGCACCATATTGTACGCAATTTGACGCTGCACAGTGACTTACGCATCTGTTTATAGTTTTTCCGTCAAAGATAGAATTATACTGGGAAAATCTGGTTGTTGGGCTCCACTTGCGAAGCAAGCCGTTTTGGTCTTCCTCTTTTGCACAGGGTGGGGGTCAGATCGATAAGCTAAACTTTCACATTTGCTTATATATTCATGGTTGGAGAAAGCCGAGAACTATCTTTGGGCAATAACAATTTTACAGCAGACATTCGTGGACTTCTCGGTGTCTCCATTGATTTTTTTAAACCGACAAGGAATAAGCTCTTATGAATGCTCTTGACGATATATTTCCTGAGCCCTTTGTCGCTGGCATATTAGCAAAATCAGCCATGCCAGGCAGCGTAGGACGTGAAGGCCTCCCAGGAGCTCACAAGCCAAGATCTGGCTTGCATACAGGAAGAAATTTGTTTCTGCCTTTTTGCGCTGCAAACTGCATTCTGGCCATACAACAACTTCACGAGTGGAGAGCGCACACTCTGCGTTGAAGAAGTGGATTTCAGTACCAACGGGTGACTTGTTGACTGTAGATACAGCTTGCCGGCTGGTTTGTGATCGCCAACTTGCTGCTATCTCACTGCTCTCCGCACGAGTGTGCGCAATCGCCGGAATGCACTTTGTGCTAGGGCAGTGGAGAAGACTTCGGCGGTAGCGCCGAAATTAGCCTTTAGCCAATACAGAGCTAGGGACGATAAGGAACACTGCCACGCATGTTTGTCTCAAACTTCGGTCATATGCAATCACGAATTTATATTAAGAGCAGCCGCAACACCAGTAATAGGCCTCACCCGCAACGGTTTTGATTCGTTTCGGTGGCTCATTTAACCTTCTCGGGAGACGGCAGCCGTACCACCGCCACCACTATCAATCCACGAAACGCTAGAACAGATCCGCGAACAATTTGACGAGGGCTCTATATATCATAAAAGGGTGATCCTTGAGCACCTGATAATCGTTCCAGATATAAACTTTTATAATTTCCACTAGCGTACGAGGTCGTGGACGTCCCTCAAGATAGACTCAGCGCAATTTATCGAAGTTTGAGGTGGTTGAGGCGTCCCTTCGACCACAAAGACGATGCAGAAATTGTGGACAGACGAGACATAACAAAAGTCGGTGTAATGACCCTGTTGATTTTAACAATGATACCGATGCGGCTCTCACAGAACAACCTCGATGCTCTGGGTACTGTCGATGATTAAGAACACTCTGCTTGGTGTCCTAGTACTCACTTGGGTATAAAGACAATCTCTTCTCATCCCGTTAGAAACACCAAAAATCCTCGATTTACATCTTCATCGAGTGGGATCTTTGCAAAAAATCATAATCTACGGCCGCAATGCATTTTGCTGTTTATATACGAAGACAGTTGTGTCGTTTTGACATCGTTGGCAGGCACAGACACAATTGTTTTTTGCTCTAGAGCTGGGAATGCGTCGTTATTTATTGTACCTTCTCCAGAGCAGGCCGCTACGTGCATACCAAATGCCTCTTCATCAGCAAATCTTGATCTACCACACAAACGGTAATTAAGATCTATTTTTTGAAAGCTTGCATTCAACAATTGCCCACATCCACTTTCCATGCATCAACTGCATGACTCGTTCACGAAAGGAAACGGAGTGATTTTGTCGCTTTCAAAGCAACACGAGTAATCCTTAACAAATAGCGTCGTGACATGAAAGTTGGAGTCACCAACCATCTGTAGTACTAGCGCTGGAGAAATCGGCCGAAAGTACTGAAGAAACTTTTCCCCTTGATTTGTTGCACTCATAACAACCACCTTCAGATCCGGATTTTGCAAAAGAATTGACGTCTTGATGAAAATGAGAAGAAAATCTGTAAATTTGTCTCGCTCGTGCACTTCATCGAGGATAATATGGGAAAACTCTCGAGCGAGTGGGTCATTGTGAAGCCGCTTGAGCAGCGTTCCTGTGGTACAGAAAATCAGCTTGGATTTGTTTATATTGAAGGAAAAGTCAAATCGAATAGCATAACCCACTTCTTTTGAGTCCTGTTCAGTGCGTTCACGTGCAAACCGTTCTGCAACCATTATAGCGCTTACCCGTCGTGGCTGCGTACAAAATATCTTCGTCTTCTCTTCAAGTTCTCGTGTCAACGCTTCACCAAGCAAAAAAACTGCGGAATCTGCTTCATTTTTCCGCATCCGATATTGCCTGATAGTATTACAAGTGGATTGTTTGCTCGTTTGTGCCAAACTTAATAATGTAAACCTACTTCTTGGAACACTGATCTTCTGCCGCGAATTATTAGCTCCCTTACGTGCAAATTTGCAGGTTTTTCATTGCAAATGTTCAATGTAATATTATCTTTTAGGGAATTCAACGTACTTTTAACGCTTTCGCCACAACAAAGTCTTCTGCCGATCCTTTTTTTGACGGCATGTATCTCTATACCGCAACAAAAGCATTACTTAGATAGGCAAATCGTAAAAAGCGTACTATTCTTTCAGCACGTATCCTACATCCCGATAGCAGCCGCCATACTGTAGGTCGATCTTATGTAGGAATATCACCCCAGCCAAGTTTGCGAAGCTGGTCCAAATCAACAACTTTCTTTTCCAATAATTGCTTAGATTGCATGTAGCGTAATTTTCTTGACGCATTACGTATGGATGGACCTGATGCGAATGCGTCTCTTTCTGTCGATTCTCATATTTCATGCAAGGAGTAATGATTCCGATCATGGACATTTAATGATTGAGCGTCATGTCGTCCTTATCGCTACCCGAGGCTGACACGCTTCGTAGATGTGGCGAAACCGAGTGGATTGAGGTCAAATGGATCCTATTATTTTACAACAGACCTCAATGAGCATTTAATTAAATAAATGCAGCTCACATACGCACCTTGAAGGGGCCGGTGAGGGCGTTGCCCACACTGGTGGTACATGGTCCGTATTCGCTTTCTTCACTGATTTCGGCAAAGCTTGGGGCTTTTGCTGCGCCAAAAATTTGCTCTTTCCCGTGGGATAAGCGACTTTGCTGTTTTACTGAGATTAGCAGCTGTTACGCGCTCCTTTTTCTTTTGTGCAAACTCTTGCAATGCAGTCTTGAAAGGCTCGAAGTCATCTTATGCGGAGGAAACTGTATTATGGCACGATAGCCAATTCAGACATTAATTATTAAGCCTAAGCATTAGTACAGCAGATGAATTATATCGTCACTAAATGAAGTGTTTGTTGCAGCTTCCATCTTCTGGAAGAAGACTTTGCCGTTGCTGCAAATGTATCGAGCTCCCGGCGAAGAGCTTTTCTGGGCAGCATGCAATACTAGCATTTACATACGACATAAACGACGATGATCGCTTGATAGCACCTACTCTGCGTTCAACACATTCACGAGTTCTAGGCTTTACCGATCGTCTTGTGAAAGTGGTGCGTTAAGCACAAAGAAATATTGTGGAGGGGGGCTGATCTGCGAGTCAGATATTTAAGTTGCCGCAGCCCACACGCTAAGACTAAGCTTCCTCTAGCACGGGATGTTGGTAGCTATCCGGTTCATTTTGGGGCATAGTGTCGAACTCCTCATTACACTATGGGGCTTTTTCGGTGCGAAGAGAATTTGGCCCACCTGATTTTTTCACACGAGGAAAGACAGTCACATATTGAACGTCCTCTTTAGTGACCTACTTCTCGTTGCATCCTACAGGTATCGAACTAGGATCGGGTGAGTGACAAATAATCGAGCCACACTGTCACTTCTTTTATATCAGAGCGTAGATGCCTGTTTCTATTGTTGAGTGAAAACTGAATCTTGTCGGCCCAAAAACGTGATGCTTCAGAGCATACACTGCTATATGTGCCTTTGAGCACACGTTTGGTGGTGATTAATCAGTTGACTTCTTTGAGCTGACAGTTGAAGCCAAAGTTGAGGGATAAAACTGCCTCGTCAGATGTTCCTACAGCCTCAGAAGCTCTCCAACGTAGTGGCGACACATACGTAAGCATCATTCGGCTCTTGCATACACCACCATTACTAAAGTCGCGCATTTCTTCGGCATCTAAGGTTTAGTCTTATCGGTATCGACAAAGCAGACAAAATGCAAGGAGATGACGATAGCGCTGGCGCCGTTGCCATCGACACGAGCCATTTTGCGTCTTTTATTGGTCTGTCTTCTAGCATGAAGACAATCTGTTACCATAGTGTTTGCTCTTCAGACTTTGTCCGACATTCAGAATCGCACTAGTGTTAAAATCTTTGTTGACGATAAAGCAAAATGTCTTCATTTTTACTGGTAGACCATTGGAAGGCACACGCGTGGGGTTGCCCTTGTTTTGCAACCCTTGTTACGCCATTAAAGATGTCACGAAAATCATTTACCAACTTCCCAGAAAATTGATTCTCAACAGAAATGACAGCACGCGGGAATACGATTGTGCATGCTGAGCACGTCATAAGTTTATCATTCATTGCATGTCGTTTAATATCAGGCAGCACTTGACGCAGGAAGAACACAGCTGCCGCGTCGCCTAAAACTTATGTCGGTGCAGATTGGTCTGCAACCGTGGCGCCGTCACGCAATAGTGACTACCTCGTTAGCGTTCAAGCGTTAGGACTCATTTGAACAATCATCGTCGTTTTCATCTTTGGTGGTCTGCTGGAAGAGGATACGACGAGGGTCGTTAAAAGGTTGTCGGGCAGCGCGCCGGCGAAAGTTTATTTGAATTTGTGACCCACGACAGAGTTGTAAAATGCAGAGAAAAAATACTGTGTACCACACGCTGTTAGAAGTGATTAATTTTTTCAATTTATAAAGCGTTTGACCTCAATAGTTGGACACTTCAGGTACCACGCGCAAGGTTTAAGACTTTTCTTCTTTTTAAGATGACTGGGATCGTGGCCTACGACAAGCAATCTATACCGCATTAGAGGCTTTTTGAGTTCTAAGCACTAATTGTAGATAATGCTTGCCTGACCTTTGCATGCTTGTGAGAGTAGTCAGTAACGCAGAAAAACTCTCATTTCTTTGGTGGATGGTAAAGCGTCCGCTAAAATAAGATCAAAGAAGCTATTTCGGTGTCTGTTTGAATGCCCAATTTTCACGTAGCACTTGAGATATAAATCTTAGGTACAGAAGGCAAATGTTTCAAAAGTTCGTCTACAGCTTGTTCCAGCGTTTCAGTTTTATCCGTGCTTCAAGTCCCAAGGGCTGACTTTTAGTTTCTCTGCGGGCTTTAACAGCGCGTTATTAGTTAAAAGCTTTTCAGAAGACCGTGGATCGAGAAAACGAAACGAAATAGTATTTGCAAGATTATGCCGCTCAAGATGACAGGAACTCTTTTGGCCCCAGTGGCTTTATTTACCAATCCTAGAGCATTCTACCAAAGGTGCTAAGCGCTTATTATGAAATTTCGCTGTCAAAGTCGAGAAATTGACATCAGCCGCCTGTCCCATTTATCGGTTCTGACCAATACTCTTCCCGACTAATAATACGTTACTGCATGGGGCCGATGCTTGGGCAAAGGCGGTCCCATTGCTCATATTGCAAAAAGCGTAAGATATGCATAACCTTTCTTCGGTTCTCAAGGTCTAATCATTTGGCAGAAGATGGTCTGCTTTGGAATCAGCAAAAAGCAAAGCTGTGTTTGTTATACATCGTTATGACGCTTTTGGCTACGCCATCGCTTATGCGTTGCTCAATGAGGATAATCATGGGTGAGTCATCTCGTCCTGGTCCAGGCAGCTTGAAGCTTCTGTATAAACATCTTTACATGAAAAATTGCGATGGAGTACGCATTCCAAGTGCATCATCTTTATCTTTAATTTTTTAATATAAAGGCTGAACCATGTGCACGGAGGTCCGCTCCGCAGTATGTGCGCTAAGGAATTAGATTTCTGGGCCGACAAGGATTTAGTTTGGACTCAAAATAAGGTCCGCACATCTATGGGCTGTGGATTCCTGTGTGTTATTATTTTAGGCGCTAGTAAGTTCCGCTTGTTCCAAGAAGCACAAATGCTACTGAGAAAAGAGAAAAACAACTGTTCCTCCCGGGTTACTTATTTGAGCTCATTTTTTTTCTGCAAATCGTTGGCTGCATTTATAGTAGAGCTAGGCATGCGATTGCATCCGCCAAAAGGAACCAAAAAGAAATTACAGCTAATAACGAAAAGAAAGATAAAGCAATGCTACAAGCGAAAATTTTGCTACTAGAAAAAAAGGAAGTTATATGCTTCCGAGCGAAATGACTCATCTTTTATCGAGCATTTTTGATCCTAAAAAATCATGAGTTCATGTACATAGTTGATCTTTTCAGTATGATGTAGACGCAATCGAAATTACATGTGGGGCATCTTAAAAGTAAACCATTGTGCAAGGGTGCGGTGAGAGCGGTATCCTTTAAAAGCCCTTATCTGCCAAGTCCAGCGGCACTAGCATGGATTTTGCGTTACAAGCACGGATGACTACTTTTGTAGTGTCTCGGTACCCGCCTTAAAGAACCCTTGGGCACCGCTGCAACGGACAGCCTGACCCGACGGCGGCTGCAATTTGGAATCAGAAATAGCGGGTATTTTTTATGATACTTTGCGGTCTATTGGTTTTACGCTAGGGTAACCTCGGAGTGACGTCATACTTGCTTTTACAGTTTGAGTTTTTAAGCCCTGGTTTGGTGTTAAACTAAGGAGAAGACATCTCGAAAACGGTTGCCTTCGACCCATCATGTGGTATAGTTGTAAGGACATAAGAAATTCGTCCAGTTTTACTGGTTTTGAGGCAGAAGCTCTCTAAAGATTCTCCCAATCCTAAAGTAGATTACTCATTTGAGTCGTTGTGGTAACAGTGCCATAGCGTATCGTAGGGTAGGTGTAAGCCATCCTTGTCGTCTAACTTCTGTCGACGTCGAGTGGAATCTACAAGTGGATTGTAATATGGAGCATAAAGCATGAGCATGGTTGGCGTAAGGCTTTGCTGAACAATGGCTTCAAAATAATGTCGCACACGCCACGCGAGAGGTATTATAAAATAGCTCTTGCGGTGCAAGAAGCGATTATGCGTATTGCTCGGCACCTTGAACTATATCCGCCAGGGTCGCGGATACCATTATCGAACGCGCTGGCAGCGACAGCCATAAATCATACATGTAGAAAGCACCGAGGATGCTGTCCTTCGCTGCACCCCCTTCTTAATGTCATCGTCGACAGTAAACCTGAGGATGGGACCATGTCCCATGGTATCATGGACATTAAAAAACCTTTCGCACGGAGGGCAAATTTGACAATAGGTCTTTTACCAATAGAACTTATTTCTAGGCAATAACTCATTTCAAAGCGCTGTCGTTAGGTTGGGGTTTCTTTTAAATTTTATCACAAGAAGAGACAGGCGAGTATTCACCGTTGCTCTTGTGGCATTCCTCATCACTTTTGTGCCCGTTTAAAATGCAAAGCAGACCATTAGGCTTAAGACAACGACAGCTGCAAAATTAAAAGGCAGTCTTGATAGAATGGTGGCTCTTGGTGCAAATCAATCACTCTATCAAAAGTTTTACCAAATCGATACTACAACATCTCAAAGGATACATAAATGGATAAATCCTTGCCTGATTTACAGAACTTTAAAGCTCATACAAAAGTTGAAATCAGGCTTAATGTTGTATAAATTAGACTTTTACCTTTCAATTTCGTGCACACGTCCATTTTTTTTTGAAAATCTATTTGATCCACAGATCCTTTTAAATTGCAACAAATTAGGTCGACTTGTCCCATACATTTGCAAGATGGCTAAATTGAGGTACCAATCAAGATCTTATGGACGATTCATCACCGCATGCAGATATGCCCAAATCCAGTCACTTAGATCCTCTACTTTATCGCTATGAGTAGACAGACGCTCTGCGGTAGATCCAGCAGACTCAGTCCAAGGCCCTTCTGCAAACGTCGAAAGACATTATTTGACGATATAGTGCAAAAGACAAAACACTGTTCTTAGCTTATAACCATTTATGTGTCTCTACATGTAAAATTGTGGTCAAGTATGGAAAGATCTATAGCTTTAAGGCAAGCGCCAAGGCTGGTGAAGGGTACGACATTCAATTACTTTATCGTTCCAAAGCGATGGTGTTGAATAACGTCCCGCAATTTTTCAGTGCCTTCTTGCAAGCACGACAGTGGAGCGTAGAAAGATCATGGTGAGCTCTGACCCTTCACGTTTACCTCAATTGAAAACAAGAGAAGCTTACAAGCACAATTCGTTCTTGGAAGCCCATCTCTTCGGAGCTGAGCCGTGACCGCTTTTTATTTTTCTCTAGGGATCAACAGAACTTACCTTGTTCAGAGTAGACCACCTGGTTGCCGCAGAGTTTTGGTGATTTTTGCAGCATACTTGACGGCTTGCTGGACGTGAGCTTTTGGCTCCCTGAAGTTTGGCGTGTTAGCGCGAGGGCCACTGAATACAGGTACAGATATCAAAAGACACCACATATGAAAACAAATTGATGCCAAATGCTGGCAGACGATTCTGTACTTCTTTTCGTCTGTATCAGAATATTTAAGTTCCATTAGTACCGAAACACTCGAAGAGCTGTGTATCTGCAAAGCTATCCTATCTTTTCTACCGTTAATCAAAACCCGACATCGTCCGCAACTTTTGAAAGAGGCTGAGGCGGTATATGTGAGATACCTCCGTCCGAGCTGCCCGTTAGCACAGTTTGTCCATAATAATGTCTCCGCTTGGGGAGGATTACTGACCATATAATGTGGTACAACTGGGCAAACTCCATTTGATTTATCTTACCATGGCAAAATGTAAAGCAGCGAATGCACAGTACCCATAGCTGAGCGGTCAAAACTACTTGTGCCAGCTGGTGCTGTAACTCATGGAGTGGTACATGAACTACCGAGTGATGCTCGTACAAAACTGCGTTTGCTGGATGCCGGTAATAACATGGTTGGCGTTGAGCCAAAGCAAAAAGTGATGTCTAATTCCTGTGTGTAGCAAGGCGCGTATACCGCTATGCGGTGTTTACTCGACACTACACTTGCTGCATGGTAGAAATGTGATATGGCCGATCTATATCCAAGACAGCACGCGCGTTGTCCTAGCACCGTGTTTAAAGTAGTGTAAAACAACTGAGCGGTACCGTTAGACACAGCAGTTGCTTTATATATATCAAATTGGTTTTAAGCTAATGCAGTATGGGTGACGCTTTATCACTGCGCCTAGAGTGATACGCAACTTACTAAGCAAAGCTTGTAGAGGACAGAACCCGCTTCATCCCGTGTGCGACATTGTTGGTTTCCATTTTAGGCACCAAGACAGAGGTCCTGCCGTTGCACCTTGGGTGACGATTAACAACGCCCATCATTGCTAGCGCTTGCTGCACACTAGGCAAGGCTTTTTTGGCTGTAGAACTATGCATCGAGGGCACGACCTGGGCGCTGCACGGGCGGTAACACACAAACAACTGAAAGGTGCTTTTCACGGACAGCGCTTGCTTTATGTTGTTCCTGACATAGTCGACCTGTGGTCGTGCACTTGGGGCGCTTCGTATCGAATGTACGTAAAGTGACAAGTGTTCAGCTCAGCGGGATTAAATAAACAAATTTGCTGCTGGAGGCGTCGATGCCACAGCGTGGACATCAAAACGACAAGAAGCAAGCTCTACGAGATCGTCAGTTTCGTCCAGGAGAAGATGACAACGCATGGCACTTTTCGATTACATGGAGCGTCCAGTCTTGAACAGAGATTCTATAAGGCAGTTGTGTAAATAGAAGACAAAATGGCTCGGTAGTACTGCATGGGATACAATCGAAAACCTGGTCAGCTTGTAACCTACCCCATCACTTAATGCTCTGCCTGGACTCCATGACAGAGTTTGATAAAGCTTGTAAATCCACCAGCATTGCCAATATCATTTTACCCGAAAAAAATCATTAGTATTGGGTGAAAGTGCCCAAGAATACACTATGAGACATGGAGTGTAACTTTATACCGAACCTTTTTTTTGGTTTAGTCATCGTTTGAGTGAAAGGGTCTGATACATAACACCGAGCTCCTTCGGTATAAGCTAGCTTCTAGCCATAGAAAAGTTGTAGTTCTCGCGTATAAGCCTTCAAGACCGGTGAAAATAAAGGCCGCTTGGAAACATTTCTACTGACTTTACGCTTGCATGTGAATTAATCACCCAAAAAGTTCCAAATTGCAGTTGTCGGACGCGCAATTCGCTCAAAATTGTTCTGTCTCCTATCGGTCTGCTGGGGCGGCTACGTCCGCAAATTTTCCAGCTGCCAAGCAGCTAAATTGCCTCGTGACGCTTGATCTTTACAAACAAAGACTATGCTATTGAGATTTGGTAGCACAGAGTCAGTTAGCACCGGCTATAGCGCTTACTGTGGGATTCATGCCGTTAAAAAGCAAGGTCTTACCTGTTAAGGAATAGCTTATGCCCTCTCTTCCATATTATGTTGACACAATAGTGGCCTTGGTCGCGAATGATAAATTGCGCGTATTGTTGGCGCTCCTTTACATGTAAGGACAAACCAAGAGCTATCAGAAGTTCTGAGAGATCCCAGAGATCTAGTATATGTTTGGTTATTGAAAGCTGTGATGTGGTCCACTATCCAAACTGTCACCAGATTGAGAAGTGAGGCGTTAGATGGATCTCGTGCCAGGCACAAAGCACTGTGTCATTAGGCAATAGTCATGGGCACGAGATCAGTGAGTACTCAAAGATGCCTTCTTCGCGAACAGAGCATGGTGCAAAAGTCAAGGTTCTTGCATTGTTACCAGCTATCTGTGCTCGAATCTACCCGGTGGTTCTGCTAAGCAACATGTATTGCCTTTAACTAAAGGATTGTGCAGGTATCGTCATACTATTCCATTATCATAGACATAAATAGGTCGTCACCTCCCTAAATTCGAACGCACAGTGCGCTGGAGAAACAAGATGACTACTATGAAATTTGATTGAGTAATTATATCGGTAGTTAGTACGCCTAGCGCTATGATATGGGAGTGTTCGGTGAGCACACAAGGGCTACCAAACGCTTCGATAATGTCAAACCATTTCGTCACGCACTTGTTTTGACCATTACGAACTCTCGTCCCGACGTACTAAGTCGATGTGTTCAGCCATAAGCGGACAATTGGTTTTTACAATCCAATTTACGCCACCTAAGGCAAAAATTTTAGGTTAATGGTACCAATGATTACTTGCCAACATCGAAAAGTTTGTCTTTGTAGAAATAGCAACCATGGCACTAGCACATTTTAAAAAGAAGCAAAGGCCTTCTTGGCTAGGCCTACGTCACACTATTGGAAAGTTTGATAAGGTGGTGGGACCTACTATTCCATTTGTGCGAGTACTGTGCTGACTATGCGGGTCGCGCAAGACCATCATTAGGAATAAGATGCTGGGAATACCAGCTTCAGGATGGGCTAAATAGGACAAAGAATTTTTTCAATAAGGCTCTTGTTCTAACTTTTAAATGCGCTTAGTGGCGCTTGTAAAGCTTTCGGTGGCTATGCTGTCGGCTCTACGTGTTTACAAATTTATAAAAATAATCATACGCAAGTCATCTCTCTCCAGTCCGCACGACTTAGGGCTGCCTAGCGAAACTACCTAGTAAATGAGTACGCGCTGGTTTAGGTCCAAGGGCAACTTCTGAATTTAAACCATTCGAAGCTACTCAAACTAAGCATGCTTATGGGTGGCGACAAATACAATTCACTTGTCTCGAAATAGGATTGTCGTCTTTTGCGGAATAAAACATTTTGTTTTGTATACAAGCCTGGATAAAAAAAACGTGCTTACCAATCCACTTTTCAGCAGGTCATGTAATAAGCCGCTCATACTTTCATCGCTGAGAGCTTTATTGATTGTATACCCGTCCGGCAATCGAACAGATGCAGTTTCAAGTCTTAATAGCGAATTGTTTTTCCTAGAAGCCGATGATGTCAAATTCGAGCGGTTAACTTTTCGACAGAAGTAGCAGTATCACTCCCATAAGTGGGCATATGGTCTTGGTTGAGTTTGGCAGATCCAGATGAAGTCGTCGTTCCAAGTGACGATTACAGAGTACAGTATAGTTCTTGAGGCACGTGATGGAGTCAATTAGGCTTAAAGAATACATCTCGTTATAATCAGCGTATCGATGGCTCCTCATGTACGCGTGATAGCCAAGCGTCAAAGGATCTCCGAGATCTGCTTAGGTCAAACAGACTCACTTGACGGCTTCTTGAAAAAGTCTACCAGATCAGTACACTATTAGAAGTTCACAAGCTTTCTAACGGCATTTCAAGCATAGTGGTGGTCATGAGATGCCTAGGGCCTTTGGCACCTGGTGTAGCCCATACTACTAGAAAGCAAGCATCAAGATTACATAAATACGGTGATTGATATCATGGGCTTTCCACAACAATTGTGTGGAGATAGAATCAACGGCTTACCGCTGCACTTTTGCAAACGTTTGTCCAACAATTGAGTCCCTCTAGATGGTGTTTACAGCAGACCAGAAAGGGACAACAATTTGCAAAAAGACACGTCGCGCAGTTTGTGTTGAGCCAATGCATAATTTTGGGCATTCAAGTAGATTAGGATTCTTAGGCTCTCAACCCTATGGTTAAACTCATTTACATAGCTAACACCTTGCCTATGTAAGTCTCTAGAAATCCAATGGCTCTTTGAAGCACAAACGCATCTGACGTTATTGAGGAAGAGGCTCGAATTATTCTTTCTTACCCGTACTAAGACTTACGACTAGTTCCCTGGCGAAAAAATCTGTAATCTATCTCTGCAAATGCTGGTGAAATATAATTTACCAGGGAAAGAATTGCGATTAAGAGAAACATGAGAAATTTTATGACAAACGCGAAGGGAAAATTTGAGGGGATTTGGTGTGTCGATTTTTTAATTTACGGCTAGAAAGGATCAACTGAACACAACGAAGCATCCATTTATTAAACCTTTTTGCTACCCTAAACGACTTGGCTTGGAATGCACCATTGGACCATTCAAGGCGATGTTGACACACTTGTGGGGCGTATCACGATACTTAGGACCCGTGAGTCCTGTGGATCTTTAAGCATGCTGTCCTCCCGGTGGCAAGGCGATAACGAGTGAGCGGGTGGTGTCCACAGCCAATACCATATTCACCATAAAGCAAGGTCCAAAGGGCTATGCGCACGCCAAGCCTGAAGCTTTCTTCATGGAAAAAGACTGTTCGACGCAATATGTTTTCTCGCACTAAAAAGTACGGCGTTAAATTGACTGTAACTTGCATGAATCACAATTGTAATTCTTCTCTGAGAAAAATAGGGCCCAGAGTCGCTTCTAAGAAGAATAGAAGCGACTCTAGACCCCAGATGTTCTTCACGTCAAATTATCAGCAAGGTCGTACAATTTAAATGCTTAGCTTTGGAATTCATGCAATTTTCTGTCCATTTAGTCGAAGCCTTCCGCAAACCCGGTAAGTCTGCCGTTAAGTGTTTCATTTTTTGGGGTATATCTTCGGTCAATAAGGTTGTTTTGGTAATGCTGTTAGCTACTCCACATCTGTAGAGGGTGACAATCTAAGCGAATTTCGCCCTACTCACCGCCCGAAAGCAAACATGTTTGTGGACCACTTGACGGTTGAGAATAATTGGCGCACATTAACCTCTACATTAGAGTGATGTGCAGCCATTTGTACTCAGCGCATTTTTATGCGCAGACAATAGTTTTAGTGCAAAGCAATCTTTTTCGAAATTAATATTCCCAACTTTGCATATCACTGTCAAAGAGTAATGGATAGCACTTATCATCCTTCTATAGTATGCAATCCAAGTTTGAGGGAGTAGGATGCAACGAGACGTTACACAAAGCTGACCTTTTGTGGCCTTTCGTTAAGCGTAGCCGTAATAGATTTGTGCCTTTTGGTCCACAGCAGACACCTTATTGGTATTCGAACCACTTAAACTCAGAGAGATCTCGGAACTCATATAGTCCTTCTCATCACTAAACTTTGCAAAATCGTCACTAAATTAAAAATTGACGAGATATGAGCAAGTGACGCAATACTGCAAAAGTGATGATTAATGTTTAAACCATATGAAAGGCGCACTGCAATATGGTGCAATGCAATGGCAATATAGTTTTTTGCGCAAAGAAAGCTTGAGTACAGGTCTATGACCTCCACTCTCTACTCAGCGCTAACACGAGTCATAAATAGCTATTTACCTGACTCCGAAAGTTGCTGTCGGCCTCATAACCTTAAGCCTAATATTACCCTAATGTACCAAATGCCAACTCAGCATTCACCTGATAACGGAACTGGACCACACATTCTGGTGCATTGCAGTTTGTCCCGGCAAAATTGCTAAATTATTTATGCATCTTTACTACGCTTTTAGTCAATGGCAAGTTCAGGTTCACACACGAACAGCTTGCCATTTTTATCACCCACGAACATGGCTTGGTCACAATATCAAATTAATTATCCTCATGTTTTGCACTAGCGTCTAGCTAGGTGGGCGGTTGGAGGTGTATTGTCAGACTTCTGGAGACGTAATAACTCGACACGAACACTCACGCTTACCCTGTACTATTGTTGGCAGTGGGAAGCTTTCAAACCTTTCGATCATGGCCAACACTGTTACAGTTACTACTTAGTGTAAAATGAAATAAAAGTTGAATCACCATTTGGTAGATATTGTTTACTGGTAGAAATGTCGATTCGCAACGCTTCAAGCTTCTATGTAGGTCCTTCATCAACTCCTCGACCGTTGATAGTCAAAGTGATAAGTACCTACGTGAGTGCTGTCGAAGTAAGAAATTGCTTTGGCAATTCAGCTATGTGCCGTGAATCTGCCACACACCATTGTATTGTATTGTATTACGTTATCGCGTTGCCAAGTTATGCACGTGCTAGGCTCTATGGCTAGTCCACGGCATAGAGTGGTGTCCACATACGTCGAGTCTCGTTCGGCGGGCAGTGCAGCCAGCACCGAGGCCGTGAGGGTCTTCCATTATTTTGTTGAACTCTGACTTGGTAAGAGCCCAGGTGGCGCCCTGGTGCTGGAGACCGTCGCGTCGAGGGTGAGACTCGTTAGAGACCTGCAGATGCCCGAGAGCACCTGCCCGAAGCGCGCGAGCATTTAGCCCCCGCGCTTGGAAGGAGGGCGTCACCCCAACCTTTTCCGAAAACCACACACCATATGAAGGTCAAAAATTGGAGCTCACACTGTAGCACTTACGTTTGTCTCGGCGCATAGTAAACATCAAACGCTAGTGAGTAAACGTACTGCGGAAGCTAGATCTCGCCATTGCTGCAGCACTAGTGGCAGCTGCTGAGTGTCGCTGGTTGTGTGGTTCGGCACATTCCTAAGCAATATACGATTTGATTCATCACAGATAGATTCATGGCAGCGCGTCACCTACCACCACGTGAGCTCGTCGAAATGATCTTCAACTTCCCAAATGCGTTCCTTATCATCTAAGTGTCGCATGCCACTGTCTTCCAACACGAGGCCTGCATGTCCGGCACAACACGATCGTCAGCGCACAGTCCCCCCCTTGCGTAACTTTTTCTTAACATGATGTACCGGTGAAACTTAAAGCTGCCAACGACAGCTTTTCGCCCTTTAATTGGATGCCACGAAATTCTGCATGCCACTTTTTGCAACTGTCTCTCATGCTCTTTGTATCCAGTGTAACATCCTGCTCGTCGGTGTCATGGTCTATGCCGTTGCTATTGCCGTCGCCCATTTGAGGTATAAAAAACGTCTTTATAGCTGCCGACCCGTCAAAATGAATGCGACATGGTAATGAGTGCACATTTTTCTCCGACGTCTGCAGCGGGCAGCGTGTCAGACAAACGTGCACGGTGCTCGGTGCGTCTTCTGCCATAACTCAAAATTCATAATATTTTATTGCTAGCGGGCCCACTCAAAACCCTGTACAAATTAATAAAGACCCAGGTCTTTGCAAATTGTGTATAGTCAATTCTAGGTCTCACGAAGTAAGCGCGGTATTTTAATCTACTCTTATTCCTAATAAGCGACTATATCGCTATCGCGATCATGACACACATGCGGTATATTACCGGTAAGCAATCACTGATGCCCTCAGTATATAGCGCAATGCTGCTGAGCAGGGAAAGTCGACTAATAAAGTTCAGCCTTGCGTGCACCTTTTCCATGTAAGTCTTCTTAAGCTAGAATAATTATGTCACCGGACAATTTTCCTTACAAATAACGAATAGCATCGCTGCTTGGCATGCATTACGAGTACCACCAAATTTTATGCAAACCCCATCACCACTTCGTTGCTCGGGCATACTCGGAAAGATGTGCAACAGTCGTGACAGAGTCGAAAAGTTGAGCATGACAAGAAGTACGCAAAATGTACTTTTGGAAAAAAACATTCAGTCGCAGCAGCAGTCCCACAGCAGCAAAGCTGGGAATAATTGGCGTGTGTCGTTAGTTTCTCGTGCATCTCTTCCACCGACGCCTTCTTCTTCTCCACAAAACACGCTCAGATTCCTGGTGTCGTAGATTAAAATCTATTGATACTAGACGCATCTGCGTTGCAATGATATTTTTGTTTGAAGCGCGCATTATTTATTTAACAAACAAAACCATTCACTCGGTCGTATTCGACATTATGGGTTTATTAACAGAATCCCGGGGTTCTAAAAAAGTTGCGCTCGAAAAATCGATCACCCAAAATTATGCTAGCACATTAGCGGGGCCCTTACAATTAAAAAAAAGTTTGTTTTGCCTGATTCGTTCTATCATGTACATTTTGAAGTAAATCATACTTTAAGTTTATGTCGTTGAGAGCAACGACTGAGGCAGGACTACCGAATACCTTGCACTGTTCTTGTCATGAGGTCTATCCTCCAAATTTGTATTCTTTGTCGGCGAAAAGGACTCGCATAAGTGACTCTGAAATGGCATCACATCTTATGCCTGACGAGTTGGCTCATCTAAACAAATTTAAAATTCAAAGTAACCCAATTCTCTGGCCTTCGCGGTAGCGCGTCAGAACATTAAGCTTGCCGTCTTTGTATCAATAGCAAAAGTAAAATTTTGTGTAAAATAAAAGCAAATTTGCCATCCGTGGCGTATTTTGCCGTCTGGAAGGATGCGTGGTCTAAATTGTGGTGGAGCTGCCGTCCAAGGTCATTGACCTCCGATCTGTACGAATATGCTGTCTTCCTGGCTTTAAGAGCTAATAGTAAGGTTTTAATTTGTAAGATCTAACAGAACCTTAATACTTTTTTATGAACTAAACTTTTTTTTACTATCAACAAAATGCCCCGTTTCCCTACTATGTGTAAGCAGTGGTCCTCAATGTAACAAAGCTTTTCCTTAGTGAGCACTAATATCGAATGAAATGTGAACCTCGCACATTTGAGTTTGTTGGTCAGTTAGACATTGATATTTTCTAACTGATCGGCCAATGTTATTATCCATGCGCCTCAATGCGAGGGTGTAATCAAAAACATGAAGTTTGCTTTTATATAGATATTACGATATAATAGTACTAAGTTATGTTTCTGATTATATTCGAATCAGACCACCGCATTGCATCATGTTCCACATTAGGTGGAATTCTCGGCAACGTGAACTTAATCAGAAACGCCACTGAAGACATTTCGATTGCACTTAGAGCTATCTATCTTGAGGTCGCACGACGACGCTGGTGAATGGCGAATCGAAGGGTCTCGTTGACGGCGTGCCGTCGCTGTGGGAGACGCTGTATCTTATTATGAGAACGGACATCGTGAATAGCATAAGCACTTCGTGAAAGCTGAGCGATATCAAGAAGGTCGAGAATTTTGAGCGCGACTAAATCTTTTTTGTGAAGTCTCGAGCGATTTGCAGCTAATAACAAACCTTGCAAAAAGCCACAGCAACTGAGTGATCTCTTAAACCAAATGACTTAATTTCTACTCGTCATAGATCGAGACACGCGCGCATTTGAAAACGCAATCATTGTGCAGCTATTAGCAAAAAATCTGTAGCCGATTTACGCTGCACGTGCTAAAGAGAGTCCCATCCAAGCGCAGTTGGACTGTGGGTCGAGAATATACCAACTAGTGGCGATAAATTGGGCTCTACAGGCGCTTGCACCATAGCAAGAGCCTTGCGGAGTATCAGCAAGCAAACGTTTACAGGCGCTCCTAGCCCGTCGTTTTAAAGCTCACATCTGTAATTTTTTTTTAAGGTTTGGTGAAGAGCGAACGTTGAATATCAGTAAGACCAACCGCTTGTGGACGTACGGTTGTAGGCTCACAAGCGGTCATGAAGCCAGCCCTGAGGAAGGGAAGGGGAGCTCGCGTGGCACTTGATATCACAAAGTTTTTGTCTTGGATTGCGAATATAGCCTCGCGAACCCGAACTTCCTTCCTGTACAAAAGACTCGAATGGTCGAGAAATGGTGCCACCAAACGATTTAACCCAACCAAGACATTAAATGGTTCTTACATATCGGGAAGAATTAAGTCACTCGTTAGACATATTACGATCAAATCTATTGGACTGCTGGAAGCGGTCCTATATAGATTTGATCGTACTATATAACGTGCAGCTGAACATGATGTTTAGTCTCATAATCACTTAGAGCAAGCAAAACTCTTTAAATGTCGTAATCCGCTCTATATAAATGGATGTAAAACTCTTTGTATTTTATTGTCAAGGTCAAACAAAACAGTACATAGCTTGTCGTCCCATGATTGCAGCCCTTAAGCGTATCTACTACGCAGTGTGCGTGATTGATCCTTTGTGTCTAACCATATTTGTGTGAAAGGGCTGCTATTGACATCGGTAAGCGGAAATCTGAAGCTCAAATGATGTTTAGAGGTAAGCTGTAGACCCTATCTAACACTATTGTGTCCTTGTGTTCGGAAGACCATGATATTTTCATTGTCTATCTATTCCTATTTGTTCCTAGATATATTGGTTGTAGCTGGTGTAAAATTCACCATTTTGCTTAGGTGACACTACGCTCGTGTTGTTACTAGCCACCGGCAAGCAAGAGACAAAATCAACGCTTTTATCGAACAGACGGTGCTAGCAAGCTTTGTAAGGGAGCCCACCGTATAATAGATCTCATAGAACTTCCCATACTTCCATTCAATTGTACATGTAAGACCATCAATGTGCTATGGAGACCGAGCAATTGATTTTCATCTAAATGATCACTAAATCAGAGCATCATGTGCCTCTAAAAGTATTTGTACACCAAAGGCTCGTCGTTCGGAGCAACAGCTCTGCCAAATCAGCTCAAAATTGAAGCGAGTTGTCTGCTTTCTCGTAGTAATGCAGCTGCAATCGCTGTAAAGGTATTATCACTCGACTCTGACATTGTTGCCTGCAGTGAATAATCTCATTTGGACTATAGTTTGTCTTTCATTATAAATGCTATCGAACCTGTTTTCAATAGACCTGTCAACTCTGCGTGGATGGGCCAAAAAACTTCGACTTTGTATTAGATTTGCCGGAGATAATCATAAAGCGGGTATAGTGATGTGCGTGTAACCTACCGACAAAAGTGGCAAGGCTGTATGTGGATGCGATATTTAAGTACCAGTGCCTTCAGAAGACAACGAGGCCGGATAGAAATTTATGGATTACCGCTGCCTTTAAAAATTGAAATTATGACTATTGGAAACCCGTTCAATGATGTTTACAGTAGACCGTGTGCAGACAGATGGAATCACGGAAGCAGCCAGCCGTGTGCTAGGGGACACACTGCACAATATGTATGTTGAGGTGGTACAGATAACAAAGTAACCTTTCTATAACCAAGTTGCGCTCGACAATGTGATCTCCTTATCGAAAGCCTCAGTGCATACCTGTACAAACGGACTGAGGCACCCCGGGATTAACTATCGAAACACACTTGCTTAAAAAAACTTCCAAGTTTCCAGTATGGCTCCAGTTTCCTAACCGACATAGTACCACGCAAAATGTCGGCGAAATTTTTATTAATAAAGCACCGGGTGCGATCGCATTCGCTGAAGATATACGAAACTAACACGATAAAAGTAAAATCGGTTAGTTGAAGATAGTAAAGTTTTGTTGAGAAATAAAAACGACATCTGGAAGAATAAATGGATACAAATCAAAGCACCACTTCATTAAGTTTTTTCGGTCTTGGAAGAGCAAGGGTAGGCGTACACCATCGACTTTCTCATGAAAATGTCAACGATGATCACATTTATGTGAAAAGCGGTAGGTTTTTTTGCAATATGTAGGGCCTAAATTTTGTATAAGTCCCCAATACCGCTTCGAAGCGTTGTCTCTGTGCTCGACCTGCTGAGAAGGCAAAAAAGGGTGGACTCTTGGGGGCTGATAGTGTTCTTTTTACCTTCGCCTGGAGGTGAGTGGTATCCCACTCACAAAGTGAAAAATTTGTTCTTTGGTCTCATGGATGCAAAGTCCTTGATCGAAGGATTTTTTTTGGGTTGTAACACCAAAAAAGATTACTAAATCCCGTAACAAATTTCTTAATCGAGCCGTCGTGTACCAATGGGTTTTTGCGTTGTGAGTACCAGCCACTCTTGTCTTTAGGCTTCTTACTATGCCTGGCAAAAATTTTCAATTAGATTTGACTCAGTGCTAGGAGCACGTGCATGGCTGTCGAAATGTCGTACTTGAGCAAAAGTTTCTCTTCAGCCACGCGAGATCGACCCCCAAAAAGCCCTTAAAAGCTGAGTGTACTGCTCGAAGACCGGCCAGGATATACACATCCTGAAATATTACCGTCTTTCTCGTCGACCTCGTTGTCTAGAGAGTTGGTGGATATTTTACTGAATGGAGACTGAAGTCGGTAAACGGTCATGGGTAAATCACATAGTACATCGTTCACTGCGTTAGTGACTTCGGATACTAGACTTACCCGATGAACGTACCGAGGGTTATCTTTTGACTTAAACTCTTTCTTCCGGTCCTTACATAAGCCACATCATCAGCAAGGGCATCCCAGATCGGTTCTTTGCCCCTAAAATCTTGGACTTTCATGACTTTTTAAGTGATACCTTTCGCATGGCCGGAAAGGCTGACGACATGTATAGCGCTTTTTCGGGCGTATTTTAGATCGTTTTGACGAGATTGTAATTGATTTGGAAAAATTTGCATCCCGAGAGGGCGAAGAGACAGGTGAGTGCTCGCCATATTCCTCGCTCAACGGCGATGCAATCTGTGGATCACCTGGCGAGGGAGATCGATAGATGCGACTTGTCCGTCGCGGTTAAGTAAATGTTTCTTCCAGAGCCTTTCGGACTTCATCATGTCTTCGGCAGTTAATATTATAAAGCCCACCTAGCACAGGCGCAGCTTGAATAGTCTACCCGGCATTCGACGCAGAGGTACAGAGCACTGCGGAAGACGAATAAATTGATCATCTTTGGTGTTGGCTAGGCTCTAACAAAATTACACGCTCAACCGACAGCCCTCGTTTAATCATTGTTGTGAATGAACGGACTTTTTTAAATACAAGGCAAGAAGGATGTATAAAATTAATTACTCGTAAGCCTAAACTTAAAGGGAAAGGAATAGCAAGTCATTGCGGTGAAAGCTGGCTTGCCGTTAGAAGAATCCTAAAGCTTTTGGTGCATGATAGGCACTTCACCAGTAATTATATTGGGTTGCATTTTGAGGTTCGTAAGAAACAAAGATGGATGTATTACTTGGCTAAAGGAGATATCTAGATTAAATGCATACAGGTGACAAGTTGACATAAGACACGTACTAAATGCATTAATTGCAATTGATTGCACACGTCAACCTTTATAACCCGGGATAGGATCTTATGTCTGTCTTCATGCACGCCTACTCTGCGCAAGGTGCTATGTGATGTGGTCACAAAAAACATCGTCTCAGGCACGGACCACCGTGTCGCCACTGTCACGAGAGCGTTGTAAGCTCATATTTGCGAAAAGGCAAAAATTGTAGATTTTAGTCTTTTGGAGAAAGTGTACCCGCCAAAGCCGGTATAAATTTCGGCAGCATTTCGTTGTTTTCACGCCAATTCTAATGGACGTGGTATGTCGACGGTAGCTCTGCATTGCCTTTCGACGCTTACAAGTTCTGTTAAGCAACAGACGACTGCACACGTGAAGCGCTCGCGCGATGAAGCTAGCAAAAGACTGGGTGAAAAAATGTTGCAGGTCGGTGGCGTCTTTATAGTGAGAACTTTCCGACCTAATCAGACAGTGTTTCCTCTTTCCACCGGATTTTTTTTTATAAAAAAGTCGCTGAGCTGTGGTCCCCTATATTACAGGGCTGGACAATGCTGGGCGCAAGCTGCCCTACGGAGGACTGCTATACGCCACTAATGCGTAATAAGCAGGAAAAGGCAAGTGGTTCTTGAATCATGCGTATTACTCTAAGCTAATTGATCAAAATGAGAATGGTAGATGTTCTGCGTGAGGTGCGACCAGTTTGTTATATCAGAGGAGGAAGCCAAAATTCAAGCAGAAAAGAAGACTATGGAACTTAGCGCAGTAGCAAAGGAAGGGGCAGAGAAGGAAGCTCATCATGAGGACGAGCGCACACGCCGCATCAAGCAGCAATTCCACTTGGAGGAACAAGCCAGACAGGCCGAAGAGCTGCTGAAGCTTGAAAAGGCGAACAATTATCAAGTGATTGAAATGGATAAAGCCGGTATAGTTCAATGCCGCTTTCTGTGTCCCGATGTAATCACCTGATTAAAATTAATGCGATCGTGTTGTTGCACCGTTTTCCAGCAAAAAAATCCTACACCCCAGTAAGCTCCGGAAGTGACGTGGAGGTGAACATGTTTCGTCGTCAGACTCTCGCTACGCTTTATCAGGTTGAGCAATCGCATTTTTTTGTAATTACCAGCCGGGTTCACGTGTGATGGCTTCACGATATACGAGGCAGATCACATGTATCCCTGATCCGATATTTACATATTTCTGTGTCTAAGCCCAGAAGAAGAAGACGAAAATAGCTAACATTTTGCAATGTCTATTGCTGCTGCAGAAAATGGGCGTCCTTACCGATTCCCTCTCCCCCAATGACCACAGGGAGCGCCTTGTCGCCGTAACGAAAGCCGTGCGAGAGATCGCTGAGGCTGCCCACCTTCTAAAGTAGTAGCTTTTGTACCAGATGCAATTTTGAACATTGCAGTCTTCGCCTTAAGTAAAATATTGGGCAATATGCTTTTTATCATCTCCTATAAAATGATCGTTTTGCGTACTACGCCAAAATGCTTGTTTGTCTGTAACTTTTGATCACCGGCATCTACTACTAGCGCTAAATTAAGTGTGCGAGAAGTCACGTACAAAAGCATGAAGTATGCAAGGCACGTAGTAGCAACAACAAGAAAGAGGACATATATAGCAAAATGAAAGTTTATATACAAAAGATACGCAAGCGAAATGGTGCTAGCTTTTTAGACGAATCTATCTATGAAATAAAGGTTAGCGATACCATAATTTTCAGAATCGGCCCCACAATCCGAAGGGAGACAGTGTGAAAACCGCGATTGCGATATTGCACATATAGCTGACAATCATATAGAAAGCTAACGCTCGGCGGCTGATGTGCACAAGCGTGGTATGTCCTAAAATGACTTTGGGAGCAGTGATAACAACCGAAAGAAATGTAAATCATCTAAGCAAAAGGTTTGGGATCGTCTAAGCAAAAGGTTCTACGAGTCTCTAAGCTATTACCACACAATAGCGTCGAGACCTACAGTTGTAGCCGCTCACATTAAGAGCATTAATTATAACGCTACCAAGTCTTGAACTTCAACTTTACTATGCAGCGACCAGCTAAGCACTCCATGTGCGATGACCATAATGATCGAACTCACAAAATTAGCGGACGGCCTCAATACGAGTCAATAAGGTGCACCGACATCAGTATCGAGACCGTCGTACACCTATTTCTATGCCAGGTAATGTCACCAATCTTTCCACTTAGCTTTAAGGGTGAGAATTATTTCATACATATGATCATATCCTATAATGCAATGTAATGTATTACGTTATCGCGTTGCCAAGTTATGCACGTGCTATGCTCAGTCTGGCTAGTCCACGGCATAGAGTGGTGTCCGCATACGTCGGGTCTCGTTCAGCGGGCAGTGCAGCCAGCCCCGAGGTCGTCAGGGTCTTCCTTTATTTTGTTTAGCTCTGACTTGGTCAGAGCCCAGGTGGCGCCCTGGTGCTGGAGACCGTCGCGTCGAGGTTGAAGCTCGTTAGAGACCTGCAGATGCCCGAGAGCACCTGCCCGAAGCGCGCGAGCATTTAGCCCCTGCGCTTGGAAGGACTATAAGATATCGTTTATGGGCTTTCAAGTTGGCGAGAAGTTATACCATATGATTACTTTTGAATACGATTTGCTAATCAAACCAATATCCAGCAACTTCGACATTGTAAAGAAGAAGATTGATGTGTTGTAAAAGCATATCAATATGATGAAGTGCGACTAATCATTTCACATCAGTATCACGAGTGCAAGACTGACTTCGACAGATTTTTTAGCAATTTTATAAACGCGACTAAATGGATGGACATTTTCAGTGGTCTGATGACTGAGCATAAAGACTTAAAACGATGACAGTGATCCAGCATCGAAAAAAAATCTATAAGCCAATTTTTAGCCAGCCGTCTTCGAACATGACGGGTACATCAGCTCATACAAAATTCTTTGAAGGCTCCGAATAACATAATGACACTTTGCAAAACTCTACGATCAACAAGGACTGCATACCATAATTATTATGGAGCTCAGAGGATATACGCGGAGGCGAAATGAGCAAAAATAGTTTAATATCGCAGAATAAGCGTTATAAAGCGATAGCGCTGCCATTAAAACGATTACCAAAATTGAGGCAAAATTATACAGGTGCCAAAAATTAGACCAAGGGTGATCTATTTGCTGCTCCATGGCTGATCAAATAAGCCCGATAGGCATAAGTATTATGAGGAAGCTTAAGAAAAGGTGTTGGTGGGGCTGGTATGCAATCCCAGTGTAAATTAAGGTTATGTCACCTAATCGGCATACAGCATCGTCAGCTGGGTGAAATATTGTACGTTCGACTTCCTTGTATTTGCTTAATTTTAATCGTCGTAAATGCGAGCTAATGGCGAGATATTAGTGATCCGCTACAGTTAATGATACCAACACAAACGTTTAGGCAACATATTGATCAAACAGAGTCAGTAGTAATGACAAAAAGCCTTACAAGGAGATCTCTTCAGTACTATGATCATGATCAGCTTTTAGCACCTCAAAAGCTAAATACGATAAGCTGCAAGGTGAGATCGGACTTTGTGATGACAATTCATTAGTTATCAAGCAGCTAAAGCCGCTTAGTATGTATGTGTACAGCGATCGAATGATTTTTGGAAAAGAGCTTAAGATAGTTACCACACGATTGCAAACCTTTTCGTATCTGAAGTATTTCTAGATCTGGCTTTAGCTATGAGACAGCCCCGATCTTAGCGTCGTTACCCTCAAAGCTCTCATTAATATCTTCATCATTCATAAACGTCTTCAAAAGACTCAGGTATATCTTAACTACTGACATTATAATCTGTCAAAAAAGCTAATGCATCGACCTAGACCTTGACGTCATTTTCTTTGCATTTCCTTACCGATTAAAAAAAAACCTGAGCTGGAGCGACTTTTGCTCCCAGATCTTATGACCCTATCTGCCATTCGGCGGTATGTACTGCTTTATTTCTCTTCGATATGTAGCTTTGTTTCCGCACCTCCATACGTCTTTAGGTCTCTGATTGGGATAAATGCACTAACTTCGAGAGCTACGATCTAATTTGCGTGCATGACGGCTGATCAGCAATTTAGGTTCATTCGCCTGTACTTAACTTCGCTTCTACTCTTACTTGGTAGGATAACCTTAGTATATCTGTCACAAAGAATATTTTTATGGTGGGTAATTGACTATGTCGTGGAAAATTCCATCAACGCTTAAGGTGTGAGTATGATCTAAAAACTTTTGATCCCGATAGTGAGAGAAGCCTCTTACAAAAAAAAAATATTTGTGACTTCTTCGAATCAAGGTTTATAAAATCGATACTCTTAGGATGGACCTAATTACAGCGCTCAATGCTCATGATATTGCAGTAATCAACTGGTATATTTCATTCTACCCAAAGTATTCCATGTTGTTTGCAGCAAATCGACTGTTATCAGTGTTAAAAGCGCATTGGCAGTTGCAAGCGATATATCTTTGCTATTGTCGCGATAAGAGACATTAACTAATTCGGTAGGGTGGACTAAATTCAGACTTTTGAGACGTAAGGCCTTCCTCTTTGCTAGGTCGATTTTTACCCAGTCATACTAACCTCATCACACGACGCTTGATGCGTTCAAATACTGCAATGTATATACTCTATTTTAGTCAGCAATCGTTCACTACCACCTTGGCTGTATAGGAGATCTATCCCCTGAATTAGCCGCCACGGAGTAAAAGCGGATTCTGAAGATTCTCTCTTTTCTTCGGAAATACGCAATCGTTCTGCCTGCTCTAAATACGAAATTGGCCCTGTCAGGACCGTGTCGGAGAGCTTAAGAATGTGTACTTTCAGGACCAAGAGGTAAGAATCAACGTTTAAGATTATTGTTCCTTGACCTGAGGTCACTATTTATGATATTCCCGATCCGTGACGCGTTTCTACTCGTGGGCTCAGTTTTCGTATATCCGATCTGGAACTGAACACGAAAACATTTGCGTACAATTGCCATATAGTTGTTCGAGTTCTCTATAGAGGGGTACTCAATCGTTTGTGTGAAATAGGTCATAGACTTGGTCAGCGTTGCTACTTCCCAATTCTAAAGGTATAGAAAAGTATATGCTATATCATTTTTTTTCCTAAGGGCAAGATGTTTTTTAGAGCGAAAAAAATATCGACGAACATAAACAATAGTATAATCAAAAACTCACCCGGTAGACGGGCTCCTGTCTGCTTGTAGCCACAACAAGCATGTTTGGACCCTGGTAGCCAGCATCATCGCCGGCAATTTGAATAGCCTGCAAGACATCGCGCTTGGTTCGGCGAATGACATCTGCAATCAAAACACAATTGGCTAGTAACCAAGTCTTTCATAAAAAAAGATCATTCACTAGCTCGGACATCGGACCATTGTTAAGTGAGGCAACCTTGGCAGTTTCGCTTGTGAAGTAGCGAAAGTCGTAGTGATATCTAATTTAAACAGTCTGCTCCAAATTAATGTGCACGTTGAAGTTTGAAAATCGAGCTGTGTTGTGAAGCGTTAATGCACAGAGCAAAAAGTTCTTTGGAATTGCGTCAGAAATTGGAAGGTGAATGGCATACTTGACGTTCTTGACAAAGACCGATTGCTGCAGACCAAATGCACCATTAAGCTGAATCAATTGCTAGCGTGCTGGTAGAACTTTTGAGCTAACCAATTGTTGTGGTAAACCTTTTTCAAAGGGCTTCCAAGGAACATACAGACGAGACACAGACAAAGGCATGCAAGCGCAATCAATTGTAGGCTCAAGCAAATCAATAGTACTGCCCAAGAAATAGCCAAGAAACCAAAGCCAGCCATTGCACTGTGTTTTTGCATAAATCACCATCAATGGACATGCATTACTGCTCGACAACGTGTGCTCGCTAAGCCCATTCTACTTCAACTATCAATACAAATAGCTCAAATTTCCCGATCAACGCCGAAACAAAGACGGTTTTGTAGGTTGAAAAAAATAGCCTGCCATAATGGTCAACCCACAAAACCGTCCTCGTTTCGACGTTGATAAAAAAGAAGCTATTTATATTGTTAGGTGAAGTAGGCAGGCTAGTATAAATTGGACATGGTACACAAACTTGATTTTTAGCATATAAATCCACATCCTCATTATAGAATCAGCTGAAATTGTGCCTAAGCCATTGTACTGGTAATGCTAGCAGATGCGTAATCCTTAGACGACCACATCGGCAGCTCCAGCATTTGTAAAGTCTGAAAGAAACAACGCGGTTTGCAAAACCATCATTTGCAATAGAAGGTGTGACAGAAACAGCATTGGCGACAAATGTAGTCGAGATTAAAGTGTTTTTTTGTTTTTCGTCTACGGCCAAGTTACTTTTTATGAGCAGCATTTACGTATAGAAACACTTTTGCACTATGCTTACCAACATACTGAGGACTGTCGCAGGTTTGCCTGCACTAAAAAATTTCTCTGCGCAAATGGATGCGCTGAGTACAAAAATCTGCACACCACCTTATCGCAGAGTATAAAGCGAAGCGCGCTTTTCCTTATCGATCGTCAGGCGGCCCTCAAACATATTTGCCTTCGGGCCATGAATATGGCAAAGGTTTTTGTCCTCCGAAGTTGTATAAAAGCTGACAGCATTGTAAAAACAACTTTTTTGTTCGAAGGAACGCCCAAAGATGTAAAACTCAATGTCAGACAAGTCGGCTTTGCAGAAGTTTTCCTGACTACAAAGAGAATCTGATCATTTTCAGGGCTAAGCATCCGACTGATTATCCTTGCTGATAAATTCACCAGAATCGGGGACCAGGAGACAGAAGATAGGACAGAGACGATGGCTTTTGGTGCATTGCTTTGATAGGATCAGAGGTCGAAGTCACTAACGCAAAGGGCGAGGACTATGTGACTCGCAAGAAATTCCGCTTAGATTATTAGCAGCGACTTCGACGAGAAAGTGTGAGTTTTCTGGTTAGAAATTTTCGACTGATGCACTCCATACCGCAACAAGCCAATTGGAGCACCGCGAGAGCTTTCCAAAGGCCTCTTCTAGTGTAGCACCGCATCACATCCCTTGATTTTCTCCAGTTTTGTTCTCACCAAGGCTGAGTTGGAAAGCTTTTGTGGGGTAAGTGCTCTGACAAATTGCTTTGCGTACGCGAGATTAGAGCGCAATTGCTTACTCAGTGCTTCAGAGTCAAACCATCTCCAAAATATATCAGTTTCGGCATGATGCTGAGTCAGGACCCAGACACGTACGTGCCAAGCGCTTGTATGGTTCACCTATGTGGTGCAGCCAAAAGACTTTGGCTCATACACGTGCATACAGAGCGCTCGTTGTCTTAGATATTAGGCTCCTGGGCAGACACGCTTAAAGTTTGATGGCTCCTGTTGGAGGAGGCCACTTCCGCTTAAGCCGTGCACTTTCTTCATGAGCGAAGGGAGCAGCACCTGCGCGTCCGTGTCCATACGCCGGACATGTCTCTCGTAATCAACTCTTGTGGCCAGGCCGCACATACTTAAAAGCGACTAAGGACTCTAGAATTCTTCAAAGAGGAGATGTTAATGTTTTCATGCAATTTACAGTCGAGTCTAACGCCGCTCGTCTTAGTGCGAGATCCCCGAATCCGTCGAAGAGTCTAATTACTCCGTTTTAAGCTCCAAGCTTGGCCGGCCACTCGTTCCGCATAGCTCTTTGGTCACAGCCTTATGGTGAATACGGTGATGGCTGTAAATACCATACGCTCATCCGTAATCGAGGCCACCATAGTGACAACCTAGTATTGAAGAAAAGTCTCAATATATTTATTTTACATAGGTAAAATCCTAACTTTTACCGGCATGAATCTCACGTTAGGCGCTATATCTGATGCTTACTCAATTTGTGCTACAGAATTTCTAATGCATAGACTTTGCTTGTTTAGATCGAGCTCCAAGAAGCGTTTTAGCTGCTTGGCACCTGTTGGGGCTGAAAACGCAACCGCCTCTAGAGGCCTGTAGAAGCCAATACATCTTGTAAGCGCCTCAAAATGGGCGTCCGACAACTGCAAATAGGCGGACTTTCGGTATGAATCCACATTCGAGCAAAAAATTAACTACAAATGCTTTCAAACAACCGTTCATTTTTCCTGGACTTGTGGGGTTATGCGCGAGAACCACAACTCTTTATGGCTGGAAGATAGCTTTCACCAAAAAAAACTCGGCATTATCTATCAGTCCTTTCCGCCTTCGCGATGGCTCGACCAAAAAATGGCATGGATCCGACGGATCCTCTGACAATTTAAATTTCACTTCGTGAACTTATTGTCCTCATAGTCATCTATTGACATACCTACCTAGAATTAATTTTGTCCAAGACAAGACGCTATATGCTGATGGATTAGTGCCATGCTGCTGTTATCTTCTCCTGGACGATACCGATGATCTCAAAGTGTTATCCCGTGTCGTTTTTTGTTTCCACGCTGACGCATCGACGCATGCATTGACGTCCGGCGATTAAACTTGCTCATTAAATTTTGCTTGGATACGTACATGTCGTTTCACGTGCATTCGATAAGCTGCGCCCCGAATGCACGACTTCAGATCGATTATGTCAAGACCACCAATACGCAATTGCTGTCCATAGCGAGAGATTTCCAGTAATTTGTGTGTATTGCACGTGCAGCGCTATGGTCGTGCCCTCGATACATTGGTCAACAGCCAAGAGAACCTTGCAAAGTATGCAATTTTGTTGCTGTAATGCTTATTTTTCAGCGTTAGTGAAATATTAATGATTTACTTAATACCTTTTAGCTTGTGTCAAACAAAATGCTCAAACCATTTACTTGGCGTTTTATAAACGCTTAAAATAATTGTGTGAAAAAATCGCAAAAGTACTTATGGCCCTTTGTGGCACCCTTGACGGTTCAATAGTATACCACTGAGCGAACTGCCCGCCGTTGAGCGATTATTTTTAATCATATTTCGGACTTGAGAATATAAGTCTACCATATTTGTTGCATCATTTAATTCTACTCACATATTTGTTAAGTATCACGGCCTGCCTTAGAATCGGCTTCTGCACAAGTCCCGCTGCACTGACCAGCTTATAATGGAACCTGCGAGTTGCCCCTTCTTGTTTGGCTTTCAAAGACAGAAAGATGCCAGTAAGTGTGGGGAGTTGAGAGTTTAAATTCACACAACATTGGCATCTGACGTTTGTGCAAGAAGCATCAGAGAGCCTGCGTTGCTCTTGTGGCAACAAAATAAAATAGGACTTTGTACCCGGCTCAAGGTCAATTTTGTGCTAAAATTCTCATCCAAAATAAGTTCCTTTGATGGGTCTTGAGATTCTACACTTTAGATATAGATGCATACTATATTCTTGCAATATTCAAGATCGAAGTTTAGCCGCAACGTGCGCTATTTATGGAACTAGTCCAACACAACTTTGTGTATAGCGAATAAGTTTAGATGTTGACTTCCGCTTTCCAAATATACACCTCTTATATTTATTCGCCCTATAACAACGTCGAGAACTTACTTTTTCGACACCATGATCCCTCAAGCTTGAGCTGCATCTCTTTTTGAGAGCGCCTACGGTGACACAGTAACCTACTTGGCTGTCAATTATATTAGTAATTAGAGCATTTCTATCGAGTCTGGGTTGTTTGCAATATTCAGGGATCGTTTATGATTGCATATTTAATATAACATGAGGGCACTGACGCACCTTTTTTTTACCTATGCAACGCCATCTTTTGCCCTTTTTCTCTACGATTCTTTCCATTCTTAGATAGGTCATTTATGCCGTACGCAACCAGGGGTAAGAGCATGACTTACTTATGGCATACTGACGCCTACATTGACTTTAATACTTATATGCTGAACACTTTATTGTCATGGTATACCAAAGTTTAATTTACAATTTTTCAGCTCGAAGATGAAAAATAAATTTGTGCTTTCAGCTAGTATTTTCATGTAAGTTTTGCATTCTTTGACGTCCCATCTTTGAACCCGTTGTGTTTGTTGCTTAATACAGATGCTTGTAGTAGTCGACGTGCTCCTTAATTGTTTAGTCAGCCTTGTACTTGAAAAATTAGCTCCAAAAGGCTTCTGCAAAGTTTCTGAAAATACATATTCGTGTAATCGTAAATTGCTTGCAAGTGTCACCTTCTAAGGCATTTTTGTACCAAATACGAATCAAGATAGCACATCTAGTAAAAATTTTGGCCTTCAGCATCAACCAAAAATATTAGCTTATATGAGTCTAACTAAGCACCCACTGTGCCGACGCGATGTATGCACAACGCCAGTGGCTGCATCACCGCAGCTGGCAAGATTTTGCAGCAGATCAATCCTAGCTATCGAATATGAGCTCGTGGAAGCGCTATGACATTTAGCTTTGGCGTCAAGACCAGATATTGTAGATGTAATTGTGGATAACACTGGATGTAGATCTCAAATGAAGAGGACAGATTTGACTTATTTGCAAATTGCAAATTGCAAATGACGTTAAAGATCGTAAAAGTGTTAGCGACAACGTCACTCTACCAGACGAACGGGAATGCGGATATTTCTGCTTCATGGAAAAGAAAGATAAACGCACGGAGAATTTTATTGACAAACACACAAAATCCTTTTTGGAGAAATGTATAAAAACAGGTCGTTTTCTGCTGCGAAGCTTGAAAGCATATAAAGACAAATCAAGTTAAAGGCAGTAACCACTTGTAATTGATAAGAAGTAAACTTTAAGGACTCAAGACTAAGCATATATAAACTAGCAACATGGCAGTAGACATCAATCCATGGATAAACATTAAAATTTCGACGTGACCTCGATTTGGTCAAATATATTTGCTGCATGCCACTTGTTATAACCAATCCGGTAACGCCAGGTGGAGGCGAGACAAGACCAAGACGCACACCAAGACAAGATTAGAACGTCCTGCTGTTGACCTTCGCGACCATTTCTTTCAAGAAAAGAGGCCGCGATGCGTGGTGCAAAAAGGACAGCTTCGTCTACATCTTTGTCCATGAAGTAGCCGCGTACAAGAGCTTTCCAAAAACGGCCGACAAAAGCTCTTCTTAAAGGATTGTCATGTTTAAGATTTTTGCGTAAAGTGGATTCACGCACATGATTTTTGCTCGAACGGAACCCGCTTACAAGAATTTCAAAAGAAAAAGGCGTATACACGATACAACTTATCTCTTTGGGAAAGAACAAAATCAATTTAGACCTTTATTCAGGACTAATGCAAGCAAGCTGCAAAAGAAACAGCCGGTGGCAAGATGCAAATACACAAATTTGCAGGATATACCTTCGCACAAGAAAATATATACCTGCCTACATAATGCAAAAAAACAAGATACAAACAGACTTTACCGAAAGGACAATCAGTACAGACATTGTTTTAAGTGCGTGAAGGACAAGCAACACAGACTTTACTGCAAGAATTAGGCAGAGCGCGAAGAGTATTGCCGCAAGTTCTTACAGCTGTAGCTTTGGCAAAAAAATCCCGAATCGGATATGCAATGCAGCCATCGCTAAGCACTGATTAGGCGCATCAAATTTTTAACGTGACAATTCACAAAAAATTATACTGTCTGTCTGGGCACAGAATTGGATGCTATACTACTGCAATTGGCATTACGATGCGTTGATAAGTAAAACGCTTAGACGACTACTATGTACGTGTCAAGTGTTAATGTGAGTTGTGTATACCTAGTGCTGAATTGTTTGGCAGTTAAGACTCACAGCATCTCCGGTTCTGACCTGTTCCTGACCTTTGCCTGTGCCTTCTTGTTTAGCCTTTCCCCTCTTTAATTATAGACTCTTCGATACACCGCACCCATAGAGAATACAGGTCAGATATGCCTGACATGTTATCGTATATTACGCCAACGGTAAGACTCGGGATATAAAAATATGTCACTGTCTGCTCAGGAAGCTGCTTTCAGATGCGGTTCGTGTTCGTCCATGCGGGTCAATATAATCAACACATTTATTTATATTAGTCTCCATAGCTGGTCCTCTTTAGGCAGAAGTATTAGACATGTTGTTGCAAATGTCCGCGCTATTATTCCACTACGAACATTCTTGCAACAATGCGGCCACATAAAGCCTTCATCAAAGTCATTCAGGAGCGATCTCAAGCTTGCTGTCACACGTGGCCACGATTTCTGAGTGGTCTCGACAGCTTAAACTTTCTGTATAATCTTTTGGCTTTTTTTTCGCGCATGCTGGTTAGTACGGTATGGTAAGAAAACGTCTTAGCAATGAATCATAGTATGACTTGTTTATCTGTCGCGAGTCCCTTAAAGCGAGGTCAGGCGCATTGCACTTTTGCCCTTTCGGCTTGATGGATCGTAATTGTATGATCGGCTAGATAAACTAGCTCCATTATTCCAATAATACTCGGTAACGAATGTTAAAATGTCCTAAGTCAATCGCGGCTTCATTAAATTTATTGTTTTTGAGTCCTATACAATATGTGAAGTAAGCACCGCTCTACTGTGATGCCGACAAATGAATTCTATTTCGCTAAAAGATGTTCGCAACATGTTCGCGATGCCACGTTATGTGACGTTATTATAGGCTGGCTACCACGTTGAAGATATTTCCGCTCCAAAAGTACATATGCATTGTAAAATTTTGTGGCTGCAAAATTTCAGACCAATAAATTAAAGTCCAGACACCTCGTAATCTTTGATAGGCAAAAGACCCTATGGCTTAAAATCCTATATGATCTGTGATGAAGTATAGAAGAACGACAGGCATTAAATTGATGGCTGAGAACAACCAGTTAGGCTGTAACAAGACAAGAATTTGTTAGCGCTCTTCAATTCGTATCAATTTTTGATTTGGTTAATGCAACAGTTGTCTTCGGTCCGCTCGCTGCCTTAGCCACAGTCGACAAATGACTCTCAAGAAGCCTCCTCCGCGATGGTGTATACCTTTCGTGTATTTCCTCGCAAATTATTTTCATTTCGTACAAGAACGGCCCTTTCTTACTAAGGGTAGAAGAAGCAGAAATTACAGAGTTGTATGAAGCATGTAATGTAATGTAATGTATTACGTTATCGCGTTGCCAAGTTATGCACGTGCTATGCTCAGTCTGGCTAGTCCACGGCATAGAGTGGTGTCCGCATACGTCGGGTCTCGTTCGGCGGGCAGTGCAGCCAGCACTGAGGTCGTGAGGGTCTTCCATTATTTTGTTTAGCTCTGACTTGGTAAGAGCCCAGGTGGCGCCCGGTGCTGGAGACCGTCGCGTCGAGAGTGAGACTCGTTAGAGACCTGCAGATGCCCGAGAGCACCTGCCCGAAACGCGCGAGCATTTAGCCCCTGCGCTTGGAAGGAGGGCGTCACCCCAAACTTTTCCGAAGGGTATGAAGCATGCGTCTCAAAAAAACAATATGATTGATGGATTCTGATGCTAACTGAGCTCACCGTCTTTAACCATAGTAAAATTGTATGATGGCGATCTGAAGTATTTGTTGTAAGATCCGAACGCTAAGTCTGCCATAATACAATCTCGTGGCTACTGACTTAATATATATTGTCAAGCAATTGGATTGCGCATCATCTTTTCTGTTTAGCAGACCAACAGGATCAAGATCAGCTCATGCCATGGCCTGATTTTGTCGCTCAGGCCATTGGGTCTGAGCACGGACACTGCTTCAGATCAGCTTATTGTGTGCCATCGAGACAATAGTCGTACCATCGAGCTTGAGCGACATTGATTAATGGCGTTAGGTCCTAGAGGAATTTGAAAGGCTTAGAGCTTGCGTTAAAATGTAAATTGCGCACATGAGGCGTCGCCAATAATATACAAGAAATTGTTGCTCAGTACGGTCTTCTTCTGGCCTGTGTGCGCTCTAATGCCCTGAGGTGAGCGCTGTCCTACACGCCAAGTGCTGTGGCGAGCTCCTACTCAATCGTACTAAGATCAATTCGGCCTATTTATTTGACCGCAGACACCGAGGAACGAATAAGTACTTTTGTCTCACAGAACCTTGCTTTGCATCATCACGATAATTCTCGCACACTTGTTGACGATGGCGCTGAAATGGTATCGGCAAAACCCTAGGAACATGAGCAAGTTTGATGTTGGACAAAGATGTCTACCAACGTTGGTAGACATGCTGCGAATGCACTACCTTCTTTTGCTAAAGCGTAAAAATGTTTGATTGTATCATTTGTAGAGGTGATAAATGGCGTATTTCTGCACTGTAGCTGAAAAACGTAAGCAATATCTGATGATAGTGAATTTACGCCATGTGATGTAGCAAGCATTATATTTCCACACTTACATTCGAGTCACTGCATTTCCCTGGCAAATCTACTGCAGGTGTCGCGGGGTCTAAAACCTCATCAAAGCATGGCATGGGTCTTCTGGCATCTTAATATAAAAAAAGGTGACTTCAAAATGAACAGAGCCAGCGCCACAACAAGCTGGCGTGCACTCGTGGCTTCTTGGGTCGTAATGGGCCATATCTCGACTTCCGCATCGCCGTTCCGCGCTAGTCATGTGTACTCCGAAAGGTTATGTAAGCTCACATTTTGATCTTTCTAAAACATTACCGTTGACCGGTTAAAAAGTGAATGTCCCACACGGAGCATCAGTAGTCCATTGTCTGGCACAAAAGTCGAAAATTCGATAACATACACAGCCACGACTATTTCGTGGGGAGCGAGATGTAATGAATAAAAGTTGTCGCCGCCTTTGTGATGCTGTGTGATCTCCGCTGTAAATGAATTGATAAGACAAAGTCGTGGCCCGTCTAAGCATTACCCACGGCTTTTGCCAGTGTAGGTAAATCGGCTCGCACACTCAATTCCTTTGCCTCCATAAACTTTAAAAGTTCCAAACAATCCTCTTCGCTCAAGTAAGGACGCAAGATGCAAAGTCCAGTCATGAAGAGCGACTTGCTCCAAGCACAGGCAGCAATTCCACGATACAGCACCTTTGTCGCCGCATCCACTTTTCCGAGCGCAACCTCGAAGCGCATATAGAGTTCCCAGCAAAGTGCGCTTCCCTTGGTACGAATTTGATTCACCATACTTTCAAACATTTGCCGAATTCGAGCTACTGCAGTCGCGTTCATGCCCCATCGATGGAAGACGCAGCATGTGGGATTAGAAACTCTATCCGTATTTAAATCTCGAACCGACGACAGTTGCATTATCATCGCGCCTCGTTTAAGACGGTAAAATTCACAGAGGAGCGCAAACAACCATTCCACTAATTCAGGTGAATCGTGATGACGCCGCCATCGCTTCTCTATACGTAAGAAGTAATTGCGAAGGACTTGCGAAACTGTGTTTCCAGACTCGGAGTCAGCGAAAAGTCGAAGAAACAATTCGTTGTGTGGGAAATTCTCTACTGCTTTAGAGATTGACGAACGCCACAGACGAGGTGATAGGATAGGAGATAAGCCAGCTGCGTGATGTTGCTGCATGAAGTCGAGAAAGCACGTCCACGCCCACAACTCATGAGCGCAAGTTTGATGCTTGCTGTTGCTCAAAAATTGGCGGTACTCATTGTATGCTGCATCGAATCCATCATAGGCATAAACTACGAGCGCAAAATTGTGCAAGCAGTAACGAGCCCAGCACTTTGATCGGTGGGGCCTTCTGTTATTGACCTTGGCATGCTTAGAATTCTGAGAAGTCGAATTAGCACACTGCCGAACTGCTAAGTCGAGATCTGCCCTATATTGTGCCATAAGGTCAATTCGAGTCGATGGATTAGACATTAGTAATTCCTGTAAGTATGCGCCAGTCCGATTCTTGTACTTTTTTGCAATCATTTTAAGCGATTTCTCCTCCTTGTCATTCAATTGGCTCGGCTGCCACCCATCCTTAAGTATATATAGACACCGCAACACACAAAGCTGCGATTTGTCACGATCGTTAATAGAAGACCACAACTCGAGACGCGCATGCAGAAAGACAAAGCGATGAAAATGGCGACGTGACTCTAAAGTGTAGCCTCCGAGTGACTTCAAGGCATTTTCACAGATACGTCGAGCTTGGCGCTTGTTTTTCAAACCAAATTCTAGCTTAGCGTAGGAGTACAGAACATCAAGATCTGGGCTGCCGTTAGGAGTCTTTTCAGCCAAGATTTGACTCAAAAGCCGTACATCTGCTACACTTTTCTCCGTAGCCCCGATCGATTGTGTGACTATAAGTTCAAACCCAATCCATAAGCACTTTAGTGCGCTTTTATCATACTCGTCCATAGTGGAAAAGTTATTCAATGCTTGCGCGAATATTCGACGGACAAATGCCACCTTGTCAGGGTCAGATAGCACATCTTGAGTCACTGCAACATCTTTAAGAAGAGCAGTCTCGAGCAGAGACTTTCTATCACTCGGGTCTAAAAATAACAAATGATTTTTTGCGCCACCCTGAGGGCTCAGAAAAGCTACAATCGAACCCACTAGCAGTTCGTAATCTTCAGATCCATCTGCGTACAATGACTTGAACTCTAAGAAGCTAGTCTCCCAGGTAAACTCGCCTTGCCACTTAACACCGCATATCTGCAGAATCTCGGCAACAAGCCGCCATTGATATGCTACCGGAACAGAAAACAAAAACGGCAGAATTTCTTCCGTTAATGTGACGCGGTCTGGTTGTTGCTCAATAAGGTCCTTATGAAGATGATTGCTCGAGTGCAGAGGGGCCCACTGCAGCTGCCTTTGTACTTTTTCGCGACAAAGCCAATGAATAAAGCGGTCATTTTTGTCAATTGGGTCGTAATTAGCGCGCTGGTCTTCTCCTTGCGAAATCGTCGCTGCAAGAACTGCACGTTTCTTCTTTTCTTTTTCTTGTAAATGGATTTGTCGTGCACGCCCGTGTTCAGTAGAGCCGCGTAAGTTATTGAGAATGCGCTCGTACTCTCTTGAGTCGTCCGTATCATTGGTTTCAATGCGATACCCATGCAAGTTGCTGTATATGAATCGAACGCCTCCAGATTCTGCCTTTGAATCGTCACTTGCATTGGGACTGAAGTCAAGCTCATGGTTTCTGTGTATGCTTTTCTCGGTACTCGCACCACTATTTGCATGTGATTGACGTTTAAATGGGGCAAAAGCTGACATCAAACTTAGTTTATGCTCATCCGTCTGTAAGACGGTCGGTGGATTCACATAGGCGGTATTAACGATACACGTTTTATCAATGTGATCCTGAAAACCAGCTAGCGAAGGACTTGAAAATGCTTTAATAATCTCTTCAATGTCCGATCCAGTCATTTCATTGTGTTCGTCACCGAGTTTCAACGTACTTTTATCTTCTTGTCGTTCGGCAAACTTTTGCAGCATCGTCAAATGAGTATCTTTGCTTTTACTGTTAGCAATCATTGCGACCTCATTTAAATTAAAATCAATTAAAGCTTGGATATGGGCGACCGATCGTTCTACGTAACCTGCACTTTTCTCAAACTGGCACATGAGGAAGTGAAATTCAAGTAAAGCAACTGATAAATCTTCTGCTTGTCCCGTATGATGAGTATTTTGATGGGAGCTCAAGAGTGTAGGAGCAGTTGTCAACGCGACAGCACTTGCGCTCTCTGCCCTTAAAACCGTTATTATGCGCGCGTAGAGATCACGCACAGATTGCATTGAGAAGCTGCTAAAATGCTGTTGTCGACTTTGAAGCAGCTTAAGCCACACTTCGCAATTTGAAGGATCTTCTGCGATAAAGCTTTCGAGCTGCTGCTGGTGTGACAGTTCAACATCAGCATCACTGCTCGTTTTACTCTGCAAAGACATATTTAACTTTACACGGTGCAGTTCACGTGACTTGGGATTATTAGCAAGCGCTTTTGCTAGAATTGCCGCTTGCTTCTCCATGACACTTGTTTTCATCGTTGAATTCGTTGAAATTGTTCCTTTTGTTCTGTTTTGAAGGCGTATTGTCTGTTCCTGGAAAGCCAATAAATCGAGCCACTTATTCACGTCGTGTGGATTGGTCGCCAGATTAGCATTTAGCATCTTGCTGCATTCGACCAAGTGCTGTTCGAAACCTTGGCCGTCAGTAAGCATAATTTCGTCCGTACCATCACTTTGGCCTGAAAATCCTCTGCCATTCGTTGTGAGCAACGGGTCAAGCGGAATGTACGCCATATCAGGTAATCTATTCGCACCAGCGCAGCCAGTTTGAACTAATTGACTTTCTTTATTCTTGGCCGCCGCGCGAGCCAATCGTTTTTCCGAGTGGGCAAGATACAGACGCTTTTGCCGACCGCTTAGTTCCATATTGCGCGCCTGATCCGAGAAATATCGACATGCATCACGATTTAAATTCTCTTTGGTGCACGTGTCAGTTGTTGCACAATTTGCCCGTGCTTGTGATATCCGGTCACCGGTGCTAACATTTTGTCCTGTAGCCAGGTCGGAGAGAGGAGGGTCGTAGACATACGACGGTCCGAAAATTTGATTGTCACCATCGCCTATGCGGTCGAAGTGGTAAAGTTTGTCTTCCGTTTTTATGGCTTGTTCACCGAGACCAACGACATCGTTCGCAGACTGTTCCACTGTCGGTCTCTCTTCCTTTTGGCTACATGATCGATCTCGTGAGAACGGATTACTACGACTACGATATTGTCGATGTCGAGAGCGATTGCTAGAATGAAGCTCTAAATCATTAGCGTCATTTTTGCCAAACGAAGACCCGCGTCGCTTCTTTCGTTTACTCCTTGTGTCCTTGGCGATCTCGCGCGATGTCGAGGTTGCTAAATTGGTGCTGGGTACCTTCCTCTTCTTGTGTCTCTTCTTTTCCTTATTCCACTTATCATGATGTCTGTACACTTGCAGTGTAGATTCGGACAAATCGGTAAAGTTTTGCTTGATCTTCGCATTCTCCTCACTGTTTCCTTTCGTGAAGCTCTTTCCCACGCACAGCCAATCTAGTGAAAATGGACTCACGATCAGCCTCGTGTTTGTATTTTGCTTACGATTTCTAACGCTGCTTACCATCGGCGCTGCAATCGGTGTCACCATCGACGCCTTGCTGTGCAGCTTTCTTTCCCGCTGCGAACATGCTGTAAATAAAGATGCACAGTCAAGCATTTGAGCTGGACCAAAATTTGATGCCTAAATAATAATTTACTCTTACGTTTAATCGGTAATAAAATAGCTACGAGAAAGCCGCGATGCGGTCGCCACCGGCGGACTTGACGAACGAGGAAGAAGTATCCGCTTATATTAAAGAGAGAATCAACGTTTACAGCAATTTTCCTAAGCCTGGCGCTCTCTTTTGCGACGTCACGTCGCTATTGTTGGATCCTATCGCCTTCCAACTTGTCATTGACGCTCTCAAAGTGCGGTATGCAAACCAAGGCATTACGCATGTCGTTAGTACGGAGTCACGAGGATTTATTTTTGGCGCGCCATTGGCACTGGCACTTCAGGCCGCATTTGTGCCAGTGCGTTGCGCTCGGAGATTGCCGGGTGACGTCGTTGGCGTGGATTTTGTATCGGGCTATTTTAGCGGTCGGATGGAGATTCATCAAGATGCGATCCCCGTTGGAGGGCGCGTTGTGATCATCGACGATTTGGTTGCGTCTGTATGGCAGCTTGTGCTTACCAGGCTTAATAAATTTTGGTAGTTGCGAGAACCTTATCGTTGTTGTTGTGCAGGGCAAAACGCTTAAGGTGACAGTGGAGCTCGTCGAAAAGCTTGGTGGCGAGGTGGTGGAATGCGGCTGCGTGATTAAATCGCTGCATATGACGGTGCGCAAGGCGCTGATTTGCAAAATATGCGCAAATCTGATAATTCTGCCACGATAGCTGATTAATCCCATGTTGCATTTATATGTAATGCCAAACTAGGAGTCGCTGAAGAACATCCCTTTGTACGGCCTCACATCGATGTAAGCACATCGTTTTGCGAAATGCGGATACACACAAAATAAATGTGCACCAAATACTCTAGTAGAGGAGGGCAATGCAGCGTATGCCTCTTGGTGAATACCGCGCATTGTGAAACCTTCATAAATGTGATATTGGTATTCCGTGCTACGATCAACAGCGTATATAGATAGGATTGACTTAGTCGACGAGTGAAAAATTGACCTGCTACATGTAATGTATAACGTTATCGCGTTGCCAAATATGCACGTGCTAGGCTCAGTTTGGCTAGTCCACGGCATAGAGTGGTGTCCGCATACGTCGGGTCTCGTTCGGCGAGCAGTGCAGCCAGTACCGAGGTCGTGAGGGTCTTCCATTATTTTGCTTAGCTCTGACTTGGTAAGAGCCTAGGTGGCGCCCGGTGCTGGAGACCGTCGCGTCGAGGGTGAGACTTGTTAGAGACCTGCAGATGCCCGAGAGCACCTGCCCGAAACGCGCGAGCATTTAGCCCCCGCGCTTGGAAGGAGGGCGTCACCCCAACCTTTACCAAGCTACCTGCTACATGAGTATGCAATATCGAATTTGTCTCGTCAGTGCACGGAGCTTTTTTATGTTTTTATATAGTTTTTAGTGGTCCCATATTTTGGTGAAGATCGAAATACGAAAAAACCCGCGAAACGGAAGACTTCTGCGAATAACATGCCACCCAAGCAGCGAATACGCCAGCGCTTTGACCCTAATCAGGACTATTTACTGGCCGTACAAGTGAACACAGACCTTCCATTTTGTGCGCCATACGGCGGGCTGATGGCCGGGTGGGATAAGATCGCCACGACCCTCAATGACACTAGCGCCTTCAAAATGCACCACCTCAAGGGTCCCATCGCCAAGAACCGATTCGAGCGCCTTGTGGCGCGTTACCGTGATTGGGTGAATAATTGTCACCCGGCCGGCGCACCACCACAAGATACATCATTTCAGAGAGTCATGGCTGAGGTGGTGCCTAAGCTGGACGCCGCCGAGAGAGAACCGCAGGTCCAGAAGCTGGGCAAGCGCGGCCGCCCTCGTAAAATGCGACGTGACGACGGCGAAGTACCGGTTGAAAAGAAGTCATCAGACGGATCTTCACAGTCATTTATTGCCCCGTTTCCAGCGGCACCACACCAATTGTCCACCTCGCTTTCCACGGAAAATGAGAACAAGGCCCTGTCCGTGGTCGCCAAGGCTACTCGTCAACGGTTTACCCCCACTGATGATCTCTTACTTGTCAAACTTGTTAAGGAAGCGCTACCATTTCGCGCCAAGTTTGGTGCGATCTCGGCAGCATGGGATGATGTGGCCACCAAGTTGGACAGTAGCCCGGACTTTTCCAAGGACACAATTAAGGGTCCCATTGTGCGCTACCGCTTCGAAAATCTTGTTGCCAAGTATCGTGAACGCGCTAAGCGCAACGACGGTCGAGTTGTTGGATCTGAAGGAGTCCCGGCAGCGGAACTCGACGTGCTTCTGACAGAGTTGGTGATGCTGCTGGACGGTGGAGATGTTAATAGTACTGCTTTGGTCCCGCAGAACTTAGCAATCGCGACTGGCGCAGAAAGTTTGGTTGCTCCGCGCGCATCCACAGGCCAGGACGGAGATTTTTGTAGCAGTGAAATGTCGTCACCGCATCCGACGTCCTCTGGAACGACATTGTCTGCAATACCGAGCTCTATTATTACTTCGATGGAATCAAAGCCGTCCGAAGCAACAATTTTATTACCAAAAAACGCGGCGTTGTTGAATGGAAATGTAAATGAAAGCTCGAGCTACACGGACACGACCAGTATTGCTGAATTCAAGACACTGCTGCAGAAGCTGGTTGAGCAACAAAGTCAGGCCACTGATCGAATTCTGTTACTGCAACGCAAAGAGCGCCGTCTGGAGGCGGAATGGCGAGACCGTGAGATGGAGCGAGAGCGGGAGGAGCGCAAGAAGGACCGCCAAGTGTTGACTGAAGCGGTCGTTTCGGTCATGAAAATGTATTTCGAGCAGAGCACCAACAAAGACTCAAGCTAAGACAAGGTCTAGAAAACCACATGTCTATGCCACCAGCTGCTAAGTGTACTAAAAAGACAGCTGACAATCCATCAAATCGACAATGTTGTGTCCGCAAAATCATGCTTATTAAGCATTGATGTGACCTGCTGCACCAGTGGTGGTACCTTAACAGTTCTCAAAAAATGACTCTTGTCCACTCATATCTCGCGACGTCACCGTGCTAATGTCGCAATCATATCGATATACCAGCGTATTATAATCGCAGAGAATGATGACGCCACGGGGGCGTAGGATCGATCAAAATGTGTACCCAGACATGAAGGATCACGTAGGGCGATATTATGTTGTAGAGATTATCAGATTGTTGGCATTACACTTACAAGACAAACGATTATTAACGCAAGTCGAGCTAGCCTCTCAAAGATTTCGAAAAAGATCATGCCTTCACTCCCCACTTGTACATTGCAATAGTCTGCAAATGAGCTGAATGTTAAATGCCAAGGGAGGATTTCAAGTCAGCGAAATTGAGGAAGTTCACCATTAAAGGCAAAAAACGAAGAGATTTGAAACAAATTTGCAGAATCTATACGACCATGAAGGCGGCTTTAATTTCAGACAACCAGTTGCGTGTCACATTTAATTGTGAAGCATTTCACCGAAGCATTTCATTTGACTAAAATTCGTGAAGAAACAGCTCAAAGCTCCGATTCTTCTAGCGATTTCTTTTCACAAGCGCCCACGCTTCTTTTTTGCAAGAAATCAAAGACCGAGATTAAGAATACATCTATCAAGAATGAGTATTGACGTTTTTCATGTTTTAAGCTCCACCTTTCACACAACCCTTGCAAGTAAAGCAGACCAAACGATCCAAGATGTCTTGTAGAAGGATTAAAAGCACACGCAGTCCATACTGTAGCATATGCTGAGATTAGGATCGCAAACATGAATGGATCCAAAAGCTCCGATTCTGCTCACAAAAAAATACGCGGGCGTGGCATGAATTGACCTTCAAAAGCGATTTATCTCCTATGAGCGAATGTAGGGTCAAAATATTTTAGACGACCCGTAATCGTCGAAACGAATCGAACCAGAAAGCTTGACTGAGTGCAGTATAACTATTGTGGCATCACTAAATATTTCATGACATGTCGCTAGGTGTTGTGACCATATATGCAAACCCTGTTATGATCGCCGAATTGTGCAAGCTGTACAAAGTACGCTCATGTTTGCAGTGCGTCCTTTCTTGGAATATGCATTCATGCAGTTACTGTTGCACTGCTCAGCTGGTTCTTGCGATAATGTTGCCACGTTTTTCGTTCGATTTTGAAGCACGTAAAGTCGTCAAAGAGTGCGAAGATTTCGATCATCTCTCCAAACTGCTCCTTGCCTTTTCGCCAAAAAAAGCATTAATGAGCATTGCACTCGTGGCGGTGAAAGGATATTTCGTGGCTAACGTGAGAACAATTTCTCGCCGAACTCCTCGATTAGGAAAAACCTTGATTTTGGCTTCCTTGATACCCTCTAATCAAGTTTCTGAGACATATAAGATCAACAAAAACTAAGCCAATTTCAATAAAATTCTCTTTGCTGCCACCAGATGCAGGTTTCAAGACAGAGCAAGTCTGTACCCACAAGATTTTCCCACTGAAGATTTGAATGGCCGGGTGTCGATCGTGTAGAAGATGATTCTAGCTCCTCAGCAAAAAAGTGGGGCCGAAACCTGCGATGCCTAAAAAAGCAAAAAGTCACGGCAAATTTAACAGGATCACTTCTAAGGAAATACATTGCTCTACTGTCGGGGTTTAATGCTAAATAGATGTTAGACGTGCCAGAGCATAGTCAAAGGGAGGGCGTTACGTGTTCGAGAAAAGCTGTCAAACTTGATCGAAGGGCTCATATCAGCTGTAATCGTCCAAGCGCGGATGCAAATGCAAGGTCATCTACTTGTATCAGCAGCATATACCAGCTGGACACTAGAACTGGGCGAGCTAATTTAAAGTGCGAAAGACAAATAATGTGTTAAATTTTCAGTGGACCTCGAACGTATGTTTCACGATGATATGTACGCTCTATCAAAATTGTGACCTAACTTTTGACACTACTTGGCTAATTTGATCTCCAAACCTTCTTGGCAGACTTACCACCGGGCCACTCTCGTGTCCGCATCGTCATAATTGTTGGTCGTGCGCTAATGTGAAGGCAAATTCTTAAAAGCGATCGTTGAGCGTTATATTCTGCGAAAAAATGTTAATTGGCGTTTTTTGACTTACGAAAGAAAGCCCACCACAAAAAAATGGCGGCCCCACCCATTATTAAATAATGCTAAGAGATGAAAGTGACAGATTACAATGAATCATTTAACGTCAAAGTCGCGATTTACAGTTGGTATTTAATCTGATGACCAATATGAACAAGGAGCAATTTCTCATCTGTCGTGACGTCAGCCTTAGCAATGCAGGTAAGCGAAATGTATCGAAGATGTATCTAATTGGTTGAGTGCTCGCTTTGCATGCGACAGGTGAAGATGTTAAAACTTGCTTTTCAACGCGCTCGTAGTACCGTGATCAGTATTGCGGTGTAATGTCTGCTCTAAATTCGGGTAAGCTTATTGTGGAGCTGTTACATTGATGTTGTAGGTTTTGGAGGGCTACATATAGCCTTTATACCTACAGTATGCATATTGAAAGGGGCCCCAATGAATGCGTTGATTGGTTTATGTTATAATCATCGACAGGATTACTGAAATTGTTCAAGTTTCTCATTTAGTTTGTGGTAATTGTATGGCCTGTTTGAGGTCCGTTTGGATATCTTACAAAAATTAGATACCTTTTTCAGCTGTAATACCAGTACCTTTGATCGACGGGGCAGTCGATGTGGCAGATTGGTTTTCGAATAAAATCGAACTTTTGACGCCTTAACTCAATGTAAAAGTTCTCTCGAACAGCTAATCAAAATGTGAGCATGTAATCCCTCGTCAGATGACCGTGTCCGAATTCAACATTTGCGTAATCGTATTTGAAGCACAAAATTAAAAGCGCAATCAATCAGTGGACTAGAGGAAAAAAGGTACGTTTTATGACGTTGCGTATATCAAGCTGATTCGAAATTGTGGTAAAGATAAGTGCAATGCATTGGAGTAGCTCAAACAGCAGAGCGCTCGCTCAGCGTGCGATAGGTACGGGAGTCGATACATATCTTCTCCAGGTCTGTGTAGTACAGCAGTCAGCCTCTCACTATTAAAAGATGCAATCCCGGTTTCGAATTCGCACGCGCATTTTAGAACCATATCTTACGCTTTTACGCTGTCTTTTGTGGTTCTACGCTTTCTTGTGCTTCGTCGCAATGATAGCGTCTACTGTTATTATCGACAGGATGTTCGAGTGTCTCACCTGATATGGTAGTATCATATGACCTGTTAGGGGACCGTTTGCACCTAATAAATACTTTGATCAATCGTGATACCAGCATTTTGATCGACAGTGACAGATTATCTACCGAATGTGATCGGACATTTGGCGCAAAAATTCCAAGAAAAAATGTTCAAATAGCTTTTTCAGCGTGGACAAGTCATCTTTTATAAGGTGACTAAAAAGTCTCACCTGAGGTTTATGCGCAATTTGTAAGCGTACTTAGTTAAATAGAGAATAAAAGGGAAGCTCGACTGTCATAGTCAAAGCAGGTGCGTGCTACAAGATAGAGCTAATTTTCATTTTAAGTATAGGCACGTGTGACATTTCGGAAAGTACTTCGAATAAGATGCATAAGGCGATATGGGAGGAGGGTTGAGCTGTAATTATGGCTGGTGTTGAGAATTGCGCTTCATTTGGCACGTAAGCCACTATGTGATGCCCGTAAGAAGCAGTATTCGAGACTTGCCGGTGATGGCGTGGCATGCGTCAAGCCAAGGAAGGATGGGCGATTAATGCGCATAGAGTGGCGTGAAATTTAACTGACCCGTGCTCGTGAGACAAAGCGACAGTATGGCAGCCAAAAAGTGTCGTGTAATGCGCCTGTTGTTTTTCTATTTACATAAAGCCGAGCTTTCAAGGTAAATGAGTATAGTCCCTACCCAAATTGCAGGTACCAACAGATTGTGTCCCCAAGTTTTTCTAATGCGGTCGCCATCGATATCGTGACAGCTCTTATTTACTTTTGTGCGTACGCGCTTCTAGGAGGCGCGTTTCGGCTGCTCCATTTCGCCTCTTAGCTTCGACTCAGTAAATAGTACTTGTACAAGCGTTCATAGCAACTGAGGCGACCGTACTTCTGTTACGAACAACAATCACTCAATCTCAAAGTATGCTTGACCGCTACTCATTGCGATGCACCACGTAAACGGACCAATATTTAAAGGATATCTTTTCATTCGCTTATGCACATCGCGGGTTGAAGCACCATCAGTCCGATGATCAAAGTGTTCTGCCTTTGCACACCCTATTATAGACGTTTGTTAAAACCGCAACGAATATTGCTTAGTATCGTAGCCAGTACGAGCGACGGCGAATGAAATTGTAGTCTGGTAGCTCGTGAATAGGACCAGTGGCAGCCAGAGCGTGTTCCTTGTCGTTTATGACCTCGTCAGCTGTCATGCGGACAGCGCCCGCATCCACAGCGTCAATGCGAGCAAAAATCTCCGCGGGAGTCATACGGCGGCCGTACGTCAGTATTTGGCGGCCTATGTCCTCACAGACAGGCGATGAACCGTCAAGCTGCATTAACATATTGGCCTTAAGCTGAGTTTTAGCACGCTCAACTTCCTCATCGGTGGTTTTATGCACAAGGCGCACGAGCGCCTCCATCGTGTACCACGTCAAGTCATTCAGCTTGTACTTATCAGCGACAGCGTACACACCGAATAGACCCGTGTCCTGGTAGCATGTATTAAAAGACATGTACGAGTGAGCAAGCTCCTTTTCGGCGACCACCTGGCCCAACTTGGATGACATATTCATGCCCGCTCCGGACGTGCGGTCCCAGCTGCCGAGGAGTGTCTGCATGATAAGCAGCGGAAACGAATGCTCACTAGTCCACTTAAAGCCTTCAAAAGCAATGGCAACGTGAGCCAGCGGCATGCTATCGTCCTTTACACGCACATCAGACCCCACAAAGCGTACAGGTTCGAGCGTGGGGGCTACGGCTGGCGTCGTAGGCAGATCACCGAACGACTTTTGCGCCAACTCCACTAGCTGGGAGTGATCCACAGCCCCTGCACCAGCAATGACCATACGTGGAGCCGTGTAGTGGGTGGCAATGTAGCCCTGCAAGTCTGACTTCTTAAGATTGCGAATCTGAAAAACATGTCTCACAACAATGAGTCACCATGTCCATATTTCTACAAAATCCTGATACACATACATTCTCGATAGGGCCTAGGATCGTGCGACCAAGACCGTTTCCCATAAAGGCAGTCTCGTGCAAGCGGTCAAAGACAACCTCTTCCTGCTGCTTGTTAACTTCCTCCATTTCGCGAAGAATGACGTCACGCTCACGCTCGATCGCAGCCTCATCGAGCTTAGAGTTTTGTAAGATGTCACTTAAAATGTCCATAGCGCGAGGCACGTCTTTTTTGAAAACTTTGGCGTAATAAACAGTCTGCTCGCGGCTCGTGTAAGCGTTCAAATGACCGCCCATATTTTCTATCTCAAGTTCCAGCTGCTGCTGCGTCCGCTTGCTCGTACCCTTAAAAGCCATGTGCTCTAGAAAGTGAGCAGTGCCGTTGTTCTGAGCCGTCTCGTAGCGGGAGCCAGCACCGATCCATACGCCAACGGTAGCCGTCTCGCCGTGCGAACCCTCGGAAGCCACGCGTAGACCGCTGGGCAGCGTTGTCACTTCGGTGGCAGGCGCGTTCAGCACGTAAGACGGATAATTAGATACAGCGGCTGCTAGTGACGACTGGGCGCGGGCGAGCGGCTGGCGCACAAGGCTCAGCTTAGACATCATCTTGTTAAATTTTAGGGGGGTGTTCTACTGCGAATGGGAGACCACTAGTAAAATCATTTTCATTTAATTCTACAAAAATAGCGGAAACATCTGCTCTTACTAAATACAAGATGCGGATGCGAACTTATAATAAAATAAAAAATTGAGATAATAAGGAAAGTAGTAACAAACTTCGTTTGCGAACATTATGGCACCTGGCAGAAACGAGAATTAAATGTGAACCGTCATTGATAGTGCAAACGCGGTTTGTTGAAGCTTTTCGAGAACTATGCTTAAACAGCATAGTTCTCGAAAACATTAACAAACCGCGTTAGCGCTGAGAATTACGGTGAGTGCTGATGAAGCCGATGTACCAGTTAACCGCGAGTCTTTTTTTCAAAATACAAAATTTGAATGATGCGATAGACGATACTATATTTTCGACCGTTAACTTAGGCTCAAGGTAACAATCTCTTAAAAAAATTATGGCGGAAAAACGCGCAGGCATTCGAGTGTGTGCACGGTTTCGTCCGCAAAACAAGCTGGAGCAGAAGCATGGGGCTGTAATTTGCGTACGCCTGGATGACGACATTGCTGCTCACGTGTATAGTGATGCTCGCGGCGTGTCGGAAAATCACACATTCACCTTTGATCAAGTATTTGGGACCGAATCTTCACAGCTGGACGTGTACAAATCGACGGCCAAACCACTTGTAGAATCCGCTTTACGCGGCTACAATTGTACATGCTTTGTGTATGGTCAGACGGGATCGGGCAAAACCTTCTCTATGGAGGGTGTGCCTGGGGATAAGGACTACGAAGGCATTATCCCACGCGTTATGACAGACATCTTTGAAGGTATACAGAACATGCAGGCTGATCTCGAGTTCATCGTACGAGTCTCATACATCGAAATTTACATGGAAAAAATTCGCGACCTGTTGAAGCCATCATCGACAAATTTAAACGTGCGCGAAAGTCGTGAGCGCGGTGTGTGGGTTGGAGGTGCCACAGAAGTTTGTTGCGCTTCTGTTGAGGAAATGCAAGCGGTGATGCGACTGGGCGGATCAAACCGAGTAATGTCCTCTACTAGAATGAATAGCGAATCAAGTCGAAGTCACTCTGTCTTCATTATCACTATTGAGCAGCGAAATACTGCAACAGGTTCGATAAGAAGTGGGAAACTGTTTCTTGTTGATCTGGCAGGATCTGAAAAAGTAGGAAAGACTCAAGCACAGGGACAGACACTTAAGGAGGCCCAACACATTAACAAGTCCCTCAGCGCGTTAGGCAGTGTCATGAATGCACTGACGAGTGGAAATGTCAATGCGCATATTCCGTATCGGGATTCTAAATTGACTCGACTGTTGCAAGATTCACTTGGAGGTAATTCCGAGACGACTCTTATGGTGTGCGCTAGCTCCAGCAGCTACAACAGCGAAGAGACGATCACCACGCTTAGATTTGGTACTCGGGCGAAAAACATAAAGAACAAGCCGAAGGTGAATCAAGAGCGAACAGTGGCAGAGTACAAGATACTTATAGCTGAAAAAGATAAGCGCATTGCTACACTGGAAGCCCTTCTTTGTGATGCTAAAGCCAGTGACGCTAATCACCTCGTCAATTTATCTGCACATAAACAATTGAAATATTTTATTTCGAAAGTGGAAGAACTTGAAGACGATCGAGCATCCAAGACAGCAGAAATATCCACCTTGGAAGAGCGATGTGTTTCACTAGAAGCAAAGTGCCAAAATTTCGAAGCAAAAGAGCGCGATATCTCTCTAACAATTAGTCGAAGTGAAGAATTCATGAATAAAATAGCCTCCTTGCAAAGTGAGCTCGAGGCAAAGGCTAAGGAATGTGAAGAGCTGCATCAAATGCTGGCAAAGACACGAAGACGGGCAAGCACCGATAAGTTTGAAACAGCAGCTTTATTGACAACAAACACCAAGGCATCTGAACAGACGACGTTTGACGAAGGCATTGATGTAGATCTAGCGAGGCTTTGTCCAGCTGACGATGTTTTAGCTTTAGCGGTAACTCAATCAGATGCAAGCATTTCGGTATTAGAAAACGAGTGCTTTCGCCAACAATTAGCTTTCAAATCTCAGGAGCTAAAAATTTGTGCGTTGCGCGTTGATAAACTGACGGAAATGTTGTCAAGCTGCCGAAGCAAGTACGAAGCGCAAGTAAAGAATCTACAGGAAAAAAATTGCAACTTTGATACTTGCGTTCAAGTGCCTCAACTGGAATCATTAGTTACAAAAACAAAAATGTTGCGCTCTGTTCGCGGTGGAGGTCAGTCTACCCCGAAATCTATTCTATCATCATCACTTAACGGAAAGTATGATACCAAGGTTCGATGCAAGACTGAATCACGCAAGCTACCTGATGATTGGAAGCTGGATGACGAAATATTTCCAGTTGCGCCGATCGACATGGAGTCAGAAGTCGTCAAGCGTTTAATTCGAAGTATGCCTGAAAGAAGCCAAAAAAAGATAACCAAGTGGTTGAGCTTTGTGCTTGAAGGTCGTGACATTCGCTCAAACTTTCAGCCAGAGATCTTAATTAATGGAATCAGCGAGGAGATCAACCAGGATATGAGACGTTTAATTGTACCATTGCTGAAGAATCGGTACGATCTTAAAGTTCAGTCCTATGTTCGTACTCGGTACGTTCGGGTCTCAGACCTAAAGATTACTCTTGAACATAAGCACAAGAATGAAGTGCGTCTCGAAGCCATGGATATTGACTCGGAGACCAGAATTCAGGGTACTCCTACAATACACAAAGCTTCGCTGCTGTGGGCCAAAGGCCATCTCTTTTACGGACCGAAGAGTGATGCCTCCAGTCCTTCAGTGCTTCACGCTAGCAGAGTGCTGCTACCTTCTAGAGACCAGTTTATATCAGAGCCAGTAGACCTTGGTGCTAGCGTCATCGAATCGAAATCAATGATGGAGGCGCCTCGCAATATGGCAACGCTCAGCCGGAAACCCTCGCTTCCATTTGATTCGTTTAATTCCTTAGGATCAAGCCCGAGCAACGGTGGAGTATTTAGTCGATTGCGCTCAAAAGGCGGAGTAGCAACAGTGCTTGATGGAGTCAAGACGCGGCTCAATGCTCGGTACCACAAGAACCACGTGCATGAAAACGCTTTATGCGATGGTTGTGGCATGAGTCCGATTGTCGGCGGAAAGTGGAAATGTAATACGTGCGATAATTTTGAGCTGTGCGACAGCTGCTACGCAGCTGGAATCCACGGTTTCGAGGTCAGTAACGAGTTGTGTCGCCGAGTGGAACAATTAGCCGTACAGAAGCATAACATTCTTGGCGAATTTTCAGAACTCTTTGAACTCGTCCGTTGTCATATTTGTCACGACGACGTCATTCAGTTTCGGCGCGTGGTAGAATGGCTCTGTGCAATTGTATCAGGGGCACGCTCGCAGCAAATCTATCACAAGATGATTGTAAAAAGTGGACTTCATCCCGACATCCGAGCAAGATTAGTGGCACAGCTCGGTGCATTGGCTAGCGAACGCACGGACATTTTGCTACAGACCGAGTGGTTTGTAGAGCTAAATCCGGAGGAAGAAGCCGCAGGCTTAGCGTATCCAGATTCGGTAGAAACTGCATCTGTAAAGCTGAATAGAGAAAAGCTTTTGCCGACGTCCTCAAGTGCTCGATTAGAGACTCTAAGGATGTACTTGATGGACGCATCTAGCTCGAAGCGAGAGTCTTCAGCACCAGCTGCGCTCTTGGATTTACTGGGTCCATCGGCCAAAATGGACGCCGAGGTTACCGCAGCACAATCATCTCAGCCATCTCCATTAGAAAGGTTCACAGAAGCAAGCCAAATGATAGACGCGCCGCAAAAGCAGCCGCTCGACTTGCCAATATATGGCTCTCAGCGTGTAAGATCGGTCACGCAGCTTAACATGTAATTAAGAAAATAAATGCTTAAAATAGGCTTAGTGTGACCAACATTGCAAAAATGACATCCGAATTGCTAAGTTTTTTGTACAATTTTCGATTCGTGCCTACTTTGATTTAAGGTCTGTGGTTTTTTAAAAATTCCTTAAATTACATTTCCTCTACAATTGCTTGGGAGCAAGATGGCAGCACACACTGGTTGAGGGATTTTTCGCACCTCGTAGTTACTAAAATTATTCCCAACATGCTAGCAATATAAAGTTGTATTGAACGGAACTTTCTCGCACTAGCTCATACGCCGTTTAAAAACTTCGAGATGCAAAGCAATTGTTATCACGAAATCATCGGACAGCAACAAGACGTCAGTTAGAATACACATGGCTCGCCTTGTTACACTCAGTCACGAATTCGCGCTGCTGCGTGGAAAGGCCCCACACAGGCGCACCACGAATGAGAAGCCTCTGGATTAATGTCTCTTCCTCACTGGCGATACGCGCGAGCGCTTTCTTTTGTTCATCGACAGCAAGGGTATCCTTTTGCACTTCCCACTGCTTCATTATTTGCTGCAGCTTGGTCAAATCCTGAGGCTCGGCGCGAGCGCCGGGGCTAAATTTGGATTCGGCCTCAGAGCGCGTCTTTGCCGAACCATAGAAACCCCCCTGTCCTTCTGAGGGTTGGCCACCTGAGTAAGTTGTGAAAGCACGCATGAATGAGTCGCGATCAATCAAGGCGGCACGGCGGCAAACTTTGGTGACGGCGGTATGCATTATTCAGCAGAATATAAAGAATTATAGTGAAATTCTTAACATAATAAAAAGAAGTTACTTTATTTTATCATAAATTCATCACATCAACATATAGGCAGGCTCCAAAAAAACATTTTCAACTCCAAAAGCTCCATTTCACTACTGGAAAGGCGGTTTTAAGTACTTATAAGTTACCCAAGTTTGGAAAATGGGCAAAGAGGAAGGTCACGCAAAACCTCGCACAGAGGAGGCGAGCAGGAAGAAGATATACGACCTTTCAGTGAGCAATTTTTTCTACATGCGGTCTTGAGGGGATCAAAGTGTATGGTACATGCAAATTAGTCACACATGAAGAAATCGTCCGCGTTGTTTTGATTTGTAGTAGACCCTCTCTCTTACACTCAGATGTCGAAAATCGGATGGTTCTTGGTGATCAAATTGTCACACCGACCAAGTATCCTGTCGACCAGGATTACTGAAAAAAAAATCGCTCGATGCGTCCATCAATTTAACGACTTCATTATAGATCTCAAGCAGGCCTTTAAATTCCATTACACTACCGTAGCACTTCTGAGTAACTTAATCAGACCTATCGAGGCCAATGACTGATAGCGTAGCTCGATCGTTCCGACACCAACGAACCGACACAATCTGTCTTTGGTACTTACACAAACACTTCAAAATCATCCGACATACAATACTGCAGCTAAAATAAAGATTATAAAAAGAACAAGAAATTTAAAGCGTAAAGGCTAAATCTTGTCGTCCTGTTTCGCGCGTGAACTTGATAATCTACTGCCACAAGTCGAGATACTTATCGTTATACTACATACGCATAAAGAGTCAGAAGAATTATTTTTGAGGCCGAAAAGGTTCTCATCTGTTTGAGCTTTATTCATTTAAATCAGAAATAAATAAAAGAACTTTATACACGCAGCACGCAATCGGCATGCCCAGTGACAACAACAGTTGCTTTCTCTTGATTTTCACATAGTATGCTTTCAGAAATGCATGTGTGTCTTGATCTCGAATTTCACAACTATCCACCATTAGTTGCAAGCAGATAATTCGTCTACGTTGAAGTGAGCCGTATAAATAGCCTTCTACACATGCTTAGGACGTCAAAGGTCTGAAGGTCTTGGTGAACGAGTTGTCACACCGACCAAGTACCATGTGGACTCAAGTAAATAAAACAATATCTGATACGCTCAATTTTTATACAAAATAATTTAATTGTCAAACGAGCCTTCTGGTACAATGCCTTTTTATGAAGAACTCGTTACAACTCCTTAGAACTTGTCGAGACGAATAGACGGATCGCGTTAGCTCGATCATTGCGACACCATGGTTGTCAACACAACTGTCTTTGGTTAATTTGACGAACATTTCCAAGCAGTTAAACACGACCAACATACAATATGGCAATGCAGAAACAAGATCAAATCTGCAAAAGAGACAATTTAATAACGTGGGAGCAAAATCACATTGCTCTGTATAGCGCGTGGCTCGATTTATGGCTGAAACGCTTTATCACAAGTTGAGGTACTGACCACTCAACAACACACGCATAGAGAGACGACAAAAAAATCTGGAGGCCAAAAACGAGCTCTTAACTTTCAGCTATTTTGGAAGACTTTATACCTACATTTATGGCAGCGTTGTACACACAGCATGTGCCCAACACAAGCGCACACCTTGATTTCAAGCGTTGCTTTTTCTCTGGCTTTCGCACATTTTGCTTCAGAACATGCATTTGTGTCTTATCCGTTGTTTTCGAAAAATAAACTCGATCGTAGTCACACACACAAAGAGATTGTTCACGTTGTGATGATTTGTAGTAGGGCATCTAACTTATACTTAGGATGTTGAAAGTCTACTTATTCTTGTTGATCAAACTGCCACATCGACTACCTATCCTGTCGATATAGTTTCCAAAGAACAATCGCTCGATACGTACATCACCTCTACAATTTTTATATATCCCAAGCAGACACTTTAATAACATTGTACATATCATAGCGCTTATCGACACTGGGTTAGACCTGTCAAAACGAATGAATGATAGCGTATACACGATCATTTCGGCACCAAATAATTGACACAACTCGTCTTTGTCATGTCCTACTGACTATACTGAAAAATCGAATTTTGTTACGTCAATTTTTTAAGAGGTAGTCTAAGTCTTTAGCAGGCACTTAAGTACTATCAAACTTTGTAAAGCACTTGAAACAACTTGATGAAGACTTGTCGGGGTGAATAAACGGATCGCGTAAAGTCGATTATTGCGGCACCATGGTAATCGACATGGTCTGTCTTTGGTAGATTTAACGAATATCTACGAGCATTTCAAAAGCGTTCAACAGACAGTCAAAACGGCAAAAGAGATAGTTCAATGACACAAGAGCCAAATCGCATCGTTCTGTATTGTGCGTAGTTCGATTTAATGCCAAAAGTAAACTATTTCAAGTTGGGATACTGACCACTAAACAACGCACGCATAGAGACAATAAGAAGTTTCGGAGGCAAAAAAGAGCTCTTCCGTTTCAGCTATTTTGGAAGAATTTATACCTACATATATGTCAGCATTGTACACACAGCGTGCGCCCGACACAAGCGCACCTTGATTTCAAGCATTGCTCTTTTTCTGACTTTCGCACATATTGCTTATATACTTTGCAGAAGAATGGAAAGTTTTGACAATTTTTTAATTTAATTAAAAAAATCTGAAACATAAAGATTCTGAGATTACATATTAATTTTGGTGTAAATTTTGTACTGAAAATCTTTGTGTCGTTAGTTCATTAAATCGGCGAATAGCCAAACCTCTTGGCGTTTTGTGTTATTTTTGTCAGAAATCTGCTTTGTAACACCTAACTTATTTAGGTACATTTTGTCTTTTAATTTTTTATCACTTTGATATATTTTAATGTTTGATTCCTACATATGTATATAGTTTACGATAATGGATGGAAGATCAATGGCGATTAATAAAATTGGTGTAAAAATTATAATTTTTTTTTAAGTTTATTATTACTAAGTGAAGCAAGCATAGCTCTAGTTTCTCTTTCAATACCGATTGAGTTAGTTTCTTTTATTTTTTACTATTTTAACCATGGATTTCTGAGTTAACAGTACCAAAAACGGGGGTAGTCACCGATTCGTGAAATCGGCAATGCCTTAGAACCGCCAAATTAATGTACCACTGGATGCGGCTGCGTTTCATGAGTCTAACGCATGTTCTTTATCGCCGCAATCTGCTTTTGTTTTCGAGTTATCATTGGTGACGTGAAGCTATCGCTCCATATTTGTGCGACATCTGGGTGCTCGATGACATGCCTCATCAACATGAAAAGTCTAATAAACCCGGCATACTTAATGTAAGGGTTCGGTATGTGGCTTCGCGCCGGAGATTTGTCATTCAAATTGACCCGGATCGCGTGCGGCGCGCGGCGCGACACACTTCCAAAGCATGCGCTCGCTGTGTATCGCTCCACGTACAGTGAGGGTGGGCTATCAGACAGTCAGCTCAAGGCAAAGTTCATCAGTCTTAAATGATCGACGGAAGCAGACTTGATGTGTCGCAATATTATACGTGTCATACACAAATGTTGCATAAATTAATGGTAACTCTAAAAAAATGATATCTTTTAACTGGCAGGCATGTCAATCATAGGTTCGTATGGCCTCTTCGAGGTCGCATATCTCCACGAATAAAACTGCTCCGATTTATACACAACTTGTACGAGGAGATCCATGAGATTCCCACCAACATAGCGGACGCTGGTTCCATACTCATTTCGCTTTTGCCGATTTCATTTCCCACTGATCACCTACCCAAAATACCACTTTTTGGTACAGTTGACTCAGAAATCCACAGTTAATAGTAGAAGGATAATTTAGCAAGAATAATGGAGAATTAGAGAGCTTTCGTTGATAGAGCTTTAAAAAAATGTTTTAACGGACAAAACGGGACTTGAACACGCGTTTCTTCTGTTTAATTCTCAGTAATCGACCACTGCGAAAATGAATAGAAAAATAGGTGGTGGTTCGATGAAAATTATTTTTTAAAGATCTTTTATTGTTTCCAATGGATTATTTTGAATACAAATAAAACGAAATCAGATTTCTTTCTGTTATTTAAATTAGATATAGCGGATTCCATTCCGTCTCAGGTTGTGATGAGTCGACATCGCCGTCGATATGAGCTCTTTATATAAGAATATTTTGTTTTTAACTACATTTTTATTTGAGTATTAGAATAAAATAATGTTTACAATCCAACATATCACTAAATTATAATTAAATCTCAACTTGCACAAAGAATTATCGGATCAGTATGAGTAACAGTGTACCTTTTGAGAAAATGGTACACTGTAACCTCTTAAAAAAGTTTAAGCCGGTTTTTTTTCACCTTGATCGTCTAGAGATAATCGGACTTGAATCGATAACCTTACATAGAACTTTTACGGTGTTGCTTCAGCTAGAAAAAATATAAATAAAAGAAAAAAAATATACAAAAATCAATTAGAGATTTCAAGTTTCATCAGCTTTTGCTATGGAAATGATTTGTGGTTAGGAGTGGAAGGCTAATCAAACTAATCATCAATATTAAATCAAGAAAAAATCCCATAAGAATTAAGAGAAGTTAATTCGATCGGGGTATAATTGGTTTTTGATTTTTAAGCCAGTGTAAGAAATTATGCATTAACAGAATGTGTATAGAATTAAGAGAATATATATAGTTTTTTTCTTGGGCGAATGGAAACATATACCTTTCTTCAAATTGAATGAAAAATAATTTATAAAAGTGGAAAAAAATTATCTTGACTTACTACTTTTCCACCAAAATTAAAAAAAATCTACCTTCGAAGAATAAGAAAACTATTGAAAAGCATATCTAACTCACTAAAGAAAATATACTCTTATGCTGCGCATTACTGGTGCATCGACGCTTGTTGTGTCCCACTTGACTACAGCTGTCGCATCGATAACCACTTTTTGGCGCGTCAATTTCTATTGTAGCATGCCTCGCTTCTTTTTGGGTCGACCTGTTTCTTAGGACGGATCTGGTGGAAGATGCTCGCTTTTTACCTGTTCACTTTTTGTCATAGATGGCTTTTACTAAGAGTGCTTCATGGTAGGCAACTAAATACGTTTTGGTTGACCACATATATCCAAATAACAATACTGCACGTGCTGCTAGGAGGTGTCGACATGGAGCATTCATATCCTTCACATAACCGCATGTGCAGGTACCACTGGTACTGTTCACCTCAACAGCATACTCCATTGGCTTGTTTGTTCCAATTTGAACCGACACAACAAACGATTTAGTTGAACTTGGACATACTTTAATTGTTTCCTCGTTCATTTTTAGAAATTGGAGTGATGCAACTGGCAGCATAAGACGTAACCACACCCCATTGTTTGGTCTGTCCAGCAACTTCAAGCCCCTTCATAACGACATAGCGTCCAATTGCCATCACACGACTCAAGATCGGCATTTCCCGGATTTTTTCAGCGAGTTGTTCATGGTTCCGACTTATTGGAAGTAAGCGTTCTATATCGTGAGCATGACCTATGGGCCATGAACCACTTCCCATAGCCAACGTCAGCCAGCCATTTAATTGCCTCGCGATTTAGCTTCAACAGGTTTTTTTCTTTGGCTTCGAACGATTGTATGATCAGTGCACGTGCTAGACCCCATGCATGTTCCTTTAACGTCTTGTTTCTGAACTCTAGATCGAAATTTTCCATAAGGTGACGTAAGCAAAGAAATGTGGTATCTCTTTGCCATTTTCTTTCATAGCTGGCACTATTCCCTCGTCACGATCAGATATGACGAAGGCTGGAAGTACAAGTAAATGCTGGAACAGGAACTTGGTGAACCACGCCCAATTTGCTTTAATCTCGCTGCTGATAGATGCGACTCTAACTATCTGGATCTCATTGTTACCATCATTTAATCACGCCACCAACAGCACACCTTTGAATTTATTCTTGAGAAAAGAAAAGTGCCATCCAGTGCCATGCCGCGTAATGCATTTGGAGCAAACGCATAAAACCCTTGCATATAAACGATTGCTGCCCGCAAATTATATGCGGTAAAATTACTATTTAAAGGTTTAATTTCTCTACTTTTTATTCTTTACATATATATTTTTGCCATCGTTGCAAAATGATTTATTGCTTTGTTTTGGGAGAATATTTTTCCTTTTGATGTAAAAAAGGTATAGTTTTTCTATCTTCCTTTTATTTAAATAAATCTAAACTATAATTTAAAGCTAAGAAATATAACTTTTCATATGAAAAATCAGAGTAATTTAGGGAGCCAGTATCGACATTGCCCCCAGTCGTAAAACCACACCCGTCGCAAAATTGAACATTCTTTTTAATAACACTATAAAAGCACAAATTAAAACACACGTTATATTGATAGTAAGATTGTAACTTCTGAACACGGTAAAAACCATTTACCTGGAGTGAAATCATGCATAAATTCTATCGCCCACCTTCTCCACATTGAAATTGCTCGACCTTCACCTCCGCCCGGACTTTAACGACTTTCCGTAAGCCTTCACATCGTATTCTTTGATGAAACCTGCTCTTCGCCAATCTTGTATGCTGCAGCTCCTTCTTAACCAGCGTCATGCACTTACTAACTGACGATGCGAACGTACTTTCCAATGCTTGCAACCCGTGTGGCCGTGAGTTTATCCATTCAAACTTTTTTCAGGTGTTGAGAATGTAGCCATGGGCAATGCACACTGCAGGTGGCGATGCACGACGAGAGCAAGAAAGAGTCTTTGCTTTTCTGCCACAACTTAGCCTATCTATTTAATGATTGTCTTTAGGCATAGGGAGCCGGTATCGACACGTGTGTTTCCGTGCTTGTGATTCTTAGTCCTTTCCATTTTTGTCGAATAACCTTCCCTTAGTGAGAACTTTTGCGTTGATTTCAGTGCTCCATTAAGAGTTTCGTAAGTCTGCGCGGGGGTGAGGTCAATGGCATGTTGAATTATGTGCAAAGAGGGTTTAGGTGTGATGTATGGTATGTCCATTTTGCGACGGGTGTGGTTTTACGTTGGGTGTGGCGCTTATTCAAGAAAATTTGTGGCTTATACCTGGAGGGGGTGGCGATACCCAGGTGTGTGTGTGTGTGTCGATACCGGCTCCCTTAACTTATTTGTATTATCAATCTCATCGGTAAAGTTGTTTTGATAATTTGGATAAGGCTCTTTTGAAGCGCTGACACGCTATACAATATCAGATACGTCCTTTCTATCGGTTTAAAAGTACGCAGACGCGGTAGAGCCGCAACAAATCATAAAGTTGCCCTTTTGAAGCGCTGAGATGATGTACGGCCATTGATATGTCTTCTCTATTATTCTAGACGTGTGCACACGCATAGAGATATAATTGAAAGGTTTCGGAGGCCAAAAAAGAGCTTCCGCGTTAATGCTATAATTGGCATACATTCCAACTACATACATGTCAGCGTTGTACACACAGCATGCGTCTGATAAACACCCTTTTATGTATTGCCTTTTTCTGACTTTCGCACATATTGCTTCCGAATATGCATTTGTGTCTTATAAGTTGTTTTCGAACATTATACTTGATCACAGTTACCGATAAAGAGATTGTCCACACTGTAATGATATGCAATAGGGCCTCTCAACTGTACTTAGGATGCTAAAAGTCTGCTGGTTCTTGGTGATAAAATTGCCACACTGACTACCTTCCCGTCGATTGAAGTTGCTGAAAAAGCAATTGTTCGATACGTCCATCACTTTTACAAAAATCTCTGTAGATCTCAAGCAGGTTTTTCAATACCACTATGCTTATTGGCACTTAAGCAACTCGATAAAATCTGTCAAGACGAATGACTGATAGCGAGAATTCAAATGTTTTCAGACTAATAAAACGACAAAATCCGTCTTTGATGCTCACAAAAGCATTTCGAACGCATATTACATGCAATGTTGCAGCTAGCTAAGAGACCAAAAGAAAAGAAAAGCAATTCAAAACTTTAAGGCAAAATCACGTCAAGCTGTATCGCGCGTGGACATGACAACTTATTGCCACAAGTCGAAATACTTACCTCAAGCTTAAGAAATTTTTTCTATGCATTTTCCGGCAACGTAGACGAGATATCTTTTATCATATCACTTTGCTCGACTGCATGACCCGGGAGTTTGTAAAAAATACAATTGCCAACTTGGATGTGTACTTAGTGAATTTCAGGTGAAAGCGACATTCGATGATAATATATGTGTGTGTTATTTATAGCAGAAGCATTTTTCGTGATAATGCTTATCTATATTCTAAGCGAAGTTATGTAACACAGTCGCGGAGGAAGCTAATCAAGGCCGGCCGTCGGACGAGGCTGAGGCACGGGCAAGGTGAAGTCGTAGAAGAGGAGGAGTGTTTGTTGCTTAGAGTAATGGAGAAGTGAAGTTATATAGAAGAGCTTTTACGACTTATTTTCTTGCTACATCCTAATTGGTGGCTCTCAGCCATCGTCTGGTACCAATTCAAAAGCTATCATTCTTCTATATATCATCTGGCTTTATACACATCCTAGATGTTTTTTATCCAATAAGGTCTATTGGTTTCCAATAATTATATGACATCAGGAACTGTCTTCTGGTTGGAAACTGTATAATCGACTATACTTATGGATAGTACTAATGCATATGCATTTTGGGAATACTTTCACGTAAAATAAGTTACCGGCAAAATTGCCGGTGACGACGGTTGCATCGAGGATGCAGCTCAAATGTTAGATCGCTCGCTAATTAAGCGAGAGGTACAGGGATTGATACCCTGCTTCTCCAGTCGTGTTTAGTATAGTGGTTAGTATTTCACCTTGTGGCGGTAAAGTTCATATTTCGAATCCAGGTACGCGCATTTCGGGACGATGGTCGAACGCTCGAATACTTGATTTACCATCGCTCGGCCAATCTGAACAACATCGCCGACATTTCAATACCTGCGCAAGGATTTGTGGAAAAGGCCAGTTGGAAAATCGGATCAACTTGCGGTTTGTAAGGGTCAGGGGGATACGAGGATGCGCTCATCGTGGTCACAAACGATGCCAATCTGAATGGGTCTTTTGCAATTAAAAGCAGCGTAGACTTACCTGAGCAATGTATTTGCTCCTTTGAAATATATTTTGTGCGTTGCGATATGTGAGCTCAGTCTACTAGTGCAAAAGAATATCGCAAGCTGCCGATGTGTGCGCAGCTTGATTGTGAAGCAGTCGCTCTAAATTGCCAGAAAAACGGGTCTGTACGCAATGGTCGCAAACGAATCATGCATCCAATCCCGCTTGAAGCTTAAGGATGAAACAACTGATAGTGCGCATCGAATTATTGTAGCACACCAGCGTAGTCGGTTACAAGTCTCTTTAGATTACAATATTTAATTTATCATTGTTTTTATGCGAACTTTACTAGTGTGTCAGCACATCTCAATAGTTAAACAAATCAAATTTCAAGATGGCAAACAAAAGCGAACTGCGCGTGCGCTGGCTTGTGCTGTTCTTGTCGTGCGTACTAATGGTTGGCAACTACTTTTGCTTCGACAACCCAGCAGCGCTCAAGAGCCAGTTGCAACAGCACTTTAACAGTATTCCAAAGGAACGCTACGAATTCCTCTTCGTACGTGCCAGCATTTCCCCATCGAGATCTTTGCGACGCGTCTTATTGCTGAAAAAATAAAACAAATGGTGCGCTTGTGCTTGATGTAGAGTTTACTGTATACCCTGTATTCAATCCCCAACATTTTGCTACCGTTTTTTGGCGGTGTGCTCGTGGATCGCTTTGGTGCACGCATAATGTTGGTCGCTTTTTCCACGACAATCTTGGCGGGTCAACTGATCTTCGCGACGGGTTGCTCGCTCTCTAGCTTCAATTTAATGCTGGTGCAGCTTTAAAAGCATTTACTTGGTAAGAATAGCGATGGCTGACGATTTTTGTATTGTAGTTTGGGCGAGTAATCTTCGGTGTCGGTGGAGAAAGCTTGGGCGTAGCGCAGGGCACACTGGTTGCATCTTGGTTTAAGAACAGTGAGCTTGCACTAGCCTTGGGTATTAATCTTAGTGTTGCTCGACTTGGCAGCGTCATCAACAATGAAGTGAGCCCGATTGTCGCTCAGGCATCCGGTGTATCGATGGCGCTTTGGGTGGGTGTAATTATGTGTTTGGCATCCGCTTTCGCCGTGTTACTGTTAATTCCGATCGATAAGCAAGCCGAAAAAGGGAACAAAGGGAACAACAAGGAAAAACTGAATGCCGCTGAAATCATTCACTTCAGTGACGTCAAACACTTCCGCCCAGCGTTTTGGCTGCTAGTGCTGAGTTGCTTGGTGGTTTACGGCTGCGTCATTCCCTTCAATAATATTGCTAGCAGTCTCCTGATGGAAAGGGACTACTTCAAGGAACCCCCTCAATCGTGTAAACGTTGTGGGGACGGACTTTACAATGAGGAAATTGATTGTCAAGTAATCGTTCCTGGTTGCCCTAGCGTACCGCCGTACGGATGGCCACTCCCGCTTTTGTCGTCAAATTGTACCATTCAAGAGCCGCTGGATCAGTGGAATTGCTCGACTTCGCCTCCACTGATTTTAGGTGACAAGATTAATTGCGATGACGAGGCTTGGAAACATGGCCCACTAACCAAAATGTACTGCGCTACGAAAACTAATGCGGCCCAAAAGGCCGCCACATCTATGTCCATTCCATACATTATTAGCGCAGTCATCTCCCCGTTCCTCGGCTTCATGGTTGACCGGATCGGTCTACGCGCTCTGCTGGCGTTGGTAGCCCCACTCGCGCTAACTATCGTCCACGTCTTGCTTGGATTAACTCACATATCACTTTATGTGCCGCTGGTGCTACAAGGCGTTGCCTACAGTGTGTTTGCTGCGGCATTGTGGCCATCTGTTCCATGTAAGTTGACTTGGCGGTCTAAGAATTACGATTCTGATATCCTTTTGTTGATAAAGACGTCGTTGAAGCCAAACATGTTGGTACTGCCTACGGGGCAATTACTGCAATTCAGGTGCATGCCCCTTATACTTGAGCGATTTGATGGCCAAAACGAGAACTTCATTTATGCCTGATCTCAGCATTATCCGAGCTACTTGTTGCTTAAGTGTGTTGGGTTGCTCACGCAGCTAATACAATCTATCTGCTTTTTTTTCACAGAACATTGGACTTGCGCTGTTCCCGTTGGCGGTGGCGGCCACATTCAACTTAAATGACAGGTACATTCCAGGGGTGGAATGGCTATTCTTGTCGTTTGGCGCGCTTGGAAGTGCCGTTGGCATTGCCTTGAATGTGGTAGACTTTCAGAACGGGTCGATTTTGAACGGCTTAGGTGCTAAGAAAAGACCGGTCCCTCTTATGCTGGACGAAGGCGTGCTCGATAACGAGGCGCTACTGTCCGCCGAGCACTGAAGTTGCAATGTCTCGACAGATTGAAAATTGTAGCCATCTCCTTCAATTTCAATAACTGTGTGTCAGCTTTGAATCGACTCATATGTTTGTGCCCAGAACATGAAACTGTGTTCGTCCCTTAAGACACTAGTCGGACTTTCTGTATCCATATGAATTGAGCTTAGCGGTTTAGGTTAAGTGGAGGCTTTACATTAACCGAAGTCCTAACCGTTACCCAATCGTCTTTACGACTCTCCCTCCCCCCACTGACTCTCTTACACAAGGCGACACGAACGCCCCGCCACAAACAAAGAACAGCGGAGAGAAGAGAAGGCCCGTCCTCGGTCTCGACTCCCGCGTTACCAGTCAAACAGTCCCTCACTTTCCTTCGGCTACAAGCGACTGCGAGTGTACTCCCCCCTTTGTCATACAGCCGCTAGTCACATCTCACCATGGACGCATACGAGCAAGTCCGCATCATCGGCAAAGGCTCGTTTGGCGTCGTCACGCAGATTGTGCGCAAAAGTGACCGCAAGGTGAGAATTAGGAAGAAATTGGGGAAATTTATATGCAGGTCTATGTACAAACGAGTGTGTGCTACATGTGCAGATGCTGGTGTGGAAGGAAGTTAACTATGGCGCCATGAGTGAAAAAGAAAAGCAACTTATTGTCAGCGAGGTGAGGTTGCGTTCTAAGGGCGAAAAGTGGAGTCGGGAGCCTCACTTTGCATCGTGTTGTAGGTCAATATTCTCAGAGAATTGAGACACCCGCATATTGTCCGCTACCTGGACCGTGTTATTGACAAACAGGCCACTAGAATTTATATCGTCATGGAGTTCTGCGAAGGCGGTGACCTTGGCCAATTCATTAAGAGGAAGAAGCGGGAGGGGTACGATTATGCTCGTAAAACTATTCGCGCACTGAAGCTCTGACCTTTTGACTGCTTTTTGTTTGACTACAAAACTTTTGATGTCGACAGGTCTTACATCGAAGAGGGCTTTATTTGGCACATTTTCACGCACATCTTTCTTGCACTCAAGGAATGTCATCGTCACCGTGAAGGTAACGTCATTCGCCCCATTCTCCACCGTGACATCAAGCCTGGCAATATTTTTTTAGACTCCAATGTACGAGTAGCACCTGTTCTGCTTCTCGTTTTCAGTGCGCTGTTTATTGATACATTCGCTCTCACCTATTTGTAGAACAATGCCAAACTCGGTGACTTTGGTCTAGCTAAGGAGCTCAGCAGCGAATCACGGTTTGCTCAGACGAACGTCGGTACTCCGTATTACATGAGTCCGGAGATGGTGAATGAAATGACTTACGACGACCGCTCAGACATATGGGCTCTTGGCTGCTTGCTGTACGAGATGGCTACGTTAGGCCCTCCTTTTGACGCAACGAATCAGCTCGCATTGGCTAAGAAGATTAATGCAGGCAAGTTTAACCGTATTCCGTCTCAGTACTCGGAGGGTCTCTTTCAGGTCATTCGATGGATGCTCCATCGACAGCGTTCTCGGCGACCGCGAATTGAAGACTTGGAGCGTGTCCCGCAATTGCAACAGCGATTACGTGCGTACACTGCGGCAAATGCCTCGCAACCCGGCGGTGACCAGAATTTACAGACCTCGTACAACCAAAAGATGAAGGAATTGCTGGGGATTGAGGAAGATTTGCGTCGGCAGGAGGCTGCTTTAATAGCTCGCGAGAAGAAGTTGAAAGGTAAGAAAGTATTTGTGTTTATTAGTGCTATAGGATCTTATGGTATTATACATTGCAGAGCTTGAGGTGGATTATATGCGTCGTGAGGGTGAGTTGAAGAAGCGAGAGCAAATTGTGGAGATGATGACGAGGAAACTTTCGTACAATGCGGGTAAAGTTGGATCTCCTACAACCTCGGATGACTCGATTTCCAGTGCAGACAATAATGTCGGTCAGGGAGGATCGCAAAGTCCAAAAGGACGTGGAAACAACAATGGTGGCAGCCCTTCTGATCGTGGTGGTCGTCCACCGGCTCTTAATGATTTCCAGTCTCAGTCCTCAGGCGATTTGGATGCTAAAGTTGCGGCAGAAGAAATTCAGCAGCCACGATCGCTGCGGGGTTATCCTGCCAACTTGGTACGCTTTTCTCTTTAGATTTAGCACCACCACTGGTTATTATTGACTGGATTGAATTCTTGAAAATCGATCCAGATGAAGGGAATGTGGAGAAAGAACAACTAGCTTGTATTGGCGACCACTAGCCTAGGAGTCCGAAGGCACGAGGCAGCGGAAGGTATGCGGTGTGATAGTAGTGTATGGTCTGCATGTGGCATTTTGTAACTTATCGATAATGGTAGGCACAAACTTATTGAACAAGCGGTTATCGAATCCTGACCACCAAGCATGCACCGTCGCGCCATCAATATATGTACACGATAATCAATCAAAAGGCAAGAAAAAGGAAGGGCGTGTAACCCAGCTGTGCGACCATATGTGGGTTAGCAAAGACAGTGTGCACAAATTGAGAATTCGTTCAGTATGGGAAGGTCTGGAAAGCCGAGGGGTAACTTTTGTTCTTTAAAGGAGGAGCCAGTAATTTGATAATTTTTTTGTTATGCTACTTCTTTATTTATCAACTTGAGAGTATCTTACTTGTTGCATCTCAAAAAAAAGTGAAATTAATCTAGGAGGTGCATAACTTTAGATTGAAGTCTCTTTATTTCGCATCCTGTTCTTACGCCATGATGAAGGTTGTTAAAAAGAAAAAGGTAAAAAAATAGTGATCACGGTTATGCGCTGTTTTGTCCAGTGCCACAATTACGACTATATATTGTTGGGGTATCATAATGACGCTTAATTGGATCTTTTCGCTTCGATGTATCAACGAGAGGTGAATGAATGCCTGGATATCAATGAATTCGCTTGTTGCTGAATTCACCGGCATCTACTTCTATTGCCTCGTCGTCTTCAATTCCCGTCGTTGTATTTCTTTTAACGTCAACTCGAATTAAAAGCAATGATTCAACACGCGTCCGGCAAATCGGGCACGTGCTGGAGCTCTTGCACAAGGCTTCAGCGCACTCGATACAAAGGCACATGTGCCGACAAGGTAAAATTGTAGTATTGCGCGGTTGTCCGAAGCAAATAACGCACTCAGCGCCCTTGGAGATATCAACCTCATCTTTGTCGGCCTGACTAACTTCTGCTTGTCCAGCTTTAACACACTCCGGCTTCGGAGCTGCGGTCACTAATCCATCAATGCCATAAATTTCCTGCAATTCATACGTTACTCCGTCCACCTAACGATAAGAAAAGATAAGTGTATAAGTACTTGTGGTGCAAAAGTGAGATCTGTATCCGAACCAAAACTTTCTGCTTCAGCATCTTAAGATCCCACGAGTCTTCTTTGTTCTTCATAAATGTGCAAAAGGTCGTCTGGGATTGTGGGCGCATCTCTAGCAACAACACACCATATAAGCCCAAGAACATTAGCAAAGCCGCTCTGATGGAGTAAGCCACCTACTGTCTGATAATACTTCAAGCACAATTATTAATGGATATCGCATCGAATCGGCCTTGTAAATCAATTCATCTGGACCATAAGTAGAGAGGTCTAAAAATGACAATGGTTGCTCATGCTTTTCGTCATTCTCTTTTGCTTTTTCATCCTTCTCGTCCACTTTTAGCTTAAATAATTGCCCTGATCCAGCCGGGAATTGCTGCGTTGGCAACGATAAGTTATCTAAATAAATTTGTGCGAAGCTCGAGCAGCCACTTTTTGCATCAATTGTCTCTGTTGCCAATAAATAGACACTGACATGACACGGTTTGGTGGCATCAAATTGAAATTCTAGTCTGTACTTGTGCGAGTTTACCGGTGATTGCTTCAGCTTAAGAGTATCCTTCTTAAGATTAACATGATTCGTTACCAAACATGTTTGTTGCCGCTCCGGAACTTCGACAGGCATGCGTTCCTGATTAGACATAAAAGCCATGTCCGGACGTCCACGGCTGAGATATAGTGCCTGCATCTGTGCTGGCGTGTAGCTACCATACTGTTCTGCAATTGCGCCAGTGGATTCATCATATTGCGTGACTGTAAAGCTGCGTCGCTGTCTGTCGATGCTGGCCGTGTGCCCCATGATGACTATGGTCAGTACAGATAGTAATATAAAGTTTTTCTTGGTTACTAACCAATTACAAAGCAGATAAGTCAGGTAATGTATTATGTTATCGCGTTGCCAAGTTATGCACGTGCTAGGCTCAGTCTGGCTAGTCCACGGCATAGAGTGGTGTCCGCATACGTCGGGTCTCGTTCGGCGGGCAGTGCATCCAGCATCGAGGTCGTGAGGGTCTTCCATTTCTTTCGGTCTTGTGCAAGGGTACGAAGCACTTCGAGGTCTTGTGCTGTCCGGAGTCGAAAGCCGGAGCCACAGAAAACAAGGTCATGGTCGAGTGTGAGGGGAGCGTGGTGCGGGGATGTCCGCGCCATTTTGCTGCGGTGGAGAAGAAGTAGGCACGCATCTGGAGGTTAGCTGGAATGTCGGGATTGCGACGAAGTACATGGCCAAGCAGGCGCCAGCGAGCTTGTGTCAGTTGTAGTCTCAGCGGCCGCTCATCACAGAGGTCGTAGAGTCTTGCATTCGAAATGTGTCGGGGGTTGCGATAGCCAAGAGCGTAGTGAAGCTGGCGGCGATGGAAACGTCAACTGCCTTGTTTTTGAGAGATAAATCCTACTCACCTCTTCTCAATATTACTCTTTTCAACATCACTCTTCTCAAAATCACTCTTCTCGCACTCTTCTTCTCGCAATAAACACTATGCAACCCCCTAAGGAGCTCTCGTACAGCACTCTGGAAGAGGCAAAGTCGGCGGTTCTCATGCACGCGCGCGCCCAAGGTTATGAGCTTTGTGTTTGCTGATTATATCTGGTTCATTCCGTCCCGATCGTTCGATTAGAATAGGTTACACTAAATATCTACTTGACGCACCCGTAAGGACTGTAATGAAGTTGGCCAGTGAGACCTCGAAGCCGCGATAATCGACCTCGGCGTTTTTTCTATAGCTGCGTTGGACACCAAATCGAATTAGCAGGTGCATACAAAGCTAACGTGATGCAGGATAAACACATACAGATTTTATTTTGGCTTCGACTGTCAAACACTTGCCCAGGAAAGCAATTGCGAGGATTGCACGGCATTTGGTTCACCAGCATCAAGATGATCTACAACAGTAGCGTCGCATTGTCAATAAGCAAGGTATGACAAATTGTCTTTTTACATTGTCTTGCCTGGCTGTCTGGGATCCCAAGACGCTTGACTGAGTAGTAGTGTGATAACGCATTTGCAATGTGTCTGTAATTACTCCAAAAGCGAGACGTGTCGACCTACAGCATATGACGCACACTATTATACAAGGCATGGAGCCATACTACAGATGCCTTGCTTACAATCACCGCCCAATTGTTCATGTGACGATGGTATTCCTCTCCGCAAGCGCAACTCACAATCAGCAGAAGCAACATCCAGAATGACGACGTAAAGGAAGGCGCATTTCGATAACTTGTTCAGTGCTGCTTTCATTGACAGAAAAATGTTGCTCTTATTGACGGAACTGTTCCTTTATATATTGGCTAAAAACAGGGGGAACCGGCAGTTTACGAAAAAGGGGTACCGGATGGGTATTGCTTTCTCTTTTTATTCGTTGAAAAAACACTGTGTTCATTAACAGAGATAAACTGCTCCCATTGGTGGATTTAATTTAATCTCATTGGCTTAAATCAAAGGCACCGGCAGTTTAACGGTCCCTAAATTAATTAAAACTTAGAATTTTTGTAGGGTCGTGCATATAATACTGTCTATAACTAATTTACAATTTGGTCTGTACGAGTTGTTTTGAATGCTCAAGCACTTAAAACAACTCGCATATATGGTCTGCTTGACATCTGTGTTAGTAATGCAAAAATAACGGACATATCGAGCACTTGTTTCACAGGTAACTTTGATCGACAGGGTTACTAGTCGGTGTGATAGTTTGGTCACCAAGAGTCATCCGACTTTTGACATTTTAAGCATAGGTAAGGGGCTCGATAGCTGATTGTGATTGCGCACAATATTCAGCTTCAAAACAAATGTATATATATAAGCACACCACGCGAAAGTCAAAATGAAAGCGATGCTTGATGACGTTGAGTGTCAAGCGCGTGCTGCGTGTCTCAACTTATGGCGGCAAATTTTCGGGCACAGATCGGAGCACGCGCAAATTAGGAACGCGTGATTTTGCATTCATGCTTCTAAAGGGTCTGTTTGCCTTTTCAATCTTACATTTAGCTGCCAAATTGTCAGTTGTACGCTTTTGAAATGCTTGTGATGTCGCAATGTTATTGCGTTAAAGACATAATGCGATCTTGCTATCTTGACAAGTTGCGTTTAAGTACATCATATAGTATTGTGGTAACAAATGGTTATATTGGGATTGATACGCAGCTACCACTTTTGATTAATTGGCCACCACCCTCCAAAGATGAATTACATTGATTGGCTTTCGTGGCCTCTAATTGGCTAAACGGTTGATTCTCGGTCGGATATCTCAGTTGTTGCACCGCTCATACATGCATCTCACCCAAACCTACTTCTTCCACGCTCAGAAACGCGATTTTTCACGCAAATTTGCCGAGATCCTCCGCGTCAACATCAGCCATTAACACAGTAGAACCTATCGCCAAGCATGTCTTTATGGAGTTGCGGGTACGAATGGCAGTACGAAATCAGCTCAAGTGGCGGCAAAGTGCCTGTCGACGGACTTCGCAAAACTTGTTGCGAGCGCAAAAGCGCCAGCTAAACGAATCTATTTTGTATCGACACGTGTATGAGTGTGGTCATTGATAGAATGTTGTCCATGTCTGCTAGAGACTACGATCCAAGGATGAGCTGCAAGGACTGCATGTGCAAAAATGGCTACTACGACTTGGGCTGAATGCAAAGTACGGTGGATTACTCAAAAATAGTCGTTGGATTGCTTCTATGGATGCGATCAATGTCCTGAAGCGACATTACGAGCTCGGTCCCATTGCTTGTCTTGCAAAACTCGAGAGACTTGGCATTCATAGTTTAAAAATCTGAAGGTGATGGATACAAACAATTCACGACTCAATAAGTTTTCGACAAATAGTGGCACTAGCACGCGAAAATCAAAAAGTGCCAAACCACCGTAAGGAGTACGCACAAAAGTATCAACAAAGTTGCTTTGATGAACAGCAAAAGCGGAAGAATGCCTTGTCGGTTGTTTTTGAAGAAGCGAAAGAGTCTAAAAATCTCCCAATTGGTATTCGAGATCGGCAAACTGCTTGTATGCGCGAGCTTGAAGAACTCGTGGGCGATCCATCCAATCGACCACATGAAAGACATTCTGGACTCGTCGAAACGAATGGCCGCCGGCGGCGAGATGGACGATGATACGTACAATTTCAGAGCAAGCTGCACATTGGAAGCAAGTATCAAAACTTATTCCTACCGAGTTTTGTACAAGATTTTAAAAATTATTACGTTTGGAACAAAGCATGGAATTGAACAAGAGGATGGAGGGGGGAGAGTCTTAAACCCAAGACCCGAAAGATGCGTGCCCGCACGATGTGAACAGTATCAACTTGAAAGGGTACGATATGGAGTGTAAGGCGGATCCGTTGTTTTATAAAATGTCCCGGTCCTTTGGTGAAGGCGGTGCGGAAGGAATGTTGATGGCGAATTCAAGTGTTTACGGTGGCTGGAAGATCTTGTTGAATCCGTCGGACGTGAGTGCCGTGACGCGAGAAACGATGCACGAAGGTGCAGTCAAGTCGCGAGCGAAGCAAGCAGAAGAAACTATTGTGGAATCTGTGAGTGGTAAGGAGAAGAGTAAGTTAGCGACGACAGAGAAAGACACGAGAAGAAGGCTGTTGTGAGAAAGGGTGGGAAGGCAATGAAAAGGAGCTGTAACACAGTAGAAAAACGGGGTTTTGTAAAGAAGGTACGGCAACGAAAGATCTAAGTACAGAAATTGAGGAGGAAGCAACTCAAGCTTCAAAAGACAAAGGAGGCAACCGGCATAATGCTACGAATGACCGTATCAGCTTGTCGATCTTCGGCACCTTGTCTTTAATTTGTCGGGATCTTCAAAAATCAAAAGTGTGCTCCCGTTGCATCGAATGTACGATCAGCTGGACGACTTTTACGGAGACGAAGCCCGTCACAAACTTGGCTTTAGAAATGAATTTTTACTAAAAACACTGGTAAAAAGACAACAGCAAGTGGTGATTATGCAAAGTGACTTTATTGTAAATCTTGCTGGCATTTCTGAAGATGCTCGAGAAGCAGATTCGGACGGAGAAGAGGCACATGACGACGTTCCAGTGGACTTAGATTTTAACAATGACAATATCGAGGATGCCGATGAAGATGGTGATGACTCTAATAAAGGTGGCGACAAATTTGTCGAAAAATAAAGACTTTAGCTGACGATATAAATATGTCAAATGACATATATGGTTGACTTGGCTGCAAGTGACGATGTAGATAGGGCGCAAATCGACGATGGCACGGTCGAGATTCTTCACGCTGTTAATAAGGAATCGAAAAAGTACAAGAAACACGTTTTCTCGCAAATAATAAAGTCAGCTATGCTCCAATCTGCAACGTTGGTAGACAACCAAAGTGGCGACGTCCAGGACGGCAAGAATGATTACTCGTATTTTGACGTGAAAATGCTTTAGAATCGGACAGATCCTAAGCACTGGAAGTTTTCAGCCGTGCATAAGTTAAATGAAGCAACGGATTAAGGAAAGGCCGCTATAGACGCACTAGAAGTTGATGAAGAGGCCATAGCTATAAAGACAGAGCTTCCAGTACTGTCGATCGATCGTGGTCGGAAGGGAAGCACTGCTGGCGTGAATAAGAAAGCAACTAGTCTGGTCAATTTCTTTAGCGAGGAGCCTGATCTGTCAAGATTGAAGACTCCATAGATCCCATCGAGTTTGGAAGTTTCAAAAGGGACGTTCAAGAAAGAATGAAAGAACGCTTCTGATCTCGTATTGCCTGTGGACATGCATATCGAGCTTAGTCTGTTTTCCGTCACCTTATAAAAGAAAAGAGTCAATACTATGTAAATGTGTCGGTGGGTTGGGCGGTGTCTACCAGGAAGGCGTCATAGCAGAGATCTTTAAATGTAAGGAAAACAGCGAAAATACTGCCGATGAAACAGATCAAGAAGTGCCGCTTACTTTGGCGACTTCGAAGCTAATTACGATGACAAAGAGAACGGCACGATTAGGACAGGGCCCGGAACTATGTATATAGTTATAGGGCTGGTCCAAGCTGATCGCGTCGTGAAAAAGATTGTGCATTACGAGTGTTGGGCGGAGTGTGTGGATGTAAAAAAAGCATAAGGGTAGTATTTGGGGTCACTCGGAACGAAGAGTAGTCAGAAGTGGCAAATCCAAAACCGACCGAATAGTCGGTATTGACACTACAATTGTGAGTGGAAAGCATCTGCGTTAACCCTTGGCGAAAGATGGAGATGGAGAGCCATAAGAAACGAACTTTGCAAAGTGAGGGAGAACGTGGCTAGCAAGGTACCACAGGCATCACCTTCTGATCCGGTCGTGCAGTGTTCGATATACGGCTGACAATGTAACCTGCAGTCCGACACACTTGGGCGACCACCAGCCACGATCCATGCCGTCAGTGATGACTCAAGTTGCTCTCGCTGGGTGGATAGCATCGATGATCACGATGCCGCGATGTATATTCCGCCACCGCGTCCAGTGAATGAGAACGGCCATGGTGCAACTGCGGGTGTCGACGATGCCGCCGACGTCGAAGTAGAAGAAGTACTCCCTATCGTTGCCCAAGTCCCACCCGTTTCTTCTGATGCTCTGGACAGGGGGAGTAACAGCCAGATGCAAGTTGTCCAGCCCATAAGTCCTGCTACTGCTACCGAAAATCCACATACACAGCTCGCCCAGCGTCCTGATTACGATATCGTCCCGCACCAACGACATACAAGTCGATCTATTGGTGGCCCCGCCATCATTGTCCAGCATCTCAACCCGAGCCTTGACCTCGTCCGTGCTGCTGCATGTGGTCCGAGCGCACCGCCAATACTTATTCCTTATGGTGTTGGTGTCGGCGTCGATGCATCAGAGAATCGTACGGTGTTCAGTGGAGTTCAATTCACCCTCGGTCGATCACGTAAAATCAACCGCGTCTGCTGACTGATGGAGATATATCGTTGCGACTTAGTGGCGCTGAAAATGACGCTGAACCATAACCAGTAAGCAAGCGACCACGCCTGGACGAGTACGAAATTGCGTCGGCTGTGTCTGAGCTGCCTACATCATACGCGGAAGCAATGACGGCCCCTGACGCTCCACAATGAAAGGAAGCTATTCGCGCTAAGATTCGATCGCATGTGCGAATCCACACGTGGGATATGGTGCGGCGACCTCAAGGTAGCAAGGTGATCGGATGCAAGTGGGTGTTCGTGAAGAAGTACGACGATAATGGAGCGTTGAAGCGCTACAAGGCACGTCTGGTTGCTCGAGGTTTCCTGCAGACTCACGGCATAGACTATACCCACCCATAATCGCCAGTAGCAAGCATGAACACGATCCGGGTCTTTCTCGCACTGTGCTGCGCTTAACACCTCATGGGTAGTCAGTTTGACATCGAGACCGCATGGCGAGCTTGACGAAACGGTGCTCATGGATCCCCCACGTCGCGGATGTTACGGTTCCATAAAGCTGCAGCTTGCTTGAGTCTATAGAGGCTGCGGCAGAGTCTGAAAACCAATATCGGCGTCACGTTCACTCCTTCAGGGTTAAGAGTCTCGGTCGCAAACAGTGTCGAGCTGACCCTTGTCTCTCCGTTCGACGAGATGGCAATGACCCAGCGGCCGCGGTGTTTGTGGTGCTCTACGTGGACGATTTACTTGTTGGTTGCAAGACAGATGAGCAAGCGCGATTCGTGTATAATGGTCTCGCGTCGCACTTCACGGTCAAATCACTCGGCGATGCTCGTTTCGTTCTCGGAATGGAAGTACTCTACGATCGTGAACGTAGTAAAATGGTGGTGAAGCAATCTCAGTTTATTACCAAGTTGCTCGAGCGTTTTGGTCAAGTATCTGCTCATGGTGTCCGCAGTTCAATGGTGATCGGTCTAGATCTAAGCCCATCCGACAAGCACGGTGTATGCACAGACAAAACTAAGTACAGCGAACTAATCGGATCTATGCAGTACGTCGCCAGTGCCACGCATCTCGACATTGGCGTCGTGCTGTAGATCCACTTTCAGAACGTCGATACACCGCGTGAGATGCATTAAAATACTGCGGTACGTGTGCTTTGCTACCTCAAGGCCATTGATTCGAACGGCATCCACTACACGGCTAAGGACAAGAGTATCGCCACATACTGCGACGCGAACTGGGGCGGTGATAAGGAGACGCAACGCTCAACGTCTGGTGTGACGATGAAGATGGCAAGCGGTCTGATCATCTAAAGAGCAAGCGTCAGGCGACCGTCGCGTTATCGTCTACTGAAGCCGAGTACATGGCTCTCGCACTTACCACTCAAGAAGTACTGTGGCTGCGTTTCCTCCTCGCAGATTTGGGTATGAACGTGTCGAGTGCGTCGACGATCTACATGGACAACCAGTCGGCGATAAGTATGGCAACCAACCACGGATATACTTCACGCGCCAAGCACATCGGCCTTCGAGCTCAATTCGTCCGTGATTACGTCGAGAAGGGAAGCATCGAGGTGGAGTGCGTACCATCGGAGTCTCAGCTGGCGGATATGTTAACGAAGGCCAGTCCGACGCCGCGCTTCGTGGAGCTTCATAACGCATGCGGACTTGTGAACTGCCAAGTTGAGGGGGAGTGTAACATCCAAGAGCTAGAAAGTGCACGGCAACGGCAACACGCTCAGAAAACGTTGCGATGAGAGCAAGCCTTGTGGTGCGGATTGTGTTTCTAGAACGTCGAAACGGAAAAATGTGACAACGAGAAGTTAGAGCAGGAATTTTGCTTTGTTCGCGTGAATTTACTTTTCAATTTGCACTGCAACGATCAAGTTGTGAAACAAGGTACCCCTCTTCTTTGAGTTTTGCTTACGAGTATCGTCTAGACTGTCGAAGACACGCTCAGCAATAGGTTCTACGGTGTTCATGACTGTTGTTGACGCGGAGGAACACGGCAAAATTGTGTAAGATCGCGTTTCTGAGCGTGGAAGAAGTAGTTCTGGGTAAAAATGCACGTATGAGCGGTGTAACATTCGAGAATTGATATCCAATCGAGACTTAATCATTACGCCAATCAGAAGCCATGAAAGCCAATCAATTTAATTTATATTTGGAGGGGTGGTGGCCAGTTGGTGGCTATCAAATCCTATATATTTTGAAAAATTGTAGACGTATTGAATAATTGTGTAATCAGTAATTAAATACTTATTTGACAGCGAAATTCAGTAAACAAATTCTCACATCGATTACCCTGTCAACTATAGATACTATGCCACAATTGCTGAAAGTGTTCAATATTTGGAAGAAGTCCGAATGGACTTGAACATAAATTAGCTTGTTTATAATAATGACGAGAAATTGTAGTCTCGATCATGGTGACGACTAGAAAAGCGACGCAATGAGTATATTTGGTAGATTCAAAGGCTATGCACAAGCCTTTACATGCGCAAAAACGATGATGTGACAGCGTACGAACACATACAATCCTCCAAAAATGCGCGTGGTTGAGCTCGAACAAGGGATTCCAATGCCACAAGATGAAATGATCCGCAGTCTGCACCTCTCTTTATTCTGACTATCGAGCCTCTTGACAACTTGCTATGGTCCCACAAAGCGTACGAAGTATGTCTGGGCGCACATCACCCGCTACAAGAACGTTCTTTGCGGATGACTCGACTTTTTAAGGAAGTCAATGCCGGGGCTGCAGGTGCAGACTAAAATCGTTGGTGAAAACTACAGAGGAGCTCAACCTCATCAAGCTGGTTTTATTCAAGCTCAACTATTTGACCATGTATTCAAGCTCAACTATTTGACTAATCTGTTCTTTACTTGCTGTAGTGCAGATACTAAGTCGACTAGAGACGGTGATGCATCGTTCAAACATTCGAGTGTGGATAATGCCATTGTAAATTTTTTTAATAGGGCGACTTTAAGCTGAGGTACTGAAAAGCGAGGACACTTTGGAAACTACTTCTGGTCATTTAGACTATGGTGCTTTCCCACTTGTGTCACTATATGCAGCAGATCTCCATCCCAGCCACTATCGTGGAGCGATGTTAATCTGTGCACATTTCGTTCGCGCTGAGTCAAAAGCACGAGCGAGTCGCATCGCATGGCCAGCCAATTCCTCATGGGTTCGTCTTCTAGCGCCAGCGAGATGAAGGGTCTGGTATCTTGAGCCTAATAGCCGAATTCCAGCGCATTTACTCCCGCCATGTATTAGTGTTGTGCGAGTTAGGAATAAGTCATACAGAATGACAGCAATCTGTGAGGTCCTGAAGCTGGTACCCTCTCGCGCGGGTGACATTAAAGCTCTTGATTTTCCACAATATCAACGCTTCGTCAACCTTCTCAGGTAAAGTTCGATCCCCTGAAGATGGCAAAATGTTTTAACGTAGTGGTACAAGATTTGCGTGGAGGCACATGGCGTATGCTGGCATCAGAGAAGCGCGCTCGGTATGGTCTTTGACAAACCACTAAAATGCAGATTTTCACTATGAGCATAGTCCTCAAAATAACACTGATGTGGCACATCATCGGCGTATCGAGATATGATTGAGCCTCAACGGAGGTTTAGACTGAACAAGACAAGGGCCCTATGGATGCGTTCACTCGTCAGATTCATACGCAAAGGAACATCGAGACAATGCTTTGTTCAAAGGCATCTCAACTTTTCGCTCCTTTGTGTAACATCTGACCGCCAGACACACAGAGACAACGCGGTAGGTTGTCGATCATTTGGCGCGATACTCACTTTGCGGTCTTTCGGTAGTGGGTGACGACTTCTTCCCCACTCAAGCTGCAACAGCGTTTTTAGAGGTGCTTGTTTCGTATGATCTTGTGGTCAGTACTGTTGCGTTTGCTGTGAACGCTAAAAACACCGACAAGATCGCACCCAATGACCGTGCTCTCCCAGAATGTACGAGTCAAAGAGATCGAGGCATACGTGATGCACAACAAGCATCTACGCACGATCCTGCCGCCTGTGAATGAAGACATGCAATTTCGTCTCCTGCCGTTGTGGTCACGGTGCTGATTTAAAGATGTCCAGCTCATATAGTTGTCGCTCTGTTTGCGCACAAATTAACCCAATAGAGACCTAGCAGCAATTCTTTCAAGTGCACGCTTGTAGCTCAGCTGTAAACTCATGTGCAGTTGTTGATGTCTCTATTGAATCAAGCGGTACTGATGTGGCTAAGCATTTTCTGACATCAAAGCCTTCATTGCGCAAAGAAGTGGTGGATCGCAAGAGTTGTCTGTGGTGTCTTGCCCACGCTCCGCACTATATAGCTTCACATTATTTGTCAGGACGCAATTGCCGACTGCTTGACGGATAAAAGTCTACTGTGTCATTGCCACGCTTTGATTTGTCGTCTGGTTACTGCTCGTACAATAATTCAGTTTCCATAATCGGCCGCATCATTTTTATTCGCGCTGATGCTCACTTTTAAAGACAAGGGAGGACATCAGCGCAGTGATGCTGCGGAGCCTCCAGCGAACTTTGAAGGCTTCATTTGAGTATTTCGTATGTCGGTGACAAACTTAAGCTTGAAAGAGCTCGTGAGATAGCGAGATAGCAACTCGCTGAGATGGTGCACCAAAAGAAGTCAGCGCGGATAGAGAAAGCGACCGGACTTTTGGCGAGAAAGATTAATGGTGAGCAGCCGATAAAGAAGCGTGGGTGGAGTGTAAAGGGAGCGCCGAGAGCTGTGGTAATTCAGACCACTATGCGGGAGACTCCTGCGCAAGTAAGACCACACAGATCGTAAATCATAACCAGAGCATGGCGTTCGGTGCAATCAAGCAATTTGTGGGGTAGAGCTTGAGCACGACATATGAATTGATCGCGATAAGTTTGACGAATGCATGGAGGTAAAAAGAATTCGGAACGCGTCAAACGCAGAAAATAAAGCACAAAAAGCTTGGCTTTGGAATGGTGGTGCTGCGCACGTGGACCGGTCACTCGTGGATCAACGAGCGTCTGTGGAACACGCTTTACGTCCAAGACCCAACCGAAAACCCGTATTTGCCGACAGCTGAGTCGTAACGCATCATGACGGTGAAGGTTTGCAGCGACCGGTGCATAGCCTATGGCAATTGTTCGAAAGCACGACATGCTTATATACATCGCCGACTGAGACACGCGTCGATCAATATAGTGAGCGAGCAGACCTGGAATTGATCATTGGTTAATGTTCGAGGTGTGCACAACATGCGCAAGCTTTATGATAGTACGTCGTGAGCTTCATCATGATGACGAGCCACTACGTGACAGCTTACCCGCTGCGCGAGAAAATTAAGCCCCAGACGCGTTCATAACTTTTCTATGGAAGCCAAGATCATGCCTGAAGTGACAGTCAAGATGCTTCGAATCGCAAAGTTTGTATGAATTGCTTTGGACGCCAATGTTATTGTATGGACTTCTTGAGATCTGTTTGTGTTTCACAAAAGATGTAAGACGTTTCGAGGAAGTGGTTTTGGTGAGTTCGATCGACAGGGTAGTCGGTGAGATAGAAATCTCCATTTGCAATCATAGTATGTGATATAGATAATAAAGCGACGCTTTGTGAGATTGTGTATGTGCGGCGCAAGCTCCGTGTGCAATGCTAATATACAGATTTTGGAGGTTTGATGTGATTTGATCGAGAAAAAGATCAAATGGTAATGAATTCATTTAGCATAGAAATAGATCAAATGGAAATGAAATCATTTAGCATGCGAGAAGTAGTTCACCTTTTCAGGCGCGTGCAAAGCCAGTGCTTATCCTCGCGGATGCAGAATTTCAACATGTGTATCGCAAGACGATGGGCACGTTCCGTAACGCCTTTCAAGCTTGCGTAAACTTTGCACCTATCGTAGCCACATTGTCCATCTGACCGGGCCGTACACGATTATAAGCAATGGCGGTTATATGTATCGCCAATTATAATCAAATTGCTGAAAGTATCTCACAAAGTATAATGCTATTGTATGCATTAATTGAAATCTGTTTAAATATAATGTAAATACTAGACGCTTTGGAAATTTATGCTATCAGGAATTTGATCGACAGAATAGTCGATGCGATATTATTTTAGCCATTTCTGATCGGTCATATGACGGATTAAACATTTGTCAGAGTTCTATAACTAGCTGATCAGTATGCGTAGGCGTCATCCTCTGCCCATTAACATGACATTAGAAGCATTTATCTGAGACGAGAATGTGAAACCGAGAGTTTATTGCACAAAATCGATTACAAAACGACGCTTAATGTAATGTGTGTGTCGAGCACGTGCTGTTTGTGAAATGGTATCTCATTACTTCGTCTTGCGGGTTTCTGTTATTTGCATACAATGTCCACGTGTGAACAATGTAACCCACGATAAGAATTCATTATTAGTCAAGCCGGCAGCCGGTTCAGCTAACAGTTCGTCTTTTTTGCAAAAAAAAGGCTCCAAGACGGTGTTAAATTTGCCTTCATAAAGATACTCGTATATTTAGCACATCCCATAGTACTCTCGGGCTATTTTTTGCACGGACTTTCATGTAATGGAGATGGACGTACAAGTAGGATAAAAATACGACTCACGAAAAGTCCTGCTATGAGTTATTAGGCGACTGGCACCTACGGTGGTGTTCCGATGGACTTTTGTCTTTCTTGTCATGTCGTAATTAAGGATCGAGTCAAACTTGCCAGAAACGACTCTGCTATCAAAAGCGTGAAATTTACAGAAAGGATAATGCTGTAGACGACCTTGGAACCATTTGATTCGTCCCATTGCCAGTCAAACCAAAAAAAAAAATATATGTTTGTATCCCTCTCACAAAACATTTTTAACCTACAGCAATCATTCGTCACCGACAAGAATTTCTCGATGCACCAGAGTCTTCCACGACTCGTAGCTCATTCGAACAATTGTGGATATTTGCGTGTTTGAACAGCAGTCTGCATTTCAATTTGCTATTTCGAGTGCTGCAGGGGTAATCTTTATGATGTGTATCAACCGAACAGGACCTCGATCTTCTCGCAGCCAAAGCAGTGGATGTTGCTCTGCTTTGCAGCACCAAAGCTCGAGATCAAACCCAAATTAGCGAATTCCCGGGCACCACTACCCTAGGTCCCATAAATTGAATATTTACTCATCCAAGGCATTCCGCACGAGAGAGCCTTTCTGTAGCTGTTTATTTTAAAGCGCGATTTGGAAAGCCTAATGTATTGCGGCTTGCATTAAGTGCGAGCCGGTACCTTTTATAAACACAAACACTTTGCGCGTGTTATTCTATAAATGGAGGCTTCTCTCTAGATTTATAAGTTTTGCATAAATTATAGTTTTCCTTGCTTGCAGACAAGAAAAAGACAAAACTGGCAGAACTCACAGCACGCCTGATATGAGTTTCTCTTCATATGTCCCTAAAAGTGAATATTTCTGAAAGGTTAGTGATCACGGTCTCAATTATAAGTAAGTGTGACCGCCTGATCATACGCATTACGATACACGTGTTAAAAAAATAAGGGGTTTAGTTTGCCAAGTTATCGAAGATGGAATTGTCTCAAGCTCCTTCATCCTTCAATCCACATAAGGCAAGCTTAAAACAACCCGAGCCATTGAAAATACCCTTTATTCGATCAGCTCGAGATCATGACGCATTCCAGCTGCTTGGCAGCAGGAAAGCCGCAAATGCAGCCGCCTTCTTAGGCCCACAGGAGCTAGCAGTTCGTGCGAGCAGTACAAAGTGCGCGCCCTACAAATGATTCTATCCACTTTGAATTCTATGTGAAAATCTAGGTGGTCAATCAACTCGCGTAGGCGTAGGATTGACTACAGGTACTGCTTAAACATAACGTGCACGTCTAAGATTTTTTTGGTGAATGTCCGTTTGATAGGGTTTAAAGATGTTACCATTTTTTTTAGACGGGAAGTCTAATTGTACCACCAAAGCTCGGCTATGTGCAACTGCCCATCAGCTTGGTTGGGTCTACAAGCGCGATATTGCGCCGCATCTCATCGGGCCATAATATATGCTAATTTGCTTTGTTTTGTCAACTCTCACATCCATGCTTACGATGTTTTGCACTTAGAGTTGACACCTTTTGTGGCATGCTACCGTAATTTCGCGTTCCCGTTATTAAATTTTAGGAGCATTGCATTTGTATGTAGTAGGGAATTCTATAAAGTCAATATAACATAGAATTACTGCATAATTTTTTCTTTTCCACCCAACGTAGTAATTCCGCATACATATTCCAAATTTGCAAACGCTGGTACGATCTGCCTTTAATTGGTTGACGCGAATGCGAGCGCAATGGGAAGCCGCGCGGGCACGCTTGAGCGTCCTTTTAGAAGAGGATAGAAAGTACACATGTTTTCTTGAAAGCGTTGTAATGGATCTGTCGCGAAGCTTACGCTTCAAGCGCCGAACGCGAGGCAGTTCGCTCTTGGAAAGCCCTGACTTCGATCGATTTGTAGAGACTGTATCGCAACTTCGTCACCAGCACTTGTTTTTTCAGAATAAATTGAAGCCCATGACTGAGCATTTGATGCCAGGAGGTTCTAGCTCAGTTGCTGGCAAGTGGTATAGCTTTATAGAGATTGTAGCCGACATGCTCAGCATTCTTCGCGTACATTACGGCCAGCTTTTTTGTAGAAGTGAAGCTATACAGGCAGCCCTGGACGCAGTGCTAGGAAAGGCGCCAAAAGATTGGGATGGAGTTATACTGGACAACTATTTAAGGGAGCAGCAGCTAAGCACGAAAAGGTTTGTTGATCGTCCACTGAAGCGGTTTAATGAGTTGGTTGAGTTCGTTGAAGCGCTTGGCAGCAATCTTACCAAGAAAAGTGGAGATGGAGCCGACAGTGACGCCACTAAAGAACCGGACGCCATTTATGCTTCCCAAATGGTGCGCATCGTCCAGGAAAACAAGCATTATCTTTATCTTGCCAAAGCTGCACACAATGAAGAGGAAGAATTAATCTTGCTTCAAACATCTTTTCGTGGAGACGGAGCTGAGTATTTTGATGACTTGTCTGCCAACAAGGTGCTGCTTCACGGAGAAGTCGTTCTTTCAGAGATTAAATTGAAAAAAGTAGTCTCGGAGTCTATTGTCAGCACGGGATCGTTTACTCAGCCAGAAACAGTTTATCTTCACTGCTTTCTAGACGGAAGCTTAGTTTGCAGCAAACGTCAAGTTGCGGATTCTAATCTGGCGTCTTCTTTTTTAATTTTGCGTCATTTTCAGCTTAAGCAAAATGCAATATTTTTGGAGCAAACTCCGACTAGCATATCAAGACTCATGTCGCCAAATGAATCACATGCTTTAGCACTTATTTTGCAAGACACAGTATTAGTATTTTTATGGAGGGACTCGTCAGAGTGTCAGCGTTGGTCCGATACTATCGAGGGACTTCTGGAAGTGAATGGTTTACGGACTGAAGTTCTTCGCAAAGACCGAACAAAAAGCGATCTCCCTTTACCTAAAATTGTCGAGGCACATCTTGTGAAAGCAGACACGTTACAAACAGAATTTGCGTCGTTTTTCGACGACCATCTCGCGGGGATCTTCTGGGTGGCATGTGGAGGAGACTCAGATTCAACCAAGCCTCGTTGCGAATTGGTTGAAGTTGTCTTCTATGCTCGATGGCTGATAGTATATAAGGTGAACGGTTGGAAAAGGCATTCTGTTTTTTGCCAATTCGACTCTCATGAACCGATGATAGAAATTAGTGAGCAACCGCACGGGGATAAAGAGTGGAGTTTGCGTATATCCGATGGATCTGCCAGCAGTCTCATTCTCGTATCAACGAAAAGATCACGAATTGACTTTTGGTATGATCGGTTGTCGAAGGCTGTTGAAAGTGCCCAAGTTGCAGCTAGGCGACCTGAAAGGGAGAAATGTGAACTTCAAAAGTCTGGAAAAAATAAGATTTCTGTCATTGATGAGAACTACAAGCAGGGTGTACGCATAAAGCGAATGCTTGAGGTTGTATCTGGTAAAGGGAACACTTCCATTTACGAACAAATAGACTCGTCTTGTAAGCGAAGTCCAGCAGGCTCGAGCTCAAATAAGTCAGACGGCGTAATGGACAAAAGTTTAGGCGAGCACGATCAGACTTCACCAACCATACCTGTGAAATTGGAACTTTTTGCCGAACGAAATGTTACGAAAAAATCCAGGCGCTTAACTAAAAAGTCTGAGCTGCCCATCAGTACGGCGTCTGTTTTAAAAGAAACCGATTTTTCTAGCATCGCGTCGCCTGTGGTGAAAAATCCGAAGAAGAGGTGGATGAGAAGGAAGATCAAGGATCCCGATCATATTACCCTGGTCTCGACTCAACCAAGTCCAAACACTTCACTTAACGCATCCTGCGAGACTACGAATAAGCTTTTGGCAAGTGGAAATGAGCCTAAGCTTCAGAAAGTGCGGATCATTCTTACTGGTGTAGAGCTTACGGCTTCGATCCAAAAAAAAATTAATTTGATTGCTGGAGCTGTTTACGTAGAAGACATTACAAAGGCTACGCATGTCCTTGCACCGAAAAACCAATTAAAGCGGACCGTGAAGCTGCTGTGCGGAATTTCGTGTTGTGCACACGTCTTGGACGTGCGGTGGCTTGATGAGTCGGCTCGCGTTGGCACTCCTATCTTTGAGGAATCGCATTGTTTAAAGGATACGAAAGCCGAAGGCAGGTGGCAATTCAATTTGCGGAAAACTATGTATGACTTCACTACCAAGCAACGGCAACAGCTTTTCGCAGGACAGGAGGTGTTTATCACTGATCACAAATCTGTGCTTCCACCGGTAAAGGATTTGGTAAAGATTGTCGAGTGCGCCGGTGGAACTGCCGTAACAAAGGGCAGGGCTCACTTAAACAGTCTAGTGATTACGAGCGAAACGGCGCTGGGTACGGAATCTGTTCGCAAGACACTGGCGCAAGCGGACCCGCAACGAATCTATACGGTCGAGCTTATTTTGAGCAGCATATTGCAGCAGCGCATCGATTTTGACAAAAACCGTCTTGAGAGGTTGAGTGTTGAAGACAGTCGCCGACGGAAGTAGACTTTAAACATACCGTACATATGCAGCGATCGTAAGCAATGATTAATGAATATGCAAGTACAAATTACGGTACATTGTTGTGAAGTTTTCATGTACAGGAACATTTTTTAGTATGATGTCATTTATTGCAGGCGAATTATGTTCATTCGCTTGCGCGACTGCTCGTCGTGAAAGCAGCCGTGGGCTTTGAGGCGCAGCAAGGTTCGCATGTGCGAGAAACTTAGTTTGATATACTGCAATGTGCAGCACCAGAAGCTGCCTAAAAAATTTAATTTGGCGCGCGCTAGATACAGCACTGGATTATTTACCTGTAATATTTAATATAGCTTGCCAAAAATATTTTGGCTTCGTCGCTTGTATTGTATTGTATTACGTTATCGCGTTGCCAAGTTATGCACGTGCTAGGCTCAGTCTGGCTAGTCCACGGCATAGAGTGGTGTCCGCATACGTCGGATCTCGTTCGGCGGGCAGTGCAGCCAGCACCGAGGCCGTGAGGGTCTTCCGTTATTTTGTGTAGTTCTGACTTGGTAAGAGCCCAGGTGGCGCCCTGGTTCTGGTGACCGTCGCGTCGAGGGTGAGACTCGTTAGAGACCTGCAGATGCCCGAGAGCACCTGCCCGAAGCGCGCGAGCATTTAGCCCCCGCGCTTGGAAGGAGGGCGTCACCCCAACCTTTTCCGAAATTCGTCGCTTGGTTTTAATATTTAAAATTGCATTGTGGCTCACGTAAATACAATTCTTACTACATTAACGACGCAATTAGTTAAGTTAATTAGTACTTAAGCTGGCAAAAATTCTAGAGCGAGCTTCATACTCATCGTCGAAGATGTAAGGACTCCAAGCTTTACAGAACGTTGTCAGTTCACATATGTTAAACAAACTGCGCAGTTCCTATCGATCGACCCGATCGGTCACAATTGTCATTAAAAGTGTTTAAATAGTAAATTTCGCGTTATTTTATTTGAAAAAGTCGAATGATTGTCCGGACTGAAAAGCTTCGAAATTCCACGAGTCAATAGCTCACCGCTAAAACTGCCGTGATTTCACAGCAGGATAGCTCGTAGACACGGGAAGTAATTTAGTGACGACGTAACCCGTAGAGGGTCCAGCGATGGTGCCAGTCGATACTTTCTTGTCCCGGAAGAAAACTAATATAGAAGAGTATAACATCACGCAGGAGTTGAAAAAGCTGCATCATCTAAAATGACAAATAGATGGTGTAAATTGAAGGAGCACCCAATTAAAAGATTGTTGGAATGGAAATGCTACAGGCTAACGCAGCAATTGCAGGTAGATTGGGTCGGGGTTTTGGTGATGCGTAATTGGCAATTGTGTCGACAATTCCGACTTGAGTGTGAGATGCTAGACTAAAAAGTTAAGTCGCTAAGTTATTTATGAGTTTTGTTTCTTTCCCAAGAGAAGTGGAGCATAAAGCAGTGACAAAAAACTTTGCGCCCCAATTTGAGAGTCAATAGTTTGTCATGATACGGTTTAGACAGCAGTGGTGGACAGCCTGAGATAGAAAATGAACCGAAGAAAAAATCGCATACGGAAAGTCGAGGTAGAACATATGATCATCAAGCTTTTAACTAGATGCTACACAAAGTACAAGCTAATTGACCCTGTGGCTCGGGTAATTGGTCACCCGGAACCAAAAGTTATCAGATTCGTTACTTATAGGCTCTGAATATTAGCAGCCGAAAAGCGGCCACTAAAGTTGACAAGCAATCACAATCAAAAGTTGGCCTGCCCTACTAGCTCGCACAAAAATGGGTGGCATTAATTGAGTGGCTGGACGCCCCACACATAATAAAGTCCTATGGCACGGAACGCGGTCAAAGAATACTTAGGAAAGCTATCCGCAATTTGAGCCAGAGACAGCTAGGTCCTGGCATGGGGTTTCCGGTAACGAGAATTGCTAACACGTTGGACCGCTGACTCGCTGAATTGATTCATATATCTTTATTTAGCCGTTAGTATCGACAGGTTTAACAAAGGGATTTTTGATGTTCCACATAATATATTCGTACGTTATTGCTTACTTGAGGTCCGTTTTCATTCCTTACAAATATTACACGCTATGAGCAATGAATTAAATTGTACCGCTGATCAAGAGGGAGATCGATGTCAAAGTTTGTAAAAAGTATGATTAGACATTAAACTTAGTAGTGATTCAAACCACCGTTTGCGACAGCGTGGACGAGGTATCACTAACTATATCCCTGTGTTCGACATTAACGTCCGGAATGTTCTGCTTACAGTACAAATTAAACATGGATGTGTACACTAAGAGTTGAGGAGAAAGCGACGTCCGTTGAAGTAATCGGTGTCGCAGTAAGAGAGGGAGAGTGCGTCGTGAATACGCTTATTGGTATTCTAACCGAAGTTGGGTGTAATGTACCGGGGATGTAGCTCAGATGGTAGAGCGCTCGCTTAGCATGCGAGAGGTACAGGAATCGATACCCTGCTTCTCCAGATTTGTGTAGAATAGTGGTCAGTACCTCACCTTTTGACGGTGATATCCCTGGCTTGAATTCGGGCACGCGCATTTCTGAACGATGTTATGTGTCGTATTGTCTGTTTTTTTGCTTACAAAGGCTTCTGTAAAGCAACTATCGATCGTATCATGTGTGTCTTAGTCAAAGCGGGATGGTGCGACGTGAACACGCTTATCTATATCCAAACGAAGTTGGGTGTAATGTACCGGGGATGTAGCTCAAATGGTAGAGCGCTCGCTTAGCATGCGAGAGGTACAGGGATCGATACCCTGCTTCTCCAGGCGTGTGAAGTATAGTGGTCAGTACCTCACCTTGTGGCGGTGACATCCCTGGTTCGAATCCGGGCACGCGCATTTCTGGACGATGTTTTGTGTCGTAGTGCCTATTTTTTGCTTGGAAAGGCTTGAGTAAAGCGACATTCGATCATATCATGTGTGTCATAGTCAAAGCGGAATGGTGCGACGTGAACACGCTTATACATATCTAAACGAAGTTGGGTGTAATGTACCGGGGATGTAGCACAAATGGTAAAGCGCTCGCCTAGCATGCGAGAGGTACAGGGATCGATACCCTGCTTCTCCAGGCGTGTGCAGTATAGTGGTCAGTACCTCACCTTGTGGCGGTGACATCCCTGGTTCGAATCCGGGCACGCGCATTTCTGGACGATGTTTTGTGTCTTAGTGCCTGCTTTTTGCTTGGAAAGGCTTGAGTATAGCCTTTTTACCTACCAAATCCACAGTGTAGCGCTGAGTCGTCACCATGATCGATTTATTTTTATCTTAGCCGTCAGTATCGACACTTCTTAAAAATGAATTTCTAGCGTTTGACACAGTACATTTGAATTAGATCGCCTGCTGAAGGACCAGTTCAATTTCTAGCTAATATTACACGCTTTGAGCAATTGTGCCGATAGTATCTTAAATCGATATAGCAGTTGACGAAAGGTTTTTTTTACCGAACATGATTACAAAATTGACGTATTATGTTTGATTATATGTTAATTAAAACCATCTAACCGCAACGTGGACGAGATGTTCCCTATCATATCATTGTACCCGACTTTATCATACCGGGAGTTGCGTAGAAAGTACAATTGCCAACTTGGGTGTGTACTCAACAAAATTGAGAAGAAAGCGACATTTGATCATATGATGTGTGTCTTAGTCAAAGCGGGAGGTTGCTACGTAAACACGCTTCTTTGTATTTTAAGCGAAGTTGGGTGTAATGTACCGGGGACGTAGCTCAAAAAGTTGAGCGCTCGCTTAGCATGCGAGATGTATAGCGATCGATACCCTGCTTCTCCAGGCGTGTGCAGTATAGTGGTCAGTACCTCAACTTGTGGCGGTGATATTTTTTGGTTCGAATCCGGGCACGCGGATTTCTGGACGATGTTATGTGTCGTAGTGTCTGTTTTTTACTTTCAAAGGCTTTAGCACAGCCTATATACCTATCAAATCCGCAGTGTGCCGCTGAAGCGGTCGCCACGATCGAACTATCTGATTCTTAGCCGTAAGTATCGATACTTCTTACAAATGCATATCTAGCTTTCACACAGTATATTTGTATTGTATTGCCTGCTGAAGATCCAATTCAAATTCCTAAAAACTTACACGCTTTGAGCAACTGTGGTGATAGTGTTTTTTAATCGATATAGCAGTCGATGAAAGGGTTTGTTTACCGAATATTATTACACAATTGACGTATTAAGCATGCCAAATAGTTTTTAAAAAATAACTAACGGCAACGTAAATGCGATATTTACTATTTCGTCATACCATTGTGACAGAATTTATTATCTAGGGATTTACTAAGACACACATCATATGATCAAATAACGCTTACTTCTCAATTTTGTTGAGTACACACCCAAGTTGGCACTTGTACTCTTTTACAAAACTCTCTGATTGATAAAGTCGGGCACAACGATATGATTGGATATATCTCGTCCACGTTGCCGTAAGTTGGTTTCAATAAACATTTAGTCAAACTTAATACGTCAATTGTGTAATTATGTTCGGTAAACAAACTTTTTCATCAACTGCTATATCGATTGAATATACTATCGGCACAATTGCTCAAAGCGTGTAATATTTGCTAGAAATTGAATTGGACCTTCAGCAGGCGATCCAATTTTAATGTGCCGTGTTAAACGCTAGGAATACAATTTTAAGAAGGGCCGATACTTACGGCTAAGACAAACAGATCGATCGTGGCGACCGCTTCAGCGTCACACTGCGGATTTGATAGGTATATAGGCTATGCTAAAGCCTTTGAAAGTAAAAAAAAGACAATACGACACGTAACATCGTCCAGAAATGCGCGTGCCCGGATTCGAACCAGGGATATCACCGCCACCAGGTGAGGTACTGACCACTATACTACACACGCCTGGAGAAGCAGGGTATCGATCCCTGTACCTCTCGCATGCTAAGCGAGCGCTCTACCATTTGAGCTACATCCCCGGTACATTACACCCAACTTCGTTTAGATATAAAAAAGCCTGTTCACGTCGCACCATCCCGATTTGACTAAGACACACATGGTGTGATTTAATGACGCTTTACTGAAGCCTTTGCAAGCAAAAAACAGACAATACGACACATAACATCGTCCAGAAATGCGCGTGCCCGGATTCGAACTAGAGAAATCACCGCCACAAGGTGAGGTACTGACCACTATACAACACACGCCTGGAGAAGCAGGGTATCGATCCCTGTACCTCTCGCATGCTAAGCGAGCGCTCAACCATTTGAGCTACATCCCCGGTACATTACACCCAACATCTTTTAGATATAAATAAGTGTGTTCACGTCGCACCCACCCGCTTTGACTAAGACACACATGGTGTGATTCAATGTAGCTTTACTGAAGCCTTTGCAAGCAAAAAACAGACAATACGACACATAACATCGTCCAGAAATGCGCGTGCCCGGATTCGAACCAGGGATATCACCGCCACAAGGTGAGGTACTGACCACTATACTACACACGCCTGGAGAAGCAGGGCATCGATCCCTGTACCTCTCGCATGCTATGCAAGCGCTCTACCTTTTGAGCTACATTCCCGGTACATTACACCCAACAGCGTTTAGATATAAATAAGTGTGTTCACGTCGCACCCACCGGCTTTGACTAAGAGACACATGATGTGATTGAATGTCGCTTTACTGAAGCCTTTGCAAGCAAAAAGCAGACAATACGACACATAACATCGTCCAGAAATGCGCATGCCCGGATTCGAACCAGGGAAATCACCACCACAAGAAGAGGTACTGACCACTATACTACACACGCCTGGAGAAGCAGGGTATCGATCCCTGTACCTCTCGCATGCTAAGCGAGCGCTCTACCATTTGAGCTACATCAACGGTACATTACACCCAACATCGTTTAGATATAAATAAATGTGTTCACGTCGCACCCACCCGCTTTGACTAAGACACACATGGTGTGATTTAATGTCGCTTTACTAGACGACATATTATTATTTTCAAGGTGAAATAGCCGCCGAAGGATTGAGACTTTTTTTTGCCAGAAGGCCACCCCTCTTACACACTTAATTTTTTTCTTGCATCAACAATCGAGGAACAACTACTTAGAACATGAGACCCCCATTAGGGTACTGGCGTGTATGGCTTTGCAAGCAAAAAACAGACAATACGACACATAACATCGTCCAGAAATGCGCGTGCCCGGATTCGAACCAGGGATATCACCGCCACAAGGTGAGGTACTGACCACTATACCACACACGCCTGGAGAAGCAGGGTATCGTACCTGTACCTCTCGCATGCTAAGCGAGCGCTCTACCATTTGAGCTACATCCCCTTGACCTGGTGGCGTGGGTTAGTGGATTATGCTTCTGGTCTTCACGGTGTGTGTTGCGGGTTCGAGCCCCACACCGGACAAACTTCGTAATCAACCAGACTTGGGGAGAGGACGGCCCCAAGCGAAATATTTCCGACCCCGATCAAGAATAAGGCAATAACAAGATGAAAAAGAATCTTCAGACTTAAAATGTAAATGTAGAAATCCTAGCCAAACCGAGAAGGTATAGGTTGTGTTAAGATTAAATACATGACAACTTTCAACTGAGCTACATCCCCGGTACATTACACCCAACATCGTTTAGATATAAATAAATGTGTTCACGTCGCATCCACCCGCTTTGACTAAGACACACATGGTGTGATTTAATGTCGCTTTACTAGACGAGATATTATTATATTCAAGGTGAAATAGCCGCCGAAGGATTGAGACTTTTTTTTGCCAGAAGGCCACCCCTCTTACACACTTAATTTTTTTCTTGCATCAACAATCTATGAAAAACCAGTCAGAACATGAGACCCCCATTAGGGTACTGGCGTGTATGGCTTTGCAAGCAAAAAACAGACAATACGACACATAACATCGTCCAGAAATGCGCGTGCCCGGATTCGAACCAGGGATATCACCGCCACAAGGTGAGGTACTGACCACTATACTACACACGCCTGGAGAAGCAGGGTATCGATCCCTGTACCTCTCGCATGCTAAGCGAGCGCTCTACCATTTGAGCTACATCCACGGTACATTACACCCAACATCGTTTAGATATAAATAAGCGTGTTCACGTCGCACCCACCAGCTTTGACTTAGACACACATGGTGTGGTTTAATTTCGCTTTACTGAAGCCTTTGCAAGCAAAAAACAGACAATACGACACATAACATCGTCCAGAAATGCGCGTGCCCGGATTCGAACCAGGGATATCACCGCCACAAGGTGAGGTACTGACCACTATACTACACACGCCTGGAGAAGCAGGGTATCGATCCCTGTACCTCTCGCATGCTAAGCGAGCGCTCTACCATTTGAGCTACATCCACGGTACATTACACCCAACATCGTTTAGATATAAATAAGCGTGTTCACGTCGCACCCACCAGCTTTGACTTAGACACACATGGTGTGGTTTAATTTCGCTTTACTGAAGCCTTTGCAAGCAAAAAACAGACAATACGACACATAACATCGTCCAGAAATGCGCGTGCCCGGATTCGAACCAGGGATATCACCACCACAAGGTGAGGTACTGACCACTATACTACACACGCCTGGAGAAGCAGGGTATCGATCCCTGTACCTCTCGCATGCTAAGCGAGCGCTCTACCATTTGAGCTACATCCACGGTACATTACACCCAACATCGTTTAGATAGAAATAAGCGTGTTCACGTCGCACCCACCAGCTTTGACTTAGACACACATGGTGTGGTTTAATTTCGCTTTACTGAAGCCTTTGCAAGCAAAAAACAGACAATACGACACATAACATCGTCCAGAAATGCGCGTGCCCGGATTCGAACCAGGGATATCACCGCCACAAGGTGAGGTACTGAACACTATACAACACACGCCTGGAGAAGCAGGGTATCGATCCTTGTACCTCTCGCATGCTAAGCGAGCGCTCTACCATTTGAGCTACATCCCCGGTACATTAAATCAGCTTCGTTTCGATATAAATAAGCGTGTTCACGTCACACCCTCGCGCCTTCACTGAGACACACATGATGTGATTTAATGTCGCTTTACTAAAGCCTTTGCAAGCAAAAAACAGACAATACGACACATAACATCGTCCAGAAATGCGCATGCCCGGATTCGAGCCGAGATATCACCGCCACAAGGTGAGGTACTGACCACAATACTACACACGCCTGGAGAAGCAGGGTATCGATCCCTGTACCTCTCGCATGCTAAGCGAGCGCTCTACCATTTGAGCTACATCCCCGGTACATTACACCCAACATCGTTTAGATATAAATAAGTGTGTTCACGTCGCACCCACCCGCTTTGATTAAGACACACATGGTGTGATTTAATGTCGCTTTACTGAAGCCTTGGCAAGCAAAAAACAGACAATACGACACATAACATCGTCCAGAAATGCGCGTGCCCGGATTCGAACCAGGGATATCACCGCCACAAGGTGAGGTACTGACCACTATACTACACACGCCTGGAGAAGCAGGGCATCGATCCCTGTACCTCTCGCATGCTAAGTAAGCGCTCTACCATTTGAGCTACATCCCCGGTACATTGCACTCAACTTCGTTTAAATATAGATAAGTGCGTTCACGTCGCACCATCCCGCTTTGACTATGACACACACGATGTGATCGAAGGTCGCTTTACTACAGCCTTTGCAAGCAAAAACAGACAATACGACACATAACATCGTCCAGAAATGTGCGTGCCCGGATTCGAACCAGGGATATCACCGCCACAAGGTGAGGTACTGACCACTATACTACACACGCCTGGAGAAGCAGGGTATCGATCCCTGTACCTCTCGCATGCTAAGCGAGCGCTCTACCATTTGAGCTACATCCCCGGTACATTGCACTCAACTTCGTTTAGATAGAAATAAGCGTGTTCACGTCGCACCCACCAGCTTTGACTTAGACACACATGGTGTGGTTTAATTTCGCTTTACTGAAGCCTTTGCAAGCAGAAAACAGCCAATACGACACATAACATCGTCCAGAAATGCGCGTGCCCGGATTCGAACCAGGGATATCACCGCCACAAGGTGAGGTACTGACCACTATACTACACACGCCTGGAGAAGCAGGGTATCGATCCCTGTACCTCTCGCATGCTAAGCGAGCGCTCTACCATTTGAGCTACATCCCCGGTACATTGCACTCAACTTCGTTTAGATATAGATAAGTGCGTTCACGTCGCACCATCCCGCTTTGACTATGACACACACGATGTGATCGAAGGTCGCTTTACTAAAGCCTTTGCAAGCAAAAACAGACAATACGACACATAACATCGTCCAGAAATGCGCGTGCCCGGATTCGAACCAGGGATATCACCGCCACAAGGTGAGGTACTGACCAGTATACTACACACGCCTGGAGAAGCAGGGTATCGATCCCTGTACCTCTCGCATGCTAAGCGAGCGCTCTACCATTTGAGCTACATCCCCGGTACATTGCACTCAACTTCGTTTAGATATAGATAAGTGCGTTCACGTCGCACCATCCCGCTCTGACTATGACACACACGATGTGATCGAAGGTCGCTTTACTAAAGCCTTTGCAAGCAAAAACAGACAATACGACACATAACATCGTCCAGAAATGCGCGTGCCCGGATTCGAACCAGGGATATCACCGCCACAAGGTGAGGTACTGACCACTATACTACACACGCCTGGAGAAGCAGGGTATCGATCCCTGTACCTCTCGCATGCTAAGCGAGCGCTCTACCATTTGAGCTACATCCCCGGTACATTGCACTCAACTTCGTTTAGATATAGATAAGTGCGTTCACGTCGCACCATCCCGCTTTGACTATGACACACACGATGTGATCGAAGGTCGCTTTACTAAAGCCTTTGCAAGCAAAAACAGACAATTCGACACATAACATCGTCCAGAAATGCGCGTGCCCGGATTCGAACCAGGGATATCACCGCCACAAGGTGAGGTACTGATCACTATACTACACACGCCTGGAGAAGCAGGGTATCGATCCCTGTACCTCTCGCATGCTAAGCGAGCGCTCTACCGTTTGAGCTACATCCCCGGTACATTGCACTCAACTTCGTTTAGATATAGATAAGTGCGTTCACGTCGCACCATCCCGCTTTGACTATGACACACACGATGTGATCGAAGGTCGCTTTACTAAAGCCTTTGCAAGCAAAACAGAAATTCGACACATAACATCGTCCAGAAATGCGCGTGCCCGGATTCGAACCAGGGATATCACCGCCACAAGGGGAGGTACTGACCAGTATACTACACACGCCTGGAGAAGCAGGGTATCGATCCCTGTACCTCTCGCATGCTAAGCGAGCGCTCTACCATTTGAGCTACATCCCCGGTACATTGCACTCAACTTCGTTTAGATATAGATAAGTGCGTTCACGTCGCACCATCCCGCTTTGACTATGACACACACGATGTGATCGAAGGTCGCTTTACTAAAGCCTTTGCAAGCAAAAACAGACAATTCGACACATAACATCGTCCAGAAATGCGCGTGCCCGGATTCGAACCAGGGATATCACCGCCACAAGGTGAGGTACTGACCACTATACTACACACGCCTGGAGAAGCAGGGTATCGATCCCTGTACCTCTCGCATGCTAAGCGAGCGCTCTACCATTTGAGCTACATCCCCGGTACATTGCACTCAACTTCGTTTAGATATAGATAAGTGCGTTCACGTCGCACCATCCCGCTTTGACTATGACACACACGATGTGATCGAAGGTCGCTTTACTAAAGCCTTTGCAAGCAAAAACAGACAATACGACACATAACATCGTCCCGAAATGCGCGTGCCCGGAATCGAACCAGGGATATCACCGCCACAAGGTGAGGTACTGACCACAATACTACACACGCCTGGAGAAGCAGGGTATCGATCCCTGTACCTCTCGCATGCTAAGCGAGCGCTCTACCATTTGAGCTACATCCCCGGTACATTGCACTCAACTTCGTTTAGATATAGATAAGTGCGTTCACGTCGCACCATCCCGCTTTGACTATGACACACACGATGTGATCGAAGGTCGCTTTACTAAAGCCTTTGCAAGCAAAAACAGACAATTCGACACATAACATCGTCCAGAAATGCGCGTGCCCCGATTCGAACCAGGGATATCACCGCCACAAGGTGAGGTACTGACCACTATACTACACACGCCTGGAGAAGCAGGGTATCGATCCCTGTACCTCTCGCATGCTAAGCGAGCGCTCTACCATTTGAGCTACATCCCCGGTACATTGCACTCAACTTCGTTTAGATATAAATAAGTGCGTTCACGTCGCACCATCCCGCTTGACTATGACACACACTATGTGATCGAAGGTCGCTTTACTAAAGCCTTTGCAAGCAAAAACAGACAATTCGACACATAACATCGTCCAGAAATGCGCGTGCCCGGATTCGAACCAGGGATATCACCGCCACAAGGTGAGGTACTGACCACTATACTACACACGCCTGGAGAAGCAGGGTATCGATCCCTGTACCTCTCGCATGCTAAGCGAGCGCTCTACCATTTGAGCTACATCCCCGGTACATTGCACCCAACTTCGTTTAGATATAGATAAGTGTGTTCACGTCGCACCATCCCGCTTTGACTATGACACACACGATGTGATCGAAGGTCGCTTTACTAAAGCCTTTGCAAGCAAAAACAGACAATACGACACATAACATCGTCCAGAAATGCGCGTGCCCGGATTCGAACCAGGGATATCACCGCCACAAGGTGAGGTACTGACCACTATACTACACACGCCTGGAGAAGCAGGGTATCGATCCCTGTACCTCTCGCATGCTAAGCGAGCGCTCTACCATTTGAGCTACATCCCCGGTACATTGCACTCAACTTCGTTTAGATATAGATAAGTGCGTTCACGTCGCACCATCCCGCTTTGACTATGACGCACACGATGTGATCGAAGGTCGCTTTACTCAAGCCTTCGCAAGCAAAAACAGACAATACGACACATAACATCGTCCAGAAATGCGCGTGCCCGGATTCGAACCAGGGATATCACCGCCACAAGGTGAGGTACTGACCACTATACTACACACGCCTGGAGAAGCAGGGTATCGATCCCTGTACCTCTCGCATGCTAAGCGAGCGCTCTACCATTTGAGCTACATCCCCGGTACATTGCACTCAACTTCGTTTAGATATAAATAAGTGCGTTCACGTCGCACCATCCCGCTTTGACTATGACACACACGATGTGATCGAAGGTCGCTTTACTAAAGCCTTTGCAAGCAAAAACAGACAATTCGACACATAACATCGTCCAGAAATGCGCGTGCCCGGATTCGAACCAGGGATATCACCGCCACAAGGTGAGGTACTGACCACTATACTACACACGCCTGGAGAAGCAGGGTATCGATCCCTGTACCTCTCGCATGCTAAGCGAGCGCTCTACCATTTGAGCTACATCCCCGGTACATTGCACCCAACTTCGTTTAGATATAGATAAGTGTGTTCACGTCGCACCATCCCGCTTTGACTATGACACACACGATGTGATCGAAGGTCGCTTTACTAAAGCCTTCGCAAGCAAAAACAGAAATTCGACACATAACATCGTCCAGAAATGCGCGTGCCCGGATTCGAACCAGGGATATCACCGCCACAAGGTGAGGTACTGACCACTATACTACACACGCCTGGAGAAGCAGGGTATCGATTCCTGTACCTCTCGCATGCTAAGCGAGCGCTCTACCATTTGAGCTACATCCCCGGTACATTGCACTCAACTTCGTTTAGATATAGATAAGTGCGTTCACGTCGCACCATCCCGCTTTGACTATGACACACACGATGTGATCGAAGGTCGCTTTACTAAAGCCTTTGCAAGCAAAAACAGACAACACGACACATAACATCGTCCAGAAATGCGCGTGCCCGGATTCGAACCAGGGATATCACCGCCACAAGGTGAGGTACTGACCACTATACTACACACGCCTGGAGAAGCAGGGTATCGATCCCTGTACCTCTCGCATGCTAAGCGAGCGCTCTACCATTTGAGCTACATCCCCGGTACATTGCACTCAACTTCGTTTAGATATAGATAAGTGCGTTCACGTCGCACCATCCCGCTTTGACTATGACACACACGATGTGATCGAAGGTCGCTTTACTAAAGCCTTTGCAAGCAAAAACAGACAATTCGACACATAACATCGTCCAGAAATGCGCGTGCCCGGATTCGAACCAGGGATATCACCGCCACAAGGTGAGGTACTGACCACTATACTACACACGCCTGGAGAAGCAGGGTATCGATCCCTGTACCTCTCGCATGCTAAGCGAGCGCTCTACCATTTGAGCTACATCCCCGGTACATTGCACTCAACTTCGTTTAGATATAGATAAGTGCGTTCACGTCGCACCATCCCGCTTTGACTATGACACACACGATGTGATCGAAGGTCGCTTTACTAAAGCCTTTGCAAGCAAAAACAGACAATACGACACATAACATCGTCCAGAAATGCGCGTGCCCGGATTCGAACCAGGGATATCACCGCCACAAGGTGAGGTACTGACCACTATACTACACACGCCTGGAGAAGCAGGGTATCGATCCCTGTACCTCTCGCATGCTAAGCGAGCGCTCTACCATTTGAGCTACATCCCCGGTACATTGCACTCAACTTCGTTTAGATATAGATAAGTGCGTTCACGTCGCACCATCCCGCTTTGACTATGACACACACGATGTGATCGAAGGTCGCTTTACTAAAGCCTTTGCAAGCAAAAACAGACAATTCGACACATAACATCGTCCAGAAATGCGCGTGCCCGGATTCGAACCAGGGATATCACCGCCACAAGGTGAGGTACTGACCACTATACTACACACGCCTGGAGAAGCAGGGTATCGATCCCTGTACCTCTCGCATGCTAAGCGAGCGCTCTACCATTTGAGCTACATCCCCGGTACATTGCACTCAACTTCGTTTAGATATAGATAAGTGTGTTCACGTCGCACCATCCCGCTTTGACTATGACACACACGATGTGATCGAAGGTCGCTTTACTAAAGCCTTTGCAAGCAAAAACAGACAATTCGACACATAACATCGTCCAGAAATGCGCGTGCCCGGATTCGAACCAGGGATATCACCGCCACAAGGTGAGGTACTGACCACTATACTACACACGCCTGGAGAAGCAGGGTATCGATCCCTGTACCTCTCGCATGCTAAGCGAGCGCTCTACCATTTGAGCTACATCCCCGGTACATTGCACTCAACTTCGTTTAGATATAGATAAGTGCGTTCACGTCGCACCATCCCGCTTTGACTATGACACACACGATGTGATCGAAGGTCGCTTTACTAAAGCCTTTGCAAGCAAAAACAGACAATACGACACATAACATCGTCCAGAAATGCGCGTGCCCGGATTCGAACCAGGGATATCACCGCCACAAGGTGAGGTACTGACCACTATACTACACACGCCTGGAGAAGCAGGGTATCGATCCCTGTACCTCTCGCATGCTAAGCGAGCGCTCTACCATTTGAGCTACATCCCCGGTACATTGCACTCAACTTCGTTTAGATATAGATAAGTGCGTTCACGTCGCACCATCCCGCTTTGACTATGACACACACGATGTGATCGAAGGTCGCTTTACTAAAGCCTTTGCAAGCAAAAACAGACAATTCGACACATAACATCGTCCAGAAATGCGCGTGCCCGGATTCGAACCAGGGATATCACCGCCACAAGGTGAGGTACTGACCACTATACTACACACGCCTGGAGAAGCAGGGTATCGATCCCTGTACCTCTCGCATGCTAAGCGAGCGCTCTACCATTTGAGCTACATCCCCGGTACATTGCACTCAACTTCGTTTAGATATAGATAAGTGCGTTCACGTCGCACCATCCCGCTTTGACTATGACACACACGATGTGATCGAAGGTCGCTTTACTAAAGCCTTTGCAAGCAAAAACAGACAATTCGACACATAACATCGTCCAGAAATGCGCGTGCCCGGATTCGAACCAGGGATATCACCGCCACAAGGTGAGGTACTGACCACTATACTACACACGCCTGGAGAAGCAGGGTATCGATCCCTGTACCTCTCGCATGCTAAGCGAGCGCTCTACCATTTGAGCTACATCCCCGGTACATTGCACTCAACTTCGTTTAGATATAGATAAGTGCGTTCACGTCGCACCATCCCGCTTTGACTATGACACACACGATGTGATCGAAGGTCGCTTTACTAAAGCCTTTGCAAGCAAAAACAGACAATTCGACACATAACATCGTCCAGAAATGCGCGTGCCCGGATTCGAACCAGGGATATCACCGCCACAAGGTGAGGTACTGACCACTATACTACACACGCCTGGAGAAGCAGGGTATCGATCCCTGTACCTCTCGCATGCTAAGCGAGCGCTCTACCATTTGAGCTACATCCCCGGTACATTGCACTCAACTTCGTTTAGATATAGATAAGTGCGTTCACGTCGCACCATCCCGCTTTGACTATGACACACACGATGTGATCGAAGGTCGCTTTACTAAAGCCTTTGCAAGCAAAAACAGACAATACGACACATAACATCGTCCAGAAATGCGCGTGCCCGGATTCGAACCAGGGATATCACCGCCACAAGGTGAGGTACTGACCACTATACTACACACGCCTGGAGAAGCAGGGTATCGATCCCTGTACCTCTCGCATGCTAAGCGAGCGCTCTACCATTTGAGCTACATCCCCGGTACATTGCACTCAACTTCGTTTAGATATAGATAAGTGCGTTCACGTCGCACCATCCCGCTTTGACTATGACACACACGATGTGATCGAAGGTCGCTTTACTAAAGCCTTTGCAAGCAAAAACAGACAATACGACACATAACATCGTCCAGAAATGCGCGTGCCCGGATTCGAACCAGGGATATCACCGCCACAAGGTGAGGTACTGACCACTATACTACACACGCCTGGAGAAGCAGGGTATCGATCCCTGTACCTCTCGCATGCTAAGCGAGCGCTCTACCATTTGAGCTACATCCCCGGTACATTGCACTCAACTTCGTTTAGATATAGATAAGTGCGTTCACGTCGCACCATCCCGCTTTGACTATGACACACACGATGTGATCGAAGGTCGCTTTACTAAAGCCTTTGCAAGCAAAAACAGACAATACGACACATAACATCGTCCAGAAATGCGCGTGCCCGGATTCGAACCAGGGATATCACCGCCACAAGGTGAGGTACTGACCACTATACTACACACGCCTGGAGAAGCAGGGTATCGATCCCTGTACCTCTCGCATGCTAAGCGAGCGCTCTACCATTTGAGCTACATCCCCGGTACATTGCACTCAACTTCGTTTAGATATAGATAAGTGCGTTCACGTCGCACCATCCCGCTTTGACTATGACACACACGATGTGATCGAAGGTCGCTTTACTAAAGCCTTTGCAAGCAAAAACAGACAATTCGACACATAACATCGTCCAGAAATGCGCGTGCCCGGATTCGAACCAGGGATATCACCGCCACAAGGTGAGGTACTGACCACTATACTACACACGCCTGGAGAAGCAGGGTATCGATCCCTGTACCTCTCGCATGCTAAGCGAGCGCTCTACCATTTGAGCTACATCCCCGGTACATTGCACTCAACTTCGTTTAGATATAGATAAGTGCGTTCACGTCGCACCATCCCGCTTTGACTATGACACACACGATGTGATCGAAGGTCGCTTTACTAAAGCCTTTGCAAGCAAAACAGACAATTCGACACATAACATCGTCCAGAAATGCGCGTGCCCGGATTCGAACCAGGGATATCACCGCCACAAGGTGAGGTACTGACCACTATACTACACACGCCTGGAGAAGCAGGGTATCGATCCCTGTACCTCTCGCATGCTAAGCGAGCGCTCTACCATTTGAGCTACATCCCCGGTACATTGCACTCAACTTCGTTTAGATATAGATAAGTGCGTTCACGTCGCACCATCCCGCTTTGACTATGACACACACGATGTGATCGAAGGTCGCTTTACTAAAGCCTTTGCAAGCAAAAACAGACAATACGACACATAACATCGTCCAGAAATGCGCGTGCCCGGATTCGAACCAGGGATATCACCGCCACAAGGTGAGGTACTGACCACTATACTACACACGCCTGGAGAAGCAGGGTATCGATCCCTGTACCTCTCGCATGCTAAGCGAGCGCTCTACCATTTGAGCTACATCCCCGGTACATTGCACTCAACTTCGTTTAGATATAGATAAGTGCGTTCACGTCGCACCATCCCGCTTTGACTATGACACACACGATGTGATCGAAGGTCGCTTTACTAAAGCCTTTGCAAGCAAAAACAGACAATACGACACATAACATCGTCCAGAAATGCGCGTGCCCGGATTCGAACCAGGGATATCACCGCCACAAGGTGAGGTACTGACCACTATACTACACACGCCTGGAGAAGCAGGGTATCGATCCCTGTACCTCTCGCATGCTAAGCGAGCGCTCTACCATTTGAGCTACATCCCCGGTACATTGCACTCAACTTCGTTTAGATATAGATAAGTGCGTTCACGTCGCACCATCCCGCTTTGACTATGACACACACGATGTGATCGAAGGTCGCTTTACTAAAGCCTTTGCAAGCAAAAACAGACAACGACACATAACATCGTCCAGAAATGCGCGTGCCCGGATTCGAACCAGGGATATCACCGCCACAAGGTGAGGTACTGACCACTATACTACACACGCCTGGAGAAGCAGGGTATCGATCCCTGTACCTCTCGCATGCTAAGCGAGCGCTCTACCATTTGAGCTACATCCCCGGTACATTGCACTCAACTTCGTTTAGATATAGATAAGTGCGTTCACGTCGCACCATCCCGCTTTGACTATGACACACACGATGTGATCGAAGGTCGCTTTACTAAAGCCTTTGCAAGCAAAAACAGACAATTCGACACATAACATCGTCCAGAAATGCGCGTGCCCGGATTCGAACCAGGGATATCACCGCCACAAGGTGAGGTACTGACCACTATACTACACACGCCTGGAGAAGCAGGGTATCGATCCTGTACCTCTCGCATGCTAAGCGAGCGCTCTACCATTTGAGCTACATCCCCGGTACATTGCACCAACTTCGTTTAGATATAGATAAGTGTTCACGTCGCACCATCCCGCTTTGACTATGACACACACGATGTGATCGAAGGTCGCTTTACTAAAGCCTTTGCAAGCAAAAACAGACAATACGACACATAACATCGTCCAGAAATGCGCGTGCCCGGATTCGAACCAGGGGACCACTATACTACACACGCCTGGAGAAGCAGGGTATCGATCCCTGTACCTCTCGCATGCTAAGCGAGCGCTCTACCATTTGAGCTACATCCCCGGTACATTGCACTCAACTTCGTTTAGATATAGATAAGTGCGTTCACGTCGCACCATCCCGCTTTGACTATGACACACACGATGTGATCGAAGGTCGCTTTACTAAAGCCTTTGCAAGCAAAAACAGACAATACGACACATAACATCGTCCAGAAATGCGCGTGCCCGGATTCGAACCAGGGATATCACCGCCACAAGGTGAGGTACTGACCACTATACTACACACGCCTGGAGAAGCAGGGTATCGATCCCTGTACCTCTCGCATGCTAAGCGAGCGCTCTACCATTTGAGCTACATCCCCGGTACATTGCACCAACTTCGTTTAGATATAGATAAGTGCGTTCACGTCGCACCATCCCGCTTTGACTATGACACACACGATGTGATCGAAGGTCGCTTTACTAAAGCCTTTGCAAGCAAAAACAGACAATACGACACATAACATCGTCCAGAAATGCGCGTGCCCGGATTCGAACCAGGGATATCACCGCCACAAGGTGAGGTACTGACCACTATACTACACACGCCTGGAGAAGCAGGGTATCGATCCCTGTACCTCTCGCATGCTAAGCGAGCGCTCTACCATTTGAGCTACATCCCCGGTACATTGCACTCAACTTCGTTTAGATATAGATAAGTGCGTTCACGTCGCACCATTGACTATGACACACACGATGTGATCGAAGGTCGCTTTACTAAAGCCTTTGCAAGCAAAAACAGACAATACGACACATAACATCGTCCAGAAATGCGCGTGCCCGGATTCGAACCAGGGATATCACCGCCACAAGGTGAGGTACTGACCACTATACTACACACGCCTGGAGAAGCAGGGTATCGATCCCTGTACCTCTCGCATGCTAAGCGAGCGCTCTACCATTTGAGCTACATCCCCGGTACATTGCACTCAACTTCGTTTAGATATAGATAAGTGTGTTCACGTCGCACCATCCCGCTTTGACTATGACACACACGATGTGATCGAAGGTCGCTTTACTAAAGCCTTTGCAAAGCAAACAGACAACGACACATAACATCGTCCAGAAATGCGCGTGCCCGGATTCGAACCAGGGATATCACCGCCACAAGGTGAGGTACTGACCACTATACTACACACGCCTGGAGAAGCAGGGTATCGATCCCTGTACCTCTCGCATGCTAAGCGAGCGCTCTACCATTTGAGCTACATCCCCGGTACATTGCACTCAACTTCGTTTAGATATAGATAAGTGCGTTCACGTCGCACCATCCCGCTTTGACTATGACACACACGATGTGATCGAAGGTCGCTTTACTAAAGCCTTTGCAAGCAAAAACAGACAATACGACACATAACATCGTCCAGAAATGCGCGTGCCCGGATTCGAACCAGGGATATCACCGCCACAAGGTGAGGTACTGACCACTATACTACACACGCCTGGAGAAGCAGGGTATCGATCCCTGTACCTCTCGCATGCTAAGCGAGCGCTCTACCATTTGAGCTACATCCCCGGTACATTGCACCAACTTCGTTTAGATATAGATAAGCGTGTTCAAGTCGCACCATCCCGCTTTGACTATGACACACACGATGTGATCGAAGGTCGCTTTACTAAAGCCTTTGCAAGCAAAAACAGACAATTCGACACATAACATCGTCCAGAAATGCGCGTGCCCGGATTCGAACCAGGGATATCACCGCCACAAGGTGAGGTACTGACCACTATACTACACACGCCTGGAGAAGCAGGGTATCGATCCCTGTACCTCTCGCATGCTAAGCGAGCGCTCTACCATTTGAGCTACATCCCCGGTACATTGCACTCAACTTCGTTTAGATATAGATAAGTGCGTTCACGTCGCACCATCCCGCTTTGACTATGACACACACGATGTGATCGAAGGTCGCTTTACTAAAGCCTTTGCAAGCAAAAACAGACAATACGACACATAACATCGTCCAGAAATGCGCGTGCCCGGATTCGAACCAGGGATATCACCGCCACAAGGTGAGGTACTGACCACTATACTACACACGCCTGGAGAAGCAGGGTATCGATCCCTGTACCTCTCGCATGCTAAGCGAGCGCTCTACCATTTGAGCTACATCCCCGGTACATTGCACCAACTTCGTTTAGATATAGATAAGTGCGTTTCGCACCATCCCGCTTTGACTATGACACACATGATGTGATCGAAGTCTCTTTACTAAAGCCTTTGCAAGCAAAAACAACAATCGACACATAACATCGTCCAGAAATGCGCGTGCCCGGATTCGAACCAGGGATATCACCGCCACAAGGTGAGGTACTGACCACTATACTACACACGCCTGGAGAAGCAGGGTATCGATCCCTGTACCTCTCGCATGCTAAGCGAGCGCTCTACCATTTGAGCTACATCCCCGGTACATTGCACCAACTTCGTTTAGATATAGATAAGCGTGTTCACGTCGCACCATCCGCTTTGACTATGACACACATGATGTGATCGAAGGTCGCTTTACTAAAGCCTTTGCAAGCAAAAACAACAACACGACACATAACACCGTCCAGAAATGCGCGTTCCCGGATTCGAACCAGGGATATCACCGCCACAAGGTGAGGTACTGACCACTATACTACACACGCCTGGAGAAGCAGGGTATCGATCCCTGTACCTCTCGCATGCTAAGCGAGCGCTCTACCATTTGAGCTACATCCCCGGTACATTGCACTCAACTTCGTTTAGATATAGATAAGTGTTCACGTCGCACCATCCCGCTTTGACTATGACACACATGATGTGATCGAATGTATCTTTACTAAAGCCTTTGCAAGCAAAAACAGACAATACGACACATAACATCGTCCAGAAATGCGCGTGCCCGGATTCGAACCAGGGATATCACCGCCACAAGGTGAGGTACTGACCACTATACTACACACGCCTGGAGAAGCAGGGTATCGATCCCTGTACCTCTCGCATGCTAAGCGAGCGCTCTACCATTTGAGCTACATCCCCGTACATTACACCCAACTTCGTTTATAATAGATAAGCGCGTTCACGTCGCACCATCCCGCTTTGACTATGACACACATGATATGATCGAATGTCTCTTTACTAAAGCCTTTGCAAGCAAAAACAGACAATACGACACATAACATCGTCCAGAAATGCGCGTGCCCGGATTCGAACCAGGGATATCACCGCCACAAGGTGAGGTACTGACCACTATACTACACACGCCTGGAGAAGCAGGGTATCGATCCCTGTACCTCTCGCATGCTAAGCGAGCGCTCTACCATTTGAGCTACATCCCCGGTACATTGCACTCAACTTCGTTTAGATATAGATAAGTGCGTTCACGTCGCACCATCCCGCTTTGACTATGACACACACGATGTGATCGAAGGTCGCTTTACTAAAGCCTTTGCAAGCAAAAACAGACAATACGACACATAACATCGTCCAGAAATGCGCGTGCCCGGATTCGAACCAGGGATATCACCGCCACAAGGTGAGGTACTGACCACTATACTACACACGCCTGGAGAAGCAGGGTATCGATCCCTGTACCTCTCGCATGCTAAGCGAGCGCTCTACCATTTGAGCTACATCCCCGGTACATTGCACTCAACTTCGTTTAGATATAGATAAGTGCGTTCACGTCGCACCATCCCGCTTTGACTATGACACACACGATGTGATCGAAGGTCGCTTTACTAAAGCCTTTGCAAGCAAAAACAGACAATTCGACACATAACATCGTCCAGAAATGCGCGTGCCCGGATTCGAACCAGGGATATCACCGCCACAAGGTGAGGTACTGACCACTATACTACACACGCCTGGAGAAGCAGGGTATCGATCCCTGTACCTCTCGCATGCTAAGCGAGCGCTCTACCATTTGAGCTACATCCCCGGTACATTGCACTCAACTTCGATTAGATATAGATAAGTGCGTTCACGTCGCACCATCCCGCTTTGACTATGACACACACGATGTGATCGAAGGTCGCTTTACTAAAGCCTTTGCAAGCAAAAACAGACAATACGACACATAACATCGTCCAGAAATGCGCGTGCCCGGATTCGAACCAGGGATATCACCGCCACAAGGTGAGGTACTGACCACTATACTACACACGCCTGGAGAAGCAGGGTATCGATCCCTGTACCTCTCGCATGCTAAGCGAGCGCTCTACCATTTGAGCTACATCCCCGGTACATTACACCCAACTTCGTTTAGATATAGATAAGCGTGTTCAAGTCGCACCATCCCGCTTTGACTATGACACACACGATGTGATCGAAGGTCGCTTTACTTAAGCCTTTCCAAGCAAAAACAGACAATACGACACATAACATCGTCCAGAAATGCGCGTGCCCGGATTCGAACCAGGGATATCACCGCCACAAGGTGAGGTACTGACCACTATACTACACACGCCTGGAGAAGCAGGGTATCGATCCCTGTACCTCTCGCATGCTAAGCGAGCGCTCTACCATTTGAGCTACATCCCCGGTACATTGCACTCAACTTCGTTTAGATATAGATAAGCGTTCACGTCGCACCATCCCGCTTTGACTATGACACACACGATGTGATCGAAGGTCGCTTTACTAAAGCCTTTGCAAGCAAAAACAGACAATACGACACACAACATCGTCCAGAAATGCGCGTGCCCGGATTCGAACCAGGGATATCACCGCCACAAGGTGAGGTACTGACCACTATACTACACACGCCTGGAGAAGCAGGGTATCGATCCCTGTACCTCTCGCATGCTAAGCGAGCGCTCTACCATTTGAGCTACATCCCCGGTACATTGCACTCAACTTCGTTTAGATATAGATAAGTGCGTTCACGTCGCACCATCCCGCTTTGACTATGACACACACGATGTGATCGAAGGTCGCTTTACTAAAGCCTTTGCAAGCAAAAACAGACAATACGACACATAACATCGTCCAGAAATGCGCGTGCCCGGATTCGAACCAGGGATATCACCGCCACAAGGTGAGGTACTGACCACTATACTACACACGCCTGGAGAAGCAGGGTATCGATCCCTGTACCTCTCGCATGCTAAGCGAGCGCTCTACCATTTGAGCTACATCCCCGGTACATTACACCCAACTTCGTTTTGTTAAAGATAAGCGTGTTCACGTCGAACCATCCCGCTTTGACTATGACACACATGATATGATCGAATGTCTCTTTACTAAAGCCTTTGCAAGCAAAAACAGACAATACGACACATAACATCGTCCAGAAATGCGCGTGCCCGGATTCGAACCAGGGATATCACCGCCACAAGGTGAGGTACTGACCACTATACTACACACGCCTGGAGAAGCAGGGTATCGATCCCTGTACCTCTCGCATGCTAAGCGAGCGCTCTACCATTTGAGCTACATCCCCGGTACATTACACCCAACTTCGTTTAGATATAGATAAGCGTGTTCACGTCGCACCATCCCGCTTTGACTATGACACACATGATATGATCGAATGTCTCTTTACTAAAGCCTTTGCAAGCAAAACCAGACAATACGACACATAACATCGTCCAGAAATGCGCGTGCCCGGATTCGAACCAGGGATATCACCGCCACAAGGTGAGGTACTGACCACTATACTACACACGCCTGGAGAAGCAGGGTATCGATCCCTGTACCTCTCGCATGCTAAGCGAGCGCTCTACCATTTGAGCTACATCCCCGGTACATTACACCCAACTTCGTTTAGATAAAGATAAGCGTGTTCACGTCGAACCATCCCGCTTTGACTATGACACACATGATGTGATCGAAGGTCGCTTTACTAAAGCCTTTGCAAGCAAAAACAGACAATACGACACATAACATCGTCCAGAAATGCGCGTGCCCGGATTCGAACCAGGGATATCACCGCCACAAGGTGAGGTACTGACCACTATACTACACACGCCTGGAGAAGCAGGGTATCGATCCCTGTACCTCTCGCATGCTAAGCGAGCGCTCTACCATTTGAGCTACATCCCCGGTACACTATACCCAACTTCGTTTAGATATAGATAAGCGTGTTCAAGTCGCACCATCCCGCTTTGACTAAGACACATATGATGTGATTGAATGTCGCTTTACTGAAGCCTTGGAAGCAAAAAAACAGACAATACGACACATAACATCGTCCAGAAATGCGCGTGCCCGGATTCGAACCAGGGATATCACCGCCACAAGGTGAGGTACTGACCACTATACTACACACGCCTGGAGAAGCAGGGTATCGATCCCTGTACCTCTCGCATGCTAAGCGAGCGCTCTACCATTTGAGCTACATCCCCGGTACATTGCACCAACTTCGTTTAGATAAAGATAAGCGTGTTCACGTCGAACCATCCCGCTTTGACTATGACACACATGATGTGATCGAAGGTCGCTTTACTAAAGCCTTTGCAAGCAAAAACAAACAACACGACACATAACATCGTCCAGAAATGCGTGCCCGGATTCGAACCAGGATATCACCGCCACAAGGTGAGGTACTGACCACTATACTACACACGCCTGGAGAAGCAGGGTATCGATCCCTGTACCTCTCGCATGCTAAGCGAGCGCTCTACCATTTGAGCTACATCCCCGGTACATTACACCCAACTTCGTTTAGATAAAGATAAGCGTGTTCACGTCGAACCATCCCGCTTTGACTATGACACACATGATATGATCGAAGGTCGAAGCCTGCAAGGACAATTCGACACATAACATCGTCCAGAAATGCGCGTGCCGGATTCGAACCATCAGCCACAAGGTGAGTACTGACCACTATACTACACACGCCAATCCCTGTACCTCTCGCATGCTAAGCGAGCTCTACCAAGCTACGTACATTGTCTTCGTTTAGATAATGCGTTCACGTCGCACCATCCCGCCTATGGATGATCGAAACAGCAAGGACACATAACATCGTCCATGCGCGTGCCCGGATTCACATCACCGGTGAGGTACTGACCACTATACTACACACGCCTGGAGAAGCAGGGTATCGATCCCTGTACCTCTCGCATGCTAAGCGAGCGCTCTACCATTTGAGCTACATCCCCGGTACATTACACCCAACGTTTAGATATAGATAAGCGTGTTCACGTCGCACCATCCCGCTTTGACTATGACACACATGATATGATCGAATGTCTCTTTACTAAAGCCTTTGCAAGCAAAAACAGACAATACGACACATAACATCGTCCAGAAATGCGCGTGCCCGGATTCGAACCAGGGATATCACCGCCACAAGGTGAGGTACTGACCACTATACTACACACGCCTGGAGAAGCAGGGTATCGATCCCTGTACCTCTCGCATGCTAAGCGAGCGCTCTACCATTTGAGCTACATCCCCGGTACATTGCACTCAACTTCGTTTAGATATAGATAAGCGTGTTCACGTCGCACCATCCCGCTTTGACTATGACACACACGATGTGATCGAATGTCGCTTTACTAAAGCCTTTGCAAGCAAAAACAGACAATACGACACATAACATCGTCCAGAAATGCGCGTGCCCGGATTCGAACCAGGATATCACCGCCACAAGGTGAGGTACTGACCACTATACTACACACGCCTGGAGAAGCAGGGTATCGATCCCTGTACCTCTCGCATGCTAAGCGAGCGCTCTACCATTTGAGCTACATCCCCGGTACATTGCACCCAACTTCGTTTAGATATAGATAAGTGTTCACGTCGCACCATCCCGCTTTGACTATGACACACACATGTGATCGAAGGTCGCTTTACTAAAGCCTTTGCAAGCAAAAACAGACAATTCGACACATAACATCGTCCAGAAATGCGCGTGCCCGGATTCGAACCAGGGATATCACCGCCACAAGGTGAGGTACTGACCACTATACTACACACGCCTGGAGAAGCAGGGTATCGATCCCTGTACCTCTCGCATGCTAAGCGAGCTTACCGAGCGCTCTACATTTGAGCTACATCCCGGTACATTGCACTCAACTTCGTTTAGATATAGATAAGTGCGTTCACGTCGCACCATCCCGCTTTGACTATGACACACACGATGTGATCGAAGGTCGCTTTACTAAAGCCTTTGCAAGCAAAAACAGACAATCGACACATAACATCGTCCAGAAATGCGCGTGCCCGGATTCGAACCAGGATATCACCGCCACAAGGTGAGGTACTGACCACTATACTACACACGCCTGGAGAAGCAGGGTATCGATCCCTGTACCTCTCGCATGCTAAGCGAGCGCTCTACCATTTGAGCTACATCCCCGGTACATTACACCCCAACTTCGTTTAGATAAAGATAAGCGTGTTCACGTCGCACCATCCCGCTTTGACTATGACACACATGATGTGATCGAAGGTCGCTTTACTAAAGCCTTTGCAAGCAAAAACAGACAATACGACACATAACATCGTCCAGAAATGCGCGTGCCCGGATTCGAACCAGGGATATCACCGCCACAAGGTGAGGTACTGACCACTATACACACGCCTGGAAAGCAGGGTATCGATCCCTGTACCTCTCGCATGCTAAGCGAGCGCTCTACCATTTGAGCTACATCCCCGGTACATTGCACTCAACTTCGATTAGATATAGATAAGTGCGTTCACGTCGCACCATCCCGCTTTGACTATGACACACACGATGTGATCGAAGGTCGCTTTACTAAAGCCTTTGCAAGCAAAAACAAACAACACGACACATAACATCGTCCAGAAATGCGCGTGCCCGGATTCGAACCAGGGATATCACCGCCACAAGGTGAGGTACTGACCACTATACTACACACGCCTGGAGAAGCAGGGTATCGATCCCTGTACCTCTCGCATGCTAAGCGAGCGCTCTACCATTTGAGCTACATCCCCGGTACATTGCACCTCAACTTCGTTTGGATAAAATAAGTGCGTTCACGTCCACCATCCCGCTTTGACTATGACACACATGATATGATCGAAGGTCTCTTTACTAAAGCCTTTGCAAGCAAAAACAGACAATACGACACATAACATCGTCCAGAAATGCGCGTGCCCGGATTCGAACCAGGGATATCACCGCACAAAGGTGAGGTACTGACCACTATACTACACACGCTGGAGAAGCAGGGTATCGATCCCTGTACCTCTCGCATGCTAAGCGAGCGCTCTACCATTTGAGCTACATCCCCGGTACATGTTCACTCAACTTCGTTTAGATATAGATAAGTGTGTTCACGTCACCATCCCGCTTTGACTATGACACACGATGTTGATCGAAGGTCGCTTTACTAAAGACCTTTGCAAGCAATAGTCGATGCGCTCGTTGGACAGACAAGCTTCGACACATAACATCGTCCAGAATCGCGTCGAGATCGAACCAGCATATCACCGCCACAAGGTGAGGTACTGGAATACCAATACCACTATACTACACACGCCAAATGGAGAAGCAGGGTATCGATCCCTGTACCTCTCGCATGCTAAGCGACGCGCTCTACCATTTGACCGACTCGGGCAGTCTTGATGATTCCGGTTCAGAGCCAGCAGCACCGACTTTGACAAGTTCAGCCTCGCCCCCGAGCCTTGGCAATATTTCTCCACAGTCTCAAGTTGTGCCTGCAGATTTGTGATGGAGCTTCCGATCAGCGTCGAGTCATCTGCGAAGAATAAACTCGTTGCAGTATCGTTGTCGTTCAGACACACACCGTACTCTTCGTGTGAGCGCAGCATGTTTCCAAGTGGCTCAATCGTTAAGATGAACAGCAGTGCGGACAGAGGGTCTCCTTGTTTCACTCCGCGTGAAGGATGCAGCGCTGGCTGAATGACGCCGTTGATCAGCAGGTGAGCAAGCGGATCCGTGTAGAGCAACTTTACCCAGCGTGTGAAGCCTATGCCGATCCCCATACGCTCAAGCAACCGGAACATGTAATCCCAGTTGACTCGATCAAATGCCTTCTGAAAATCCAATAATAGCGCGTACGCCTCTTCGGCTCTACTAGTCACCAGGTCTTGGAGATCAGCGAGGAAACGTACGTGGTGGTGAATCGAGCAGCCGCGGACAAAACCTTTTTGGTCCGTATGGACCATTTTTGGATAGCTGACTGCAGCCGATACGCCAGCGCCTTAGAAAGTATCTTTACATCGACTGGGATGAGCGCGATCGGTCGGTAGTTGCCTGGATCTGCACGCGAACCCTTCTTGTGCAACAGCACCACCGCCGACTTGCGCTGTGATGCAAGCAGTTTCCCGCGCTAGAGGCGATCATTGAAGACCAGCGCTAGGCACTGGCCAAACACATCCGGTGCGACTTGGTAAAATCCCGCTGTCAAGCCATCGATACCTGGAGATGACGTCGTTTTCATGCGCTTGATAGCTTCTGTCAAGTCGATGGAGCTCATGTCCTTGTCAAAGCCTGCCTATCGGGCTCCGATAGCGTGCGAACGACAGAGTCGAGAAGCTTACGTTGCATCGTGTTGTCTGGTGGGATGCTGTCCCCGTTTGACTGTCTGGGTCACCCATCTCCGACCCCCAATGCTCGAGGAAGTGAAGGCTGATCTCGTTTGGTTGGTTGAGATACTTCCATTGGAGTAAGACTTCCTCAATCGAGATTCGCCGCAAGCTTGTGTCTCCAAAGGTCGAAAAAAGTGCTTTGTCGACTTCTCGGAGTTTGCAGCTTGGAAATCGAACGCAGTGTCTTGATGATACTGGCTCGACCGGGTCACTATCTCCTTGTAGTTTGTCATAGCTTCCTCGTACATCTTACAATTAGCATCGTGGGCAGCAGCTCGGGGACACGCGGCCGTGCGATCCAGCACGACGCGGGCATTTTCAACTGCTTGGGAATCTTGAGCCCGGAGCTTCTTCTGCAACTTCTGCAGCTGCATTTTGATGTCCGACTTCCACTGCTCCCATATCCGCCCTGGATTCTGCGAAGTGTGAAGCTTCGATAGGATGTCATCAGCTTCGCGCTGAATTGCCGATACCACTGCGGGTATTCGAGCAGATAGTGCGGAAACTTCCAGTAACCTCTACCATGCAGTTGGGATCCCGACTTGAAAGTCACGCTATGGCCAGATGGTCTCCGGCATGTGATGGTAAGAAGTACTTGGCATCACCGTAGAAGCTGCCTACAAAATATGTCCGAGACAAGGATGTAGTCAAGGCGGTTCTTGCGAGGCATCGGTCCCGTGAACACGCGTGCTGTATCGTGGTGAATTCGCCAGGCGTCTACGACGCCCAGTTGAGCCAACCAATCCAAGCAGCACGAACGACTTGAGTCATAACGCAAGTCAACATTGAACAGTCCAAGGTCGGGTCCAGCGGAGTATTATAAGGTCGCCAATACCAGATGTGTTGCGTCGTCTTCGAATCCTTCCGTTGCTAAATCTGAAAAGAACGCTTGTTTCTCTTGTTTATGCACAGGCGCGTAGACGTTTGGATATAGACGGAGCAAGCTTGACCATTACACGCACGGACGAGGTACCGGCCAGGGACGGTCAGATGGTGAGCTCCACTGCCGATTCAAAGCCTGGAAAGTCGGACCGCAGCAATGTTAGTACTCCGTTGCTTCGACCGCAGGAGTGTGTCACATCGCTCAGGAACAACTTGTGTTTGAAGGTAGACTCGAGGTGAAACTTGAAACTTGCAAGATGCGAGCGGTCCGCAAAGACATCCCGTACTTTGATAGCAGATTGTCGATCAGAAGGTGCCCGTTATTCTTGACGCCATTCGTGTTCACAGTTAGCACACTCGTTGTTGTTCCAAGTCAGGTGCGACGTCGAGATCACCTTAGCAGCGAGTGGCTATGCCGCCCGCTACTGGTGTCACCGATCCGTCGTCTGCGACAAGAAGCTGGAAACCGATTTGTCTGTTGGGTAATGACCTTCTAGTTTTCTCAATTCTTCGAGCTCGTCGAGCAAGTGTCCTTGCCATTGGATCTCACGCCAATGCACCATGCATAGCTCGCCAAGCTTCGACCGCAGAAGACTCAGCAGCGTGTTTGGGTGTAGCAGGCGAGCGTGGGCGGGAATCCACTCAACCGGATGACCCGTGACGTATTGAATCCAGTGTCATTTGCAAACAGCGTTGGTGCGATCGACATGAGCGTTAGCTCAAATGCAGACAGCGCCTTAGTAAAACGCGTCAGCTCAAAGATCTTCGGCGTCGCCTTCCACCACTTGCCACACGCAGCGAAGATATCCTGACGCTTGGACGAACTGATGTCTTCATAAGCCTCTTCCATTTCGCTACGAATGTCGTGTCTTCGTTCGGCTTGTTCGCGCTCAGCACTCGATTAATCATGTGCAATTGCGCAAGCTCCTCAATCTCGTTACCGCTAGCTGCCATCTTGAGGATAGCGCACTGTTAAACGCGAGCGAGAGACTCAATCGCTTTCTTCATGATGTGGTCCGGATTAGTCGCGTTTCTAAGAATTGTGATATGCTCTCAACTTTTCTGTCCGCATCCTCGAGACGTCGTCAAGTGTGTTCAATAGCGCCGTATTTTCATCGCTGATCATAGAGTCAGTCACCTCAACAACAGGCGAAGGAATAGACGCCTTCCGAATTTTTGTATGATGCTTCTCGACAAAGAACGCGGACTCTTTGGACGATTTGAGAGCTTCGGGACGCTTTACGTCAACCGGACGAACGTGATGACGGATACCGTACTTCTTGTCCCTGGTCGCATCAATCAATCAACTTGACTTCTAGCGTCTGGAGTTGCCTGAAAGTAGTTCGTCGTTGCGACTCCATCCAGTGGTTTTGGCATCTGTTTTGTCAACATGTTAGTGAAGTCGATACCTCCACGCGAGCGTTTCTTTTTGTTCGTGACAGTAATGATGACAGTAATGAATTCGTCTGAACCATTCGTCAGCATGAGCATTGGCTTAGGCGAAGCCTTTGGACTCGCTGGAGGCGAAAGACGACTTCCAGATCCAGTGGATGTTGAAATCGAGAGCACGTCATCGATGTCGATGACCCTCTTTGCGAGTTGGGTGGCCATAATTTGCTGGCCATGCTGAGCTCCGGGCTGGAGCTGGCCATCCTCTTTCGTCTCTTCATTCTCAAGCGCGTTGTCAATCAAGGAAAGAACTGGTTCGGCCTGTGGAGCATGTGATTTTTTCGACTGAGTCCGTGATGGCTTTGACTTAGGAGCAGGCTGTGCGGTCTGTCTGTGGACGTTTCGAGTAAATTCAGCATTCGACGAGTTGAGCGACCCTAAGTCAATGCTATGGTGGGAGCGGAAGCCGAATGGAAGCCGCTCAGACGCAAATGGCGCGTCTTTGCCATGCACCGGATATAATTTGTTGTTAAACACGAGCTGGTCGCACACGGAGCCGTTCACCACCAGTGGAGGTGGACAGTCGCTCGACCGGAAGTACACTCGCCACGTTGCCGAAGTGAGACCCGTCGCCAGGTTCACATCGCGATACGTGTCGTACACTGGCTCGCATCTGAGTAGGTAAAGACGACGTAAAACAAGATCCGTGTTCGTATCCGAGTCAACGTTAGAAATATCCAGGAAGAACTTGCTCGCGAGGACATCAAACGGCTTAAACGGGTACACGTTGCCAAGGATGCTAACGGTCGTGCGCTCAAGTTCCATACACGCCTCGCGGTCCTTGAGCTTGAGACGCAAGTTTCCACCTGGCATCTTTGATACCTGGCCGACTCTTTTCTGCTCGTAAAGACGGTCAAGCGTACGATTGCGATGATTCGTCCCCACGAGCGCGGCCATAATTTTGGTCAGCGATGTCTTAGTAAACGTCGTACCCGTCTCAATCACCATGTCGTACCTGGCTCGGGAAGCTCGTACGGGCGCGACTGGTGGATACAAGAAGCTATGTCGGACCAGTCACCACCGGTAGCATACTGGCGCTCTATTGCTTCAATATCGACAGCGAGAGGCTTGGGAGTTTCCACCCGGCGACGCGCAGTATCAGCTTTGACGTTGTCACGACGGATAGCTTCTTGCTGGCGAAGCAGCATTGCCATCGATGGACGTGGATCATTCACATCCTTATCAACAACGCTTTTGACCGCATCATCGTCAGTAATAGCGGCAGAGGCGCCATCTTCCGGGAGTGCAGTCGGCATCGCCTCGTCATTATCCGTCTTGACGATGGTGAGAGA